>CM053502.1:10128164-10284036 GCA_028627145.1 Eidolon dupreanum | reverse complement strand
CCAAAAGACTTCACTGCTTCCCCATGTTGGCCCTGGGTGTGTCCTCGGGCTGCTCAGCCTCCTGAACTTCTGCCATCACAAAAAAACTTAATCACGGTGACATGCCCATGCGGGGAGTCTCTCTTCTGCAGACCCCTGGAGCTTGAGAGGCTGTCGCGGTGTCCTCCGCACGGCCCGGCCCGGCACGGGGAGAGCACCGACATGGACTGGCTGCACGGGCGGATGCCCCGAGGCCGCTCCGTGTCGGCAGGTCCGGGACGCGTTTTTGTGGTTCTGCTGGTTCCTACCTCATGATTTTAGCACACGCCCTGCTCTGCAGGCGCCCGAGGGCCTGCCACATGCGGCCATTTCTGGGTCCACTGGGCCGCCTGTCCAGGGGAGTCCAGGGCCAGATGCTCTCCCGATGCGGGCTCTGGCATGCTCAGCCGGGAATCACCCTTTTAAAGTGCCAGACACGAGGCCAGTGCCCCGAAGGCTGGCAATTCCCTCCTGAGCATCTTTTGCAAACACAGTGGGCCCATCTCTCACATTTCCACGGGCCTCAGAGCTCGACCTTCCCATCTCAGTCTTGGTTACCTTTGCCCTTTCCAGGGGCCATCCGTCATGGACAACAGGATACAGGGTACCAAGGACTTTTATTTTAAAGTTCCTGAGCAGAAAACTGCCTGTGCTTGTCTGGAGGTAGCTTGCAACGAGACCAAACCCCAAAGGATTATCTGCAGTGGAAAAGGTCAGAGGGGAGGGGTAATGTGGAAAAGCAGGCAGGCCAGGCTGGAGGGCTGGCGACTCCAGGCAGGTAGTGGCAACGGTGACGGGCCCATTGGCAATGGTGACGGGCCCTCCTCCGGCAAGCCACCTCCACTAGAAGGGACTGACCGTAGGGCGGGCAGAGGGTTGCCAGGGGAAATTTAAGTGCAAGCAGATGGCAAAGGGCAGGCTCAGGACAACTTCCGGACCCCGAGTTTGGGGACACTGTGGAGTGCTGGGAGAGAATGGGGGAGACGGTCAGTGGGGCAGAACCGTGAAAAAGCTACTCCACTTCTCTGGCCCTAATTCCTTATCTGTAAAATGCAAGGATAATACTAGTAGCTTCCCGTGGGGCTGCTCTGAGGATGAAATGAATTGAGATGGATACAGCTCTTACAGCAAAGCCCGATGCGTATCAGCTACAGTGATGATGACTGACTACACGGGTTTTGCTGTTGTTATTGTGGTAATAATGGCGATTGTTTATTGAGCGGCGACAGTATGCTGGCCCTACCACGTAATGACTCCTTTAATCCTCGCCACGCCCTGTGGGCCAGCACCCTTATCCCGGCTGACAGAGGAGACCTAGGGGGTACGTACGGACAGTGCCCCTGGTCACATGGCTGGGGAGCAGCAGAGGGACAGCACCTCGAAGCAGAGTCTGTGGACAGCCCGCAGTCAGCCCTCTGCCCGGGGCCTCAGGCTCTCTGCCCACGTAGGGCTCCCTCCTCTGCTTCTTAGCCCACGGTTCCCCGCTGGTCCAAGGTCCAGTTATCCCCTGGAAGAGGTGGGGAGCCCGTGGGGGCAGTACGTTAGCCTGGTGAGGCTGGTGCTGACCCAGTGAGCATGCTCTGAGGGAGCCATTGGTGACCACTGGTGACTGGACATGTGAGGGGGAGGGGAGTGTGGAGGGAGGGGCCCCCACTTCTAGTCTCCGGGATGGTGATCTACCCCAAACCCTCTGCCCCCCATCTCATTTCCAACAGGGACTTGTTTAAGAACGATGGCCAGCTTGCTAGGGAACTTCAAAGATGGTATTTGATGAGTTTTAGCAGCTTCAGCAAAACTCTAATTTGAATTTCAGGCGCTGGTGTGTGATTTCCTCAGTGACAGCTCCGAGGGATGCTTGGGCTCGGCTGTCATCCAGTGGGGCCTCTCGCTGGCTGCCGCAGCCGCCTGCCTTCCAGAGGACGGGAGGCTGAGCGAGGCTCCACTGAAGCTCGGGGAGGAGAGGCATAAACCAGTGACAGGGAGAGTCTGGTGGGAGACGGAGGGGGCCCGGGAGCAGAGACAGAGGAACGGAGAGAGAGGAGGAGGAGGAGACTGAAGAGAAGGAGGGAAAGAGGGTTGGAGGAGGAGGAGGGTGAGGTTAGGGGCCTTGAGAGAGAGACAGAGCCACAGAGAACAACAGGGACAGGAGGGGAAAGATAAGAAGACCCAGACAGCGAAAGGCAAGACAGAAAGAGACAGAGACAGAGACTGACAGGCCAAAAATCAGCCTGAGGGAGGGAGCAAGAGGGACCAGATGGAGAGACCACCAGGGGCCAGGGACAGAGGTGGAGACAGAAACACAGGAAGACAGTGGGAGGCAGGAAAAGACGGGGCGGGGGTGGGAGGACAGAGAGACAGACTGAGAGAGATTGGAGAAGGGCGAGGAGTCCCCCAGAAGGATGGTCATTCACCCGACCCACATTTACTAAGCACCCGCTCAGTGTCGGGCCTGGTGGGTGTAGGGCCTTGGGGTCCCAGCCGAGAACTGGACAGGCAAGTTCCAGCGGGCGTGGAGGGGGCCTGGGCTCAGGGCACAGGGTGGGATGGGAGAAGGGAGCTCTGTCTCCAGCCCCGACCCCGCTCCTGCAGCCCCCTCCCACCTTAGCCGGTATGGCTGTCCCAGAGGTGAGGCGGTGAAGTCCTCGTCTCCTGATCCCAGAGTCCTGCTCTGACCTGTCCATCTGCTGCCCCGCTCCCCCCCCCACGCACACACACGCACACACACATGCACATGCACACACACGCACGCACACACAGCTGGCAAAGAGAGAGGAAAGAGAAAACCAGAATGAAAGAGGGACCTAGGAGCAGGGAAAAGAGCCACTTCATCTCTCTGAGCTCAGTTTCCTCCTCTGTAAAAAAATGAGCGGCAGAAATGCACACATCTCACAGGGCCCTTGAGAGGCAAAAAGAGATAATTCATGTAAGAGTTTAGCCCAGTACCTGGCACTCTTGACTCTGAGCTGGAAGGACACACACCCAATCAAATGGACCTGGATCTGAGATCTGTCCCCACCACCACCACGCCACCCTTCCTGGGAGAAGGGGAAGGCCGTGCCTTCTCCCCTCCATCTTCTCCTCCCTAGCTGGCAGGGAGCAAAGCCTTACAAGGCTGTGTGTACCTTCAAGGTCACACGGGACTCCACCTGCCTCAGAGTGGACGCTTGGTGTCACGGGCCTTGTCACTGCCATCCAGACTGGCACTCAGCTCGGTGGTCTGGGGCCCTGGGTGGGAGCCACAGACCGCCTTGGTGGGTGAGAATAAAAGGCCTGGGCAGGACAAGGTGACAATTCCAGCCCAGACAGCATGTGGCTCTGGAGCACTTGAAATGTAGATAGTCTGAATCGAGATGACTTAGTACAAGAAAATGCAAAATGTCTTATTAGTATTTTTATGTTGATGACATGTTAAAAATAATTTGGATGTCTTGGATTAAATACAACATATTAGTACATTAGTCTCACCTATTTCTTTAAATGTGGCTATTAGAAAATTCGGAGTTATACCTGTGGCTCATATTCTATTTCTATTGGACCTCACTACCTAGAACACCTGAGCTGGAAGAACCACTAGACATCCAGGACTCTGAACCTCTCTTGTACATGTGAGGGGACTGAGGCTCAGAAGGGAAGGGACTTGATTCAAGTCACACAGTCAGGAAGGAGTGTCTGGGAAATTGGAACTTAGGTGTCAGAGACAGAGTTGGGAAGACACGCACTGGTCTCTGGTGTCGTCTGGGCCTTGAGTTCATTACTACAGATGAGAAGGCATCATTTCCAAGCTTCTAACACCTGTGAGGTGGATTAGGAGCTTGAAAAAGCTCCTACCAGGGCTGTTGGCAGATCCTGACCTTGGGCCCGAAGCCCTCACCAGGTATGGGGCCACAGAATTAATGACACCCCAGCCACTGAAGTAATGTGCTCATTTAAAAAGAAAAAAAGAAGCGAAGCTGAACTGTGGACAATAATGAAGGCTGCAGTCTTCACATACTTAGTGAGGGGAAGAACAGAATTCTTCAAATATGACCTGCTCAGCACTTAAGGCCCTCAGGGGACCCAGCAGAGGGCTGTGAGAAGAACAAAGCCAGCGTCTTCAGCTGAAGCTGACTGGGTGACCTCGGGCCAGTCCATAGCCTCTCTGGGTGCCAGCTTCCTCGTTTGTGGCCCAGTTGTCTAAGAGTAAAAAGACTTTGGAATCAGGCAAACCTGGCCACCGGCTCTGCCACTTATCAATGACCCTGAGCCAGTTACTTAACCTCTCGCGGGGCCCACTCCTTCATCTGAAAAATTCGCCTAACTCTTACTTAAAAGATTGTTGGGAGGATCAGTGGAGGACAGATATGAAGTGCTTGGCCACTGCCAGGCACACGGGGAGGATTTGTGCGTTCAGTAAGTATTTACCGGCATCTACACTGTCTTGGGCACCGGGAATCCAACAGTGAACCAGACAGGCCGGGTCCCCACCCTGGAGGACAGGAGACAGCATGATGAGTAATTTATTTAGAGCATGACGAGTGTAACGAAAAAAATTTAAGGAGAGCGAAAGGATGGAGGGTGACATGGGACTGTTTGAGGCAGTGTGGACAGAGAAGGCTCTCTGAGGTGACATCTGAGCTGTTAGTAATATTGGTAGAATCTGAGAATCCTGGTGTTGGGAAGGTCTGCGAAGGCCACCCACCGATCTCACAGCGCTCCACCTTCCCGTCTCTCCACCGGAGTGCCCTTCCAGCACAGCTGAGGCTCTGACGTGGGACTTCCAAGTTTCAGCCCCAATTCCACCTCCTAGCAGCTGTGTGACCTCGGTGAGTTCCTTTACTTTTCCAAGACTCCATTTCTTCACTTGTAGAATGGGGATAATAACATAACGAGGCTGTGCTGGCCTCCCTGTGAGGGCCAGTAAGGCGGTCAGTCCCTCCACAGATGTCGCCTCTGTTCCCCCCACTCCATCCCGGGCTGGCGAGGTGGACATACAGACAGCCGCCATACCGGGGAGAGGATAAGGTGCAACAGAAGCGCAAAGGAGGACTTCCTGAAAAAGATGACAGCTGAGTTGAAGTTCAAAGTGTCTTTAAGTATAGGAGGCAATCCAGCCTAGGGGACAGCACAATCAGAGGCTCAGGGAGCAGGCAGCACTCTTCCTTCCTGGCCCAGAAGTGGGGGCAGGCAGAGAGAGAGTGTGTGTGTGTGTGGGGGGGTGCTACAGGCAGCTTGATAACCTGGAGAGTGAAGGATGAGGCAGCAGATCGTGAGTGACAAGGCTGGGGAGGCTGGCAGAGGTCAGATCTTGGAGGGCCCTGTCGGGCCGATAAGCTTCCAGGACTTCAATGCAGGCGCTGTCAGGGGTTGGAGCCAGGGCACGATGCGGTTGGATCCATGTCCTAGGCAGATCCCTCTGACAGTTGAAAGGTCTGTGAAGACAGCTCTGGAGCCCCACGGGCCTTCCCTTTTCAGCTTGGGGCCTCCGGAGCCTCCAGCTGCCCCTGAGCTCATCTCCTCAGCACGTGCTCTGCTTGTAAATGGCACCCACAAGAGTGAGGGAGCGTGGCGACTTTCTGGATGGGAGATATCTGGGCTGGGCCTTGGAGGACGGGGAGAAGCTGGGTGGGAAAGGCTGGCAGGGGCATGGGTGCAGGCTATGTACTCAGGGAGGAGGATGGCCTGGGCCAAGCCCCGGAAGTAGGTAAGTTTGGCTCTGAGTCTGTATGCTTTGGCTGGGGTACAGAGGGCTCCATGCTGGGAACCATGCTGTCACTTCCTCCTGCCCCCTGCAAGCTTGAGTCTGAGCCCCCAGGAAGGTTTTTGAAGCTTCAGATCAGAAAATAGGGGGCGGCCTATGGTATCCAGGGGATCCTATGTCCTCAGGCCTCCTGAGTGATGGGTTTGAGGAAACCCTCCACCCCTCAAGCCTGGAGTTCTGGTCTTGATTGCCCAGGCAGCCAGGCCTACCCTGGAAGGCTTGGGGGCAAGGAAGCATCAGGCTTCAGGCCTTGATGCTACCCATTAGTGCTGAGGCCATGGCCTCAAACAAGGTCAAGGGTGGAGATCCTACATGGATCGTGTCCGCCTATGGCTCTGTGGGCACCAGGGTCCAGAATATGACGCACAGTCTCCTCCTGCAACAGCTGGCCTTTCTGGGGTCAGGCCCAGGGAAGCTAACAATAAAGAACCACTTAGTGAGTCCCTTCTCTGCGTCGCACGACATAAGGGCTTTCATGGGTATTATTTTATAACCCTAAGAGGCAGGTAAGTGCTATTATCCTCCCCATTTCGTAGATAAGGAACATAGGGCCGGGAGAGGCTGAGTGGTTTGCCCAGAGCCAGAGCACTGGGCCGCAGCAAGACTGACATCAGACCGTGCGACTCGATAGCCCTCTCAGCTCTTTGGCCACTCTGGGCTCTAGGTTAGCTGTAGACCACGACTCACGAGGATGGCAGAGCCACTGTCCCCAGTCCCTACTCTTCTCCTGGGGTAGGCCCTCCCCGCCAGCTCTGGGAAGCTTCCCTCTTCCAGGCCTAGATGCTTTCGTCACCTGTTCCTGCTGGCCCCTCCCAGCCGTGCCAGTGGTGGGCACAGCGCCCCTGGCCCTAACCTCCACTAAGGTGAGGGGGGAAGCCAGGCTGCACCGGATGGACAGAACCACAGAAGGCTCTCGTCGGTGCCACTCTCAGCACCTGTGCCAGCATCTTGGCCCCCAAAAGACACGTTTCCCCTCCTACTTGAGGACAGGGAGTTCCTCCAGCGTCTCTCTCCCGAGAGGGGGTGACGAGGTACCGTGCCTATCAGAGCTGCATGAACCTTCACTGCACACTCGTCATGTGGCTGCCCCGTGCTGGGATCAGTCCCGGCAACACTGTGGGGGTGGCACCCTTATAGGTGAGGAAACTGAGGCTCAGAGATGAGTCACACAATGTGAAAGTGGCTGAGTCAGGCCCAGATTCTGATTTCTCTACCACCCACGCATTTTGAGGAATCATAGAATATTGGAGAAGGGCCCTTAGAGGTTATCTGATCCACTTTCTGGGATGCAGCTAAAGAGACTTGTCCAAGGTCACACAGCTCACGAGTGATAATGCATTTAGTTTTACTGCAACTTCCATTGTACATGTGCTGGCATATTGCCACAAATTTTATTAGCTCAAAACATCACATTAAGATTATGGTTTGCTTTTTAAAACATGTTTAATTGAGGCAAATACCTTCTACTGCAATAGTTGTTAGAAAGCTGCAAACACACAAAGGTGAACCTGTCCCCTGAGAACCCTTGGCCCTTGCCACACACTCTGTGTGAATAGCAGCTGGTATAGTATCTTCTTAAAAACGGTGGAAGGGAGAGACCTTCCTGGATGCCTCTGTGGCACCTTCTAATTCCAGTTTAGCTCTGGTCTGGAGCTGGAGAGTAGTAGGAGCAAGAATTAGGCATTTTGTAGTTATACCAGCGTGACTCCTCCAGCAAAAGCTGGGTGACCTGGGACAAATTTGTCAAGATCTTGGATAAGTTTCTCAGGCCCTTTGAGCTTCAATGTACTCATCTGTAAAACGGGATAATGGCAACGTCATTGTAGAGTTAGGATCAGTCACGATGGAGGTAGAGCCCCTGGTACAGCACATATGATTGACAACGATGAGGATGAAATTGGAGGAGGGCACAGAGCAGTGATGATTAACTGTATGAGCGTGAAGCGAGGGGTGGCCTTAATGAAACTAAGCATTCTGAACCTGGTAGCGATGTTTACCACTCAAGTGCATTTCCCTTCTGACACTGGCACCAGTGGAAATGTCATAGGCTGACAGACCTGGTTTGAATTTGGGCTCAGCTACCTCCTGTATGACCCTCATCCAATATGATAGATACCCTGTCCCTACGACAGCCAACTGTGACTATTTAAATTTTCTGTCATACTAACCCCCATTTCACATGCTCCAAGCCACTTTTGGCGAGTGGCTCCCACATTGGCGGACAGGGCAGAACAGATCAGTTCCCTCGTCACAAGGAATCCTACTGGACGGTGCTCATCAGGTGACCTGAATGTAGATTCCAGGGCTGCACTGGGGATGCTGACCATGGCGTGGTCCAGGGCAGTGGGGAACACACGGCAGTGCTCAGGCATCCCTGCGGTGAGGACTGGCTTGATCCCTGAGTCCCCTCGCTCGCCTGGCCTACGTCGTGCTTCTCCTTGCAAAGTGGGTGTAATGCTGGGTCCAGCGGCTCTGACTGCGGTTCCGCCACTGACTCACTGTGTGACCGCGTGACATTGCCTCCCAGAACCTGTTTCTTCATTTGCAAACTGATCATTTGTGCTCTTTCATCCTCAAGAGCAATGCCGCCAGAATCAAGCAAGTGAATGATTCAAAGTGCTCTGAAATGTGGGGACCGTAGAGACACAAGGGACAGCACGGTGAGGTGGGAATAGCCTCCATCTGGTGTCAGAAAGCTGGACTGTACTGGCTGATGACCTCTAATTCCACAGAGGGGCCGCATCTGAATTCCTTCATTCTAAAGGGATAGCAACGAAGATACTATCCTAAACTTTCACGTTACTGTGACGATTAGTAATATATATGAACGCGATCTGAAAATAGCAGGGTGCTTACTCAAGAGGGAGAAATTCTGGAACTATCCTCACCCAAATGAGGGCAGCCAACTTGGGCCAAGCATTTGCCACCTCCTCTTTCCTGTGCTCCCCCTGCCTGAGAGCCCTGCTCCACGGGGGAGGCCTCTCTGCTCCAAACCAGCTCAGGACAGGAACGGGGGCACCAAACGGGTCGAGACAGCCTGTTCTGCTGATGATGGAACAAGACACTGACTCCACTGGGGCCACATGGCCACACCCTGGGGCTGTCAGACCCAGGAAGTCCACTTGCATTTGTGACACCCCTTGGGCTATGGGATCTTCTTCTAGGTGGCTCTGTGGCACAGCAGAGAGCAGCATGAGGAGCAGGGTCCTGGGCACCCACAGACCCCGGCTTTACTCCTGGTCCTGCTGCTCACGTACTCATGCAACAGGTGTTCCCTGCACACCGGCCATGCGCCAGACACCTGGGAGATGGGGGATAGAGAGGCGAAGACCAGGCCCTGCCCTCGGGGGACCCTGTCCAGCTTGTGCGTTTTCATCTTCCTCTCTCTCATCGAAGCCTACCTTACCTGAGCCTTAGAAGCACCCAGAGGGGTCTCTGCACTGGGGCAGGGACCACTTCAGAGCTTTGGGTCCCCTGATAACATGACTGGTATCATTTTTATTGAGCACCTGCTACATGACATTACTTATACCAGTCATATGCATCACCTTTAACCTCTACACTTACCCTAAGAATTTTTATTATCTCTATTTCACAGACAAAAGAAATCGAAGTAAAGAGAAGTTAACCTACCTAAAGTCACACATCTAACATGATAGAGCAGGGGTCTGAACTCAGATCTGTCACTCTAAAGCGGGCTCTGGACCACTGCGTTTTGTCTTCTTCGGATCTAATCCTCTCCAGTAATATGGTTGCTGTTCTGGAAAACATTTTTCCTTTAGGATTAGGGCAGAGATGGGGCGTCAGACTGGCCAAGGCGCTTCCCAGAGTTGCCTGAGTTTGGGAACCAGCACACTTGTGCCAGGCACTGTGTAGGGCTCAGCTGCCCCCGTGGAAGCTCGGGCAGGACTAGTGGCTGTCCTTTACTCCAAGGAAGAGCCCCGCTTGAGCTGCCAAGCGTCAACTGAGGACTGGTGAAACTGAGGGGCCGGCCCGAGGCCACGAGCAATCTAATCCCAAAGCAAGGCAGAGGACACGACTTGTTGCTACTGGACTCATTTCTAGTTGATAAAAGCAAAGTTTCGGCCTGGCTGCTGTCTCAGGCAGGATGGGTAGAAGGGAAGCAAAAGGAGAGAGCAGGCAGGCAGACTTGGTTGGTCCTATGACAACAGTCCAAGTGTGACAGACCAGGCTGCTTGAGGACCGGGCAGTATGGCTAAATATTAAGCAAGGAAAGCTTGAATATAGCACGGTGTTTAAGAGCAAGCTCTGGAATCAGGTGGTTGGGTTCAAACCCTGGCTGTGCTGCTCACGAGCTAGGTAACTCGTCATGTGACTTCCCTGGTGTTGCCTTCCTCATCCGCAACGCAGGAGAGTAACAGCGCTGATGTCATGGTGTTGGTGAAATAAGAATCACATAAAGGTCTTTGTCCAGTGTCCAACATGTGGTAAGCACTTAATAACAGTGACTATGAACTATGAGAATATTTCTAAAAAACATTAATCCCCCACCGTCATGAAAAAGACAAAACAAACAAAAACAAACAAACAAAACCCAGCATTTATAGGTGCTTTGGTCTGGACCGGCATGGCTGTTTCTGGTCCTTGCTTCTCATGTAATCCCTGCCTGGCCAACCAGGTTACCGGTCCCCGAGGGGCAGGAGCCACGCACCACGTTAGCCCAATATGGCCCAAGCTCTGCAGCACCAGCATGGGGGTGAGCATGTAATAGGCCCTCTGAGACTCTAGAATTTCAGGTCAAAAAAGACACCTGATGTGCCAGGCTACCTGCACATGTGTATGTGTGTGTGTGCGCGCGTGCACACATGTGCATTAACAAAAAGGATACTGCACAGTTCTTGCCCTTGAAGGGGTCAGTTTAGCGAGGGAAGATCTGAAGTCATCTAGTGACAATCTAATAATCCCATGCTCCCCAACCCACACTCTCCCCGGCCTGTCTCTCACCCCCCCGTCGTGTGTGCTTGCACAGCTACCCTTTCCCTCATTTTGTTTCAGTTCCCTGGGCTCACAAACAGCTCCAGTCTGGGCCTCTCTGGAAACGCTGGCTTTGGGCTGGACCCTGTGTGGAGCAACCTTAAATGGAATGAAAAGCTGTTAGGTCCTGGGCCAGCTCTACGGGCCCTCTCTTCCAGCCCCTGCCTATTCTTATCAGACCCTCCTGATGGCAGGTCTATGAAATCTCCCCGGAGGGGACTGTGGGTCCCTGGACTGACCTTGTCCTGATGTGTTTGATCAGCTGTTTCTGGCCTGCGCTGGGGGAACCAGTGCAAGAAGGGCCGGCAGGAGTGGTGTTTGATCAGAGCAGCTGGGAGCTCTTAACCTTCTGCTAATCTCCCCTTGGAGGACAAGAAAGGAGGATGTTCTGATGGACCAGCCCACAGGTACTGTGGGGAGAAGTCTTGCTGGCAGGGGTGAGATGAATTTGGGTTCTCCCTGAGTGGCCACGAAGGTGAGTGAGGAGCGCTGCCTGGTACCGGCCGAGCGACAGTAGCATCTAAGCACCCCAACTGCACCGTCTGGTTCCGAGTATGTGGAGATATGAGTGTCTTAGTGGACACCGGACCAATGATCTGGCAGCAATGGGGACAGGGGAGAAGATGGGACAGATACACGAGAAGGAAATGCGTTTGTTTCTATGCCCATGTCCTAGACCCTCTCTTCTCGTGAAACCTTAAGTCCTCGGTTATTTCCCAAAGAAATATTTCCCACTCTTGGTCTAGAGCAAGTTCTTTTTTTCTCACCAAACACATGCCTGAGCATGAGCCCATGTAAGGTAAGATAAACAATGAATATGAAAGCCCAAGAGGCAAGCTGGGAAGGCCAGGAATTACCAGTTTCCATTTCCCATGCTCTCACTGGATGTGTTCCTACCTGTGGGACTGAGAGTCTCTGCTCCAAACCTCTCTCAGCTGAATTCACTCTGGTCTGCGACAGACGCTCTGCTTTACTGCAGTGTGGCCCGAAGTAAATCTGCCTTGGTGCTGGGCACCCCTGCAGTCCATCCCAGAAACATCAACAGAGGGAGCACCTACCCCTGGCTAGGCATTTTACAAATGTTAATTTTCCTCCTATCGATCACTAAGAACAACTCGCCCAAGGTCATGGTCTAGTGGGAGGTGGGCTGGGAAGCTACTGAGTCCATGTCCTTTCCACTGTGCTGCTTAGCCTGCTTGGGCCAGGCCTCGGCCTAGGCCTGGTAACTGGATCACCAGGGGATCACTCAGCCCATTTCCTACCTCTGCTCAATGGCTCCTGACTCGCAGCAGCCATTTGCCTCTGTGCACGTTCACCTTCATGGCTGGAGCCCAGCCGTATGCTGCAGTCACCCCCAGCTACCCTGGGACACTCTCTGGGTTACTGCTCTCAATATGACAGTTCCAGCTTCTCTCTCCAAAGACACTGCTTAGGCAGAGCGGCATTCCTTCATAAGGCCCTGTGGGTGCTGGAGAAAGGTCTATTCAGGTGACCCTAGGGCCATCCCAGGCGAAGTTCACGCATGGCCCCCTCACACCGCCTACCCCACTCTCAGCGCTGACCTGAGCTTAGAGGGCTGCAGGATGCCGCCTCCCTTTGCCAGTGTAAACGCTGGATTCTGACTGCAGAAATTATGTATAGTCTGCGTCTGCCTCTTGTTTCCTTGTTGGCTGCCAGCAACGTGACATTTTCAGCTGTTCACCACAAAAGGTTTCTGCTTATTTTATAGTTATCTGCTCAGCACTTTATGCTTTTAGGGCAGTTGAGATTTAAGAGATAAATGAAAAGTGGTGGGTGTTATAAGGATCCCTAAGGATTCAGAGAGATTGGAAGAAGAGAGACACGTAAAGGTGCAGGGATGAAAATTCCTCAGAGCCAGAAACCGCAGAGAACAGCTGACCTGTATGGGAAGCACTTCATTAACAACTAAAATTTTCAACACTAAATTCATTAAACCTAGGCTTTTAATTGGTATACTTCTGTGGAGTAAACATAATAATTTCCCCCATTTCCAGATGAGTGTTGGAAGAGGGAGCTCGGAGAGGCTAAGTATCCCACCCAAGGTCACACGGTCAGAACGTGGCGTAGCTGGGATGTGCCCAGGTCTGACACCAAAGCCTGTCTCTGCAACACTGCACCGCACTCCCTCCCTGGGAAAGAGCGTTCAGGAAACCAGACTCCCACAGGACAGGAGAGCGCCCCCACCCGCTCCATGCTACATGGCCTGAAGATACACAATAGCTCCTAGGAAACCAGGACTATTAGGCCTGTTCGACAGCTGCCCAGAGCCAAAAAGAAAACAGGTCTGTATCATCACAGTCCATTTAAAACGCACACAAAATCATTTTTTTCTCAAAGTACATATTTTATTGATATAGAATAGTGCAAGGTGGACACAATGTTTTGTAATCCAACTTATACAGCATCATGTGCTGGCTAGTTGTCCTGACCACGGGCAGTAGCAGGCGAGGCTGGCCCAGGCAAGGGAAACGATAACCATTTCTGTGATTTGGAAGAGATCTAAATTAGATTAGCCCAGGGGATACTTTTTTTCTCAGCAACATAAGCCCCAAAGCACGGACAGCTTCTCTTTGTTACAGGTCAAGTCATAGGTGAGTTTCCTGAGCTTCTGGCCCAAGTCCTACCAGCCCCAGGGTTTTCCATGGCAACAAAACAATTACCAATTTGCCTTCACATTCCCTTCAACTCGAAGTCTTCCTCTTACTCCCATTTTCTCTCTCCCTCCTGAGTGTCCCTGGAATACCTGGGAGAAGCTGAGTAGGGCTGGGCCACTGAATTCTTCCTTTGGGAGGAGTGATTAAAACATGCCAGCATTTTTTCTATCACTGCCCAGCTTTCTAGCTCCAATTTAATAGAAATATTGCTTGTAAGAACCATTCAACGTAAGGTGAACAGCTTCTTCCATCCCTTAGTCAATTCACAGACCTTAGGCACGTGAGATTTAAAGGCACATCCCTCCCACCTCATTAATAAGTCATCAGCCTGTGGTGACAGCAACATCACCTAGGGCCAGGGAGAAAGTCTTAGGGCCCATCACATCTCCTGATTTGGACCATTAGGAGACATTTGCCCCATTGACCCCAGTTGGACTTGACCTCATTTCAACCTCTAGCCTACCAGAGCTCTTCCCTGGGGGATGGGGGTGATTTGTGTTCTGTGGTCAGTGAGAGGGGCTAGTCAGAGACTGGAATCGCCAAGGGAACCCAGAATCCACACTGTAGACTGCAGTATGCGCTGGGCTCAAAGTTTTCCAAACATAAAGCTTCTGAGAGAGAAGAGATGGGCTTTATAAAACAAACAAGACCTTCGTATCTGGCCCTGTGCTGCCCTGCTGGTCCCAGGTTCTGCTCACGTACTTGGACAGTCCCATCCTCCTATGGCAACGCTTGCTCGTCAGTCATCTGTTTGTTGTCTTACTTACCTGGGAAGGGCGAGTCCTGTTCCATACGTGACCGCCATCACTCACAAAGAACTAGACTCAGCGTGGACTCTGCCTGCCATTCCCTGCTCACCATCTGTTTCATGAGCGCTGGGAGCCGAGGTCTGGGGTCCCACTGAACAGAGTCAAGTGTTCTGAGAAGCCCAGAGACGCCTCCACATCACTGCCATGCCCCAGGGCTCAGCCCAGAGGCTACAGGGCAGCAGCCGTGGCAAGAAGTGAAGAGACCACCACTGCCATACCGAAGCAAGTGATGTGGACTCCGGAGGCCATGATGACAATGTCTTCTGTGGCAGCAATTCAGAAGGTCTCTTGGGCAGAAGTGGGAAGAAAGAAAAAAAATGGCCAAGTACAGCTAGAAAAAGTCTTCCTACAATAAAATCCACACTTGGGAGTCTCTAGAGAGTGACATTGTAAGATCATCGCCAATGCAGCAAATTTCAAAGGTCCACTCAGAGGAAAGACTAAATTCAGGATGGACCCTCCCTCATTCCTGACTGCAACGAGCACAGGGCTCATGCCCCATGACGAGGGGACCATGGGTAAGGGTCCATCCAGCAGCAAGTTCGACTTCTGTGTTTGCTCTCAGCACGGCAGAGCTGCTAGTCTGGTGAGTCTGAAGAAAACGCATGTCATGTCACACAGTCTGTCAGAAACCTGAGAGAGGGTTTCTTAGTACTTGAAAGGATCTGAAACTTGGGTTTAAAACTTAGAGCTTTCTTTATTCAGAAGACTTTAAAAAGAAAAATCACTTTCCCCTATGGGCCCTCGACAGTTAATTTTTTATTTATTTTGTGTTTTGGCTGTTAGAAGTTTTGATGACAGTGCATTTCCAGCCACAGCCACGGCTCTTGAGGAGCTACATTCTCATCTGCTGGGCTTGGCCTCGAGGCCCTGTGAGCACAGGCCACTCCACTCTCTTTCAGCGGGTTTTATCTACTGTCGGGGGAGATCGAGCTCCAGTTCACCACTTGCAGATCAAGAGCTCTCCTGGTCTGACAGCTCCCAGGACTGAAAAACCTTAAGACAGAGAGGCAGCCTTGGCAGAAGAAGCGAGGGCTTTGTGTGGAGGTGAAGTCTTAAAGGTTTGAGCACCATCTTCTGGTCAGTTTTTGGCTTCTGAGGCTCACATGCCTTTGAAAACTTCATTTACTTCAGAACAAAGATCCCTGAGCTGACAAGCTCAAGTGATTTGCATATCAAAATGAGGACACACTGGAAGAAGGAGTGGCCACCTGGGTAAGCTGGCCCAAGCTGGAACTCGCTGCCTGCACAGAGCTGGCAGGCCAGCCAGCGAGCATACCAGCTGGTATTAAGGATCCACCTTCTGCCTTTGTAGCAGTGTGTGGCAATAAAAGTCCAGACCATGACCAAAATCGATCCCCCACTCCTGCCTGTACCTGGGGACATGAGGTGTGCTTAGAGAGAAGGGGTGGGCTAGTCTTCTGCCTGCCTATACAGCTTGAGGACCAGAGATCAAACTGGACAGTACCCTCCACAGGGGGTGAAGTCACGCAATGTGGCAGGGAGCCCTGCCCGCGTGTACATGCTGCACTAGCGGGCTTCAAGGAAAGGAAGATAAATGCTAGTCATTCCCTTCAAATGGCAGGAACCTACATCCATCTAATTGCACTTCATAATGGATTCCACAAACCATTAATTATCAGATTATATGTTAGGAATTGAAGATAAAAAAAGCTTTGTGAAATTCAGACTCCAAAGGATCACTGACCTGCAGTCGTGGTGGCAGCCTGCAAGAGCTCAGACAGCAGGCCACGCACCGGCCTGGACAACGGTGGCAGGAGGCAGAGCCAGGGGCAGTCAGAGCACGACTCCACCTGGTGCGGGTTCCCCAGCTTTATTATACGCTCCGAGGGAGGGGGCAGGGCCTCCAGGCCAGGTAGAAGTTGTGGGCTTTGATGAGGGGAAGAGGATGAGGATTATGCGAGAAGGCTGCAGGAACTGGCCTCAGGTATGGAACACGGTGGAGGAGTATCATGGAAAGGCAGAGAGCATCTTTTTAGCAGGATGGCCACACTGAACATTCCCAGCAGAAACGCTCCAAAGGCTTCATTTTCAGAAGGGCCGACTGTACTGACAAGGTGGGACTCGGCACGGAAATGAGCCTTCGTGCATCAACACGCTGCTACCTGTCCTATTGCCACCATGGTGGTAGGGTGAGGTGGGGGGGCTGGATGACCAAAGCTGCTGGGAGGATGACAGAAGTGAGGGAAGGGCCAAGTGTGCTCAGGCTGGAGGTCCCTGGATGGTCTGTTGGTGCTTTTCTCTCATTTTTAAATGGCCAGAAGGCACTGGCAGCATTGCAGGCCCAGTCTGCGGGTCACGGTCCCACTTCTGCCACTCGGCACACTGCGGACTGCCGGCACACCACATGGTTACCCTGGTCCCCAGCTCCCATCCCGCTGCTCTTTCAGACTTTCTGAAGCTATCTCTACTTGGGGATGGCCAGTGTCACGGAGGCCACAGCAGCAGGCCTGTGGGGAAGTAGGCTGCCTGCTATGGAGGGCGGTGGTGTCAGCATTAACGACTCGGACATTGCTGGTTCTATGAGAACAATGTCGCTTCTTCTGTCTGTTTTCCAAGCGAGACCATTTTGGTTGGTGCAAGGCTAAGATGCTCACCACTCAGGGCAGTCTGGGGTGGATGGCAAAGGGCAAGCTGCGGAGCGTTCTCTCTGTTGCAAATGCAGGACCCCTCCACCGGATGGGCAGCGACTCACTTGGCCTCACCACAGATCAGGGTCACGGTGCCATCCAGCAGATCCTCCACGGTCACCGCCACGAGCTCAGAGCTGGTCTGAGATGTCTGTGAATCTGGCAAGGTCACGAACACCTGTGAGCCAGCAAGCTGTGTCTCCTCCAAAGTGATCACCTGCTCTGCTGAGGCTGCCGGCTCTGGGGTCTGGATCACCTGAAAGGGAGAGACCGTGAGGCTGCTCTGGGCAGTGTCCACACTTAGCTCCCCAGAATTTACATGGTTTTCATCTCATGCTGTAATGATGGTATTTATGTTTTCACCTGAGGAGAGCAATTACATGTGCCTAATGGGAAGAGGCAAATCTAACACACCAGCGATGCAAAAGAGAAGGCAGGCAAACAATTTAAATAACTCCGTGTGCTAAATTGCTATAATTTAGCTCAGTATGCCGTCTCAGGGTGCCCGGACTCTATGATTACACCAGTGAACGCTGGCACAGTTTCTCACACTGGGTTTTCCTGTCTCGAGGATGACACTGCAGAGGTAAGTGCCATGTGAAAGGAATGCTACTGAAGGTGGTTATTCTCACGCTTGAACCATGGAAACTGGAATGATTTACCAGAAGCCTCGCCTTGCCAAAGATGGCATCTCTGGACCTCGATCAGGCTAAGAACTTCCTTGGCGGCTACATGGCCACAGAGCTAACGGCTACAGGAGGAAGAACAAGTAGACGAAATGTGGCTTCTGTCAACTCACTCATTTGGCTCACCGGGGCAGCGAGGCAGGCGCCTCCTTCTTTCCTTCGCAGGCCATACACACCTGTCATATCTGCATCATCCGTTAAAGATGACCTTCACATCTCAGGGGAAACTCGTCTGTGGTTAAATCTATTCAGTCCCTGCCTGAACCTCTAAGTTGATGCTTCTGACCTGTGGATATCAGGGCAGCTTGCTGTCCCCGATATTTTCAAACCAGAGTGCCTGCAGAAGGCACAGGCACGCTGGCTCTTGAGAAGCAGCCAGGAGTAGGGAGGAGAACATTAGATGTGCACGGGCAGCAGTGGGGAAGCCAAGCTCAGCCACATCTCCGTGCTGCCGGGATTAAAGAGACCAACTGTGATGTTCCATCAAAAATCACTGAGGAGTAGTTTCCAAAGCATGTTTTCTTTCTTTTAGCAGTGGAATCTTTCGCCACCAAAGAACATCTTACCAAGAATCTGAATATATGAAAAAGCTCAAAGCAGAGCCACTTTGCTTGATATGGCAGCAGGAATATCGCCCAGAGGCCCGCCCGCTTGATTTGCCCTCTGCTCCCCACAAGGCTGGAGAACGTGGTTTATAAAGAACTGCTCCAGGAGGCTGGACAGGGGGACATGCAATCAGTTTGGAGTTCCTCTCCAGGCCACTCACAAATCACCGCCAATCAAAAGAAGGGCGTTGCTTTTCCTTCTTTGCCCACCCTCTCTGCAGAAGACAGGAAGAGCAGTAAAAGAGGACAAGAGACACAAAGAGGGGCTGGAGCAAGCTTAGCCTTGAAGCATCAGGAGAACCGGCTTTCCACCCCAGTAAAGGCAAGAGGCCCAACATGTCTACATGTGTCCTGTGCCCAGCCTGGAGGAGCAATCCAAGTGTTTCAAGTGAAGGTGTCCCCAACAAAAGGCTGTCCACCCTTCTCTGAGCTTTCCTGTAACTCTCACCACATCCCATAGGGTTTCACAGAAGGTGGGGAAGTGTGTGAACTGGGAGGAGAAGCCAAGGTCATTCAGCTTTTGGAAATTCTTGCTCTAAGCTCCCACTACCTAGGGGCCATCTTGCATGTGGCCACTAGGACACTAGTCTTTCCTGTTCTGCGTGGTAAGCGGTCCAGAGAGACTCTTATAGGTCCTCCTGCTGATGAAAACACTGCTGACAAGCCCTCTGAGAGCCGCAGAGGAAAAGGCTGGGGTAGTGACAGCTGCGTTTAGAGAAGCCTTAGGAAGCCCGTGACAGCCCCCTCATGTCTGGTGGCCCCTAAGTCACCTGCACCATCTGCGAGGCTGCTGCTTGGGTTTCAGTGCCTGTCACCTTTGGGTGTTCGGCTTCCAAGTGGCCCTCCAGCTGGGCCTGGGAGGTGAAGAGCTCCCCGCAGAGCTCACAGGGGAAGGTGCTCTCCGACTGCTTGAAGTGCTCTGTGGTGACGTGGTGCTGCAGTGCTCCAGGGAAGCGGAAAGTGGCCGCGCAGTACAGGCACCTGAATGGCTGTGACCCTGGAGGAGGGGAGACAGAAGGGATAGGCCGTGGGGGGATGACGGAGAGAAGCAAGAGCAGGGAGGGGGACCAGGAAGGAGCAACGAGGACCAGGGCCCAAAGGCCCAAAGGCAGATCCAGTTTCTGGGGGACCCGGGCTCCCCAAAGCCACGGCTTCAGGAGCACTGGATTCAGGCTACATCTGCCTCTGCTGAAGCCCGTTATTCATTCGACTGTAGATAAGGATGCTGACGACGCTGCACTTTCATCAATTCTAAGAAGTACATTTTAACGTCTCTGAAATGGATTCAATGGCATCTTATGACTGCTGCAGCCATTTGGGGATAATCGTCAACGACTGTGCATGTGTGAGCACCGACACCCGGCGGAGGCCTGCAGCATTGAGGCCTGCAGAACGTGTCCGTGGCGTGGAAGGAAACGCCTAAGACGGGAGTGGTGCACGTCAATGGACAGAGACCCAAAGGTTTAGGAGAGACGAGGAGGTGTGTGGATGTTCGGAACGTTTGGACATTCCCCAAACAGGAATTAAAAGTGGACTAGTTTCACATGGTGCTCGAGGCTAAAACCAGTGGCCTCGCCATGTGCTCCATCACCCGTGCTCTTGATGGCAGAGGACACCACGTAGGACAACACCATGTAGAACAACACGCGTGCCGACAATCTAAATAGAAAGCTGCTCTGAGAAGCCGGATTCTTACCTTAATCAGTTTATTTCTTCTGTTTTCCTTTTAATGTATGTGCACAAGAGTGCATAAAAAGCTGTGTCAAATTAAGTCCAAAGCAGCACTTAGAATAACCTATAAATTCTAAGTGATAAGAAAGCATAGTTTAATTGGCAGTAGTTTTTCTTTCTTAATGGTTCATTAAAGGCTGCATCTTATAACTGGCATTTTAGACTTGATGAAATACAGCAGCAGCAGTGATAATCGTGGGTAATGCTTAGGGATGCTTACTGACGCCAGGTGCTAAGTGTTTTCTGTTTACTAGCATATTCAACTCTCAGTTACCTGATGAGGTAGGAACTGCAACTGTCCCCATTTCATAGATGAGGACACTGAGGCACAAGGTACTTAGCCTGGGTTGTTGCGCAGCCGTGAGTGGTGGAGAGGAGATTCACACTGGGCAGTGCAGCTCAACAGCATCTCTGCGGGCACTGACCTGAATGCTGGCACTTGATGTGAACCTGCAGCAAAGCTGGCGTGGGGAAGAGCTCCTTGCACTGCTCACATTCATGGAACTTCATATCTGCAAACCACACAAGGAAAGGACAAACATGGCTAAGTCTGGAGAATAACAGGGCTGGGGGCGGGAGTGATGGCTGACACTCAGAAACGCACCTATCGACTGCCAGGAACCTTACCCCATTGATATATTGGTACAACCTAGTGGTAAAGACCCCAGATCTGGATCCAGACTACCTGGATGCAAACAGGGTCGTTGTGAGAATTAAATGACAAAACACATATGGAGTACAGAGTATAGTGCCTTGAACATGGGAATGGCTTCATAATTGCTGGCTATTGTGATTATCCCCAAGTCTACCTGCAAGGTATGTATTAATAATAACCATTCTGAAGAGAAGAAAACAGTCTCAGAAAAGAGAAGTCACTTGCCAAGGTCATGCAGCTGATGAGTGCTGGAATGAGAATTTGCACCCAGGCCTACCTGCTACCAAAACTGCTACCTTTCCCATGACTCATTCGGGCTGGTAGGAGCTTATACTGCCCCAGGTCTCTGAGTTTCAGAACCACTGCCACTCAGGCTGTTGTTCCGGATGGACCAGCGTGGCATCCTTCAGGTGTGCTGGGGCAGAATAAAAGTAATTGCCACAGTACACCACACTCCAGCACCAGAAATCAGGATTTGGGGATAGAACCCAGGATGCTGTGTCATCAAGCCACTCCCAAGCACCAGCTCATCCTCCCTTGTCTACGGCACCCCAACTTCACCTGCGTGCTCCGCTTTGATGTGCTTCTTATGTTCAATGGTGTTGGAAAAGGTTTTGTCACAGGAGTTACACTGGAGTGACGAGAACTTTGAAGATCGATGGTTCTGAGCAGCAAACACATCAGGATGGTGGGTCCGATTGTGGTACCACAAACCAGACAATTGCTGCAGGGAATTTGGTAAGTGTTAGGTCACAGAATGTTCCAACAAGCTGATGTGAAGGAGGCTATGGGAATGAGACACCTGGTATCTACTGAGAGGCTGCTTACATGCAGGGCTTAGCAGAGAAACTCACTCCTCACAACAAACATGTGAGGGAGGAGTTAGAATCTTCCCAGTGAGACAGAAGCTGAGACACAAGGGTTAGATGATGTGCCAGGGTCACATGATTAGTAAATAGTAGGACCAGGATTCAAATCCTGGCCTTCCGACCGACTGGAGCATCTGTTCTTCACCACCAGGCTGTGTCAACCTCACAGCTTCCTCAAGGCCCAGGAGTGCAGCAGAGAAACATGAGGAGCAGAGGTGCACACTGTCCCTACTCCATAAGCAAGTGTCCCTCTCCTTCCTGGGTTCAGAGAAGCATTGGGATACTCTCCCGACAATTCTATGGTTTCCTAGAGACCAAGCCCAGGTCTCAGCTCTGTAACACTAATCTTACAACGCAAGGTTTGGCACACAAAGTTAATTCTCAATTTTTGTTGAACTGAAATTAACTGCTGGCTCCTCCTCTATACTCAAACCTACAGATGCCAGCAAGGACTGTTCTTTTCTCTGTGGTCTTAGAGTTTCTCACAGATGTGATTTCTCTTTATTCTATATGCGGTTTCACTTTAAATACATTTCAAATTCTAAGGTAAAAAGGCAGAGCCCTTCTCTGGGAGTCAAAATGAAAAAAAAACAATAACTGTACTAAACAAGATAATTCCAGGCAGTGTTACACACCCAATTGTCATTCTCATGTCCCTTGACACACAGAGTCAATAGGTTCTAAGGAATGTAAGCACCCAAGGGGGCCAGCAGCATTAGTTCAGAGGTGTGAGAACTCTGATCCAATTAAGCTCCCCCACTGCTTGACTGGCCAGAGCACCTGGAGAATCTGAATTATTACAAGCTGCATTCTTCACAAGAACTGGCCAAATCACCATATCCCAGAGACAAGATGTGCCGCAAGACACAAAATGGGAATCAAGGAAGATCAAAGGGAGAGCGGGTCAGAAACGGGGGAAGGGCTCCCAGGGGAAGCTGAGGTCACCTGGTAGGCCTTGTTGCAGATCCCGCAGCTGAAGGGCTTGCCTCCAACATGGGTCACCATGTGCCGCTCCAGCATGGAAGGGGCGCTGAAGATCTTCCCGCAAGTGGGGCAGGGGTGGTACTCCTTGGAGTGCACCTCGTGGATGTGTTTGCGGTGATCCTGTAGTGTGGGGAAGCTCATCCGGCATTTCTTGCAGTCATAGGGATCTTCGATGTCTGGTTCCATGAGGGATGTCCATGAGAGGAAGGGGTGGAGGGAAAAAAATAGTACAGGCAGCAGTCAGTGAGGTGTGGGCTGTTGTGCGCAGCTCCATATACAAGACTCTGTTTAGAGGTCATGCAAGGTCACAGACTCCAAAGACCAGAAGTCAGTGTAGTGATCACCTGACTACCCCCTGCCTTCATCCTAGGAGGTGGGATTCCTCCGAGGCTTCTGAATTAATCACCTTGGCAGTGTCAAATAGTTCATCTCAATTTCGCATTTTACATCAACACGCTAAATTCCATTTTGCTTTCCAGGGTATATTGCTCTTGCTCTTCTCTTGCTTACAGTAGGCATTTTGTTTTCCAATTCTCTATAGAGATTTTCAACATATTCCCCAGAGCACCACTACTTCCTTTGTTGTCAGTCATACGAATGACAGGAGGAATGCCTCCCTGCACCCCACTTTAGATTCAATAATAAAAATACTTTCATTGGTAATGTTTACAGAGTGCCATATGACAGGCACCTTCTAAGTACCTCATATTTATTAACCCACTTAATCCTTCCAATAGTCTTATGAATAGGTTCTACTACCAGTCCTATTTTATAGATGAGGAAAATCAAGGCTGATGGCATGCCCAACAGCACAAGCAGGATATGGCTGAAGTAGGTCACAATCCCAGCTTTCACTCCCAAGGCCATTCTCTGAGCTACATCCTTAATTGGATGAGCCAATTCTTCAGTGAGATCTCAAAATAAGAACTAGCACTGATGAAGAATACATTTGCCATCCCTATGGCAGGGAATTTCAGTCTTCTGAAAACAACAGAAAGTGAAATGTTTTAATAATAAAACCCTTTGCCCACAAGAAAGGTACAGCCCACGAGCCAATCTTATATGTGCAGTGATTCAGATTAATTCAGGAATTCTGACATGCAGCAGCACTCGATATCATTAACTAGTTTCCCTGTGGACATGAGCTCTTAAAATCTTGGTTTTTACTCTGTCTTTTCAGACACTTTGAAGCAGTTCTCCATAAGCAGTGATGTGCTCCTATGAAACAGGTAAGGAAGTCAGAGAGGGACCTGGATGCTGGGCCTGCTGTCAATGATATACTCTAAGGCAGTGGTTCCCGACCTTTCTGGCACCAGGGACCAGTGTTCCTATGAGAATCTGATGCCTGATGATCTGAGGTGGAGCTGAGGCGGTGATGCTAGCGCTGGGGAGCGGCTACAAATACAGATGAAGCTTTGCTCTCTCGAAAGCCACTCACCTCCTGCTGTGCGGCCTGGTTCTTAACAGGCCACAGACCAGGACGGGTCCACAGCTTAGAGATTGGGGACCCCTGCTCTAAGGCATGGCAAAATGTTTCGGGTCCTCTCCATTGTGAAAACTGATGTCTTCCCATTCCTGACTTCTATAAAATGCTACTTGGAAAAGGAGACTAAAGCAGAATGTCATCTAAAAGGGTCGAGAGGATATCAAAATGGTGGCACTGGATACAAGCCAATCTCACTCATCCGGAGGTCTACTGCAACTGAATTTTTTGGACAATCTTGTAAACTCCTTGCAGGGTGTAGAGGGTGGCACCTTATATTCCTTCTGCATTGCCCAGTGTCCAGCCACGTACTGGGCACACAGGAGCACTGGCGAAGTCCTCTGCCAGCTGGCTGGTGAAAAATTTGAATGTGCTGACATGAAGCATAGGCACTACACTTGCCAAAATGTAGAAACTGGTGTATGGGGAACAGACGTGGGGAGAGGAAGAAGGAAGAAGGGTATGCAAGGTGCATAGCATGCAAGAAAGACAGGCTTTGATGTTGGCAAATGACACCCGAAGGGGTTGTTCTTGTCACACTTTCTGGCATTTACTGAGCATTTTTTTTGTGTGTCAGATGTGGCGCTTCATGCTTTACATGTGATAGCTCACTTCATGTTCACGACAATCCAAAGTGCTGGCGTGATTATTTCCTTTAAGTTTACAGAAGGGGCCTAAGCGGCTTACGGTAGGTAAAGAAATTTGTTTAAGGTCTCAAGGAAGTAAATGGCAAGGTCAAGACTCAAATCCGGGCCTGTGTGGTTTCAGAGTCCAAGCTCTTAACCCCCTGCTGTGCTGTGCTGATTACACTCCTGCTGCAGCAACAACAGCAGTTGCTGAAAATGTGAGGTGGCCAGCCAAGTGTCACATGGCGAGCTCCTGATGATGTACTGGGGAATCACAGAAGTTCCTCTTTCTTCCTGTGCGTGTGTGTTCAGTAGAAGTGTGTTTTTGTCTGTATCAGTTCTAGTAGAAGGGGAGAAAGGTGGGGGTAGACCCCATTAACTGAGTGAATACAATGACATTTGGAAGAGAATCTTGGCAGAGGCTTTTAATGGAGCGTGACCAGGGACCACTTACTATGGATTAACTCAGAGTGTCCAGGTTGCTCCTCTGGGGAAGGGCAGGTATGACCACCGGGAAGGAGGGCACGGGTAGAAAACAGAAGCTCAACAGACTAATGAGAATATTTTGGAGCTCAGCGAGCCTGTCTGTTACAGAGGCTCTTTCCTTCAAACATAATTTGCCTCTGTCAGCCAAACAGGGCCAGGTGAGCTAAAGAGGAAGACAAAATAATAGTCTGGACAGAGAACTAGGCATCGTACAGTGACATGTTGAAATGGGATTCCTCTTGAAATAGAAATGAGGGACTTTAGGTTTAGCAGAACAGTGGAGGGGAAGATGCTGAATGGGGCCCAGCTCTGGTCAAGTGACAATTCGGTTGTGATTGTTACAAGTCTTCTCAGAGCCAGGCCTGGTGCTGAGTGCCCGACACCCAAAACCTCAGTACATACTGTGAAAGGTGTGCAGGTGGATGGAGAGGCCATTGGCTTGTCGGAAGCCCTTGCCACAGTCCCTGCAGACATATGGCTTGTCCCCGGTATGGGTCCTCACGTGGCGGGACAGCTCAATGGACTGGGCAAACACAGCATCACAGTACTGGCATGCATACATTTTTCCTGGAAATAGACATGAGTTTATTAGAGCTAGCACTAAACATTTATGGCACTCCTAAAGAAAATCACATTCGAAGGCCCGGAAATATAATCTGCAACATAATATAGTAAAACATCAGGCAATTTGTAATATACTGAGTAAGAGATGTGAGCCATCCTATCAGACCATACCTCACAAACACAGCTGATTAAACAGACAGGGTATCAGTGTGGTCTTCCTACCCTGAGCAATAAGGACAGAGTTCTTATCACGCAAGACTACCCATCTGTTAACCAGGACACCACAATAATGGAAGAGCTCATTCCACTCCCAGGAAACAGAGATACCCTTGTGCCCAGAAACATCCCAGT
The DNA here is from genome assembly GCA_028627145.1 of Eidolon dupreanum. Lineage (NCBI taxonomy): Eukaryota > Metazoa > Chordata > Mammalia > Chiroptera > Pteropodidae > Eidolon > Eidolon dupreanum. Next base: position 10,258,111 of record CM053502.1, on the reverse strand, counting down.
CTGGAGCCCCGGAACCATATTCATTCAGTACAGAACTGCAACTGCACATAAAGGCAAGAGACATGGATTAGAGCAAAATGAAAGCCTTCCCCCAGTGACTCTCTACAGTTATTACGAACCACTTGGCTTCTCTATTTTCTCATTCACATGATGAGAATATAATGACCAGACTGCCAGAGACAGTTAGAAAATATGGGTAAAGGGCAAGTCTGGGAAACTGGCACTTGTAAAAAACGCTATGCCAACTATACCTCCAAGCTCCCTTATGGACCAATAGAAAAGTAGGGAAATCAGTGAGGTGAGAGGCCCAGACCCCCCACATCCTAGGGCCTACTTAAACTACAACAATCAACCTCATTTTCATTTTTACATATTTGGCTTTGAAATAAGATTGTTAGAAAAAAAGGGCTTCTTAAGTCAAGAGTTAATGTTATTGAGAAGCCCCAGACTTAGTCCCTGGCCCTCTTCCATACCCTTGCTTTCTAGATGATCTTATCTCAGAGCCTTATATCCCATCTGCACACTGAAAGTGCCCACATTTATGTCTCCAGCTCCCAGCTTTCCCCAGAACTCCGGACTTCTATATCCAACTGCCTATTACTCTCCTTCTCTATCTGGAGGTCCAATAGGCATCTCAAATTTATCATATGCAAAACAGAGCTCCAGATTCGCTACCCATCCTCATGCTCCAATTTTCCCCACTTCAGGCAGCATCATTCACTAAGTCGCTCATGCCAAAGACTTCACAGGCATCTTTAATTCTCTACTCCCTCACATCCCTCATCCAAAACCCATCAGTAGTCCTGTTACTTCCACTTTCAACAATACAGCCCCAAACATAACCATTTTTCACACACCGCCCAGCACAACTCTAGTTGACAATTCTGTCAACCTCTACACTAGACTACTTGCAATGCCTCCTGTTTCCCTGTTTATACTATACTCTTGCCTTATTACCTATAATCTATTGTCCAGAGTGGACAGAATTAACTTTAAAAAATGTAAATCAGATCCTATCACTCCTTGGCTTAAATCTTTCCTATAGCTTCCTGTGGTAGTCAGAATAATGGCCCCAAAGATGTCCATAACACAACCCCTGAAACTTGTGAATATTGTTACCTTATGTGGCAAAGGGACTTTGAAGATGAGATTAAGTTAAGGATCTTGAGATGAGAAAGAAGAGTCAAAGGAGGAGGCCTGATGACACATGCAGAGGCAGGAGTGGAGCAGCTGTGGGCCAAGGAGTGCGGGCAACCTCTACGAGCTGGGAAAGGCAAGGGATGAGCCTCCAGAAGGCACACGCACTGCCAAAACTGGTTTTAGCCTCATAAGACCCATTTTGGACTTTTAACTTCCAAAGCAGTAAGATAATACATTGTGTTGTTTCAAGCCACTATTTGTGGTAATTTTTTACAGCAGCAATAGAAACTAGCACAGCTCACATAAGAATCGAAGTCCTACTTTGGCTTATAAGACTCTGCAACATGTGGCCTTTGGTGTCCTCTGTGACTTCATCTCTCAAAACCCTTCCCTCATTTACCTTGCTTTGGCCCCTTTTAGTTTTCTCTGGTCTCTCAAACAGCTCAGGTTCATTCTGCACTTAGGGTGCTTTCCTCCTAGAGCTTCCGCTGGTCCCATCTCCCACCTCTTTAGGTTTCTATTCAAATCTCATCTCTCAGAGACCTTCTCTGAAATAAAATAGTGCCCCACCCCTAACCCTGTCATTCTCTTGCTGGTTACCCTGCTTTATTTTTCTTCACAGCAAGAGCACAGTCTGAGTTTATATACCGTATTCATTATTTTAGGGTCTATTGTAACAGTTGGGACGTAAGCTCCATGAGAGCCGGGCGTGTATAGTTACACTATCCTCAGTGCCTGGGATAGTGCTCGAGAAATTCATTTAATCAGTAAATGTTTACTGAGGGCCTACTGTTGCTAAGTACTCTTCTGAGTTCCACAGATGGGAAAAAAAAAAGACAAACAACTCTACCCTCATGAAGCTTGCATTCCAATGGGGGGTGGGGGACTACCAAATAAAAGGTAGATAATATATCATGATAACCACTATGGAGGAAACTGAGGCAGGGGACTGGGACTGGGTGGCTGAGATTTTATACAGGGTGGGCAGGAGAGGACTCATGCAGGAGGGGCAGTGTGAGCAGACTTGAGGAGGTGAGAAGGTGAAGCACGGAGGGGTCTGAAGGGAAAGCATTCCGAGCAGAGGGGAGGGTGAGGACATGGGTCCTGCGGCCTGTGGCAGGGGACCTGCAAGTCTGAGGCCTCGCCAGGAGGCTGCAATGGGTAGAGCAGAGCGGCTGAGGGGCGGCATTGTCAGAGATGGTCAGAGAGCCATCAGGGGACTTGATCACGTGGGTAACTAAGGCCTTCAGTTTTACAGGTGATAAGCCTTTGTAGGGTTTTGAGCAGAGAAGTGACAGGATATAGTTTAGTTTCTTTCTTTTTCTTTTTTAAATTTTTTTTTAGGCGAGACAACCCTTGGTTGACCTCACAGGTTGCAGGGACCTTGTCAGCTTACAATCCCTTATATTTTTATTTTTTTATGCCTACAGCACCTGGTCTTCCTAGGTGGTCTCCCATCCAAGTACTAACCAGGCCCAACCCTGCTTAGCTTCCGAGATCAGACAGGATCAGGCTTGTTCAGGGTGGCATGGCCATAAACTGTAGTTTAGTTTCAAAAGGATCACTTGAGTCTGTATATTGAGAACACTGTTCAGAGAAAGGGTGAGCAAAGGAAGCCAGTTAGGAGGTGACAACAACAGTCCAGGTGAGGTGATGGTGGCATTATTATCTACACATAAATGTTCCAAACTATACACAGCATCCTCGGAGCAGCCTTCCCTGACAATGCTCCTCCCTTCCCCTGGACTAGAAACCTCTACTTCATTCTTCCCAACTCCCTGGTCTTATTCCACATTACATCACTGATGATGCCACACTGTCACAGTCTCTACACCAGACACTCGAGACCATCAGCGCTGTGAGCACGGGAATTCCAGCTTAGTCTCTCGGCACCTGCCCCTGCCCAATCCACAGCAGGTGCTCAACCAAGGTGCTTCTCACGCTTAAAGTCCACCTCAAAGTCCAAGGAATTCCTGGCTTTATGTAAATTCTATAACTATAAGGTCATAACACTGTTAGTCAAGTCTCTCTTCAGAAATTCTCACCACAGCGTTTTATATGCCTGTGTACAAGTGTATTGCTAGTCATCTGTGTGCCTAGAGACCTTATTACATTCTGTTTTGTTTTTAATCCTCTTGAGATACATATATCATGCCTGATTCCAAGTGGGGTTTTAGGCAGCTCACGCTGTTAAAGTCTGCGGGAGAAATGAAGAAATTCGCCACGCCTTACCTTCAGAGTGCTTCTTCTTGGTGTGGTAGGCCAGGGCGGAGGCCTGAGTGAAGGTCATGAGGCAGTGCTTGCACATGAACGGGCGGTCCCCAGTGTGAAGGCGAAGGTGGTTCTTCAGGGTAGAATTGGCTGCAAACTTTGCCCCACACTCTTCACAGGAGAAAGGCTTCTCGTCAAAGTGCTCGGTCAGTTTGTGGTACTGCATGCCTAGGGAAGCCATGCCAGGGACCAGAGAGATACTTGTAATCAGTGTCATGAAGCCAGCATGAGGATACATCACACAGCACTGTCTCAGGCCAGGCCTCAAGGGGAAGCACAGTATGAACCACAGGATGCCGGGCCATGCTCGCTCTGACTTCACATAGCTGCTCATCTCATACCCATGCTGCCCATCTGCCCCAAAAGTTACCTTGGTCTCACGCATGGTTTAATTAGGCATGAAGTGTCTGGGGTTTACCTTCTCCATCCAATCTCTCTCTCTCTCTCTTAAATAGGACCCAGTCACCCCAAAACAGTAAAACAAAACTCACTTTTATGTTTCATTAGGTTTATCCAACATCTGGGGCAAGGGAAAATAATTCTGACTCTGCACCCCATGGCTTCCATGACTCTTGTTCATTATCAAGAAACAGGTGATGCATGGAGGCCTAAGAGTCAGTTATTAAGGAGCTGGTTATCGTTAATGAATGCTAACGGCCACAATTCACTGAGTGCTAACTCTACTGTAGGCACTGTATGAGGTGTTCAGCTCTATTATCTTAAAACTCTATAATCCGAAAAAGTAGGTGGTATCAGGGTTCCTTTTAACAGATGGGAAATTAAAGTTCAAAGAGCTGATCCCAAAGCTCATTTTCTTCTCTAAACATTACCCTGCCTCTGTAGGAGCCGGCTCTATTTTCTAAGCCCATCCACGGCTCTTACTGCATAAAACTAGAGGTCAGGCCTGGGATCCAAATTACAATATCCAGAATTATCCTCAATTACTTTGCCTTCTTGAAAGTACCTGAGGCATGAGCAAATTCTCTTCCGCAGAGATCACATGTCACTGGAAGCCTCTTTTTCTTCTTCTTGGGGACCTCAGGCTCTCCACCTGCACCATGGGCCTCCAGCTGATGTTTCTCCAGCTCTTTCTTAGAATCCTTCGTCTCATTACACTCCTTACACTGCACCTGTTTGCTCCTGGCCACTCGACAGCGCTTCATGTGCACCTTTAGGCGGCAGTAGAAATGGAAGCTTTTGTCACAGGCCTTACAGATGAAGCTCTTCTTAGCAGAGTCTGGGGAGGCAGAAGCGTCCTTCTCTTGTTGTTCTGGCAAAGAACTAGTCTCTCCTTGATCTTTCTGTTTTCCAGACTGGCAGTCTTCCTCAGCTGGCTCAGCTGCCTTTTCATCGGCTTTGTTGTTGGCTTCAAGGTGAAATTTATTACTCACCTTCCATCTTTCCTTCTCTCCATTTTCCTGAGTAAGAAAACCTGCATAGGAGAGAAATCTCATGGCTCTGGGAATTCTCTCTGTGTCTACTTTGCTTTCTAACTTTTCTTCTTAAGAGGAGAATGTAGACTACTTTAGACACTCATAAAACTCTGAAGCATTATCACTACCATCTTTACTTTCTGATTTACACAAAGAGCATCCTTTTATGTCTATGTCTGTGACTATTCTAAGTATTGAAAGCATATAAAATAAATAAAGTAGCGATAAATTAACTCAAATGACCTGCTGCCTTTTCTCTCCAACAAGGAAACCACCTGGGGGCCTAAGAGGCCCCCACCTCACCGCATTTCTCACCAGCGAATGCTAGCTCTTGCATGACAGGCTGCAGGCCTGGGAAAGATGTGTGGATGCCGCACAGGAGGTGACATATCTCCACAGCCGAGATGGCTTTTTCCTTGGCTCTGCTCAGCATTGCTCTCAGGAGTACTTGAGGGCTGGCTGTCTCACAGGAAATGCTCAAAATCTAAATGAACACCAAGAGAGAAAGGTTTGTGGTTAATATCAGATTTTCTATATGGTTTCAACTTTTAAAAAAGCTAACTTCAGGAAGGCATTGCTCCACATCCATAACAAGTTTCCATTTCTTGTGATAAATGTAGTGGAGAGCCCTCTTTCACAAAGAACAGGGAAAGTAACAAAACAAAGAAAAAGGAGGCACATGTGAAGACGAATGTGCAAGGAGGCATTAAGCATTTTCTATGAGAAATATCTTCTCAGAAACCAAAGAACTTTTCTACATCTTAATATTAAAAGCTTGGAAAACTGTAGGATTTGGTTGTTGATGTTTCTGTCTTGAAGATCAAAATAATTTTTCATAATATATAATTGTCTCAATGTCTAGAAGTAATTCTGCATGATCAGTGGCTTCACATTTTTGATACTTAGATGTACCCTTTAAACGCCATTTTCTTTCATAAAGAAACAGCTTTTTAAAGAAGGTTCAAATAGGGGCTTTAAAGAGACCAAGAATATTATTTCAAAGCCGTCCTCTTTTAGAATGTTAAAGCTATCAGCAGAAAGAGTCAGAACACTGAGAAAATAAAGCTAAACCATCCACAGATGGCCAAATGGAATTTTCATTTTGGAAGACATTTTATTTCTGCTCTTTTCAAGTCTATCTAAATAAACCTGATGTCCCTGGAGGCAGGCATGAGACTAATTAGCGAGGCTAAAGCTGATCAACTGCAGAAGCCCCATCTCCGAAGTATGTGGCATGCTGGAGAGAGTCTAGCAGATGAATCCTTCCTCTGAAGCCCACAGAAATGAGTGCCATCCTCTTCTCATCTGAGAGTCAGACTAAAGTGGGGCTTTCACCTGGGTGAACAGTTAGAAACCAGCCCTCTGCACACCTTCCACACCTCCTTGGATCAAAAGGCACTATAGGTGAATCTGTAGTTTAATTTTATGTTCCTTTAAAGTTCTTCCCTACTCAAGCTGCACACTCTCCTGGACTGGACATCCATGAATTCTCTCCCAGTCTCCACCTGGTTTTTCTGGGATGCTGGCCACACTGTGAGAAGCCTTACAGAAAATGAGTTGGCACTATTTGCTACCCCATATGGGCAAAAGCTTTGTTCTATGTTTATCTTGGCTCTTTCTAGAAGCCAGAATGGAGCATGTAATAAGACCATTTTTCTTTCCTTCCTCTATAAGAAATTGCTTCTTAAAACATGTTAGAGAACAGTATCATGGCTCCCTTTGAGTTTACCAAGGTTTTAGACAAGTGGAATAAATCTAGGTGTGAGTAACATGAACTTGGGTTCAAATTCTGGCTTCATCTCTGGCCAGCTGGAGCATCCTAGACATGTTACCGAACCCTTCAGAGCCTCAGTTCCCTTAGCTGTAAAATGCGTACCTCATCTGCCACTTAGCCTTGGGAAGATTCAAAGGGCAAAAGTATTGTGAACTGCAGAGGGCTCAGCACACAGCTGGATTTGGTTCTTCCCTTAGGAGTAAGGCAGTCCCAGGCATCAACTCTGTCAAACTCTCTAAAATAAAGTGTTTTTTTTTTTATTCCCACCATACCTCTTTCACAGTCTCTGCCAGGTGCTCTTCCTCTGAGGCCAAGCCCTTGACTTCAAGCCTATGCTGGATGGCCTCTAGGATCAATCTGTGATGCCTCAGCATGGTTTCTAAGGCAGCGCTTTCTGGGGCAGTCACTGAAAGAAAGGGAGATTGAAAATTCATTAGTAAAATGACGAGCACCATTTTTTCCCTTTGCCTTTTCTCAACTCTAATCTTCATAATGAGAATGCACTTCACTTATCTCCTACCTGGCATTGGGAGTGAGGAAAATGGCAAACAGCACTGCACCCAGAGTATAATTACTGGTATAAGCTTAGAATACTTACTGCATATTTTATTAAACAAGGTTTACCCTCTTGAACAAAATTACCAGTCCTTACTTGCAATGGTAGGGCTATGGAACACTACCATCGAGAGCTCTTTCTGTTTTCTGGGAAGCCTGACTATAATCTCTAGTGGGAGCAAAGCTATGACAGAGGCCAGGTGACCTACCTGCCCGGAAGAAAGCATCGGCACCAGGCTCCCGTCGTATTTCCTCCATGAGCAGGTTCAATGGGCAGTTCTTTGTCTCCTGATCCACCAGCAGCAGTTGCCAAATGGTGGTTGCAGAGAGAGTCTGCTTTTCTAGAACTGCTGACAGCAAAGCACTGAAACCACCTGAACCAGAGTCACGTTTCACAAGCTTCTCCATGACCTTCAAGATGCAGCACAAACACATAAGGGACTTTCTTGCCGCCGGCCCAGCCACAGAGCTGAGTACTGGGTTACAGGGAATGTATTTCTGCAGAGGAGTTTTTCAACATCCTACACCTCTCTCAACCTGAGAGATTTCTGTATACAACAAAGTTCTATACTCCTTCTTTTGAATGCCTTTCCTTATTAATGCAGAAATTACAACTATCCTACTTGTCACTGCCATAAAAACTGAATCACCTTCTTTTTTCCTACTAATCCCTTAGCATTTTTCAACATGGCTGTATGTATACGTTTATACAAAATATATATATTTCCTACTATCTCATTTGACCCTCTACCTCCCTTTCTTTATCCCTCTTACCTCTCTTTCTCCAGGGGCTAACCTCTTCATATTTGGGATCATTTTCAGTAACATCTGGTTGTCTGTGAAAATCTCAGAGAGGTTTTCGTGATACCGTCTCAAGAGCTCAGTCCCATAATTCTCAGGGCTTGCTTGGACTGTAAGGATAATGGCAAAAACAATAATGTTCACTGGAACGAAACCTCCTTAAGGGCTTCTCCTACAGAAGACCGGGGAGCTACAAACGAGAGAGGAAAAGAGATCAGCCAAGAGCTCTGTCTCCGCTGGAGAGCAAGTTCAGCTCCTGGCTTGGGGCCTCATACACATGTGTATGATCTCCTTTGGTCTACACTTAATCACTCGGTGCTTCAGGGTCACAAAACTACTAAGCCTTTCAAAGTTAGCGCCCGGCGGTAGAAGCTAGCGATTACTCAACGGGAGGGTAATTAGAAGGCTGCACTTGTAAGAGATTCAGATGTATAGATTCAAGGGGTGTTAGTCATCAAGCCTGAGGTAAAGGAACCATGTGGTGGTCAAAAATGCAGGCAAGCATGAGTCATGAGTCAAGACTGTGGCAGTGAAGGTGACCCACTGTTCTTCTGTTTATATGCCCTTTGAGCCAATCTGCAAGGTACTCTTTTAAGAGGTCATATTTATTTGAAAGAAAGAAAAAATAGACACCATCAGGTGCTTCCCTTAGCTTTGCAGATATTTTAAAATTTATTCTCCTTTGGCGCAGTAAGTCTACTTCTGGGAATATAACCTTAAGAAATGATCTGAAGGCAAAAAAAAAAACCCTATGTACCAAGGTATTTGTTACTGTATAATTTGTGGTAATGATGATGATGAAGGTAATAAAAGTATTTACTGAGTGCCTATTATGTGCTAGGCACTAAGCATGTATTATGTCATAGTAGCCACAAAAACGAATGTGACACGTACCATTCTTACCTTCATTTCACAGTGGCGAGAATGAGGGTGAGAAAGCTTAAGTCACTTGCTTACGGTCATATAGCTACAAAACGAGTCGTGATGCAAACTTGAGAGTCTTAACCATGTTGCTATATGTGCCCCCACACAAGGGGATGAGTCATATGTCATACACATTCTTATGATGGAAAACTACATAGCCGTCTCAAAAAATGGGATTATAAGGAGGTTTTTGTAATGTGGAAGAGAATATGTTATACTGTTAAACAGGACAAATTATAAAATTATAAAATATGGTAGAGTATCAACATTAAAAAATAATAGGACAGATAAAATGTCAATGTGTGAATATTGATATTATCAAGTGGTAGGATTTTAGGTTGTTTTCTTCTTAATTTTTCAAACTGTTTAAGTTCGTATATGTGACTTTTATAAGCTAAAAAAAGTCCTTTCATTACCCAAATATGCTTTTTCTATAAAACAATCTAGTCTCAAATGCTCTGGGACTGGGGAGAACTGGCTAGAGTTGGTGTTTTTCTAAGGAATGGGATATGGACTCATTGCCCCAAAATGAATGGACATGAGGGGTAGTTTAATTGTGGGGACTACTGGAACCAAACAGCACTCAAGTGGGATGGGGAAGTCAAGATTTGAGTTTTTGCTGCTCACATTTGTCAACATAACTTGTCAAAGCCTTGTGAGCTCATCTGCTCCGCAGGCTTTCACAGGTGACACATGACAGCCCTGGGGAAGCCGCACTGTAACACACCCTGCACCCTGAAACATTATGAGGGAGCTTAATGGAGAAGAGTAATTCTCGGATTTCAGATCTTAACTCCAGAAATACTGAGAATCATTGATTCATGACAGCTAGTTTCTGTTTTGCAATAGCATTTCTTAACATTATCTTATCTCCCCAGCATGGAACTAAAAGGCGTTTTAATTTTATGTAGGAGTGGTTCCAGTCCAGAGAGTCAACAATTAACTAATACCTGTGGTGCGAGGCAAAGTGGCTAGTTTCTGCAAATTCTCCAGCAGAAGGCCCAAGTTCGGGAACGTCTTCTTCACAGCCTGGAGGAGTTTTACCAAACTCTCAGCAGTCAGGGTCTTCTCTTCAGACATTCTGTGCAACAAATTTTCTATTGTCTCCTTGGGTGTTCCTCCCTCACAGCAATCCAGAATCACCTGCAGTGGCAAGCAATCAACCAGACACCAGTTATTGGCAATTCTAAGTGTATCTGATACACCACTGGAAAATACTGCAAGATGGCATTAGAAGATGCCCTATCTCCAGCTCCTTCTCTGCTGGTCTCTAGTGTTACTTTTTTCATAGTCCCTTCCTTAGTCTGTTTCAATAAAAATCCAAAACATTTTCCAAATAAATAGCTCTATGAAAATCAATCTTTCTCAATTGGAGGTCTGTATATATTTTTTGCCTCCAACAGTTTGCATTTTGTGAAAATATTCTTACACTTCAGCCTGTATAGAAGAGCAAGTGGCTTATATCTAACCTGATTCTTTAGATTTAGTTTGTTCAGACACAAGATTGAGAAATAGACTGGCGATTAATTAATACAAGTTAAAGTGTTTTTCGATCTCTGTTCAGTAAAGTATGTGAGAGTGGTACAGGTTGCAATTTCAGAGCAATTCTATTATTTCACTTCTTTTTCCTTTATTTGCATAGCAACTGGGATACCCAAATAATTTACACATTAGTCTGTGGCCTCCAAAATAACAGATTTAAAGTATATTTATGGATTATTTTTCTTGTGGATTCTTTATTATCTATCATTCTCATTCTCAATGGCACACACTTCGGTTCCAGTCATCATCCCACAATTCCATTCTCTGTTCTTCTTTAATGGGTTAGAAGATGTTCTAAGGCCAGAGGGCACATGGCTCCAGTAAAAGGTTGAAAAATAAAACACATGACAGCTATTTTACAGATATTTTCATATTACAATAGAACTATTAATGGATTGTGACTCAATATGCATAACTTGGCTCTTATGGAACTGATTATGCAGGGGATTATTCAATACATATAATCTACAGATTCACAGAACTGAGTTTTGAGTTTTCCTTCGGGAAAGTGCCAGCTCTCAGGAGAAAGAGTAAAGCAGATAAGTCGTGGCAGCATGCCAGAGGATGTCATTATGAAATTAACTCCCATTTTAAAATAATGAATTTTGCTACAAAATACCAAATTGGTTTTACATATATGAAAGGAATATCTACATTCTATTTATGAGAGGAATGTACATATTATAAATCAAGTTGTCATATTCCTTGTCAGTACAGAACATAGTCATTCTCTTAGTTAAGGTTTAATATATATTAATTTCTACTAAATGAATCACAATTTAAAATTTAAGAGCTTGTATCTAAAAACCATACTGATTTCAGTGCTATCTCTTAGTTCTTAAGCAATAACCTGCTACATAATGAGGCAGCCAGACACTGTTAAGAGTAGAAATGGGTTTTAAAGCCAGACAGGCCTGGCTTGAACACCAGTTCTAAAATTTATTGCCTGTGTGAGCTTGGACAAGTTATTTAATTCTTTGAACTTTATTTTATCACCTGTAAAAGAAGATAACTATACCACACCTCTTGCACAGTTCTTATGAGGATTCTGTAAAATGAAGTTACTATTTGTAGAACCCAGTATAACTCCTAGGCTGTGTGTGACCATTAATAAATGATAGTGGTTACTGACATTAGTAGGAAGTAGTATGCACAGTGGTTAAGAGAATGTGCTTTGTTTAGAAGCCTGGGTTCCAGTACTCCACAAGCAGCTATATCTTTGGGTGAGCTGCTCAGCCTCCTCACATCTTGTTCCTTCATCTTGAAAAATTAGGGTAATATCCATGGCTTCATAAAGTTGCTATGAGGGTAGAATTTATATGCTTACAAGGTCCTCAGCATACTTCCTGGCACACAGTAAGCAATAAATAAATGGAAGCTATACTAATTACTATTTTTGCATGTTTCTCATCCTGAAGACTTTCCTATTTGCCATTTCTTACAGAACTTGAGATATATATATGTATACATAAGCACCATGGTGCCTATAGTGAGCATCATTCCATAACAGAAAAATATTCCAAAAGGTCCAAGTGCCTGTTCCCTGTGATGTCAAAACACTGTGGCTATTCGATCGACATGCACTTCCACACTTCTGCTTTATTATTTTGCTTCAATTTTCGCAAGAAGGAGTAGCTTAACGAAGCTCTGGTGGAATCCCAATCCAAAGAAGTGTTTTTGTGATTTATAACTAATTTAAGTTCTTCTGCTTCAGCCCTTTCTGTCAAGTAAACTGAAAGTGACAGAAGAAAATGACAGTGTAGTCTGTTTGGCTGCAGAGAATGAGACTGAGTTTGGGCTATACCTATAAACACTGTTTTACCAAGATAATGAAACAGCTCAAAGGACACGTTCGATCCAGCTAATAAGGAAAAGGTTTGAATGAGTAACTGAATAAAATCACTAAGGGAATCAGGTACCTCTGGAACTATAAGCAACTTACTTTAACTGAGTGCCTGAGAGTATACTTAATCTCAAGTCCAAGGAGAAAACAGGGGTTTAATCTTAATATTGTGCATTATCTTTCTCTAGGAAGTTCAGAGGAGTTAAATTTTTTTTTTAAAAATGCCTACAGCACCTGGTCTTCCGAGGTAGTCTCCCATCAAAGTACTAACCAGGTCTGACCCTGCTTAGCTTCTGAGATCAGACGAGATTGGGCACGTTCAGGGTGGCACAGCCACAGTAAAATTTTTAAAATATAGTTATTTTGCACAATAAAATTGAGATGAAAGATTATTCCATTTTACATGAAAAAACAGCAACACAAGATTACTGAGAAAAAGAAAATCTAGAATCTAGTCTCACTATTAATCCAGTGCTTAGCCATTATGCCAGTGGTTTCTAAACATTTTCTTTCCTGAAACATTTAGGCCACTTCCCACAGTTTTAAGAATTGGTGCCGCAAAAGTTCTCTGTGCCTATTCCTTCCTGCCAGATACAAAAATATTTTTAGCACAAAGTTGAAATCAATAACACCAACAAATACAGTTATCTAGTTGACTTGAAAAGTCATGCCAGCAGTTTCATGAGGATTTTAGTAGCTAGCCAGTGAGAGAGTAAATTGGTATAACCTTCTTGAAGGACAATTTGGCATATATCAAGTACTTGAAAAATTTATACTATTCCAAAATCCTACTTCTTAAAAATTATCCTAAGGAAATAATTTTAGAAATATGCAAAGATTTGTGTACAAGAATGTTCTCTACAACATATTTATAATAGCAGAATACTGGAACAAATGTCCAACAATAAAGAATTAATGAATTATGGTATGTCCATTAGACAGAATACCATATAGCTACCAAAATCCATATTGTTGGTATAGAAATGTATTCACAGTACAGTAAATAAAAAAGCACAAAACTGTGTGAGAACACCATTCCAGGATAATTCAAATGAGAAAAAGTGGGAGTACATGCTCTAAAATGTTAGCAGTGATTATCTCTGAGTGATGAGATGGTGAGAGATTTGAATTTTTTTCTTTCTGCTTGTTTTCCCAATTTTCTATAGATGAACAGTATAGCATTTCTGTAAAGAAGAGAAGTGTCATAATAATTCCAAATGTACCTGGACACTTAACTCTTGGGACAACTAATTTATAACAAAAACTCACTGAGTCAGAGCAGGAACAGCCATCCATCCATGCATCTAACCATTTAATGCACGACTACAACATGCAAGCTGTTGCAAGTTACAGAGGCATGAATCAAGAATCTGAACTTTGAGGTGCTAACTAATTGTACAGTACAAGATACTGCAAGGTAAAAAGTGTTATGTACCACCAAAGAGGTAAAAAAAAAAAAAAAAAAAAAGTGCTGCATGAACTCAGAAGGGAGGAGGAGGCGCTCGACACAGTTACCCTTTTCTCAGAGGCAGTCAGGGATTCCTCCTTGGCTGTTTCCAGGAACTCCGTAATAGGTCTCAGCTGTGTTACACATTGGATCAGGTCCTCTTTGTGTTCTAGTAACAGAACAGACAAGGTCTTTCCCTCCTCTGTGCTCCCTGGGGGAGAAAGCGTTAGAGACGCACAAGAGAAGCAGAGAAGCTAGTCAATTTGAAGAAAATGACAGCATGGTTTGTCAAGAGAGATCTAACAGAATAGTATAGTGATTCTCAGCCTATTCTGAGGATCCAAATGCAGAATCTCTCTTTTTGGAGAGGAAAATACTTTATTATTCTGTTTAAACTCTATGAAAGGAAAAATGTTTCATTTATCTGTTGAAACACAAAGCTGCAGAGCCAGCCAGAGGTTAACTTCTAGTTGGCAAGGCCACTGCTTTGTACCTAACCCAAATGAGAGAAACTTCAGCCTTGAAAAGTGCTGTCAGTGAACCAGTTCACCCTGAGCACTCAAAACACCGATTTAGATGTGTGGCTTTTTGAAGGGCAGAAGAACGGTGGTTTTCTTCAACTTCAAGGTGTCAGACTAGTTTAGTTAACTAGGGGACAGAAATGGAGACTCACATTTAGCTCATATATACTTAACATGCAGCTTCTGGAATCACACGTAGAGTTTTTGTGAAAATCACTTAAGCCACAGAAGAAATGTATCACCGGAGCAAATGGTACAGCATCTGCCCAGAATAAAACTCAGTGACTCAAGTGGATGGGGTTTTCTCCTACCTTTTGGCTGCACTGCTTCCACGTCTTCTGGCTTTCCGCTTAACAGTGCTGTCTTTACTGCAGAATTAGAATCTTGGTACAGCCTCAACAGGGACACCACAGCCTGAACATCCAGGCTCTCTTCTCTTACTTTATCCAGGATTCTCTGGAATGCTGAATGTCCTTCCTTACCCTCAAGACATCCCATTATGATCTGTGGAACAAAAGTAACAGAAAGAGAGATCGGCCAGATACAAGAACTCCACACTCCTTGGACATGACAAGTAAGGCCTTCAGTAATTCGATCCCCTTGTACTTCGCCCTCCTGTGACATCTGGCATTACCACTGTCTCTGTACAACAGTTCTCTAACTTTATCACACTGAAGCATTTTGGATACACACTCGCCTTTCTGACCACTCCTTTTCAGCCTTCCTCAATGGTTCTTCTTCCAAATCCATAACCATAAGCAGTAAGACTGGTCTCAACTCTTCTATTTTTTCTCTCTTTGTTCTCTCCCTTTTGGAAAGCTCTCACATGTCTAGCCTTTACTGTCACCTTTATGCAGATAACCCTGAAAAAGAGCTCTCTGATCCTGAGCTCTGTGTTTAAATGCAGAGCCACACACTTTCTACTAGATATGCCTTATTCTCCAGAGGTCTCAGCACCATATGTCTGAAATCAAACTCACCATCTTGGCTCTTCCAAACCTAGAGAACAAAAAATATCAATACTCCAGTGATAAAAGAAACAAAATTAGCATTCCTTTCCTTGGGCTGATAGAGCATCTCTCACACAAATGGGAGGAAGGCCAACTGGAATACAGGATTATTAATATTTCTATTTTGGCAATAAGGAATTTATCTGGAAAAAATCTGGTAACCAAAACTTAATTTCATGTGTAAACTCTTAGTATAGTCTTTGCATTTCTACTTGGCAAAACTATAACCTACCTTTGATGATTTTTACTGTCGATGCTATAAAAAAAAATAGAATTTTCTCAAGAGTCTTCAGAGAGCAAAAAGCTAAGGTCTTCTATATACGCAAACACATATACACACACAATGAAAGGATCTCCTCAATATCTACACTTTCAAAGTTCAGCTAGACAGTTATAAATTCTGGTAGTAATTACACGTTTAGAATTTTTGTTTAGAGAGGCTGCCTTTCCTCACTCCTTCCAAATAAACAGTATTTATAAATGAGTTAGATTTAGTTTGTTTCCTGATCACAGAATGGCTATATAAAGCTCAATTAAACATTTTTTAAAGGTCCCTATGTATTTTGGCTATCTCTTAAAGTAAAAGATAAAACACGGTATCCCATATTAAGATTTTATTGGAATAGGTAACTACCATGAACTTATCTTGTCTCTATTTTAAAAATAATAAGATAAAGGCATCAACTGATTGTTTAATTCCCTTTAGTCACGTCTATTCATCCCATCGTGCTTTTGTTGGCTGGCCTAAGTCTCTTCAGAATGCCTTTTCCCTGACAGCAGTAAGGACCTGAGGCAGACAGTCTGCCTCTAAAATGGTTCTCAATATCCCTGCTTCCAGGCACTTATGCCCTTTGGGCTGAACCTAATGACTAAGGAAGATTATAAGACAAAAGTAATAGGATGCCACTTCTGACGTTAGGTTACTAGACTTCCATCTTGCCTGTGTGTGCACTCTCACTCTCTCTGCCTTTGCTCTGGGTGCGAGCTGCCTTGTTGTGAGCTGCCCTACAGAGAGGCCCACGTCGCAGGCAACTGATGTCTTTAGACAACACAGTCATGTGAGTGAGCTCAGAAAAATCATGCCCCCAGGTGAGTCTTGAGATGTCTACAGCCCTGGCTGACACCTGACTACAGCCCTGTGAGCAACCATGGGCCAGGGACTCAGCTGAGCTATGTCTGGATTCCTGATCCACAGAACAGGAGGTAATAAATGTTTGTTCTTTTAAGCTGCTACACTTTCCAACAATTTGTTACACAGCAACAGATAACCGATAAAGACTCACTCGCTGCTCATGCCCTTAGTAAACATGTTTCTTCCTCTTTATTTTCGTTTACTTTTTTCCTTCCTTTCTTTAGCACATCACAATTGGTATAGCATATAGCTATCTCATTCTATACTTGGCCGGTTTTGTTCACCCGAAGCTCTCCAAATATCCCAAATCCACCTTTCTTAGCATCTGATTTGTCTGGCATTATCATGTGAGCCACTGGAGAAGAGAAGTTTCATCAATGGTAGCATCTGATATGCTTCTCATTATCCTCTCTGCTTTCTCCTCCTTTGCAGAACTACTCAGCAGTGAAATTAAAACATTTGTTAACTTCACTGCTCAGCAGCGATGCTAGGGTGACCATCTGGGGAGAGAAACGGGGTGGGCTGATGAAAGGGCCAGGAGGGAGCAGTCTATTGCCTGGACGGCCCTGCTCTTCCTTCCAGAACCTACTGGGGACCTGTATCAGAGCCAGCATTCATAACAGTTACTCCATCAGCAGCCCATGCTGCCTGGGGCTCCACAGCGGAGTGAGCCCTTTTCTGAAATAGCGTATCTGCCTCAACAGAAGGGAATCACATATTGCTACAGGCTGGAGCTCACCGACTGCTACCACGTTACAGAACTCTAAGAGATGGACCAAAAGGGAGTTTTATTCTTCAACCATACATTTGGAACTCCTCTGATTCTTACAGTTAAAGATATGTCAATAAATTCTTATCAATTCATAGTCACATGTGTAATCAAAGCATTTTTGTCTGTAAAATATGGGTCGATATATTTAAAGATGGGACAGTTTCATTTCTCTCTATTATATGTGAAAAACCATTTAATCTTTCCCTTACACTCAGGTCTTTTAACTGAATTTACTTATTTTCCTGACTGTCTGCCTACTGCTTTCAGATGTGTTTGGGTGGCACTGTATTCTTGCTCACTCATGCTTCCCCTAAACGCCAAGGGCCACAGACCCCAAGAGCTCAACACCGTCCCAGAAACTGTGCATATGTGCCATCTACTTTGCCCCTCTCATCAATCCTAGGAGGCATTACTGTGACTAGTTAAATGAGAGTCAGAGAGGGGAAGTAACCTGCCCAAGGTCACCTGGTGAGTAAGCAGAGCAGCCTGGATGAAACACTGAACTCATTCAATTGACCTAGCCCCCTTTCTCTCAGTTCCATCTCCCAGATTTTGAGTGTAACCAAATCCATTTACACTGGATTCTACTGGGCTTACTGGAATCCACATCACTTTGAACACTGTAGCAGTAGCCAGACAATCTGTAACATTCCTCTTGGTCTCAATTAGTATAGACTGGTACACAGTAGATAGTTAATAAATGCTTACCCTAATGTAATTTCCTTGCCATAAAAGCACTAGCCTTCTATCTGTGGCAGCATATCTTAGACTTAATAATTAGGACAGAGGAGTTGTGGAAAAACAACAGCTTATTTTCATCTCTCATAAACCTGCAAAATGAATCCTATTAACTACTTCTCAAGAGGGTCAGCCTACCCTGTCAGCAAACACAGTCTACAAAATGCGAACCTGAACTTGACAAACCTCCAAAGCAGCGACATGGCTGAAAACATTAGATTCACATAGGAGATGAGACTTAAATGCCTTTGAAACAAAGCTGAAGGAGAAAAAATGCTACTACATCTTCAGCTTTTGGGAGTCTTTCTAGAACATTAGGTGAAAAGTGGATCCAACAGCAAGGAAATCAATAGTAGAAACAGTTATCTCCTTATTGTAGTGAGAGACTCACTTTGTTATATGCGCAATTAATTAAAAGCAGGGACATGGCTAAGAATAAAGAAGACAAAAGTTTCAGTGTAGAAGCTGAAAAAAAGCCCGAGTCTACCTTTTAAATAAAGATGTTACTCAGCTCAGCCAGAAAGCCTCTTAGGTCAGTATCTGCTTTTTTTAATGGGTAGGGGATGGTATACTGAGATAAAGACAGGCAGAAGACACGTCTCCATCCCAGCACCCAGGAGACTTCTCCTTAATCAGTTTTGGCTTTGGTTTCACACAATTCGAGCAGCCCAGCCTCTTCTCATGTTGCTGTGATCATTGCTCAGTGAATGGCTTGGCCACCTTTCATCATTTATCTCAGGAAATAAAATAATCAAGACACTGGTTCATGGTGTCCTTCCTAATCTCAATCCAGGCCCGCTGCACACCCTATATTCATTTTTCAGAAAAGGAAGAAGCTGGTCCATCTCAACCAGAACATCACTCAAGAGCCTTACCACAAGTCTCAAAATCACACAGAAGGGTGGATTTTTAATGTTAAGCTACCTCAAGTCATATTATGACTGATTAACCAAATAACTTCCAACAACAAAAAACATTCAAAAAGATCACTGGGAGCTAAAAATGTATAAACAGAAAAACAACAACAAACAAACGAAACCCTCCAAACAACCTTTACAATTATAGCTGAAATGCAGAATGACATTCCAAGTGAACTGTTCTTAAATACACTGAACACCTAAGTCTTTTGTGATCCTTGTAGTTTGGTGACTTCTGCATATACTTCCCCCCAAATTACACAGGTGGCAGAATTTCTTTGCTGTCAAAACATAATCTTTAAGGACAGGGATCCAGTCCTATTTACGTTTGTTTTCCTACTAATCAGCTCAATGCCAGGCACATACCAGTTGCTCAGTAAATATTTGCTGAATCAAGAGGGTAAGCAAAGAGTAATACTTGGGGAAAATGGGCATTTAGCAACCCCTCAAGACTTTGAGAGATGTTAGCATAGACACTGTGACACCTGCCATCATGCACTAAGAATTGTGTAAGCCATTAGTTTTCCAGCAGTGCTTCTCAAAATGTGGTTTAGAGATACCAAAACTGCAGCTCATGAAGAACTTGCTAAAGATGGAGATTTCCAAGTTCTACCACAGCCTGAGAGAGAGAGGAGCAGGGCCTCAGTACAAAGCAGTACTTCCCTAATTCTGTATTTTATTTAATTTAATCTTATGTTCTTAAAGTATCTTCTTCCTTTTTCTTCCTGCAGCAAAAATATTTATTATGGAATATAACAGAATCAGTTTTAAATACAGCCACCAAATGATAGAGCCCTTACTCTGACCTCTAAAACTGAGGAAGAAATAACATAAGCCTATAATGATCACCAACAGTGATTCAGTGTTCTTTCAAAGTACTATTAATGTTATTGCCATCAAAAGATTAGGACAAGAATTGGAGGGGAAAAATGTTAAATGAACCCATGTACAGTAAATATTTTTGAGCACCTGTTACATGCCAGACACTTTTAGGTATGTGTTAGGAAAAAAATGTATAAGGCATAGCTGAAATAAGTACAGAGGTGTCACTAATAATTTCAGTATTGCTGATCTAAGGAATGATGTTGCTCCTTTGTATCCAAAGTCAAGTGGAGAGGAAGTCTTAAGAGAGAAAATAAAGAGGTGTGCCTACAGCTATCAAGGTAACAAACTAGTGACAAAAATGATGGATTGAACAGTTAAGAGGATATCCAAGTGCAAAAATATAAAACCATAATGTCCTTCAGCATAATTGGTACAAAGAGTACCAAGGATTTACAGACTGAAACCTCCCTAAGAGAGTCGTCAGCTTTAGCCCAGTCTTGTGAATAGCTTATCTCTCAAGAAAACAACTTACAGCCAATTGTCAATTAACCATTGTTAAAATAAATACTTGACCTTGATTTTTTTTTTTTAAGCAACTTGCTATGCATCAGGGATATAATAATAGAAGGCATTTATTTCTTGGATTAATAGTAACTAACAAAATCTAAATTGCCTATGGCAATGTGGAAACCTCCAAATACTAGCCCACCGATCAGGTGAGCAAGCCTACAGGAGCAGAGCCCTCTCTGCCAGCACCTCTCAGAACGGAGGCACGGCTGGGAGAAAGAGGAGGCAAGGGGAGTTCTAAAGTGGCCGTGGAGTCACTCCTGCAAGGTCATGAGGAATTAGGTTGCAAGGGAGCCCACTGATGGGGATGTGCCTCACTGAGATATTGAAGGGAAAAAACTGTCAGCTAAGAAATAGAGCATTTGGCAGTTTCTGTCAGTCAGTAAAGCATTTATACATACATGGCATATACACATCATTTTTACACTGTTGGGAGGCAATATGAACTCAGTGTGTAAGAGAACGGCTCAAAGTCAGAACGTTTAGGTTTGAATCCTTGCTCAGAGTCTTATAAGCTCTGTGACCTTGGCCAAGATACATCACCTCTTTGAGACAGTTTTCTCATCTGTAAAACAAAGCTGAAAAATAGTAAAATAGTATCCACCTCAATGATTTCTGTGAGGATTAAATAACATAGGTACCAAACATAGCACAATAAATGTTTAACAAATGTTCACCATTATTGTTTTGATGTCTGAAAACAGACATTGTGTTCCTAAAATTGGATGCAATTTACTATGTAAGTTTATATTACATCCTTTTTGTAGCACGTTTTCAGTGTTATTGTTCTGTTTATTCCTTGATTAATCAGAGAAAATGGTATAATCAGTTAAGTATTCTAGATCAAAACTAGCTATAAGTTGGGATTTACTTGGTAATCAAACTACAATTTTGTTTTGAAAGTATCCTGCCTAGTACTTTTGCAAGGCTGTCTTTTAAGAAATAAATGTCAAAAAAATTAAAATTTGAAAAAATTGAGACTCTGGGTATTTTGCATTTTCACATTTCTGCCTCATATGGGAAGCGGATCTGGTACCCTGAGAACACTAAAGCAGCAAACAATACTCATGGTACCTACCTTCTTCTGTGCATCTTTAATTTCTGAACATTCTTCTAATTTATTTAAAACATCCTGGGTAACCGAGAGTACACCTGAGAAGATATTTTCATTATCTAGCAGAAAATTCAACTGGTAGTGTTTCCTCTCATACTCTGAATATAAAACAAAACAAAATAAAAACCCAATGATTCACTACTTAAAATGATTTTGAAAAGTTTAATATATCCGAGAATCTTTACATCATAGACAGCATTTATAATTGATGCCTAGTGCATCAGTTATGAGTAATAGAAAACAGTGTCTCTAATAGCTTCCCCCTTTGTGCCATCCTCCCCGTAGTTTAAGTAATGGGTAAGTACAAAAAAAATGGTACACTGTTATTTCAATACCGCTTTTCTGCTCTGTAGTTCAGCTTCAGACTTCTAACACTCAAAAACACAGATACTTTTAAAAGAAGAATCTAACAGTGGTCTTTGATAAATTTATCAATGAAACAAAAAAATTATAAAGATCACTGAATCTAGTAATTGACGACAGATTACAAAACAACTATTACACGAATATTACCTGGTTCTGTGCTTGCCTCCTTTGCCTTACTAAAGGCTTGTACAACAGGGGAAGGAGAACAAACTTGAGAGGTATGAGGAGCCTCCAATGGGACGTCTGCATCCTCCTGAATCTCCTGGGCAGTAGAAGGATCCACACTTATCTCTTGTGCAACTGTGTGGACTGCTTCCTGGGTCTCAGCCTTCACAGTGCCCTCTGCAGGGGTAGAACTCTCCGGGGAAGGATGCTCTCCAGAACCCTCTGAAGAGAGGATTTCTGCTTCAGGCTTCTCTGAGTCCTTTCTGAACGAGTCTGACGATAGCATGGAGACATCCCTCACCACCTGACCCTGAACAGAGCAGTTGACAAGGCTGGTCAGAAGATTTTTACAGCTAACAGCCACATCGAACATCTGTAGGCTGTCGGCTAAAGAGATGATTTTGGAGAAGTTGTGCTTGCCCACAGGTAGTTTGCCAGTGTACATCATTTCTAACAAGAGAGCAAACTCCTCGGGGCTCACCACAGATGCATCGATGGAGATGGTGTCTGTGTTGTCCAGCAGAGTTTTGAACAGGAGGCTGGCAGCAGCCAGCACAAGTTTGTGGGCCCTGAAATAAATGGTACCAATGGAAATGGTGCAGTCGCAGAACTGCTGCTCCTTGCACAACGTGTAGAGCTGCTGCAGCAGCTGCCGGCTATAGTTGGGGAGCTCCATCATGTCAGCTCTGCGCCAAGGAGTTCTCTTCCTCCCTTCTTCCAGGACCCACTTTATGGGAATCAGCACTAGACCCTAGAGAAACCCCAAAAATGCCACGTTAATACTCCATGACACAGAGGAAAATGCCTTGAATGAAATATTAAAACAAACCAACAAAAAGGCAATTCACTTGATCATTCGACAAATGTTGCTCAAATAGTGAGAAGCACTTGCCAGGTACACAAAATTCATCATCATCATCATCATCATCATCATCATCATCATCATCATCATCATGTGTTTAACTATATGAATGGGACTATATTTTGTGCTTCATCTGGATGATCTTATTTGATCCTCACAAGAACTCAATGGAAAAGATACTATATAATCTCCCCATTTTACAAATGAAACTGAAATGCAAAGGGACCAGGAGAACCAGCCTAAGGGAAAACAGCCATTAAATGACATGCCCATATCACTGATTTCAAAGCCGTAAGTAACTACAGTGCTATATGCATTCCTGCTCTCAATGATTTCTCAGCCAACTGAAGGAGACAAGTACATAAACAGGGACTTATAACACAATATCCTTATCTTATTTGACCCACCTGCAACACTGGACACAGGTCATCATTCCCTCTGTTTTAAAATGCATTTTTTACTTGCTCTTGCTCTCTTTGGTTCTCCTGCTGCCTCACTAGCCTTCTCCGTTTCCTTTGCTCAGACATCCTCTGTATCACTTTGGCCTCTAAAGCTTGGAGTGCTCCAGGACTCAGTCATCTCACCTCTTCTCTTCTCTCTTATCTGATACCACACCTTTGAAATCTCTAAATGCTGACAGCTTTCAGATTTATATCTCGAGCTCAGACCTCTCCTCTGAACTCCATATGCACACCTCCAACTATGTACTCAACATCTCCAACTGGAGGCCTGACAGAGTTCTCCAATTTATATCCAAAATTCTTCTACCAGCTTCCCCATTTCATAGAAATTCTGTCCTTCTAGTTGTTGAGAATAAAAACCTAGAAGTCATCCTTATCCCTGTTTTTTCTTATACCCTTATCCAACCCTTTATAAATCTTGATGGTGCTACCTTCAAAATATATCCAAATCCAACCACTTATCACCATCTCTCCTGGCTCTACTCTAGATACTCCAAGCCACCATCACCTTTTATCTGGATTATTCCAGCAATCTCCTAACTGGTCTCCATGCTTCCGCCTCTTCTTAGCACTATCCCTACTCCACCCTATCTCCGACCCAGTAGTCAGAATGATCTTTCTAGAACATAGCCCGATCTTGTCATTTCTTTGCAAAAAGCCTCCACAGTTTTGGGCCCCATAGGAAAAACTAAAAGCCAAAATTCTTATAATAGCCTACAATTCCTTCATGATCTGGCTGTCATTAGAAGGGATTGTAGGCTATTATACAATCCCTCTACGGCATCTACCACTCTCCCCCGCACCATTCTGCTTTAAGTACATTGTCTTTCTTGCTGATCCTAACACAAACTGAGCATGATGCTCAAGGTTTCTTCACACAGGTACATGGCTCACTCTCACCTCCATCAGGTCTCTGCTCAAAGGCCACACATTAAGTGAGGCCTTTTCTGACTATGTTCTTTAAATAGCAACATACTGTCCAATCTCAGAACATTCCATCCCTCTTACTCTATTTTTCATCACAGTATTTATTAACTACTGACAAATTTTTACTTGTTTATTATGGATCTCCCTTTGCTAGAATGAAAGCTCCATTAGGGCCTTCCTTTTTTTTTTTTCTTTTTTTTTTTTTTTAATCATTTGCTATATCCCAGTACTTAAAATTCTGCCTAACACAAATATTGTTGGTTAGTTGATGGAATGAATAAATGAATGGGAAGGAAACAGTTACATCTAGAAACTCAGTTTGGAGAAGAGGGGAGTCCAGGGGTTACAGTAAGGTTTTGAGTAGGAGCTAACTGCTGTCCTGTTAATAAATGAGTAGGCACTGCTAAAGTAGAAAGAGTGTGAGAAAAAAGGCTTTCCTAGCTGAGAAGCCTGCATGAAGCGCACAAGTCAGAAAACAAAAC
Source organism: Eidolon dupreanum (assembly GCA_028627145.1). Taxonomy (NCBI): domain Eukaryota; kingdom Metazoa; phylum Chordata; class Mammalia; order Chiroptera; family Pteropodidae; genus Eidolon; species Eidolon dupreanum. Next base: position 10,233,522 of record CM053502.1, on the reverse strand, counting down.
AGAGTAGCAGGGAGGAGGATTGGGAGGTGGGATTATAAGGAGTTCAGCAATAGTGGAACATAAAGCAGGGGATAGGGAATGTCAGGGGATAAATCTGGAGAGGCAGGCAGGGGTTCTGGCCACAGAGAAATATATAGGCCATGCTTAGGAGCTTGGATTTATCCTAAAGGCAATTAGGAGCCAGTGAAGGGTTTGAAGGGTTTGAAGCAGCAAAATCACATGGTCAGATATGCATTTTAAATATCATCTAAATTAAGATATATACAGAATTTGAGGGGGATAATACTAGAGACAGGTTTATTACTGCAGGAGTTCAGAGAAAAAGTAATGAGGGCTTTGACCAGGAAAAGTGGTAAGAGAAGAAAGAAGAGAGAGCCAAAAACATTTAGACAGTGTAACTGTCATGATTTGGGGTCTGAATGGATGAGAGGGATGAGAGAGACAACTACCCGGGTTTCCGGTTTGGTGAGTGGGAGTAGATGGTGAGATGATCCAGATAATACAAGAAAAAGATAGTTTAGGGAAGGGGACATCTATATTTCAGTTTTAGGTTTGAGGATCTAATGCTAATAGCAAAATTGTATAATCTCACTTGTATAAAGAAAAGATACAGTAAGAAACGGGTCTAGAGACATGTCAAAATAACACTGGTTGCCTTTATTAGTAAGATTAGGCATGATGCCCTTTCTATTCCAACATTATTTCCTTATTTTCCACTTTTGAAACCAACAGATAAAAATAGAAATAAAATATTTCCAAGTTCCAGTTTCTGGTCTGGCATTTAAGGAGCTTAGCAGTCATCATTTTGTTCTGTCCAGTAAAAAGCTGAACAAACACAAAAATCAACAACTCTTCTTAGATTCAACAGAGATGTGAAGTCAAAGGGCAAAACTGCTGCCCCCCAAATTGGAGAGGCAGACGGGTAGATCCAGAGAATCACAACTTCTCAGAACAGAAACCTCCACAGGAACCAGTGCCAGACTAGGAAAACTAAACTGAAACCGATGAATTGCTGCAGGCTTGGTGTGGACAAGTCTGAGTGTTAAAAACTCCAGAGGGAATGAGTCATAATTTTGTGAGTTTTATCTCCAAGAGCACTACCAGGTTCTCATAGTGAATATTGGATAAAAATTCCCTCCTGCTTCTGGGAGGGGGAGCAAGCAATTTTTAAATATACCAGAGTATTCTATTCTTCTTACCAAGGCATACCCTCTGGAGAAACTATTTTACCAGTCTTACCTAACTGGGGGACGGGAAATATCCAACTTCTACCCATTTCAGCCGTCCCATACCACCTAACGATTGGGGGACTTGAGAAGCACTGGTGACGTTCATAGTCCAGGGGCACATGCTCACCAAGACTGAGACCTAATCATAGGTCTATAAACATTTTCTCCTCTCACACCCTACCAACCCCATCACTAACGGCCTATTTCCCACAGTTCTTTTTACCTAGTACTTTAAGTCTACCTTTCATGGAAAAATTACAAGGCATACTAAAAAGTAGAAAACACAATTTGAAGGGACTGAGCAAACATTAGAACCATAGTCAGATATGTCAGGAATTATTAGGCAGGGAATTTTTAAAAACCATGATTATTAATATGCTAGAGGCTTTAATTGAAAAGTAGACAACATGCAGGAACTCATGGTCATGAAGTCTCAGTATTGTCAAGATTTGTTCTTCCTGATTTGATCTATAGATTCAACACAATCCCAATCAAAATCCCAGCAAGTTATTTTGTGGCTATTGATAAACAGATTCTAAAGTTTATATGGAGAGGCAAAATACCCAGAATAGCCAACACTATATTGAAGAACAAAGTTGGAGAACTGACACCACTCAACTTCCAGACTTACTACGTCTATAGTAACTAAGACAGTGTGGTATTGGTGAAAGAATAGATAAACTGACCCACACAAATATAGACAACTAATCTTTGACAAAAGGAGCCATGACAACGCAATGGAGCAAAGATGGTATTTTCAATAACTAGTGATTGAACTGGACATCTATATGTTTAAAAAAATGAATTTAGACACAGACCTCACAGCTCTCATAATTTTAACCCAAAATGAATCATAGTCTTGAATATAAAATGCAAAAGTCTAAAACTCCTTGAACAAAGGAGAAAACCTAGGTGAACTTGGTACAGAAACTGATTTTCAGATACAAAACCAGAGGCATGATCTCTGAAAGAAATAACTGATAAGCTGGACTTAAATATAATTTAAAAACTTCTGATCTACAAAAGACACTGTCAAGAGAATGAGAAGACAAGCCATAGAATAGGTGAAAACATTTGCAAAAGACACATCTAATAAAGGACTATTATCTAAAATATACAAAGAACTCTTGAAACTCAACAATAAAAAAAAAAAAAACCTGTCTGATTAAAAAGTAGACCAAAGACTTTAACAGACATCACACCGAAGAAGATATACAGACTGACTGCATGTAAGTATGTGAAAAGAAGTTCAACATTATATTTCATTAGGGAATTGCAAATTAAAGCAACAATGTGATACCACTGCACACCTATTAGAATGGCCAAATCTAAAGCATCGACAACACCAAATGCATGAGCATGTCCAGCAATGAAAACTCCTATTCATTGCTGGTGAAAATGCAAAATGGTACAGCCATTTTGGAAGACTGATGAGCAATTTCTTATAAAACTAAACGTATCCTTACCATATGATCCAGCAATAGTGCTCCTTGTATTTACCCAAATGAACTGAAAACATGTCCATGCAAAAACATGCACACAAATGTTTTTGTACAAGACACAGATAGCAGCTCTCGGAAGCAACCAAGAATTGGAAACAACCAAAGCGCTCTTCCATAGGTGAACGGATAAACTGTGGTACATTCAGGAATGGAATATTACTCAGTACTGAAAAAAATGAGCTATCAAGCCATGGAAAGACATGGAAGAAACTTAGATGCATGTTACTTAGTATAAGAAGCTAATCCGAAGGCTATATACTCTATGTATACAACTAAATGACATTCTGGAAAGGCAAAACTGTGGAAACAGTCACGAGATCAGTGGTTGCCAGTGGTTGGAGTGAGGACGAGATGATTAGGTGAAGCATAGATTTTCAGTAAAACTACTCTGTGTCATTTTACAATGGTGGATTTATGTATCATGCTTTTATCACGATCTATGAAATGTACAATACCAAAAGTATACCCTAATGAAAACTATGGACTGTGGGTGATAATGATACATCAGTGTAGGTTCACTGATTATAACAAATGTGTCACTGTGGTGTGGGACTTTAGGGAAGGTTGTACATGTGTGGGAAATCTCTACTTTCCTCTCAATTTTGCTGAAAACCTAGAACTGCTCTAAAAATAAAGTTCATTTATTTAAAAAATTTCCTAAAATGAAAGTAAAATTTTCAGTTCTAATTACCCTGTAAACCCTGTCTAATAATACCATGGTATCTAACATCATAGGGCATTCATGAATTCATAAAATATTTTTACTTTACTCAAAGAGTATCTTTGAGGACATCCAGCCCTGTTTGAGAAGTTGGGCTTAATATCTGCATTATAAAAATGCATACTCTTTAAAAACAGATAAAGGAACTGTGGCTTGGAGCTAACTGACTTACTATAATAGTAGCAGCAGTAGAAGCAGGACTGGAATCTGTATCTCCTGATACTTGTGGAAAACAGAAAAAAAAATTCTATAAGACTTAGAGCAGGCGAGAGTAGGAGCTATCTTCACAAGAAAGCAGATGGTTTTGAAAAACTGTAAATTAACTTATTTTAATATCTGAGAAAAATCAGAATAATTCAATTTGCAAATAACACAAAACACAAACCACTAAACAGGCACCAATGTGGTTTTTCTAAAGAACAAATTATAGCAGCATAATGTGTTCCCCCCGCCCCTGGAAAAGAAGACATAAGCCTTATGGATTACAGTAAATCAAAATTTATCTGGACATACATTAGATCTTTTTAAACATTCTTATTAATAAGAAACAAATGGTTGAAATTATATTTTCAGAACAAACTAAAACTTACTTAAAATGTTGTAGTTTGGTCATTTTTCTGGGGAAAGTATTGATAAGAAGATATATCAATGACCCAGAGGGAGGTATTTTGAGCATTAACTACAGGACCTTGTGGTCAGAGCTATTTCATATTTTTGTTAACAACTAAATTAGATGAGAAAATAATACAATAACTTTAGCAGAATAAGCAACTGAGCAAGGTTTAAAAAACTGAACAGAATTATGTAGCTTACCAACACAAAGATAACAAAAACATGTTTATAAATTTGACCAATAAAAAGAGAATGAGGATAGTTAAGGTAGAAAACATTTAAGGGTGATCAAAGGATACTTAATGAATGTAAGCTGGCAATGTTGAAAGTTGAAATATTACTGAGTTCAATAGGAATACTAATTAAAGAACAGACTTTTGGGAAAATGGCACACCGAGCTGATGTAAATGAACCTTTTTTCCTACTACACACACAGAGAAATGCTGCATAAAACAAAACAAAAATACTTTATATATATTAACTCATTTTATACAAACTTAAAAAAAAAATGGTGGGGGTGGGGGGATAGGAGACAGAATCCCCAGGCACTTGAAATGAAAGAGACATCGGAATCAAAGCCAGAATGGTAGACCATGGTGGTGCATAGGAGTTTCAAACTCCAATACAGGCCCTATTCTTGGAGAAAGAAAGCATTAAAGCTTGCATGAAGACTGGAAATATATTTTTAGGCAGGTGGAAGGCGGGGGAGTTGGAACTGAGGCCCTTGCATAAAATAGCCTCAAATATCTATCCCTCCTTGATATGCAGTCTGAAAGATCTCTGTCCACTGGCTCAGGGAACAGCAATAAAAGTTGCTAATTATCTAGGCCTTGAGTAGGGGAAAAGGCACTCACAAGAAAGCTAAAATGGAGGCCTATGCCACAGAGGTGTAGGATCCAAATTTATACCCTGTATCATACAGGAAATCTGAGTTGAGAAATTAACATAAAAACAGGTCTTTGACATGCTGCAGCAAAAAGAAAATGGAATACTTTCACAACGCAAGGCCCAGAGACTCACACCGGGAAAAAGAAAAACAGAGAAAAGAGCTCACTATTACAAACCATATGAAGAAGACACAAATGTGAAAGGTCAATCTATAAAGGCTAACAGCAGAAAATGTCAGAGGGTATCCCTGAGGGGTAGGGAAACTTCTTAAACAATACCCCCCACCATCAAAAAAAAAAAGGGCAAAAAGATGAATTTGACTACATTGATACTAAAGGTTTCTGTCAAAGAACTCTGTAGATGTGACTAACAGACAAATGGACAAATGGTAGAACTAGGAGATAGTATCTGCAAAGTTAAAAGGGAACAAGGATTTAATATCTAGACTATATAAAAATTCCTACAAATCTCAGGGGAAAAAAATGAAATCCAAGGAGAAAGATAGGCAAATGCTATAACTAGGCAATTCAGAGGCATTTACTTAATTAATAACGACTATAATAACAGTGATAGTTATGATAGCAGCTAACATTTATTTTGATATCTATTATATTCAGCAAGTGCTCTATATGCTTTATATATAACTCATGTTATTCTTTTAATAATCTGATGAGGTAGATGCTGTTATTATCCCTTTTTACTGATGGGGAGACTGAGCCCCCAGAGAGGTTGAGTAATTTCTCCAGTCTCACAGTAACATGTGTAGATCATGTATATGCATCTAGGACACCACTGATGGGTATATAAATTGATATAGCTGTTCTGAAAAACATTCTGGTAATATTTAGTGAAATCTTCTGTGCATATATGCCTTATAACCCGGGAATCATACTCCTGGGTATATTTCATAGAAAAATTCTCACACAGATCCATAAGGAAACATGCGCAGAAAGATGACTGGGGAATTGTTTGTAGCAGGGAGATGATGTACAATTCAGACGTCTATTGCTAAAAGAATGTAAGTATGCAGGATGTATACTATGGAACATAATGCATTAGAAAGAAGCAACAACTAGCTATTCAGACAGAAACATGACTAGATCTTTATTATGATGATGATGATGATGATGATGATGATGATGTTTCAAGTATACAGTACATTGGTTAGACTTTTATATAGTTTATAAAACGATCCCCCCAACTGCTCCTTCTCTCCTCTGGTTTTCCACCTAGCCAATATAGTAATGCTAACTGCATTCCCTATGCTGTGCTCCCCATCCTCTAACTACTAATTTGTACCTCTTTAACCCTTCACCCCATTCTCCCAGCCCCCCTGACCTCCCATCCCCTCTGTCCGTCACCAGTTTTTGATTAGTTTGTTCTTTTTGTTCCTTAGATGACTAGATCTTAAATATCCAGTGCTAAATGAAAAAAAAAAAAGAACTGGAATGAGATCTAGAGCATAATATCATTATATCATTTATATAAGTTTAAAAAACCCAATCAAAACAGTACTATATAATACTTAAAGCTACCTATGCATCCAAAAGACATTCTAGGAATAAAATATAAGTCACTAAAATCCATCGCTGATGAATTATATAGATTAGATACAGCTAAAGAGAAAATTAGCGATTAGGAAGAGAAGTCTGAGAAAATTACTCAGAAGGTAGCAGCAAGTTAAAAAAGGAACAGAAATATGAAAGAGAAGTTAAAGGACATGAAAGACAGAAAGAGAAGGTTGCATATGCATCTAACAGGTATTCCAGATGGAGATGATGGAGAACATATGGAAAAAGCAATTTGAAGATATAATTATTGAGAATTTTCTAAGAATTCAAGACAGATATGAAGCTTCAGAATGAAAAATTCAAAACACAGAAAAAAAATTGTAAGCAACCCAAGAGAAAAGATATTACTTACAAGAGAATGACAATTGCACTGATACAGACTTCTCATGAATAACAACAGGTGTGAAAAAAATGGAGTAAGTTTTCAAATATTAAGGAATATAAGAATCAACCAAGTATCTATATCCAGATTAAAATGAAATCTTCAAACAAGAGACTCAGAGACTGTCACTGAATTACTGTAAAAAGGAATTAAACCAGAGTTAGGATGTAAGAAAAGAAAAAGCAAGTAGCAAGCAAAGGAAATGCTAAATATATCCACTAGAAAAGTTAAAATCAGAAAGACTGATAACACCAAAATGCTGGTAAGGATGTGGATGGAGTGACTAGAACTCTCATATATTGCTGGTAGAAGTGTAAAATGGTACAACTACTTGGGAGAACTGTGTAGTGGTTTCTTATAGTAAAGAATGAACCACTGACACAGGCAACAACATGGATAAATCTTAAAAATATTATGTCAATTCAAAGCCAGGCACAAAAGAGTACATATTATATGACTCAATTTATAGGAATTAGAAATATCTGATAAAAATCAGACAGTGGTTGTAGAGGTTATTGGTGTGGTATGGTGAAGGGAACTGAATGGAAAGACACAGGGAACTTTCTGGGAGAATGGAAATGTTCTACATTTTATTTGGGGGTAGTTCTTAAAGTGTACATATTTGTCAAAATTCTTAAAATAGTAAACGTAAGCTCATTGCACTGCATGTACTATATCTCAACAAAAAGAAATTAAGAAATATGTTGATATACCTAAAATGCACTGACTGTTTCAAAATGGGCATAGGAAAGGGAGATTAAAATACAAGGCAGAATAATGACAACCACAGTAGCTGCCACCTATTAAATGCTTATTATGTGCCAGGCACTGTTCTCAATGCTTTCAGATATTAACTCACTTAATCCTTTCAACAACTCTATGAAGTAGGTACTCTTATCATCCCCATTTTACAGACAAGAAAACTGTGGCACAGAGAGGTTGCACAACTTACTCAGGGTTGTACAATGAGTGTGTGATAGAGCTAGGGTCCAAACTCAGGCAGTCTGGCTCTGAGGTCTGTATTTTAAAAAATCCACTGCCTCTCTGAAATTAAAATCTCAACAACATGGAAGATGAGAGAAGGAAGACTAGAGTTAGGGTGTTCTAAGAGCCAAAAGGATGACAAAAATAATGATTAGCTTCTGTTAAGTGAAGTATGTATGTTAACAGGTAAGGATATAAGGGAATAAAAGCTAAGTAAATATTTGCAAACAAGAGTTATAATAGGGAATAAAGAAAATGTGATTGATCTAATAGCATGTGGGAAAAGGGAAGGCACAGAAAGTGTAGTAAATAGAAAACAACTAAAGATGGTAGAAATAAACCCAAATGTATTAGTAATTATGACAAAGAAGCAGATTAAACTTTCTTGTTAAAGGGCAGATTCTCTGATTGGATTTCTGAAAAACCAGCTACAAGTTGTTTATAAGAGAATTAACATGTGGGTGAGTTTACACTTAAAACAATGCTTAGCATGTAGTAAATACTACACGTGTTAGCTGTTATTATTATTACCAAGAGAAGGTGTGAATCATTCTCATGAAATAGTTCTGAAACTAGCCATCTGATATAACAGCTGAAGTATCTATAAATAAATAAACTAACCACTTTCAGGTACAAAATACTATCGTTAAATAAATCTATATAATCATGAGGGATACACTAGTGATTTGGGGCTGTTGAATTATACTATAGAGGCTAAACTATACTTTGCTGATCTCACGACTGAAAGGTAAAAGCCTCTAACATATATTTTACTGAGTTTACCCCAACTCCCATTGCAAGGAAGTTAAATGGAGGAGAGAGAATATAGCACTAGATATAATGTCACTAAAGTGTAATTTTCAGAGTTAAGAAACTAGAGTGGAAACATTGCATGTCAGACTCTCTAAGTGAATCCTATAGATTATCGTATAGAAGCAACCTAAATTATGTTATTAAGCACTTATTAAAATTGCTAGGCTTAGGAAAATTGTCAAAGGTCCCAGGGGAAGAATATTTAAGCAACAAAAGAGCACTAGACAGATGAATGTTCCTCAAAGGAACAATATTAAAGCCTCAAGAAAAGACTATACTGATACAGAATAAAGATACTCAGAAAGAAAAAACTTAATTGGTTGAACCAAGTACTGCAAAATGACCCAAAACACAAATGGGAATTCAACACAAAGTGAAAACTAGGCCAGCTTTTTAAAGGGAGCACAAAGAATATTTATTTATTTATTTATTTATTTATTTAAATTTTTTATTCTGTCTACTGCCAAAAAGGAATCAAAAGTTTGAGGATTCTTTAAGTTACAAAGAAATCACAGTCAGACACAGGAAAAAAAAAACAGAAAATGTCAAACTGGAAACTAATAGTTGGTAGAAAATATGGAATGCCTTTAACGAACAAAGAGGAATATAAAGACTTACGGTTTCAATATGCATTGCTTAATTAAATAAAATAGATGTTCTGAAATCAACAACTGCTGGTAATGCCCTTAGCATAGTACTTAAAGGACTTTGCTGCCACTACTGGAGAGTAAGAGGCTCTTTTCTGTGCCTCAGGAACTTGACCTGCGATTCCGCGATTTACTATACTTATTTCCTATAAGTCTTCAGCCAGCAATACACACGTCAACCAATAACTATTTATGAGTCAACTACCTACTATTTACTCAGCACATTGCTAGGTGTTAGGCGGGAGCCAAGTGAAATATAAAACAAGATCCTTGTCCACAGGGAGTTTGTAATAAAGTTGACCCAACACTGGAATGATCAAAAGCAGAACTCTTCTTTAAAAAAAGCCTTAATCCGCAAGAGACAAGAAGAGGGACAGGAAGAGAAGGTGGAAAAACAAAATAAACCAAAACAGATTGATCCTGGTGAGTAGCAAAGAAAGGGAAGGGGCTGGAGCGGGTAATGTACAATTTAGGTACAATTTGAACAGGCAAGGGTCTTGAAGAGGTAAAGACCTGTAGACAGGGAGAACCATGAACCCAGTTCCAGAAGAGGTATGCTTGGCATGTAGGCTGGAAATAATGCATGTGTGAGGGCAACTGGCACTGCACCTGGCATTGGAAAGTCATCCAATAAGTAGCTGCCATCATTATTATGGACACTGGGCTGGATGTGGTGGGTCTCTAAAAACACTCATGTAAGAGGAAATGTGGAGCACAAGGCTGCCTAGGTTAGGAAGGCCAGAAAACAAGCAGAGGGACTTATACTTGTTTTGAGGGAGGACTTCTAAATGAGAAAAACAGCACAATTAAAGCAGAGCTTTACCAGCGACAGGTGGGATGCACTAATAAGGAAAAAGTCACTAGTAATGGGAAGGAAGAATAGGCATCCTATACATACTGTCTAACACTACCCGATTGTTGGAGTTCTATGGAGTAGAAGCTGGACCTACCTCTGCCTGGATTTCTGTATCAAGAGAGAACAGCCATTCTAATACTTGGTTCTGGTTCCCCAAACGATTCCGCCCTCTCTTTGGGGTACAGGTATCTCATGGTGTGAGACATGGTCTGGTTCTCATGGTCTGGCACGATGCAACCTTACTCCTTAAAGTTTTTTTTTTTTTTTTTTTACTGTTGCTATTGATAATCCCTATCTCCTGAATAAAACTTTTACTACTATCTTGATGCCTGAGCTCTGTTGGAACCAGAAAGCTGGACAGGACCTTGCTGAGCTCTATTCATTGCTTTCAGCAAACAGAAGTTCATTACTTTATCTATCACGTACTCTTGTCACATGACCAAATGACCTTAGTCCAATCTCTTTCCTTTTTAAGGGAAGAAACTGAGGTCCTGGGAGGCTGAATTACTCTTTGATCTGAGTCAGTTTTAACCCTGTGGCTATTTAGTATCTCACAAACAACCAGAATCAGGTGAAATAACAGGCACTCTCACCATAATTAGAGCAAAGATCACACATTCAGAGACAAGAAATGGGGGCATTTTCTACACACAAAAAGATGATTTAAAATGTAAGGTATCTAAGGAATCAGCTAAGTTAAAAGAGAACCACTAGCAATTATTTCTGAGAACGCAAGGAGGGTTGGTGAGGTTAGAAAAGGGTGACTATAGCTTTCATCGGGCCCAGATTTCTCAAGTTCAAAGGCAGCTGTCATTTGGTCTCTCCTCTTACACTGAGGGCCTGAAAGGCAGCAATGTATAGTGTAAGGGATGGGGGTTTTTGTATTCGACACTTCTGGGTTTATGGTAGTATCTTTTCATATAGATTCATTGTTATTCCTACTGTTATCACTACTATCATCATTCCATCCCATGCTAGTCTACGACTGTTCCAATCCCTGAGATTTGCAGCAATACCTGAATGGCCAGTGTGCTTTCCTGAAGTACATTTGGATCATTGGTAAATCCAGGTAGCCAAAACATCTCGGAAGAACTCCAGTACTAAAGACTCTAAAGTGGGTGAATCAGGCATAAAATCTACCTTTGGGGATCTGGAAAGCTATCCAGTGAGCTCTCTGGTGGACAGCAAGTAGGGATGATGCTGAGATAATAATAACTCACTTATATACTGGGATTTGCGCCTCATCATCCCCTGTACCCTCATTTTAAAGATAAACTCTAAGGCTCATAGATGCCAAATGCCTTAAGGGCCACAGAGTTAATGAGGGGCAAAACTGAGCCCAGGTCTCAATTCTCAAGCCATGGTTCTCTCCTTTAGAATGTGAAGGCCACACTGGATGCCATGCTTTATGTACCACTTTTGCAGATAATTCTCCCTTCCAAGAGCTCAGTAGCCATTAAGAAGTATAGCTGCCAACTCCTGGTTACTTAACAAGTACACTTCACTCTCACCCTGAGCCAGCCACATTCACTGCTCAGGAGACCATATTTTTCTCAATTATCAATTCATATCTCACAATAAAGTTAGTCTTAATGATGTCCTGCTCTCTCTTTTCATATTCTACTGAATTATATTAGGATGTTATTCATCAAATAACCATGAATAAGAGCTACTAATAATTAAGTATTCTATTGTTTCTTTTTACACTAACTCCTTTAATAGTAACAACCCAGCAAGACAGTTAAACTCAATTTACAAAAAAGTCTGATAGGGAAGAGGTTAAGGAACAGGTCCAAGGTCACATAACAAATCATAGAGGAACTGAGATTTTAATCCAGTAGGCCTGGTCCTGAAGCTCATGCCCTTCTAACCACTAGAACAGTTTCTCAAACTTTAATATGCTTAAGAATTACCTGGGGGTCTTGTCAAAGAAAAGATTCTGATCCATAAGTTTTGGAGTGGGGTCTGAATTCTGTATTTCTAATAAGCTCCAGGTAATATGAATGCTGTTGGTCCAAGGAACTCTCTCTGAGATACAAAGGACTACACAACATTGCTTGTTTTCAAATGATATTTTTTCACATCTAATTATTATATATATTATATATCATACATTTTATATTTAAGCAACACTTCACCTCTTAAAAGGCACAAGTCATCTTTAAATCTTTTCCTTTTGCACATGTTCTTGGCTCAAGCCAGAAAAACAAACTCCAAATAGCTGTGGGAATAAAACCTACAAAATACGGAGGATTCCAATAACCAGGCTTTAGGTGAATAACTATATGGCCTGGCACCAACCCAAACTCCTTTAAGATGCATTCCAGCAACCTGGTCTTCCAGGACTAGTCAGCTTCCCTGGCTGCTGCCAAAATAACTAGAGGTCAAACTGCTCTGATCTAGAGTGAACCTAGCTAAGCCTTTAAAGGCCTAGGATGGTACAGCCAATCAATAAATGTATGCTGAACTGAATACAGTAAAGAGATCTTGGCTCATGACACTATATATGACTTACTGTGACACCTTTTCTAGCCACTGTGCCATCAGTCTTCCTCCACAGAATTAGATAATTCTACTTCCTCCTACCAAGATCCCCTGAAAACTTAAACAGCATTTTAAGGCCTGTATTCTCTTTCCTAGTATAAAGTCTAAAATTAAGGTTCAACACATGTGCCACCTCGATGTCTGGGAAAAATCAGGAAAGTCTCAAAGGGCTTAACCACAAATTCCACTACCCACTCTGGTCCACAGACAAGGTCCCTTAGCCAAACAATTTTCCTTATCAAAGGGACCAGGTACAGTTTCTGCTTGTCCCTAAGTAGTGGTCTTCAGTCCCCTCCCAGCCCCCCAATTATTCAAATAAGCCAATTATATCCTCTGGCAGAAACCAGGGGGCACCCCATCCTCTTAATACAGTAAAATCTGCTTCCCACAGTCCCTGGTTCCTCTGCTCCTGAGTGCATGTGGTCTGGCATGGCAGGCTGTGTCCTCTTCTGAGGCTGAGTGTATTTGCAACTAACAAATTGCTGTCAATCTCATCTGTCCAGGGTACTGTGTTATGTGTTCAGCCATAAGTCTAGGGTGGGAATCCCTCCCTTATCAGCGGAGGTGAAGAAGAGGTGATTAAAACATCTTATCTGCTCAATTCGCTGGTCTCTGCTCTTTTTCATATCCTTGAATCTCTTGAATAACTTTGGCAAGGTCATCAACTGCTCTGTGATGGTAATAATGTCTAGCATTGTGCAAGCACACTGTCTACACACTTCCTGTTTAATTCTCCTACCACCCTTATGAGGTAGATATCATTATCCCTAATTTATAGATGAGGAAACTAATGTCCAACAAGGTTATGCAACTCACCCAAGTATCATCAGAAAGCCTTTTAGGAATCACAGAGGAGACTACATGCTACATTCACTGGAAGCTTGGTGCATCTGTCTTTGCCATGGAAGTAAATGCCTGGCCCCCAGACTTGGCAGGCAGAGCCCGAGGGTCAGTGTTCACTGCACCAGCAGCATCAGCTGTCACTCTGTCTTGTTACCTCCATCACTGAGTTTCTGGCCTCTTCTTTGGCTCCAGTCTCACTTTTAATATAGTTGGACTCTGCTCTGCCCTAGAGGTAACCTTGTGCAGGTACCTCATAGCACTGACCGTGTGCTAATTTTTCAGTCTCTCTGAGAACGTAAGGAGTGCCCTCCTGTTGCTCCCACCCACAGGCTCTTCTGATGGTACTCCAAACATCTATCTATAGCAGATCAGAACTACTCCTCCTTCCAGGAGCCTAAGCCCAATGAAGCTTTCAACTCACTTCAAACTTATCCGCCTTCTCACTCCCATCTAGGTCATCTACTTTACAGTGGTTACACCAGAATTCAGTCCTCACCCCCTTTCCCTCTGTGCCCTCACCCACTCCTTCCTCCTATGTCCTTCTTTCACCTGTCGTCAGGCCACTCTGCCACACATCACTGATTAAAACTTAAAAAATTACTTACCAATACCAAATGTACATGAAATGATTCCAGATTAGAAGGATAATAAAAATCAGAAAAGTCTGCAACTACGATTATCCTTATAGGCTATCTAATTCAGCCCTATCATTTTACAGATGAAGAAACTGATAGAAATTAAGTAACCTGCCAAGTCATATATTTAGGTAATGGCAGGGCCAAACCCAGGACCCAAGTTTCTGGGCTTTTTAAGCCAGAACTTGAACTAAAATACCAAACTCCTAAGCATACAAAATATGCCCTCGATAGGGAGGGCTTTCTATGTATCTCACAGACTGGCAGCCACCAGCACTAGGTGTGTGCATATGGCATATTTACTGTTTTTTTCTTCGAATGTTGATTAAATATCAACCATTAATAGCTTTTTCAGTAAGAAAATAATTATTCTTAAGCCATAAAACTGCCCAAAAGTACCTGAAGGAATACGTGATTGCAAATTTCCCAAACTACTGTCATTAGTAGAACAGTATGTAGATTTGTGACTTAACAAAAACAAAACGAATTTTTTGAGTGACTAAGATATCTAAAAGATAATATAGTAATGACTATTTCACCAAGGTCGAGATGAAGGAAGCCTTTCTATGCATAAAGGAAACAGAAGAAATTCACAAATGACCAGTAGGTTTAGCTACATAAAAATGCAAACTTCCCCAAAAAACCATCACATGAAGTGAAAAATAAGTTAATATTAGAATAGAAAGATCATAGAAGTCAGTAAGGAAACCCTTAATATTAAAACATTTTTTAATGGACAAAAAAAAAACAGATAATTCACAAAATAAAAAGTGAATAAACTGATTAAAAAGTTCACTCTCATGAATAATTAAAGAATGTAAATTAAAACATTAATACTATTTGGGGGCAATCAGGCTGGAAAAATTTGCAATGATAACATTTAATTGGGAAGCAGTGGTTTTAGATCATGGGCTCTGATTTGGCAGACTTCAGTTTGAAGTCTAACTTGAACCCTTAGTGATCTTGGGTAAGCCACTTTAATCACTGTGAGCCTTACTGTCTTCAGAGTTTTGGTGTGACAATGAAATAATGCATCTGAATTGTTTTAGCAAAGTGTCTATCAACAGTAAATACTCATAAGTGTTAGTTGATATTACTATAAAAATATGACTTGCATTAATAATAACACATGGAAGGAGGCAATGAGACAGGTACACACACAGTACTGATAGAAGTATAAACTGGTAAAAATCTTTCAGGGAAGTAATCTGTTCACCTAGAGCTATAAAAAATGTCCTTGGAGAAAGATTTAAGAATTTAGGGGGGCTGGGGAAGACATACTTTATGTGCACTATTTGAATGTTTTACCAGAATATGTTTACATTATCAGTTGCATAATTAAAGATAAATTTTAAAAATTAGAAGCCCATGATAGAAGAAAAAATTTTTTAAACATTTATGCTTTTAGTCCCACTTGAATTAGGGATATAATGAAATAATGAATTAGAAATATAATAAAATATTTATGTATACTGTATTCAGAGCAATAGCATTAATGGAAAAAAAACTAGAAACTTAGATGTATAATATGAAGTTTTAAAGTAAATATGGAACACAGTCAAATTATGGAATATTAGGCTCTCTACATGATACCTATTGTACAAGTAACCAAAGAAAAAAATAAATTGGGACTTAATCAAATTTAAAACTTTCATGTATCAAAAGACGCTATTATGACAGTAAAATGACAACTCACAGAATGAGAACAAATATTCTCAAATCATATATCTTATAAGGGTCTAGTATTCAGAATATATAAATGCAGTATTTCAGATTAGTATCTAGAACTCTTACAATTCAACAATAAAAGGACAAATAAGCCAATTTAAAAATGGGCGAAGAATATGAATAGATACCTCTCCAAAGAAAATATACAAAATGGCCAATAGGCTCATGAAAAGATGCTTAAAAATCAGTAGTCATTAGAGAACTACAGATCAAAACCACAATGAGATACCATTCCACACCCACCAGGATGCTGTAAGAAAACAAACCCAGAAAATATAAGTGTTGCTGAGGATGTGGAGAAACTGGAACCCTCATACATTGCTGGTGGGAATGTAAAACGTTGTGGCTGCTGTGGAAAAGTTTTGTTTGGCGGTTCCTCAAAAAGTTAAACACAGCAATCCCACTCCTAGGTATACACCCAAGAGAACTGGAAACAGATGTCTACACAAAAACTTGCACACTAATGTTGATTTGGCTGTTACTTAGCCAAAAAGTAGAAACAACCCAAGTGTCCATCAACTGATAAATGGACAAGATGTTGTATATCCATACAATGGAATACTATTCAGCAATAAAAATGAATGAAATCTTGTTGTGCTACAACACTTGAAAACACTATCTAAGTTAAGTGAAAGAAATTAGATACAAAAGCCCACATAGTGTATGATTCCATTTATATGAAATATCCAGAATAGGCAGATCCACAGAAACAGAAAGTGGATTACTGGGTGCCAGACGCTGGGAAGGGGGATTTAGGAGTGAATGCTATGGGTATGGGGTGTTTTTCTGGAGCAATGAAAATATTATAGATTTAGAAAGTGGAGATGGTTACACAGATTTTCAAATTGTACACACTTTAAAACATTAAATTGTATGGTATATTAATTATATCTAAATAAATTTTTTAACTAGGCTCTTAAAGACTTTTAATAATGTGGGGAGATGCATTCAATATACTAAAAGAAAAAAAGAGGACGTAACTGTATATATAATTTCAATTTGGTTAAAAATATATGTACATGCATATACACATTTGCATTTAAAAAGAAAATATTTCAAAATGCTAAGGGTGGTTATTCCTAGGTAGTGTCATTATGGGGAACTTATTTTCTTCTTCATACATTTCAAAACTTTCTGCAGTAAACATGCATTATTTTTATAACCAGGAAATTTAAAAATAGAAACCTAGGTATGTCTGTCCGGCTATAAAGCTAATGTCGTTTCTAATGAAATACCATTCACTCATTAACATTTATTTTGCTTCTACTAGGTACCAAGCAAAGTTAATAAGATATAATCTCTGCCAGCAAAGAATTTACATAAGTCCATGGACTGGGAAGGGGAAGAAGAATCTATATACTCTTGAAATCACATGTGATGTTGTCCAACTGCACACGTTCTGGGGGAGGGGGCCCACGGCTGTCATGAGCAGCAGTGTAGCTTAGTGGTTAAAGGCCAGAGCTGGCGTCAGACTACCTGGGTGTGAAGCTTGAATATTCAGTTACAAACTGTGTGATCCTGAGAAAATTATTTAACCTTCGTGGGGCACAGCTTCCTCATCTACAAAATAGGAGTAATAATAGTAACTCTCTCTCTGGGTTGTTAGATTAAATGAGTTAACACACTTAAAAGTACCAGTACTATATGCTAGGGACATACTAAGTGCTCGATGAATTATTTAGCTGCTGGCTGCCCTTTCTCACCGCCCCCCATCATCATCATCACCATCACTACCACCTCCTCATCACCCGATTGTCAAGGACGTAGAGATTAAGGATCACTAGCAAGGTTGTTTTCCACATCTCAAAACTGGCAGCTGGCAGCTGATTCTTGATAAACCTTAATAACCATTACATTCAACTAATTTCTTTTTCCAGATTCTTTCCATTTCTAATGGAACTCTTCTTTTGAGGCATCCTATAAAATAAACTGAGGCAAAACATCAAACTGTGTCTTCTTATCTTTTGACTAATACATAGAAATGAGCGATTTTTCAAGGCTATTAAAATGGAAGGAGGCTTTGAGAGACTTATCTGCCTTTCCTCTGCCTTTCTGGGCCATGCTACTCTGATCTGGTAGTTCATCCAAGAAAACTCTTGACAGGACAAACTGCAAAATCTCCTAAGCAACACTGTCATCTAATGAGTGACTGGGGATAGTGACGGCATTACGCCTACGGTGACTCTTGCATCTGCAGTCAAGAGTCTCAACAAGCAATCATCACTTCCGTGCTTTCACACCCAATCTCTCAGGTGTGAAAAAAGACCCTTGCCTTTGTCACTGGTACTGACAGCCATTTTGATCAGACCTGAAAATGTGAATGAATTCTGAGTTTTCACCAACTTTATTATAAGAATACACTTTTCTTCAGCAGGGAACAAATCTGGACCACGACAGTAATGTAATTCCAAATTCAAATATACTGCTCTAATGTAAAAATCAAAGAGTTCAGGCAACTGAAGAATACCAAACCAGGCTTTGGGACTCCAGGAACTATGTGCTTGCAGTGAATGTTTGGAGCACAGGCTCTGGAGACAGACAGCCCAGCGGGTGAATCGCAGCTCTGCCCTTCTTATGAGCTGTATGACTTTAGGCAAGCTGCTTAACTCTTTGGGCCTCAGTTTCCTCATATGTAAAATGGGGGTAATATTAGTCCTTATCTCATGGGGTAGTTATAAGCAATAATAAGCTGCTACATTGAAGTGATTCAATATACATAAAAGACATTCCCTGTGACATTTTAAACGTTCATTAAATGTTAAAAGGAAGCATAAAAATACACCTGCCAATATATTTGTTTTTATAGTTCTTGGGTCGGGTGATCAATTCACAGATATACTTTTTAAAAATCACTCTGTCTCAACATTTTATGTTATATATGTATCTTCTATATATGTCAAACATTACACGATTTTTTTTTTTAAAGATAAGAATTTCTAGACAACCATATTACTAGTTTCATACAGATGGTCTGAGCTGGGAGTCAGCTAGGAAAGGGGGAGAATGGGGAGGGTTGGGCCTCTCAGAACATAGATCACTGGGCAGTAATCAGAGATTTCATACAAAGCCTTAAACTCACTGAAAATCAGGAGATACAAAGAACTTCTAAAATCACCTGGTCCAGTTCCCACATTTTATAGACGAGAAAACAGAAGTGTTGAGAAGTAAAATGTTTTTAAGATCTTCCCGTTCACTAATGACAGAAATGAGACTCTTCCTGTTACCTATGTCTGAGCTACATATTCTAAGTGGAAAGCAATAAAGAAGACATTTGGGGAAGGGGAAAAAAGACAGACACAGTCTGGAAGAGTTAAGGTAGCGACCTTAACAATATGTAGCTAACATTTACTAAGATTTATTCTATCCCAGGCACTGTGCCAAGCGCTTTGCATGGGTGGCCTTATATAATTTTTGCAAAACCTGTAAGGTAGTTACTATTATTAACTCCACTTTCAACTGAGAAAGTGGAGGCCTAGAGAGATTAAATGACTTCCCCCAAATCACAAGGCCAGTGAGTGGCGGAGTCAGTAAATGAACCCACGCTGTCTGACTCCAGTGCTGGAACCTCTACCACACTGTACATTGCCTGAGCTTGAGAATTTAAACAGCAGTGAAGCTCTTGATCCTGGAGTCTTTCTCCTACTTTGTTGGTAACTTCTCTGTTCAGAGACACTGTAAAGAGAGTTTATAAAAGTGATTTTTTTTTAAGTAAGAGCACATGATTTAGAACCTACTTATTCTGTGCTACATGAGGCACTGTATACACGCTCCTCAAACCCTCTGACTTGTTCAGGGCCACACAGCTGGTAATAGTGTGGCTAGGGTTTGCAGAGCCCTTGCGGGCCCAGCATGACTCCAAAGCCCCATTTCCCAGCCTCATCCATGGACAGCGTGCCCAGCAGATCTTTAGGGAGCTCAGCCAAAAGCCCATAACTGAGGCTTGACACTGAACAGAGAAGAAATTCAGCATAATCCCTGCTCTTGAAGAGCTTATGGCACAGCTGGAAATAAGAGACCACTTTCAGCCTAAAATCCTTCTTTTCTTATACCTTTGTAGTTAAGCAGCAGAATCACTGAAAAGACTATGAACCCCAGCTTCCTGCAATCCTGTCCTATTACACTACTGAGGTCACCAAACCTTCAGTACCCCTCTATATAGATGAACTCCATTCTCTTCTCCTCCTAGTGCTGTAAGCTTTTTCTTTTGTCTTTGCATTATTTTCTCTTTCTTTCTCTCGTCCATCACCAGGGAGTGTGAAAAGAGGGTTAACTTAAGGAGCTAACAAAAAAAAATTGCAAAAGGGCCTAACTTCTCTGTTGTCTTTAACTTTGGGGAAGAGCCTATGGGATTCTATAGAGTTTGCTCAAAAATGTTCAAAGAAAGACATGGAAAATTTCATCCTCAACATTTTGCTTGCCCGGGGGGAAAAAAAACCTAGAACTCTGGGGGCCAATTAGTCTGCTGTCTTAGACTCTGACCTTAGAAAGTCTCCCTCTGGTCTGAATGTGACTGGAGCTGAGGGCAGTTGACAGCAAAGTGCCAGCTATATGAGCAGCTGGTGTCTAGGGTCGCCAAATTTAATGACTGCCAGGACTTCAGCACAATATTCAGAAGTTATAGTACCACACCAATCTTTGGGCTAAATGAATGAGTGGCAAGTTTCACTGTTATTTAAATTTATAAGTTCCTGCTACATTCCTGACATCATGCAAGGTAGGAGCACTCAAACCAGTGGTAGGCCTTTAAAAATCAACTAATATCAATTGCACTAATAAAACTAGACAAAAAGGCAAAGCGTGAGCAGAACACATAAGAAGAATAATGAAAGGAGGGCTTATTGTTTGCAAATGGTAGAAGTGAGGGCAGTATCTACGATATATTAGAAGGAAAGACTAATAAAATACTACCAGTTTGAGTTTAAAAGAGTGGCTCTTGACTTTCTTCCTTGCTTTTACTTTCCCCTTAGCCAGCTGGAGTTTAAAATTTGAAAAAAAAAAAAAAAATCTTAAGGAGCTAAAAAAGAGTTAGGTTCTAAAGCTGACTTTAGCTTTGTAACCCTGAGTTACTTAACCTTTCAACACCTGTTTTCTCAAGTGTAGAATGGAGATAACATGTATATGGGAGTTCATAAAGTTATTCTCACTCTGGTATCTTTGTAATTTCCATAATAATTTTTTAAATGGGGATAAAAGTATCTATTGCTTAGTTGCTGTAAGGATTACAAGAAATAATCATGTAAAACACCTAGTACAGTGCCTGCCACTTTATAGGTACTTAATAATTGGTAACTATTATTACCAACATGATGTTTTTTTGAAGTTCTGGGATGGAGTTAAGGAGGAGAACAAAATACTATCAACCAGTGAATTAATGGCTGCAGAGTGTAGACTTATTGGTCTTATATACTTCTCACTTCCATCCACTTCCATTTTCTCGTTACTGCTTTATTTATCCATTCAACAGCTATGTGCTGATTGCCTACTGTATGTAAGATACAAAGCTAGGTCATGAGTGGGAAAGAGAGGCAGACAGACAACAGAACGGACTTTCAGAGGGACTTTGGAATATGTGGGTATATACAACTTCTGAGAAGTTCTGTAGGGATTCTCAAAGAAAAAAAATTTAAGTTAAGCATGAAAGTCTAACAAACTTAACAAGAAATATACAAATTTTATATAAGGAAAAACATAAAGCAATCCTGAAAAATCATAAAAGTAACCTTGAGCCAATGGAAAGATAGACCATGATGTTGGGTAGGAAGACAATATCATAAAGATGTCACTTCTCCCTACGCTAACTTATAAATATAACATGATCTCAAAAAAAAATCATCAAATTGTTTCCTTCTGAAATTAGACGAACTGATTACAAAATTTACATGGGAGAATAAGCAAGCAAATGCAGCCAAGAAAACCCTGAAAAACAACAATATGAAAAATTGGCTCTTTAGATAGTAAAACAAATTACAAGGCCTCTAAAATTATGATCTTTTTGTAATGGCATATGAACTGACAAACCAATGGAACAAACTAGAAAATCCACTAATAAATCCAAATGCATAAGAGAGTTTGGTATCCAAGAAAGACGACAACTAAAATCAGTGGAGAAAAGATAAGAACTTTAAGTAGTGTTAGAACCTGGCTAGCCAATGAGAAAAAGATAAAATTGGGTCTTTTTTCAAACTAAATGCCAAGAAAAATTCCAAATGGATCAGAGTCTTAGATATTAAAAAAAAAAAAAAAGAAGTGAAACCATGTATGTACTAGAAGAAAGTATTAACGAATTCCTGATAAATTGAGAGTGGGGCAAATTTCTTACTCTGACTCAAAATCTAAAGCAAAAATACACTGATAAACATGACTGTATAAAGATGTAAAACTTTTGCACAGCAATAAAACATATGCAAAGTCAGGCATATGACAAACTGGAAAAAATCTTGTTGCAACTTACACCAGACATTGGGCAGACAAATTTAAACTATACTAATATTAATATATACTAATACTATATATTATTTCTTACCTAGCAGATTGGCAAAAGCCCAAAACTCTGACAACAAAACTCAAGAAAAAAAAAAAGATGGGTCAGGCATGAAATAAAAACTCTTGTGAATGTACCTTGTTATACAGTTCTGATTTTGGAACTGTGAAAATGGTTTATATAGTTAAAAAAAAATTACTTTTAAAGGCAATTCTTAAATTTTAAAACAAATGAACCTGTTTATCAAGTTTATCAAGTTGGTGGCAGAACCACACCAAGAAAATAATTACAAGTGACCTTAGCACAGTATTTGACTATATATTTCCAGTAGCATAGTGTAAGGACAAAAGAACCACAGAGAAACTAAACATTCAGTAATCTAATGATTAGTGTAGATAACAGCATCACTACTGGCCTGGTTAATAACATGGCCAGGGAAATCCAGCAGCCTCAAAGCCCCAGAGTGTGGTTCACTTGTCCCAGAAAGGATGAAGTTCGTAGGCCCATTGAATGTTTACTAGTGATCATGCGGAAGGGTGAGAAGGGAGTGGAGAGAATGCTGAGATGAGGCTTGAGACTGGCACAGCCAGAGAGCTTGAAGGCAGCACATGCCAAGCCAAGGAAATGCCCTAGGGCAGGCAATCATCATGGAGTTTTAAGCATGGGGAGTGCCATGTTCATATCTATGCTTTATAAAGATCACTGGCAACAATGTACAAAACAGACTGAAGAGGAACAAAACTAGAGCCAGCTGACCAGCTAGAAGATTGTTGCGGTAATCCAGAACAAGAGATTATAGCAGCTTTAATCAAGAGAAAGAGGGTCAGTGGCCTGTTCGGAACCGGGCCACACAGCAAGAGGTAAGCAGAGTGGCAAGCTCATTTGTATTTGCAGCCGCTCCCCAGTGCTAGCATCAGGGGCATCACCACCTCAGTCCCACCTCAGATCATCAGGCATTAGATTTTTATAGAAGCACCGGTCCCTAGTGCAAAAAAGGTTGGGGACCGCTGCTCTACGTGACTGGAAAAAAAAAAAAAAAAGGGACACTCTCATCTCCGAATTTAAATGCCCTTAATATTTATTTTTTTCTATGTGGTTATAGCCTGCTTTCTCCACATCATCAAGACGATGACAGTAGAAGGCCGGCTACTGGAGATCCAGAAAACCATATATCGCAATTCAATGCCCTTGTAAAAATCAAAGAGCCCACTCTCTTAAAGAGTTGAAAGAGGCTGAGGGGGTCACTGCCTTCCCCCAGGGTGCTGGTACAGGCAGAACTCCAGAAGGGTAATGTAAATACTCAGTATGAGGCAACAGGGCAGACCAATTTGTTTTTCAATCTATTTTATTTCAGTTCAAAGCATCTTTGTAGACAGATAGTCTGAAAAAATAAGCCACACTTTGGTTATACTCAGTCTTCCCCAATCTCCAAAAGCAGTTAGGAATTACCAAAGTATGGCTCTTCTTCCTGTGCTGCCTGTCTGCAATGAGGCTTTGAACTGAAATAAAATAGATTGAAAAACAAATTGGTATGCCCTGGCTTTTCCTGCAGTTTTGTATTATCCTTCAAAGCTAGTGTTACCACCTACTCTTTACTGGAACCCAACAGACCCAAATCACAGAGCAAAACTGCAATACTTTAAATGTGAAGGTCCCACCCAAACCTAAAATAGCAATTTAATTCAGGGCTTGTTGTTTAACATTGCATTTACATGCCACTCTCTGTCTAGTTCCTCGCATTTGCTGCGCTGGATTACATCTTCTGATGACATGTGCCATTTGGGTACAGTTTAAAGCAAAACTTGACCTTGCTGATCTTACATAGTCTGCTCGATTTATTACCGCCTCTGTAATTTTTCATGTTCATGAGCCCAAACATCATATTATTTTTACCTATTCAAAAAGTCTGCTATTTGCTTTAAAGTATTCAATGCTCTGCTTAAAGTATGCAACATTATTTTAAAAACTTAGAGGTAACCCAATATCATTTGCAAATAAATTCTGAAATGATCACCACTAGAAGAAGCCTACAGTTTTCCTAGAATGCCTTAAGAATGTGCACATGCATGAGATGGAGGAACACAAATGGTTTTGAGCTTAAAACACTAAAATGATGCAAAATGTTCTGAATAAACAGCTGTATAATTTGGTTGAAAAAAAAAATTATATACCAGTTGCAAAAGTTCATCTTTTAACAGAAACATTAAGAAAAAATAAGATCTGTTCCCCTATCCCCAAAAGACAGAAATACAATTTTGTCTGTAACACACCTCTGGATTTTTGTTTTTAGCATTTTAGATAAGTTTCCATTTGGGGCCAAACTTGGGTAGTTTTCGCTGATTAGAATTCAGCAACATGTGTAACAACAACAAGAAGAAAACTCAGAACCTATTATTACATTTTCTCTTATTTAATCCACACAATAACCCTTTGAGGAGGCACCATTATCCACATTTGACAGATTAGACAACTAATCCGTAACTGGCCAAGAGCGCGCAGCTCTATCAGCAACAAAGCTGGGTTCAGGGCCAGGGACTGAGCACAGGACTGTAAACAACAGCACAATCACTCCTTTCAGTCCTCCTGCACCCCAGTTCTTGCCACCTCACAGTCTCTGAACCTGCTGAAAAGTTCTGCCTCCCCACTTCTCTCCCTTTTCCCTTCTTGCTGGACTGGATCCTTGTCACTGAATAAGTTTTGGCTTAAACTAACTTTTTCAAGAGAGGCCTATCAAGACCATCCTGATAAAAGAGGTCTATTAGGTTAGTACTGTTTTGTTTCCATTTTGGCAGTTGCCACAATTTGGAATAACTTTATTTACTGTCTTAGATGCCAGGTTTCAGGTTCATCTTGCTCATCGTGGCCTAGCACAGTGGTGCCTAGTACACAGTAGCAGGCACTCAAATATTTGCCCAACCAATGGCCTGGATTTGTGACTGGTTGTGGGCACTGGCTAGCTCCCAATACAAAAATAGGTAAGATGTAGTCCCTGCCCTTGAGGACCTCCTAAATTGGTAGAAAAGATAAACAGAATACAGGGTGGTGAGTGTGACCAGTTTAGGTTCAGATCCCAGCTCCGTTATGCATTCATTAGCTATGTAAACTTGGACATCTTTTCTCTGAGTCTTAGTGTCCTCATCTTTAAAATGGGAATATTAATATTACCTATGTCATAGTGTCGGTGTGAGGATTAAATGATAATCCATGTGAATCAAGTACACAGAAATCACTCAATAAATATTAACTACTAATTTTATGCTTATGCTGCTATGACAGCTGTATTTGAAATTGTCTTTGTTTACTTGTGTACCATCTGTCCAAGCCCCTACAGAATTTAAATTCCATGGAAGGACAAAGATCATGTTGATTTTGTTCACCACCCTATTTCTAGGGGTTTGAATCATCTTTAACACAAAGCAGGTGCTCAACAAATACCGAATGATTCACCAATGCATGCTTGCAAGCATGGGTATTCTAAAATCATCTGTTAAGCTGGTGATGAAGAGCTAGGTTTGGGAACTACTGCCATATAAGAAAGGCATCGAAATTAGAAAGTGGGGTATGGCAGAAGTTTTATGATTTAGCCAAGTAGAGAGAAATTTCACTTTGGAGTTGTAATTAAATCTCCATAAACCACACAAAAATTTGGATACAATTCCAAAGAAGAACCAATAGCCCCTCGCTGAGAGGCTTGAAAGAAGAAATTCTGAGCAGTATATCCTGGGTCACCCGGCAGGGGGCTTATGGGGATGAGCTCACTTTGCCATACCTGTACCCTAGTGCTCCCTTAAATAGCTTAACCACCCGAATCTAAGCTTCCTCCTCTTAAATGAAATCGGGGCATCTGTTTATAAAGTGTTGTTAGCACAAAAACACTGGGTACGAATATAAATAAAGCACCTGGCTTATTCTGGAGTTGAGTGGATGGTATTATTATTTAAACAGGGGAAACAATTCCCACTTTGACTAATAAATCAGCAAGACCAGAGAGGTAATGGGAAGCCAGAGTGTTTGGTCAGAGCTCTAGGCGCACAGGACAGTCGTAACTAGTTTCCCACTCCGAGAGAAGTGGCCAGAGGAATCGCTGGACAACACTGATGCGTCTAAGGCAGGCGTCGGCACTCTTTTCCTATGAAGGACCAGATAAATATTTTCGGTTTTGTGGGCCAAGCGATCAAAGCCACGCAACATCTGTCTCAACTACCCAACTTTGCTCTTCTAGCAGGAAAGAAGCCACAGACAAAATATAAACGAGGAACACGGCTGTGTTCCAATAAAACTCCATTTATGGGCTCCGAAATTTGATTTCATGTAACTGTCACAATTCATATGAAATATTCTCCCTCCTCCTCCACCCTCCCGCAACCATTAAAAAATGTAAAAACCATTCTTAGTTCCTGGCAGACAAAAAATGGGAGGGGGAATGGGAGGGCGGATTTGGCCGAAGGCCAGTCTGCCTGCGCCAGGCGAAGGGACTTGGCGGGAGTTGGGGACTGAGACTCGCAGCAGCAAGAGGCCTGCGGTCGCGCCGTGTAGCAGGCGGTGCGACGCGAGGACAGGCCCTAGGCGGAGAGAAGGCCGGAACCCCTCAGCCCTTCCCCACCGGAGACCAGAGCCGAGCCTGCGCTCGGAGTGTGGGCCGCCTCTGGGGATCCGCGTGGAAGGGCCGGGGACGGCTAGGACTGGGCTGAGGCCCGCGCAGTTGGACACGCGGAAGGGTCTCTGTGCGCCCCTCATTTGGGGTGCCTCTCGAGCCTCAGCTACAAAGGGGGTCTCCACGCTGAGTCCCAGCCCCGTTTCTATGGTTACCTGTTCAGCACCGATTCAAACTGCCGTTCTTTATTGACAGCGCCATAGAGGACACGAACACTCCTGCCCGAAGGGAACAATAAAGATTTCTCCATTCAACAGCGTTAAAGACGCCAGAAGGCGGCCATCTTGAGGCCGGCGCGGAAGGGATATAGCGGTGCGGGGGAGGCCGGCCCTGCTCCGCGCGCCAGTCACGTGCGGGGGCGGGTCTCGCACGGGCGTGGCCGGTGTCACGCGCGCGCCTCCACCAATGCTACGACAGTGGGACAAGCCGGTTTCTGGCCTTGTCGCTGACCTCTGACCTGTGGCCATCCCCCTCCTCCCCGCACTCCCTAACGAAAGTTGGACTCAAGTTCCACCACCCCTCGCTGGGGTAGCACTAGGGTTAAGATCGTATTTCAAAAATGGAAGAATAGTAGATTGAAAAAAAAAAAGGTATATTTTCCAAAACAACATGTTCACGTGCAAGGCTGGGACGTGACCGGAGCCTCGTCCCAGACGTATTCTCATTGGTGAAGAGGCGTGGTGCTGCTCTTACATGATAGGCTAACAGACCCGAATCAGCCAATCGTGGTGTCTCGAAGGCATTTTGGTCCCGCCTCTCCCTCCTCCAATTTTAGTATCTGGGAGTTTGGGGGAAAAGTATTCACAGCTGTTCTTTTGCTCACTTTCCTTCTCGCACAGTTTGTCGCACACCATGCGCTCTACGTTGAAGCTCCTCTTGCCACCCTCACATAGGCAAACAGATGAAGTCAGATCCAGTGTCAGACCAAGTCACATCAGCGCGGGCCCACCGAACCTCACACTGTCACTCTGTCACTGACACGCAGCCAATTTTTCTGCCATTGCCACTCACGCTGCCCAAATCCAGCTGTCTCAGTACAATACTGAGTTTCCTGTGTGGTTATTACAGCTGTTACAGCCACAGTGTCAATATTCAGTCCTTCTGAGAGCTGTCATTGTCCGACTGACTCCTACTCCATTATCGTTTTTAATCACAAACTCAATCTACAGGGCAGAACTGTCACATTGTTGCTGTCAGCTGGTTCATCTTTTTTTTTTTTTACTATCACTGTTTGATATAGGAACACTGTCAATGACCACAAACTGCAAACAGCTTTGTACAATATAGCATTTGGACTGTGTGCCCAGCTGTCACCTTTTCAGTTGTCTTCAATGTCATTGTCACTCACCTTCTTTCACTCCCACATAGTCAAGCCAATATTTAGCAGGCCCCTATCAGGTACACAGCAGCTGTCCTTGTTACTGCCCAATTAGTCACTTTCACTATTATACTCACACATCACTGTCACATTCAGGGTCGGATTTACCGTAGCTGACATTCAGTCACTTTTGTAGTCACTAGCGTCACAACACAGCTGTTGTGCCTCCTAATCATTTATTTCCACTATCTCTACATTATCCTATAGTGAGTGTCCCCAGTACAGCGTTGTGGATTTAGCAAATGAACACCTAGAATGGTGGTCGGCACATAGTAGGTGCTCAAGAAATATTTGTCAAATTGATGGATTAAACAACAGTATTATTCCACTCTGCTGTATGTAAATGTGGATGACTTGAGACTTAACAATCTCAAACAATAGGAGTGTTTGCAGGACAAATCTGCCCTCCCTCTTCCACTTAGCAAAACTGCGTCCTGTAGAGACTAGAAGGAAACACTACAAGAAATGTGGCCACTATGCCTACACTGAACTCCTGGATATGGTTACAAATAATAGGATTTTTAAAAAGTATTTATTTCTTATTTTCTTTCATGTTTTAAAACAAAAATATGTCTGTTTTAGAGAATTTAGAAAACATAGGAAGGACTCTTTCCTTCTGAAGGATTGTTTTAGAACAACAAAAAATGCCACACACCCCCATGCACCCACACACACACTCGCACACAGTCAAGGATTAATCTCTGCAGCTTCTCCACAATTGGTTACTTGAGGTTTTGCATTGTTAGAAATTCCCATGGGGCTCCCTTGCCTACAGTTCATGAAAAACATCATAGGATCATGGAAAACAACGGCTCTGTCTTCTGGTTGGCCATTATATGGAAGAATAAAAAAAAAACTGCCTGGGTCTTTTAAGGACTTCATCTCCTGGGAGAACCTCAAGGGTTTAGGAGAAATAACTTGTGCTTCCAAACTGCCAGACCCAATACTTGACCTTGAAGGGGAAGATACTTGTGGACTTTTCACCCTTTTTTCTACCTTGACAGAGAATGTTCCCAGGCCAATGGCTGAAGTGGCTCCAGCTAAACTAACAACTGTTTACGGAGTGACTACTACATGCCAAGAACAGTGGGGTGAATAGAACATAGTTCCTTCCTAGTAAAAAATAACACAGCCACCACCATGTCTACAGCTTATAACAGCAATCCACCGATCTCACTCTTATTCTCTGCCAGGTACCATGCCAAGTTCTTTACCTAGATTATCTCCTTTAATTATCATAACCAACCTATGAGGTAGGTAACATTATTATCCCCCTGGATTGAGTAGAAAACAGACCCAGAGAAGGTAAATAATTTGTTCTCGGTCACATAGCTATTAAGGAGTAGAGTTAGGCTATAAACCTAGAAAGTCTCTCTCTAGAGCCTTCAGTTTCCATCCATCCCCGAATAATGACTTATGGTTTTTACAAAATGTGTGTTCATTATCAACAATTTAAGGATTATAGAAAAAATACAAATAAGAGTTCAAAACAGAATCACTGTAAGTCTTAACACTTCTCAGTAACATATTATTATAGATGAGCATTTCTCCCTCTCTGGGCACATATAGATGTAGGTAGGTAGATGAAGAAATAATAATGATAATAATGATGGTGTCTCTTGGTAAGCACTTTGTGCGGGACACTATTCTGAGTGCTTTCCATGAATGAACACACTTAATTTACTCAGAGAAAGATAGATAGACATAATTTTATTAAAATGAGCTCATTTAACATAGTCAGGGTTCACATCATCAGCCAACCACCTGGTGATGTTTTTTTCCCCCAAATCTGGTTCTTTTCCCAGTCTTTACTGTCTTCCCTCCACCTTCCAATCAAATCTTAAGCCCAGAGTCATTGAGCTGCAAAAGCTGAATTTTTAAATAGCCCCCTCTGCACAGCTGCCGCACCGTGTCAAATGTCTCTGCTGTTCTCCAAGGTGATGGTGTTATTTGTAGAAATGAATTTTGCTAGAGGTTCAACATATGCTTTTTATTTCTTAGAGTAGGTATGTGAGCCTTGGCATTCTTTTTCCTGTCTTTCTAAGTGTTAGAATTTCACTATCATTTTCTCCAATCCAATTGAAACTTGGTCTTCAGATCTTGCCCAGTGGAGACTAGAGAGTCTCAGATGAAGATGCTGTTGGAATTTGCAGAGTGACTCAGAAAGGTCAACCACCCGCGCATCCATCTGGATAACAAAAGAGGAGGAGGAGGAGGGAGATTGCTTGGCACCAATGGGCTGCCCTGCCAAGGGGAGTCTGGAGCACTTCTGCTCTACCAATATTTTATATGGTGAATGGATCCCTTGCCTCAGTTTCCCTGAGACAAAAGGCACTCTTGCATTTAAAATGATGAAATCAATAATTCCATGGAGATGGAGAATCCACCGAAGCTGTGATTTTTTTCAGGTAAACCTGCCTCTCCTCTCTGGCTCTCTACCTCAGAAAGGACAACCCACCCACCATTCTCTGCCCGATTGCTCAGGTCAGACATCTGGAAATTGCCCTTGACACTGCTGACACTAACCCTCATCCAGTCACTGAGTCTTGTTGATTTTACCTCTAAATATACTCTCTCCATGTCCACAGGCAAAGTCCAAATGACCTTTACCTGCTGCCTACTGTAATATCCTCCTCATGCAGCCTTTTTTGATATCTTTTACTTTGTTCTGCACACCAGCATAGGCTTTAATTTAGATTAGTATCAACTTTATAAAGGTATAATATAGTTACATACAAGAAAATGTACTCATTTCAAGTGAAATTTTGGCAATATATATACCAGTGTAACTAATACTATAACAAGACATAGAAAGTTTTTATTTTTTAGAGGAGTTTTAGGTTCACAGCAAAACTGAGAGGAAGGTACAAAGGTTTCCCATCACCCCTGCTCCTACACATGCAAAGCCTCCCTACCATCACATCTCCACTAGAATGGTACATTTATTACAATTGCTCTACCTACATTCACAGACTGTTATCACGCAAAGTCCATAGTTTACATTAGGGCTTACTCTTTGTGTTTTACATTCTATAGGTTTGGTTGAAGTATAATGACATGTATCCACTATTATAGTATCACACAGAATAGTTTCACCATCCTAAAATTCTCTGTGCTCTGCCTATTCATTCCTTCCTACCTGTAACCACTGGCAACCACAGACCTTTTAACAGCCTCCATAGTTTTGCCTTTTCCAAGTATCATATAGTTGGAATCATATAGCATGTAGCCTTTTCAGATGGGCTTCTTATACTTAGTAATATGCATTTAAGTTTCATCCACGTCTTTTCATGGCTTGATAGCTCATTTCTTTTTAGTACTAAATAATATTCCATTGTCTGGATGTACCACAGTTTATCCACGTACCTACGGAAATATATTTTGTTTGCTTCCAAGTTTTGGCAATTATGTCTAGAGTTGCTATAAAAAAATCTGTACACAGGTTTTTGCGTGGACATAAGTTTTCAGTTCATTTGGGTAAATACCAAGGAGCACAATTGCTGGATTACATGGTAAGGGTATATTTAGTTTCATAAGAAACTGCTCATCTGTCTTCTCAAATGGTTGTACCATTTTGCATTTTGACCAGCAATGAACAGGAGTTCCCAGTGCTGCACATCCTCACTTGCATTTGGTGTTGTCAGTGTTTTGGATTTGGCCATTCTAATAGGTGCATTGTGGTATCTCATTGTAATTTTAACTTGCTTTTCCCTGATGACATATTATGTAGAGCATCTTTCACATGCTTAGTTGTCATTTGTGAATCTTCTTTGGTAAGTTGTTTGTTAAGGTCTTTGGCCTATTTTTTATCAGGTTGTTTGCTTTCTTATTGTTGAATTTTAAGAGTTCTTTGTGTATTTTGGATACTAGTTCTTTATCAGATGTGTCTTGCAAATGTTTTCTTCCAGTCTGTGGCTGGTCTTGTCACTCTCGATAGTGCCTTTCACAGAGCAGGAAACTTTAATTTTAACAAG
Organism: Eidolon dupreanum; assembly: GCA_028627145.1. NCBI lineage: Eukaryota > Metazoa > Chordata > Mammalia > Chiroptera > Pteropodidae > Eidolon > Eidolon dupreanum. The sequence goes on along the minus strand of CM053502.1, from coordinate 10,201,080 downwards.
TCCAGTTTATCAATTCTTTCTTTCATAGGAGTTTTGTTGTTGTTATTGTTGATTCTTTCAGAATTTCTACGTAGACAATCATGTCATCTGTGAACAAAAGCAGTTTAATTTCTTTCTTCTCAATCAGTATACATTTTATTTCTTCTTCTTACCTTATTGCATTAGCTAGAAATTCCATTATGATGTGAGAGGGGACATCCTTGCCCTGTTCCTGATCTTAATGGGAAAGCTTTGAGTTTCTCACCGTTAAGGATAATGCTAGCTATAGGTTTATTGTAGATGTTCTTTATCAATTTGAGGAAGCTCTCTCTGTTCCTAGTTTGCTGAGTGTTTTTATCATAAATGGGTGTTACATTTTGTCAAATGCTTTTCTTTATCTATGTATATGATTATGTGATTTCTTTCCTTTAGCTTGTTGATGTGATAGATTACCTTTATCAGTTTTGAATATTGACCAATCCTGCATACATCATGATGTATAATTATTTTCATGCATCGTTGAATTTGATTTGCTAATATTTTGTTAGAGGTTTTTGCATCTACTTTCATGAGAGATGTTGATCTGTAGTTTTCTTTTCTTGTAATATTGTGGTTTTTGGTAGCGTAATGCTGGCCTCAGAGAACAGTTAGGAAGCATTTCTTCTTCTTCTATCTTCTGGTCAAGATTATAGATACTTGGCATAATTTCTTCCTTAAATATGGTAGAATTCATCAGTGAAATTACCTGCCCTTGGTGCTTTCTTTTTTAGAAGGTTACTAATTATCGATTTAATTTATTTACTAGATATAGGCCTATTCAGATTGTCTATTTCTTTTTGTGTGAGTTTTGGCAGATTGTGTTTTTCAAGGAATTGGTTCATTTTGTCTAAGTTTTCAAATTTGTGGGTATAAAGTTGTTCGTAGTATTCCTTTACTATCCTTGGGATGTATAGTGATGTCCTTCTTTTATTTCCTATATTAGTAAATTGTGTCCTTGCTATTTTTTTCTTAGTCTGGCAAGAGGCTTATTGATTTTATTAATTTTTTAAAAGAACCAGCTTTTGGTTTCATTGATTTTTCTCTACTGATTTACTTTTTTCAATTTCAGTGATTTCTGAAATTGAAAATTTTAGAAAGTTGAAAGAGATAATTTTTATTATTTCTTTTATTGTGCTTATTTTGGAATTAATTTTCTCTTTTTTTTCTCATTTCCTAGGTGGATGTTCAGATTATTGATTTTAGATCTTTATTCTTTTCTAATATCTTTCTTCTTTTCTATAATAACATTATAATATTATACAGCAGACCTTTGAACAATGTGGGGATTTGAGGCACCAATCCCCTGCACAGTCAAAAATTTGTGTGTAACTTTTGACTCCCCCAAAACTTAACTACAGTTAGCCCTTCACATGTGGATTGAAAACTGTTTTTGATCTGCAGCTGGGGTTGAGAAAATACTAAATTTCCTCCACAGTTGGTTGAATCTGTGGATTCAAAGCTCAAGGATACAAAGGTCCAACTGTATTATTGAAAAAAATCTGCATATAAGTGGACCCACACAATTCAAACCCATGTTGTTCAAGGGGCAACTATAATTTATATTATAAATTTTCCTCTAAGGACTGCTTTTGTTTTATCCCACATATTTTAATAAGGAGTGTTTTTATTTCATTAGTTCAAAATATTAATAAATTTCTCTTGAGATTTCTTTCTTGACCCATGTGTTATTTATTAGTGTGTTGTTTAATCTCCAAGTATTTTGAGATTTCCCAGCTATCTTTCTGATACTGATTTCTAATTTAATTCCATTTTGGTCTCAGAGCAGAGATTGTATGGTGTCCATTCTTTTTCCATGTGTTGAGTTTTGTTTTACGGCCCAAAATGTGGTCTATCTGGGTGAATATTCCATGTGAGCTTGAGAAGAATGTGTAATCTGCTGTTGTTGGATGAAGTAGTCCAAAGATGTCCATTGTATCCAGTTGATTGATGGTGCTCTTGACTTCAGCTATATCCTTACTGACTTTCTGCCTGCTAGACCTGTTCATTTCTGAAAGTTTCCAACTAGAAGAGTGGATCCATCTATTCCTCTTTGTAGATCTTTTAGTTTGCCTTACATATGTTGATGCTCTATTCTTGGGCACATGCACAGTAAGAATTATGATGTCTTCTTAGAGTATTGACCTCTTTTTCATTATGTAATGACCCTATACATCCTTAATAACTTTCCTTGCTTTGAAGTCTGCTCTGCCTGAAATTAATAAAGCTACTTCTGTTTCTTTTTGGTTAGCATGGTATGTCTTTCTTTATCCTTTACTTTTAATTTATACATGTCTCTATATTTATAGGGGGAGTTTTATAGACAACATAGAGTTGGGTCTTGTCTTTTGATTCACTCTGAGAATGAAAAAGAAAACTTTATTGAGTCTTGAGTTAAGGTATACAACTTGATGAGTTTGGAGAGAAGTATACATCTGTGAAACCATCAACACAATCAATGCCATGCACACTTTCATGACTTCCAAAAGTTTTCCTATTATTACTATCATTATTATTATTATTATTATTATATCATAAAAACACTTAAGATCTATTATTGTTAGCCGATGATGTACAGTAGAACTTCAAGGCTTATTAATCTTGCATAACTGAAACTTTGTACCTTTGACCAATACCTTTCTGATTACCTTCTCCCAAGGTCCCTGGCAAGCACTGCTCTACTCTCTGCTTCTATGAGTCTATTTAGATGCCTCATATAAGCAAGATCATGTAGCATTTGTCTTTCTGCGTCTGCCAGGCATTTCATTTAGTCTCGTACCCTCTAGGGTCATCCATGTGTTTACAAATGGTAGGATTTCCTTCTTTTTAAAAACAGAGTAATGTTCCATTGTATGTATCTACCACCTCTTGTTTATCATTCATCTGTTGATGAACATTTAGATGTTTCCATGTACTGTAAATAATGATGCCATGAACTTGGGAATGCAGAGATCTCTTCAAGACCCTGATTTCAATTCTTTTGAATATATACCCAGCAATGGGATTGCTAGGTTATAGTTTTATTTAAAAATTTTTAAGAACCACCATACTGTTTTCCATAGTATGGTGGCTCCAATTTATATTTGCCCCAAGAGTGTGTGAGGGTTCCCTTTTCTCCACATCCTCACCAACACTACTTGCTGTTGTCGTTATTGTTGTTAGGTAATAGCCATCTTAACAGGTATGAGTGGATATCTAACTGTGGTTTCAATGTGCATTTCCCTGATAATTAGTGATGTCGAGTGCCTTTTCGTATATCTGTTCAACATTTTCATATCTTCTTTGGAAAAGTAGGTATTGAGTTCCTTTGTCTATTTTTAAATCAGGTTATTTATTTTTACTATGGAGTCGTAGGAGTTCCTCATATATTTTAGGCATTAACACCTTACCAGATATAGGGTTTGCAAATATTTTCTTCCATGCCATAGGCTGCCTTTTCATTTTACTGTGTCCTTTGCTGTGCAGAAGCTTTTTAGTTTGATGCAATCCCACTTGTCTATGTTTGCTGTTGTTGTCTGTGCTTTTGGTATCATAGCCAGGAAATCATTGCCAAAGCCAATATCAATAAACTTTTTTCTTATTTTTTTTCCTAAGATTTTTATGGTTTCAGGTCTTCCATTTAAGTCTTTAATTCATTTTGAGTTGATTTTTGTGTATAATGTAAGACGAGGGTTCAGTTGTATTCTTCTGCATGTGGATATCTAGTTTCTCCAATACCATTTATTAAAGAGACTATCATTTCTCCATTTTGGATTCTTGGCATCCTTATCGAGGAGCAGTTGACAGTATATGTGTGTTTATTTCTGGGCTCTCTTCATTGGTCTGTCTGTTTTATGCCAGTGACATACTGTTTGATTGCTCTAGCTTTGTTATATATTTTGAAATCAAGAAGTGTGATACCTCTGTTCTTTGGGAACTTTTTCCATATGAGTTTTAGGATTGTTTTCTATTTCTGTAAAAAAAAAAAAAAATGCCATTGGGATTTTGATAGAGATTTCACTGGCTCTGTAGTTTACTGAGTATAGTATAAAACTTTTAATAATATTAATTTTTCCAATCCATGAACACAAAATGTCTTCCCATTTGCTTGTATATGCTTTAATTTCTCTTATCAGTGTTTTATAATTTTCACTGTGTAAGTCTTTCACTTCTTTGGTTAAATTTATGCCTAAGTAGTTTATTCTTTTTGATGCTCTTGTAAATGGGGTTGCTGTCTTAATTTCCTTTTCAAATAGTTTGTTTTTAGTATATAGAAACGCAACCAATTTTTGTTTGTTGTAACGCTCTCTTTTAATTAGTGCATTTAGATCATTGATATTCAAAGTAATTATTGATAAATTTGGATATATCTTTTATATTTATTACTATTTTCTATTCATTGTACTGAACAAGTCCACTTTCAAATAACAATATACCATTTCACAGGTAGAGCAAGTACCTAATAATAACAAAGTAATCCTAATTCTTCCATATCGTCCCTTGTATTATTGCTGTCACTTATTTCATTTATACATAAACATACATAAGAATATGTATATGCTTATATATTCATATATAAACAATATATTGTTACTATTAGTATTTTGAACAGACTATTATCTGTTAGATCAACTAAGGATAAGAAAAATAAAAGTTTTTATTTTACCTTCACTTATTCTTTCTTCAATGTTCTTCCTTTCTTTATATATATCAATTTTCTGACCTATATAATTTTTCTTTACTCTAAAAAACTTCTGGTAACATTTCTTTTAAGGCAGATCTACCGGTAAGCAATTTCTTAAATTTTTGCTTGTCTGAGAAGGTCTTTATTTTTCTTTCACTTTTAAGGGATAATATTATAGGGTACGTAATTCAAGCTTGATTTTTTTTTCTGTCAACATTAAATATTTCACTCCACTCTTTTCTTGCTTGCATAATTTCTGAGGAGAAGTTAGAGGTAATTCTTATCTTTGCTTCTTTATAAGTAACATTTTTTCCTCTTTTTTACTTTCAAGATTTTTTCTCCACCTTTGATTTCTGAAGCTTAAATATGATATGCCTTGGTGTAGCTCTGTTTTGTCTTTGTTTTTGTTTTTTTCCTTTACTTCTCTTTGCTTTCAATTTTGGAGGCTACTGAGATATTCTCAGCTCAGAAATTCTTTTGTCAGTTATATCCAGTCTACTAATACGTCTATCAAATGCAGTTTTCATTTCTGTTTCAGTGTTTTTGATCTCCAGCATTTTTTTTCTTGTTCTTTTTTATAATTTCTATCTCTGTTTACATTGCCCATTGTCATTGAATGCTGCCTACTTTATCCATTGGCATATTAGTCATAGTTGTTTTAGATTCCCTGTCTGATGATTCCAACATCCCTGCCATATCTGAGTCTGGTTCTGATGCTTGCTTGTCTCTTCAAACTGTGTTTTCTACCTTTTAGTATGCCATATAATTTTTTTTGTTGAAAGGAGTACAAAATGTACTGGGTCAAAGGAACTGTTGCAAATATACCTTTAGTGATAGGTGGAGAGGAAAAGTTTTTATAGTCCTATGATTAGTTAGTTAACAGTTTTTTGGTGAGCCTGTGACCCCTGGACTGTGAACTTCACAAGTGCCTCTCATCCCCTCACCCACTTCAGTGCAATGGGATGGCTAGAGCGGGCTGGAGTTGGATATTTTCCATCCCCCAGGTCAGTTAGGCTCTGAGTAAACTAACTCTACCAGGTTAGACTCTGGTTTAATAGTTTCTTATGAGGACAAACTTTATTCTTAAGAAGAACAGAATGCTCTGGTTTATTTCAAAATGGTTTCTTTGCCCCTCCCTCTTCCAGAAGCACTCTGATATTCACTGTGAGAACTCCAAGAGGTAAAACTCACCAAAGAGTGCTCCCCCACCACCAATGACTCGTTCCCTCTGGAGTTTTTAACTCTCAGACTCGTCCACACTGAGCCTCCAGCAACTTGTCAATTACAGTTCAGGTTTCCCTGTCCCTGGGCTGGTTCTTGCCGAGGTTCTGCTCCTGGGTTTCTGCGCAGGTAAGTTGTGATTCTCTGTATCTATACATCTGTCTTCAATTTGGGACAAGGGGAGGAGCAGTTTGCTCTTGTCCTCACTTCTCTGAGAGATCTAAGAAGAGGTGTTGATTTTTCAGTTTGTTTAGCTTTTTACTTGTGAGGATGAAGTGTGACTTATAATCTTGTTATGTGCTTGACTGGAAACCAGAAGACCTATCCTAGAACATTTTTATCACCTGAAAAAGTTTTCTCATACCCCTTGCCTGTTCAACTCCCCCCACACCCCATCCCCCATCAACCACTGATCTACTTCCTGTCAGTACAGATAACTTTCGTCTGTTCTAGAATTTCATAAATTAAAATTATATAATATGTTATATTTTCTAGCTATAGCAGAAATAGAAATTTTGATTTATTTTTTAAGCTATTAAAATAGAACTAAAAAGCTACTCAAAAAACTCTATAAAAGAATTTTGGTGTATCAGGATGCTTCGAGCTGCAAAGAATAAAAAAGAAGTCTGTCTAAACCAATTTTAAGAATAATAAATTTATTATTTTATATGACGAGGATCCCAAAAGAAAGATAATTCAGGAACTGGTTAACCATACCCTCCATTAAGTCATCAAAGTCAAGTTTCTTTATATCTTTCTACTTTTCTATCCTCAGTGCATCAGGCTTAAACACAGACTAGCTTTCTTGGATTCAAGAGAGGTGTAGCAGCCCTAGGCTTCATGTTATCACAACTACATTCACAGGCAGAAGGTTTCTTTCTGTGTTTCCGATTTTGTCATCCTCTACTATATATTCATCTGCTTCATTGCATCATATATTCAGATGTAAGCTAATCACTGGCAAGGAAAAGGGGCCCACTATGTTTGGCATAGGTCAAATCTGGGTCACTCTCCAACTCACTCTGTAAGGTTGGGGATAGGCTCTCCTGAAGTGTGTGACCAAGTACAGAAAAACGGAGGAATAGAGAAGCAATTTACAAAAGAGGAAACCAGAAAATAGAATGACTAACAACCCTATAAAGAGATATTTAACCTTGTTTAAAATCAGAGAAATGCAAAATAAGGTAAGAAATAGATATTATTTTACATCCAAAGACAAAATATAAGATAATATCAAACTGCCACAGAAGTGGGGAAACTGTAACTCTTACGTGCCAACAGGGGAAGTGAAAATTAATGCAGTCATTTTGGAGAGCAATTTGAATGTATTTAGTGGTAGATAATATGTATATCACTTTATACTGCAAATCCTGTCTTGTGCATAAACCTCGGAGAAATTCTTTGAGTACACAAAGAGAGATGTTCATTGCAGCCTTGTTTATAAGAACAGAGCTGGAAATAAATGTTGTTCAATAAGAAATTACTAAATAAAATATAATATTGTATAAATGATGAAATGTAATGCAACAGTCAAAAGAAGAGGATTAGATCTACATTAATCAATATGAATAGACCTCAAAGAAGCAGAATGAGATATGCAGCAATGTATCACTTATGTACATTAAATATGCACACATAACACCATATGTTGTTTATATAAATGCCTATAGATGCATTTAAAATGTAAAATATACTTATGAGCATAAATAAAGTGGACAGAGAACCTGAGAACAGTGGGAAAGGAGAATGGGACTGGGTGGGCATGGAAGATGAACAGGAAAAATTAAAACAGAAAATAGTAATAAGTAAAATAAAAATAAATAATAAACGTGTGCCAACTTGAGGGCAAGACTGAAGCTCTTTAAGTATAGATTTGGGCTGGATTCACCTTTCACGTCACGAAACACCCAGTTTTACAAATAATAGAGTGTTCCATACTGTTCCTTGACTGAATGCCTGATGATTCCCTGAACAGGAAATTGCTGAGTCTGGTGTACGGCAGCGTGGAATCTGTGTAGAGATTCATACACAGACTTTCTCCTTTGGGGTTTGCATCATTTGCCTCCAACTGTTTAATCTCATCAAGCAGTGCACTCACAATTTCAAGTTATTTCTTGCGAGGCCATTATCATGGCTGAGGTTTTTTGTTGTTGTTGCTTCTCATTTGGTGCTATATCTCTAAAGCATCTCTTTCCCCGCAGGTTTTGAGCCATCCTGCGATAAAGGAGGTGCTTAAGATTTCAATAACAACAAAAACAGATTAACTAAAGGTTTGCCTTTCATGTTGAGTATATTTCTGTTCAACTTCCAGGCTCTGCACTACAAAGGGTCTTTATTTAGTTTCAGCCGATTGAAAATGAGGATGAAAAGTGTTTGTTCTCTTTTCAGCTAATTTCCAAGTGTGGAAGTCTCTCTCCCCTCCGATAGCCACATGGCTTCACTCATGTGTCTGCTCAAATGTCATTTTTTTGGAGAGGTTGCCACTATTTATAACGGCATCTCCATTACTCCCTGCCTCCTTTATTCTGCTTTATTTTTCTCCCTGGCACTTACTATTATATCATATTCTATGTTTATTTGTTTATTATCTGTCTCCCCACACTGTACTGTGAGCTCCACAAGAGCAAGACCTGGTCCCCTTCATTCACCCCCTTAACCCCACACTGGGAAAAGTGCCTGGAACAGAGAAGGCACTCACTAAAGGTGCACCGACTGCATGAATGAGGGATTTTCTGATGAATTTTATAAAATCTTCCCTGTTATACTTCTATTCAGTTTAGTATGTTTCTTATAATTAACTCTAGAAGCATTTCTCCCTTTTGCTGTTAATCTTTCCACTCGGTCTATACATTTCTTCATCCAATATTTATTGAGCTCCTACTGTGTGTCAGGCACTGTGCTAGGTGCTGGGGGATGTCCATGGCAAATGAGACAGTCTTTGCCTCATAAATTTTGTTTTTGTTCTCATCAATGACAGTACCCCAAGTTTCTAAAGTTGGCATACACTTATTAAAAGTTTAGTCTGTGCCCAGCAAAGAGTAAATCTTGTTATATCCATTATCTTTTTCAAACCTCACAACAATCCTATGGAGTTGATATTATTAGGGTGTCTCAAAAGTTCTTTTCAAGAAGCATACAATTTGTGGGCAATAAAGAAAACAACACCATGATTTTGTCAAAGCCAGATAGAGGCTTCAGAGAGCGGCACACAGGGCACAGCTACCTGGAATAGGTGCAGAGCCCTTGCAAAGACCCCTCCACTCCCCCCACCTGTCCCCCAGGGACTCCTGATGCTCTTTTCCCATTAAGCGCACCTTCGCCTTCAACTTCGCAGATTTGTTTAGCGATGATCTTATCCTTCAAGGCTTTTATTCAGAAGAAACGCAGATTTACACAGACACGGAGCTTTAAGACATAGTTGAACATGAGGCCAAACACGTTTATATACAATCACCTTTTTCATCTATATCCAGTGTTGCCCCTACATGTGAATGAACTTTTGAGACACCTTAATATGTTTTATATCATCTCAGAGACAAGGAAATTGACAGAGAGGTTAGGAAACTTAACTCATTGTGAGTAAGTAGCTGACTCAGGATTCCTATCCATGTCTGTCTCCCAAACCCATGTTTTTATTCACTGAGCTATGCCCACTCCAATGGACCATTTTTACCCACTGAGGCCTCTGTCAACTTCCCTTTCATATTTCTTTCTGAGGGCAGGGTCGCTAACCTGGGAGACAGCACATCCAGATTTCAGTCCTAACTCTGCCCCAAGTTTACCGCGTGACCTTGGGCTGTGTCTTCCTCTCTCTGATGTTCAGGTTCCTCACTTGCAAAATGAGAGGGGGAAAGATGAGCATTTTTCACATCTTCAAAAAATATCTCTTTTCTTCAAATGACATCCCATAGACGTAAAAGAGGTGGACATGGAGCTTCTCTAGACGAAGCTGGAGTTGGGGGTTCTGAGCTCTGCCCGTGTGGTCCTCCCCCACCACGGGGGAGAGTCATGGATGGGCTTCTGGGAACTTCTAAAACTGGGTGCTGAATTGTGTTTGTGTGCACGCATGTGCATGGTCATATTTTCCATCAGTCTCAGAGGGGTCCATGAGTCCCTTTAAAAAGTAATGGTGATGATGAAGATGATGACCAGTCATAGCCGACGTGCGCTGGGGACCACGCTAAACACGTTCTATGTATTAACCCATTTCATCCTTACAGCGACCTGATGAGCAGGCAGTAATGATCGAATCTTCATTTCATAGATGACAAAACAGCGGGGAGAGAGGGTAAGTCAGTTGCAGAAGGTTGTACAGCTAACACATGCTTTTCTAAACATCTCCTAGATTTTTATAAGGACAACCAAACCACTCTCTTTGGTTACATTTTATACACTCAGAAAACTTTACGCTGTCACCTACGGGCTATTGTTTTTCATTAACAACAATGTTTTGTACTCCACTCATTTTACTTTTTACCTAGACCTTGACTGGGGCACATCTTATACAGCTCTGATTTCCTCTGCTCTGTCTATCTTGACCTCTGCCTTTCTCTGGGCACTAGGATAGTATTTTGCAAAAGCTGGTCTGGGGACCTCACATTGGGATCACCTTGGGATCACCTCTGATCTGAATCAGGGTCCCTGTGTGTGCATTTTTCACAAATTTGAGTGTACGGAGATCGGAAGTTTCTGATTTTGAAATCCCGCCACTTGACTTCCTCAAGGAATCCCTTGTGGAGAGGGTGTGGGTCTGAAAGGTGATGTAACGGGAAGGAAAGGAGCTAATGTTATCCAGCTCTGCATCGAGCTTTGTGCTAAACACCGTATTTGCTATCTGAGGGCAGGGACTTGGTCTTGATGTATTCTTACTGATAAAATAAATCATCTTTGGCACATGATAGGCCAAACATTATTTATCGAAGAAGTGACTGACTGACTCAATGAATGAATGAATGAATGAATGGTAGGGTTTTAAGCAGGGAGATCATAATCTAATTTTAGAGTAACCACTCTAGTCATAGAATTGCAAATAGATCACAATGAGATGAGATTGCAGGCTACTGGGCAGGCTGCTGGAGGCTTGAGGTGACGGTGGCTTTGGCCAGGGTGGTAGTGAGGGGTGGTGGGGGAAGTAGGGGAAGAAAGAGGCTTGTGGGGGCAATAGCAAGACTTGATGATCAAGGCGGCTGAGGGACAGGCAGGAATGAAAGATGGCCTCCATAGTTTTGACTTGGCCAACTGGTTGGTTGTCACGCCATTTAGAGCTTGCGGCTGTCACCGGCTTACAGCCAGAGGTGAAACCTCAAGCCCATGAGCGTGACTGCAGAAGACATTGACTAAAGACCCACGTTTCCTTCAAATCCACCTCTATCTTCCCCTAGGGAGAAGAGTGGGGGGATGACTCCCAGTAGGAGGGGGAGAGCACCTGCGGTGAGGGGCGGCTGGGCATAGGTTATGTCAGCAATTTCAGCAATGCGAGCATTTCAGACTTCCTGGCATTTGCACAAGTGAGGCTCCCTTAGGGCCCTGGAAGAAATATCATCCAATAACCAGCAAATGCTGCTGGTCTCCCAGAGATGCAGTGCTGCCAATGACCTTGGTGGTAATGACCTTCAGAGGAAGATCCAAGTGGGCACAAAGCCAGTCGGAGGAAACTCTCCCACCCAGGGGCTGTGGCCACATGGGCTGCACAGCGCATGGCTGTCCGCCCCGCCTCTCTGGCCTGGTAGCAATTAGAATTCTTCTCTGGTATCGAGCGCATCAAGATGAAACAGGCAGAGATTTGCCGAAGATCTGCCTTTAGCCGGCACTCCAGTCTTCATTCTGGTGACCCCTCAGGACATGATATATACCCGGCCTCCATTCAGTTACCCAATGGCAAATTAAATTCATGTTCACAGCAGCACAAAAGCCCAACCTGAGCCAGTCTCCAAGACAGAGTGTCTCCTTAGGTGCCATTGATTCGGGCCCTGCTTGGCAGTGAAGGCAAGCAGTGATTTCCTCACAACATGAGAACCTCTTCGGCTTGGCTGCCTCTTAATCACGGGAGTGGCCATCCCCCTGCAGGGGACTTGCTACCCTGCACAGGTCCAGGGCAATGGCATCTGGTCCGTCCTGGTCTCCTTGTCGTGGGCCCTGCGGGGGGCGGCATGATTTTTGTCTGCACTGGGCTTTGGCACAGGTGTTCCTTCAGCCTGGAAGGCCTTTCCTGTCCCATCTTTACCTGGCCCTCTGTCTTTGTCCTGAAGGGCTCAGATCAACTCTCACTTCCTACAGCAATACCTTTCCGTCACTCCTACCTGCTCTCCAGGTGTCCCTCCTCTGGCTCCCACAAGCCCTTGCTCCCCACTGCTGGTGCTAATCAAACTGGGGTCTCTTGGTGTCTGCTTGCTTTTCTACCCTGTGTGCCTAACACAGTGTCTGGCACATAGCAAAACCCTGGGAAATATTTGTGGAGGGAATCAAATAAATTTGCAATATCGTACTGGCAAACAAGAACCAGAATATCTAAATCCCATACATGACCTCAGAAGCAGTAGGATTCCTTTGTACCAACTGCCATGGGAGAAATCAAGACTGGAGATCAAGAACCGGGCACTCGCCTGCCATCTGATACTGATTTCTCTCTCTTCTTTTGACACTAGAATCACAAACTTTAGTTCGTCGACCTGGGATTGAGACTGCCCAGTGGCTCATCTGCTGCCTGGCCCTGAGCAAGGCAGTTCCCCCTCTGGGCACTGGTGTTCTCCTTCATGAAGGTTAAGTGGTTGGGCTACATACACAAAGCTAATACACATGCTTTTAGGTATTTACAGGTGCCGGGCACCGCTCTAAGTGCTGTACCTGTATTATCTCATTTAACCCTTATACCAACCCTACGACATGGGAAGTAGTTTCCTATATTCTTAGTGGGGAAACCAAAGTGCAGAACAGTTAAATAACTTGCCCCAAGCATCACAGCCAGTAACAGATGGAGCTGGTCCTTTCACCCAACAATCTGTCCCCAGAGCCCGCCTGTTAACCCTAAAAGCTGAACTGCCCTCACTGGATGATGTATAAGACCCGTTCCTGCTTTATGACTGAAACTCTATCATTCTCCTATTGAGGATATTTACAGTCAGTGCCTTCATGGCCCATTTTTAACTGGCTGCTTCTTGGAAAGAACTGAGGTATTCAACCTTTTTTTTTTTTTACAGAGAAAACTGATGAGGACAAAGATTCAGGAGTTGGCCAAACGGTTGGAATTGAGGCCCCACCGCTCGCCTGCTGCACAAAATGGGCAGTTTCTTCATCTCTTGGTGCCTATGAAAGTGGAGATGGTTCCAGAATCTTCCTCCTTGGTACCCGTAAGGATGAAATAATACAGATGGGGTTGCCAGATTGAGTAAATAGAAATACAGGATGCTCAGTTAAATTTGAATTCCAGATAAACAAGGAAAAGTTTTTTTGTTTTTAGAGTAAGTCCCATGTAATATTTGGGACATATGCTAAGAAATTATTTCTTGTTGCTCTGGAATTTAAATTTAACTGGGTGTCATATTTTATCTGACAACCTTACATGCAGAGGAAGCACTTAGCATAGCACCTATCCCATTGGAAGTGCTTAATAAACTTTAGAAAGATCTCTGCTGAAACTTACTACTTTGCATTTCCTGGGGACTGTGGTTAAAATATGCATTCACCTGTGTTGGGATGCATCCGACTGATAATAACTGTGAACCCCTGATCAACCATGTGGCTGCATTGTCTGGATTTGAGAGGACTCATCTAGGATTTCAGTAGGGGCGGCTTGAAAGGGTCTTTCTGAAAAGCTGGCTGATGTGAATGAGAAGCTGCCCCACCCCTCACCAGGAAGGCAGAATCTGCAGGTCTCATGTCAGCAATCCCGAGTCTGTCCCCAGACTGGCCAGGCTCACTCCAGTCGGTTTCTTATCCAAGAGCGCCACCTTGTGGCAGAATCTGGGTTGCCAGCCTGATATACGGCTCTGGAAAGAGCCGGGGACATGGGGGAAAAAAGGGGGCTGGGTTGCCTCGTCCTGTTTCCCACCCTAACAGACCCTCCTTTCTTAGTTCTCCAGTTGTCCTACTCTCCTTTTCTCTGTCCACCTCTGCCATCTTTATCTCTCCGTTGTCCTACTCTCCTTTTCTCTGTCCACCTCTGCCATCTTTATCTCTCCGTCGACACTCACATTACCCTACTGAACAACACCTGTAATACATTGTAAGTTCTCAGAGATGTTGCAAGTGCGTGAAAACAGCACAGACCAGGAATCAGAAAAAACGTAGGTCCGGACCCAGGGAAACCACCTACTAGCTGCATGACCTCGAGGGGATTCATGAAACTCCTCTGGAGCTATTTGCTTTGCAAGGTTGTGAGAATTAGGCCTCCCCTGCATATGTTGAAGGACTTCGGTAAGGAAAAATCGATTGTGTCCGCAGAAATGCCCTGAAAACTGTGAAGTGCCATTACAATGTGAGTAATTTTACAGTATATTATTACGGAGCATCTATAATAATGAACTACGTTATCAAAACAGTCATGGCAGTGACATTTCCTGGGCGCCCTAAAACCCCAGCTCTGAACATCTGGAGACACCTATACCTGCTTGCCTCTGTTTGCCTCCGACTTTCAGACCCAGGACACACCCTTACGGGTTCACGCTTCTGTGCCACGTTGGGTACCACCAGCATCTGGGCAGCAGAATGGCTCATGCGGCAGTAAAGAGGCCTGCACCTGCCAGCTGTCACCTAGACTCCCCGTGCCTCAGTTTCCTCACCTATGTACTGGGGCCGATAGATAGCAGCCTCTTTTTGTGATGCTTGAATGAAATCATAAGTGCAAAGCCCTTGACAATTTTAGCAAACTCTAAATAAATGCTAGTATTTCCTTTACATGCTGGCTGTTATTTTGACTGTCCCCTTTTTAGGGGGCAGTGTGGAGAAATGGAAATTGCATAAAGTTTGTAGCCAGAGAGAAGTGACTTTGAATATTGGCTCTGTCACCATCATCATCACTATGCGACTCTGGGAAGTGTCTTCACCTCTTTGAGCCAGTATTTTCCCCCCATGAAGAAGAGGTAGAAACAGAATCAATCTCCATGGTTGTGGTGAGGATTACGTGACAGCACTTTTTAAAGTGCTCTGCATGTTTCTGTCACTGCCAGATACATGGCAGCTCTTATGTATTTCTTTCTCTTCTTTCAGCCACGTCTATTCATCTATCCATTAAAAAAAAAATCATTAAACTTCCTTATGGGCCCAACCCCATGCTAGTTGCTGAGGATACAAAGATGAATAAGACATGAGTCTCACCCTCCAGGAATATGCACTCTGGTGTTAAAAAAAAAAAAAAAAAAAGCCATTTCCATTTATTGAGCATCTACTATGCAGCAGACACCGGTTAGGGCTTTCCACCCAGCCTCTCAGTAAATCCTCATGAAGACTCAGGACTTAAGCCCAAGCCTGATGACACGACCCAAGAGGCCTTGGTCTCAACCAGCATTCTCTCCCATCTTCCAGAACTGGCTGGTCAGGTAAGTATGCCAAACGCAGGAGGGATGGGCCATTGTGGAGGTCTGAGAGAGGCCGGTGGGGCACAGAGGAGGGAGTGAGCACTCGAGTCCACGAGGGGAGAGTTGGGGAGGTGGGGACAGTCAGAGGTCTGGCAGAGGGGGGTTTAGAGAAGATGCTGTGGGTGGTTGTGACAGTGGGCAGAGGCTTGGAGGCACGAAGTAGCAGGGAATCATCAGGGGAATTGAGTGCTTCGGGATGGTGGGAGCGAGGGAAAGCAGGGTGGGAAGAGGATGTTGGCAAGGTGGCTGGGGAAGATGCTAGGATGATGGAGGGCTTTGGGTACCTGGCTCTGCTGAGGACTCCACGTTGTAGGGGAGTGAGTGGGTTCAGAGTGACGTATGCAAATGGAGAGGGGGTGCTGTGACCAGCGCAGCAGCAGGGCAAAGGGTGGAAGGAGGAAACTGGCAAGGAGGAATTGCTGTAAGCTTAGTTCTGGAGCAAGAACAGTAGCCAAAGCAGAGAGGGTCAGCTGGGTAAGCAAGGTGTGACAGGGTTGACCTTCTCACTCACGGAGCTGACACAGGTAGCAGAGCACGGGCCACTCCTCACTGGGTGGCCGAGCAGATGCTGCCACTTACCAGGACAGGAACTCCAAGAGGAAGAGACGCATTTAAAGGGAAAAGATGACAAATTGATTTTGAGCTGCTCTGCAATAAGCATGTCAAAGTGTCACGTTCCGGACACTGCGCCGTGCACTTTATCCCCAATCCAACAGCTCTGTATGATCCTGTCATCGTCCCCACTTCGCAGGTGAGGAAACTGAGGTTCAGAGACATCGAGTCTCTTCCTGAGATCACACAGCTTGTGAGTGGCAGGGTCAGGAATTGAACCCACGTCTTCTTGGCTCTAAGCCTCGCGGGAAGGAAAAACCAAGGGGTTTTTAGGGCTCCCATCATGAGACTTGAGCCCAGGCATCCAATTGCTTGAGCTGGGCCCTCAGAGTCATTCCAGAAGCTCAGGAAGGTGTTGGCTATATCCTTCAACCTGTGTCCTGGCCCCAGAGAAACCCTCTGGGGTTTTAGCCCTTCTCTGAGAATTGGCCTTGGCCATGCTCACCCTGGGCCAGAGCATCCTGCTGACCTGCAAGGGGGCAGTGCCCATGATGCCCACTCTCCAGTCCCTGACCTCACTCAGCACCTCACGTGGGAGGCACATGAGATACAGGTGCTGGGGATTAATTTGCCACTTTGGGGTTTGATGCGAAGAAATGAAATGAGAAAATGGGAGGAGGAGAGATGTATGCCCCCAAAAGTGAGCCAGTGAATTAGAAGCATCAAACAAGTAATAATTAAAACCATAGAGGGCATTACCATGCTTCAGAGCTGGTTATTACCTACCAGGTAATTGCGCCACCAGCCTTTCCTACTTCACACCTTATCTGGCCCTCACAGCAACCCTCTGATGTAGTTTCTATTATTTTCCTCATTGCACAGAGGAGGAAACTGGGGCACAGAGAAGTTAAGTAACCTGTACGAGGTCACACAGTCATCGAGAATTCGTGTGCCCATCACTGACTCTCTTTTTCTTTAACCTGTCCCACTCTACCTGGTGCATCTGGCAGCCCTGGGGGCAGCGGGGGAAAATGGAGGCAGAGCAGGGGCCAGGGGGGAGGGGTAGGGGTAGGGTCCCCGGATCCAGCCTCTCTGAACTTCCTGCTGGGGCTCAAGGGGGAGACAGGTGAACTGGGCTCTGGTCTCCACTCTGTGCTGACTTCCTGTGTGACCTTGGTTGTGCTGTCTTCATTTTGACTTTAATAATTTTCTCTGTACAAAGGGAGTGTTTGGTTAGGTGGTGTTTGAGTTTCTTCCCAAATGAAAATGATGTAATTATAAGAGCCTTGGGACAGGTGGAATATTGGGGTGTCAAGGAGCAGGTGGCCCTGGCACTCAGCTGGACGGGTGAGGGCAGGAGCGGGACCCTGCACCCTCACCTCTGGGCGGCAGCCCTTGTGAATTTGAAGTTTCCCTCCTTCTGCTCCCTCACTACTGCACAGCAGCCACTGGAGGGCGCTGTGTCCTCACAGTTCTGGCTGAGCTTGCCTCCTACCGCTTCTCTTCTCCTTGTCTTGAAGCTGAAGAGAACTTGCAAGGCCAGAGGCCGAGACCTGGGAGGCCTCTGGTCGCAGCCAAGCCCACTCAGGCCATATGGGGCCAGTAAGACCTGACCCTGTGAAAGGAAGTACGAGAGCACTGACTGAGAGTCAGGAGTCGGGGCTGCTGCTAACTCCGTGGTGAGCTCTGGGCCAAATGCCTCGCTTCCCTGAGCCTCGGTCACAGTGGCTATAAAACGGAGACAATGAGGTCTGCCTTCTGGGCCTGTGTAGGAGAGAACACGCGAGTGCTTCCAAGAACTTGGACGTTTCTGATACCAGGGTGAGAGTCTACCGTCATCACCCTCGAAGAATCACTCGCTAACCCTTTCCACTCGGGAGGAGAGTGACGTTTGGTGAGGGCCATCTGGAGACTTAGATCTGGCTTGGGTGCTCTCCCTAGGCTACCTCCCGCCTTTCCATTCTCACTATGGCCTCACGAGGTGTGGATTCTTATCAGCTCCATATCACAGTTGGCAAAGCCCAGGCCCAGTGAGGTGACATGACTTGCCCGGGGTCACCCAGCCACTGGTGGCCTTAGTGGAATCCAAACCCAGGTCTGTCTGGCTCCACAGACTTGCCTCCAACCACAGAACGGCCCCACGCTGCCTGCGCCTCCCGCCGAGGCTGGAGGGGGCTCAGCACATCTTGCGAACGTGTCTCAAGCTGAGGCTTCAGACGGATGTCCTTTATTTAGTCCTTTGGAGGTTTGGGCACCCTTCGCAATGGCTTTTCCATGAACCAGTATGTCCTCGACATGGAAGCACATTTCAGTGTGGTTGGAGGCTCCCTGATTTTGCAGCTTCCTCCTCCTTTGAACTTGAGCTTGATTCTTCCTCCTCCCTGGGAAGCAGAGCTGGCCCTGGGATGCAGGTGATTTCATCTTTACCTTTGCCAAGCTCTCCGTACGGTGAAGTGGCAGATGGGTAGGAGAGACTTGACTTACAGTCCATGCCCAGGCTCCCTGAGGTGTTTGGGGTGCAGGGCATTTGCTGGGGTGGGGGAACACGCCTCCATGAGATGGTCTAATTGAAGGGCTTGTAGTTTTTCTCAGTTTTTTTATTTTCTAGCTTGATGAGAGAAAGACCGTGCTATTTGCGTGGTTGTAGATAGAGTGTGGCTTAATTTTCACAGTGTCTGTTCTCTTTCTCCTTGTCCTTCCCTCAGCTCGAGAAGAGTGGAGGGAACAGCCAGATGAATTCTGGAACCTGCCAACCTGGGGGGTTCTTGGAGTCCCAAGGTCACAGAATCACGGTGCTGGGAGGATTCCTCGAGACCAAGTAAGCCAGACCTCTTAGGGCAGAGATGAGGCAACTGAGGCCCAACGAGAGACCCCGACCTGCCCAAGGTCAGTGACAAGCTGAGACGAGAGTCCGCCTGGTTTCTTGGTCTCACGCCAACACATTTTGCTAAGTCACTTGCGGCCCAGAGTGTGGTTGGTTTAGAAAACTCAGACAAGGAGAGAAGGGACGGGACAGTGGAGGAGGTCCAGGGAGGTGCTGACCTTGCTGTTTGAAAGCTCCAGTCTGCAATCTGACGTCAGCCTCTGGGCAAATAATGGCCATTGAAAGCAAATATTATGAGAGTAAATGTGTAAACACGAAGCTGGTGAGTTTCAGTGGCAGAAATAGGCTGAAGACTCGGGGTTCTACCAGACCCGCCCCCTGACACTGCCTCTTACCAAATGCCGTGGAAGCAGGACCTGTCTGTAAAGATGAGGGGCGGGTCCCCCTGAGAAGCTACAAGAACTGGGAAGCAGTTTGCCCAGAGATGAAAGGAGAAGGTCCAGTGATGCGGGAAGGAAAGAACATGGTCTGTTACTGAGTGCCAGGCCCGACGGAGCACTTTATAGAGCTTTTCATTTAATCTTCCCAGGAGCCCTGAGGGACCGGCACTGTTGTCCCCATTTTGCAGGTGAGGACACTGAGGCTCAGAGAGAGAAATAACTTGCTCATAGTCACATAGACAGGAAGTGGTCGAGAGGGGATTGGACCCTAGGTCTATCTATCCTGTTTCAAAATCTGGACGAGGACCTTCCTTTATCAGAAAAACCAGGAACACTTGTCAGAAAGGAGATCCCCAGGCTTCCCCCCCGGACCTACCAAATTGTAACCTGGGGGTGGGCATGCCAGCAGCATTTTAACAAGCTCCCAGTGCCACTAAGACCTGGGAGTGGTAATTGCTCAATAACAGGAGTTAGCCACCTTTTTCTGTAAATGGATAGATAGTAAACATTTTAGACTTTGCATTCCTTAGAGTCTCTGTCACAACTATTCAACTCTGATACTATAGTGTGAAGGAAGCCACAGAGAATACACACACAAATGAGCACAACTGTGTTCCAATAAAACTTTATTTACAAAAACATGTTGACCAGACGTGGCCCATGGTGGTTTGCTGCCCCTTACTTAGTCTACAGTGTGCAAAGTAACCCCCATAGTCTGTCTCTCTTGTTGTATCTCCAGCAGCCCCGTGACAAGGGTGTGGTTGTCTCCATTCTGTAGATGAGAAGGCTGAAGCCCAAGGAGGTTAGACATCCAGAGTCACAGAAGGAGCACCTGGTTGAGCTGGGATTAGAATCAGACCTCCCGATATCCAGTCCAATGGCACTGAGAAGTGTGAAGCAGGCCAAGAATGCCTGGGCAACGGGGACTGTCATTATTTAATGAAGGCAGCCACCGTGTGCCAGGAAGAGTCATTACCTCATTTCTATGCTACCCAGATGTTGAATGTCATTGTCTCTGTCACACGGGGCCATCACAGTCTCCCTGGGAGGTAGGAAGGCATCTGCAGTGTGTCAAAACCAGCTTATCTTGAGTGCCCCATACACCTGATATGCTACAGCTGGACACGGGAAGATGGAAGCTGCTGACAACACATATTTGCCTTTCCATTCTTGAGTGTGCACCGCCCCCCTCAACTCTCAAACAAACATCAAGCAGATGTGTGGTCATTTCGGTGACCTCCTTGTCATAGGTAGAATACAAAATTCAAGAGCCACAAATGACTCGTCTGGTTGACGTGAGATATCCCCAATGAGATCAGGAACCAGGAAGCTGCCTGGTGTGGGGAAAGAATGCTGGACTTCCAGTTGGCCTAGATTCCACACCACACTTTGCCCCTGGTCTGCTGGGTGACCTTAGGTGTCACTTTCCTCATTTCTAAATGAGCATCACTTTCCTTATTTGTAAAAAGGGTAGGAAATAAGTCTTCTCAGTTGTTTCAACTATTCATTCATTCATCCAGTCACTCACAATATATGATAGGTACCTACTATGTGCCAAGCACAGCTAGATCATTTTGACCTGAAATCCCAAAGACTTGAGATTCAATTCTTCTTACTACTGATATGTCCTTTGGTTCAAGGGTGCCTTGGGCTACGATTTCTCTCTAGGTAAAAAGTTTCTCTCTCCCCTCTATATAAAGGAGGTCTTGGCAAGAATGCAGAACCAGCTCCACCCACCAATCAATTTCTTAATCCATCCATTCATCCATCTTTCTTCTATTCACCTGCCCTTGTGTCCCTTCCTCCAATCATACATATATCTCTACCCATTGACTTATTCATCCAAGTATTTGCTGAGCACTTACCATGTGCCTGGTGCGGCATTGTGTCTAATACCTCTCCACCTCTAGGAAGTCCCTACTGGTGCCCACACTAATCTAGGGCTTGAGGCAGAGATGAGAGAAAGCCTGGAGTCTAGGTAGCAATAATTCTCCATTTTCAGAATCCGGGGAATTTCTGGAATGCCTTCAGGCACTTTTAGGATGGACAGAGCCAGAGACTGATCGGCTCAGGTTGCAAAATCCTCACCATCCAGACGTGACCTCTCCTCCTGATTCTGCTCTGGCCTCCCTCCCTCTGAGAACACCTGAGGCCCCAGCCTGGGGCCTGTGTGGACTAAAAAATAAACCTATGTGAATGCATAAACAAATGTGGTAAATCCATTCAGTGGAATATTATCCAGCTATGAAATGAATGAAGTACTGACACATGCTACAACATAGATGAACCCTGAAAACACCATGCTAAATGAAAGAAGCCAGGCACAAAAGACCACATATGACGTGATTCCATTGATATGAAATACACAGAAAGGCAAATCCATAGAGACAGAAAGTGTATTAGTAGTTGCCAGGGGCTGAGGAAAGGGTGGCATGAGGAATGAGTGCTAATGAGCACAGGGTTTTTTGGGAGGATGATGGAATGTTCTGGAATTAGACAGTAGTGATGGTTGCACAACTTTGTGAATATATTACAAACCCTTGGACTGTATACTTTAACAGTGTGAATTTTATGGGCTCTGGGTTAGTTTAAAAGGTTTAAAAGTTATTAGAAAATATTAAACATTTTTAAAACAAAATTCCCATGTGTTATCACATAGGCTCCTCCTAACTTCCGGCGACACAGCCAGGGCAGGTAGCCCTGATGCTGTTTTTCTGCTGAGAAAGTGGGAACTCAGAGAGCGTGAAGGACCCGCATGGCTGATGAGTGGCAGAGATGGACTCCTGGTCAAGTGCTCTTTCCTTCAGGTCAGGCTGCCTGACGAGCAGATGGTGCCTCACGAGCCAATCCTCCAGCAATATCTATTTGCCACTTAGCTCAGGGGTCTCTGCAGGCAGGAGCTGTGCTAGAAGAGGCTACCGCAGCAGCTACTGGTTGCCATTCAAGAGTGTTACTCGGTTGTCTTATCTTCTTTTCAGAGAACTCGTCACTGACCTTTATTGTTAGTTCCAAGCACCCTGATAGTTCCTGAAGAATCCCTAGCGAACGTGGACTGGTGGGAGGTCACGCTGCTGCCACTATGGAAACCAAAGAAATGGGCCAGGGACAGGCCTATAACTCAGGCTGGGCCATGAACATCAAGCAAGTCTCGGGGACCACTGGAGTCCTGATCATCACCAACGGCAGCAGCCTGTGCCTGGGCTGCTCCCTCTCGCTCTGGTCTCTGCCTCCCTGCCCTCCACCCTTCCTTGTTTTCTCCTCACTTTCTAGGCCTGGTCTTCCAGCTTCCTGCAGATTCCGTGGGCTCCCAATATCCTTCCAACAAATTCCCTTTTGCACTCATGGGGGGATATGATCTGGTTCTGTTGCTTGCAGCTGTTCACTCTGACCAAAGCATCTTGGTGAGATAGCTATCTCACTTGCCCATTTTACAGAGGAGGAAACTGAGGCTCAGAAAGGTGAAGGAACTTGCTCAGACCCCACCCCCTCCACCCCCAGATAAGGAGTGGCAGAGCCAAGGTTTAAACCCGGGTCTGTCTGAGTCCAGAGCCCAATCTCCCAACCTCCAAAAAAAAGGAGCGACAGCAAATTCTTCCTATAAGCCAGACACTGAGTAGGCATATCCTCTCAACAGCTCTATGAGGGACAAATTATCTGTATTTTAGAGATATGAAAACTGAGGGAGAGGAGGTAATTGATTTACAGGTCCCAGAGCTAATCCAAATCCCGCACTGTGTGCAAGAGTGGGATCCGAGACTCCCAGGATGGATGTCCCCTCTTCCCAGTTGGCAGGCAGACTCCCGATTGTGGTCTTGGCTCCATCTGCACACCCCTGCCAAGGCCCGAGGGGGTAGAAACAGACTTAAGCCATTAGCACATGAGCTCAGGTGTTGGTCTACACAGCCTAGGTCCCTTATAAATCAGGGGCTCAGGAATCCACAACGAATATTTACTGCTGCCTCAGAAAAGTCTCACTTGGTGTCTTTAATTTGTGAAAAGGCAGTAAGTGGCAGGGCCCGTTACTTCTGGTGATTCAGCAGAGCTGTAAGTGAGCCCGGTCGCAGCCCGCACCCTCGAGGCACTGCCGTGTCTCTGCTTCGCAGGCCACAGGACCAGGCGTTTTGCCTGGGCTGCAGTGGGCCACGGGCAGGACGCTGGGGAGGATCCACTGCGCAGTCTTGGTGGACAGAGGCATGAGGTCAGGGTGATGGACGGAAGGGCACCTTGGGCCCTGTTCCTCCAATAGCTTTAGCCCAAATCCCAAGGCCATTCCCAAATCAGCTTCAGTTCAAGCTGGACTTCAGTACCCACCTCAAACCCCTCTTCGGCCCTCATCCTAGCCAGACTTTTGCACCAGCCCCAAGTTTAAACACCACCTGCAACTGCCCTAGCTCCATCCACATCCACAATTCAACCAGACACTAGCCCCATTCCTAGTTCAACTCAAGCTCGGTCAACCCCAGGCCTAACCTCAGACATTGCAGCTACGGCCTAGTTGGGAAATTCAACCTTAACCCAGGCCAGAATCCTGCTCTCAGCTCCATTGCACCCTGGTGAGTCCCAAGGCCAGCCAATGCTCTGGTCAAGAGCAGAGGGGTCACCAAATGGCTTTCCTCTGCCTCAGGGTCTTGTAATAAATTACTTTTAAGTGCTTCCTATGTGCCAGGCCTTCTTCTAGGTGCTGGGGACATATCTATGAACAAAAACATTGCCTTAGGCGGAGGGGAAAACCTCTTTCTTTCCCTTCAGCCTCTCTCCTCCCCTCACGTGTACTCTCTCCCCAGCCTCCATCCTTTCCTCCAGCCTCCATCCTTCCAATCCCCACCTCCCTCAGCTCCCTAGACTCCATCTTATCCCCAGCCTACCAGCTCTGAGACCTCCACTCACCCTCCACCCCCATCCATTCTCTGCCCTTCTCCTCCAGAGCCAGGAGGCTCCAGGTATGCTCTGAAACAGCCACCAGCTCCCTTTGTGATTTGGGTGAGTCATCTCCTTCTAGGCTTCGAATAAACTTCATAACAGACAGTGAGAGGGAGAGTTGGACAACTCGGCCTTTGAGGTTCCACCAGCTTGTGATCTTCCAGAAATCACCCATCTATACACAACGATCAATATCTGAGTCATAAACAGAGGCTAGGATTTCTGGACTGGACTTCAGTGGCTGAGTGGAGAGACTGGCATCAGGAATCAAACAGATGGTCTTCTCTTGGTGCCGGGGGTGGGGGGTGATTCTGGAGAGCACGAACTCTCTCCTCAACCCAAACCCAGAGCCATGCAGTCGAAGGAACCATGCAGCCCGGCCCTGTGGCCACCCGCCCTTGACTCTTCCCCATCACTTAGGACCATGTCCTGGAGTCCCAGGGTCCAGGTTCTGGTCAGGTTTCAACCCTCACCCTCCACCCCTGGCTTCCCCTGGTTCCTGCCTCTCCTGGTTTAGCTTCAGCCTCTCTTGTCCTCACCACTGATCTCCTAATTCTCACTTTCTCTCCTGGGATCTTTTGCTCCTTTTGCTCTTTTATGCATGATTTTTCAGTCCTTCTAACTGTCTTAGGCCCGCCTCCTTCCCATCTTGTCATTTTCTCTGCAGCATCTGTCTTATCTCTATTTGTTTATCTCTGTCTCTCTTCCTTCGAATTCTCACCACCTGTCACTTGCAACCAGAAGAATGCAAAGGAACTGGAGCTTCAGATCAATGGCCGCTGAGGAAATGATTTGTCCCTTCGAAGTACATACCCTTCTTGTCTGTGTTCAGCACGACCTTAGCGATGGCTGGGGGACCTTCGGCACGCTGTTCCTTGAGGTTTATACTGAGTTGCGCGATCTCCCCTGGTCCTCCCAGCTATCCCGCGAAGAGCACGGGGCACGCGTTAACCTCCCCACTTTCCGGACGAGGAAACTGATGCTCAGAGTGAACTCTTACTCGGGTCAGGAGCTGACCCCAAGTCCAGGGTTCCCCTTTGTCCCCTGTGTTATACTGTGGACTGCAGAACCCACCTCACACACTAGAGGGAATATTTCCGGTTGATCTGGGGGTGCCTGGGGCCTCCAGAGCTGGGCAGTAGGTGATGTTTCACACCCAGCTCCATGGTCTACGGGTCACTGCAGCCTCTGCGGGAACACAGGGTGGGGGCTCTGTGGAGAATTTGGAGGAGAGGCTGCTGCTCTTGGAAGCCCAGAGAAAGGGAACTTCCTATGGAGAGAAGACCCACAGGGGAGAGGGTGGCAGGTAAGGGAGATAAGACCCCGCCGACTCTTCCCCAAGCCATTGGCACTCAGCTCAGAAAAAGGGGCCCAGGGAGAGAGCACAGCTGGCCCAGGGCGCCGGCTTTGGGTTCGAGTGCTGGCCACCAGGTAATCACTCCAAACCTCCATCTTCTTAACGCAAGGTGAGGCTGCCCACCTCAGAGGGTGACAGATACGACGGCCCTTTATTAAGTATGGCGGGCGGATGCTCGTTGTTTATAACGTGGACCATTTATATCGCTTGCGGAGGACCCAGCATCTAGCAGGGGTCTCTCTGTTTACCTAAGAACTCCATAATAATCTTAAGGGGTTTGTGATTCTCACCCAGAAAAAGCAGTGGACTTCATTTGTGATTTATTCCAGTATCCCGAAAAAGAAACCCAGCAGGGGGTAAACTATTTATTCCAACAGTGTTATATGTCCCTGAATTCAGGCTGGATGTGAGGGTGGAGTTTGCGAGGAACCTGGTTATACCAAATAAGCACTAATAATTGTCAATATTTTTATTTTGTTGAGCACTTATCATCTACGGAGAACTGGTAGGCCCTTTACATACATACTTCGTCCTAACAGCACAGCGGGGTTAATGTCTCCATTTTAGAGGCAAGGACACTGAGGATCAAATAGGTGAGATAACTTGCTGACTCTTGGGTGGTGGATGCAAGATATAAACCC
Organism: Eidolon dupreanum; assembly: GCA_028627145.1. Classification (NCBI taxonomy): domain Eukaryota; kingdom Metazoa; phylum Chordata; class Mammalia; order Chiroptera; family Pteropodidae; genus Eidolon; species Eidolon dupreanum. The sequence continues at coordinate 10,174,875 of CM053502.1, read as the reverse complement.
AATCAGTCTCGCTCCAGAACTCTTAACAACCATGCTCTATTATTATGCGCTGAGAATGTTGCCTACCTGATCTCGTGATCTCGTTTTACCTCAGGGCAACTCTGCTAGATCGGAATCACAATACTTATTTTAGCTAGCGTGAGGGGAGCCCTTGCTATGTGGCAGACCCTGTGCAAAGCACAGTCCCTGCGTAATTTCGCTTCATCCTAACAGCTCTGTGAGAAATTCTAGTTTTAAAAATAAGAAAGTAGAAGCTCGAAAACAAGATTCGAACCAACCTCCAAGCTCCTTGGTCCAGCATTTGAAGTATAGGGATTTCCTCATGGCCTGGGCCCTGCCTCCCTCTATAGCCTCATCAGCTGTCTTGTCTCCTCCACACTCAACTTTCAGGCCCTGTTTGCAGTTCTCTGAGAGTACCCTGGAGTTTTATGTCTTCGAGCCTTTGCAAACCTGTTCCTTCTATCTGAGATACCCAGTCCCTTAACATTGCCTAACACCTACTTGTACTTCAAGCCTTAACTGTGATGTCGTCTCCTACAGAAAGCCTTCTTTGATTGCTTCTGGCCGGCTGGGTGCCTTCGTTATGTTCTCCCACAGACCTCTGTCCCCTTGTCCCCAGCACCCTGTGCTGTAATCACCTCTTTGCTGGTCCGTCTTCCCTGCTGGAGTGGGAGCACCAGGAAGACAGGAACCTGTCTCACAACAATGATTGTCTCCCCAGTTCCCAGCCCAGCCCTGACTCTACGAAATGCTCAATTAGTACTTGAGGAAACAAATAAATAAAATACACCAAAGTCGGCAAACCAGCTAGGTCCATGGCGTGCTTACCCAGTGCCAAGTGTTTTACACGCATCATCTCATTTAATTCTGACAACAACGTTATAAGGTAGAGACTATCATCATCTCCATTTTAAGGTGAGAAACTGAGGCACAGCAAGGTTAAGTCTTTGCCCAAGATCACACGGCTAGTACTGGTGATGCTGGGATTCATACCTGGGTTTCCCTACACTGTCCTGCTTCTGAGATACCTAAAAGGATGTCAAAACACGTGGACAGAAGTAAACTCACAGTATTATAACGATCAAAATACAATTCTAATTGATTATTCACATGAGCATGTGCTCATTTTTCCTAAGCAAGTGCTTGGAAAAGATGAGCTAAAATGAAAATTCTTTAAATGCTCAAAAGCAGGCAAAATAGAGGAAGAGCTCTCTAAAAGTGTAGCAGGGTTTGCATCCCCCAACGGGAAATGCTGGTCGAAACGGGGGAGCCGGGTGGAGCTGTGGCTAAGCTGGCCTGGGTCATGCGCTGGGTCAGCCCCTGCCCAGGAGGCTCCTCAGACAAGGTGCGTGTCTTCTCGGCCCATTTCCGGCTCTCCCACCTCTGGTCTCCACCCTGGCCGCATGCAGCAGGGCCGCTGGACGGATGGGCCGCGTGGTGGGGAGACTCGCACCCCCGGCCTCACTGCGAGGGCACATTCTCTGTGTTGGGACAGGGGTGTTCCAGGGCTGTTATCTGTCTGGTTTGAATTAGATGTTGGGCTCTGCAGAACCTCGGGCTCATTAGTGGTTTCATCGCCCAGCCTGGCGCCTGCAAGATGGTAACATTTTATTGTTTCCTTGCTTTTTTCTTTCTTTTTTGTTTCTGTCTCTTTACTCCCTTTCTTTAATGTTTCAAATTTCCACCTCATGCCACAAGAATGTAAAGGCTGCCACAGTCCCGCTGGGACACACTCTAGTCAGAGGCATGTCTGGTGCCCGCACCCCTCACCACTCTCCAGAGTGCCACAAGCTAGGGGCCCGCAGGTCCCTCTCTCATGGGAGGACACACAGGACAGAGGGGCTGTGTGTTTCCTTGCCCCTCCCCCATCCAACACACAACTCACCCCCACACTGGCATATCTCTGGAAACTCAGAGTGGCACAATAGTTACAGGCATTTCTGAGGTCTTTCTGCCTCCGTTTTTTTGGTTTTGGGGAGTTTTGTTTTGTTTTTGTTTGTTTTTTGTTTTTGCCCTGAACTAGGTTTGAATTCTGATCCACAATTTGTTCTTTTACTTAACAACTCAACTTTTTTCTCACCTGCAAAATGGATGTAATAAGAGTACTTATCTCCTACCATTGATATTAGGCTGAAAGGAGATAGTGAGCAGGTGTTTATCCCAAACCAGGCACATAGCAAGTACTTAATAAACAGTAGGTACTGCTACTATCCTGCTGATGTCAGAGATAGCCACTACCATTTGGAGAGCAAATATCTCCATGGCTGCAGGGAAGAAGAGATGAGAAGTCTCACCGGGTCAGACAAGGAGAAACACTTGATAAGGGATATGTATCAGTGTTCATCATCATCACCTCATCATCATCATCATGACCACCACCACCATCACCATCATCACCACCATCATCATCACCATCATCACCATCATAACCACATAATCATCATCGTCGTCATCGTCGTCGTCGTCGTCGTCGTTGTCATCATCATTTCTGACTCTACTTCTATTATTCTTTCTCTGTTTTCTTCTCAGCAGAAGGTGGGAAAGAATGTGATCAAAAGGGGAGTAGGACTGATTTGACTTGGAAGACCTGTGAATTTCAGGACTAAAGAGACTCCTGAAAACAGAGATGAGCTAAGTTAGGTGGGTCAGGGGAATGGTCCAGGAGAAGTGAGAAGGAAGGGGAAGGCAGTTTGAGAGAGGAGTTAATTTATGATGACTGTGATCAGAGCTTACATCACAGAACATACATGATGTTACCTTCAAGTTGACAAGGATACTCTCAGGTTCTTTAACCCTCACAGCAATCTTTGGAGGAGGATGCGATTACTTCCACGTGTAGTGCCGTTGTCTCAGGCATCAGAGTTGGGTAAGTGTAGACATGACAGATATTGCCTTGCAGGGCCTCTGGGAAGTTGCACCGTGCATGTGTCAGCTCATTCTGGGCAGGATGGTCTGAGCTTGGTGGGGTCTGTGCCAAGACTTCAGCTGACATTTTCTTGGGACCTTTGCCAGACACCTGTGTGAGCAGAGCAGAGATCATCAGTCTGCCAATGGGTCTGTGGCTAGAAACGGGAATTGGAAATTTTGTGTCTCAGAATGCCAGAGAGAAGATGCCTGATGTACATGGTGACCAGCTGCCAAAGTGGGCGGTCTCAGCCCTCACCTTCCTCACCCTCTCAGCAGCTTTTGTCAAAGCTGAGTCCTCCCTCCTGTCATAAGCCCTGGCTTCCAGGACGCCACACTCTCTTGGTTGTCCTCCTTCTTTCCTGGTCACTCCTTCTCGGGCTCCTTTCTGGGATTTGTCCCTCTTCTAAATCTGTGAATATTGGAGCACCCAGGACCCTTCTTTCCCCACCATCCAGGTGGTCTCATCCAGTCTGAGGTTGTGGATAAAATCTCTATACACTGACATCTCCCAAATTTCTCCCTCCAAGCCAGACCTTTCCCTTGATCTCGACACTTACATCCAACTTCTCATCTCGAGAAGTCCCCACCACATCTCAAACCAGACAGAGTTCCTAAAGCCCTCTTTTCCTTCAGCCTTCTGCTTCTAGGTAAATGGCAGCCCTGGTTGCTCATGACTAACCCCCTGGAACCATCCTGCCTCCTCTCTTTCCCTCACCTCCTGCCTCCAATCCACCCACAGATCTGGTCAGTGCTAACTTAATGAATCTTCATTCATTCCAACAGGCTCCCCACTGCCACCCTGGTTTTGTCCCATTAGCTTGTGTCCCCATTGCTGAACTAGCCTCATACCGTCTCCTTGCTGCCCTCCAGTCCAGTGACCCTTCAAAAGTGGACATCAGATCTTGTCACTTCCCGGCTTAAAATTCTCAAATGCTTCTTGGCCGAGGTATAATAAAGTCCCACCTGACAGCCAAGTTCCTGTGTGTGTTATTGACTCCTGAGTACCCCTCAGCCTGCATCTCTTACAATTCATCCCCACTCACGTTGGTCCAGACACTGGCCTCCTTTGTGTTCTTGGCTTTCCCAAGCTTGTTCATGTCTCAGAGCCTCTGCACTTGACATTCTTCATGCCTGGATTGCACTGTCCGACATGTTCCCAAGACTTGCTCCCTCTCTTTGCTTAGATCACCTTTCCAAAGCTACCTTATCAGAAGGGCCTTCTCTGATGGCCTTTTCTAAATGACCTACAGTGGCTCCTTTGCTCAGACCCGTCTGTTCCAGCTCTCCCCCTGCTTTAGTCTTCTTCATAAGACTAACTTCCACATTTTATTAGCTCATGTACTTATTGGCTTGTTTAATGTTACTATTTCCCACTCATCTGTAAGCTGAACTGTGGGGACTTTGTCTTGTTCACCACTGTCCACTCTGCCTGGCACATAGCTAGTGGTTAATAAAATTTTGTCTGATGACTGAGTAAATGAAGATTCACCTTGGCTGGGCTGAGACAATATATTCATGGAACTCCTTGCACAGTGAATGTTTGTGAAATGAATCAATGTGAGATTGCTGTATATGCTTGTTTGACTGTCAGCTCCTTAAGGGCAGACCCTAACTTGCTCCTCCTGGTATTTCTCATGATGCTTTACAGAAGCTATGTGACCTTGCTCAAGTCATATAACCTCTCTAGGCTTCAGTTTCTTTATCTATAAATGAGAATAATAATGGGACCCACATCATGGGGTTGTTGGGAGAATTAAACGAGTTAATACACGTATAGCTCTTCGAACAGTGCCTGGCACAGAGTAAGTGCTCATTCCACATCAGCTGTATGACCATCCTGATTTCACACATAGCAGGTGATTCAAAAGACATAAGAAAGGGGATTGAACAGACCCTGAGTTACCTTGAGCTGAGCCCAAAGAAGCCTGTTCATTTTGCCCTCTGCTTTTCCCATACTAGAAGCTGGAGAATTGTCTGATAACGTGAACTGAACTGAAATTAGAAACCACATTATGCCGTCAGCTCATGCTGCGTTTGTGGTCAGCTAAACCCCAAAGCCTTTCTTCATAGCCTTATTGCTCAGCCAGTGATCCCTCATCCTGTATTTGTGGGTTTCACTTTATTTTTTTGTGGTCTTTTGCTTTTTTTATGTTCCGGATTATAAAAGTAATATATGCCCACTGTGGAAAGTTTACAATGAGCATAAAATTACAAAGGGCAGGAAAAGAGCAGGTTACAAATCGGCATGAATGTTTTGAATCCACTTGCATATAATGTTCTTATATATTTATAAAGAGAGGCAGAGATCGACAGGAAAAGAGAGAGAGAAAGATTGAGAGAGAAGGAAGGGTGCATGAGGATGTTCACCAAAATGTTTGTAGTGGCTGCGCTCATGATTTTTATATTCTTCCTTACATTTTTCCCTTTATGCTGTTTGAATTTTTATAAGAATAAACCTGTATTAACTTTTCAAAACTAAGTTTTTTTTTGTTTTATAATAACCCTTTTAAAATCTAAATCAAATAATTTAGGCTCCCCCTCCTGGGTTCTTCATTCATTCAAGAAATATTCATTGAGTGTGTACCAAGTGCCAGGCTGGTTCTCTCTCCTCCCCCCTGCTTTATGGTTCTCACGGTTCTCATCAATATTTCAGAGTATTATTCTATATAGGTTCTGTGCTTAATGTCTATCCCCCCCCCCCACAGAACTTGACCTATGTGAAGGCAGAGCTCTGTAGAATGCCTGTGTCTATCTCGTGCACAGCCTACTCTCAGCATCCCAAACAATGCCTGGCATATGATACGTATTGAGTGAATGAATGAAGAGCAGAAGTGAATAAGTAGAAGAAAATCTTTCATAATTCTACTGCCCAGAGATTATTGTCATCAACTTGGTATGTTTCCTTCCAAACTTTTTTCTATTTTACGTACAAGTATAGTTAAAAACACATTTTGCATCTTTTTCTCTTTAACTCAGCATAATAGCATAAGCATTTCCCATGGTATTAAGAAATATTTTTTTTTTTAATGTACAACAGTGGTTCTCAACTGAGGGTGATTTGCCTCCTAGGGAGCATTTGGCAATATCTGGAGACATTTTTGTTTGTCACAGCTGGTGGGAATGGGGCCATTGCTGCTGACTGCTAAGCATCCTATAATGCACAGGACAGCCCCCATGACAAAGAATTATCTGGCCCCAAATGCCAATCATACCGAGGCTGAGAACCCTGCTGCCTAGTGGTCTATCATGTGATTCTACAAAACTTGACTTATCCTCCCCCTCTTGTTGGAAATGGAGTTGTTTCTCGTTTTTCACTGATACAGATAAGGTCATGAGAAAGATTTTCAGACATAAATTTCTTATCACATTCTACATTTCCTTAGGATAAGTTGCAATGCTTGATTTTCAGGAACTTAAGTGAGGGACAGCATTGACCTTGCTTGAACTTCATTTTGTCAATTTCAGCTGGGTAGCCCAGCTGCTCTGGGTATTCTGTCCTCTGCCACATTTGTGGTCTGTCCTAGCTGTGAGTCATGTCAAAGAAAATATCCAGATTTTCATGGCCAGGATGCTTATTGTGATGAGGGAAACCCCAGCAGTACCTCACCTGTCTTAGCCGTTCAGGTTGCTATGATAAATTGCCATAGACTGGATGGCTTAAATAATAAACATTTATATCTCATAGTTCTGGAGGCTGGAAGTCTAAAATTAAGATGCAGACAGATGTGGTGTACAATGGGGGCTCTCTTCCTGGTGTGCAGATGGCTGCCTTCTTGTTGTATCCTCAATATGGGGTGGAGAGAGGGTTCTAATTGCTTTCTCTCCTTGTAATCCCATCATGGGGCTCCACCCTGATGACCTCATCAAACCCTAATCACCTCCCGAAGGCCCATCTTCTAATACCATCTCATTGAGGGTGCGGGTTTCATTTAAAATGTAGGGAGCCAGTGCTCTAACATGCTGTCCCTAATGTCACCTGTCCAAGATGTCACAGCCTCACCTGGGAAGAGCCTGGTTGATCATGACCTATACATAATGTCTGTTACTGGAGGAGAAGAGCAGAACTGAAGCAAAGATGCCATCACTTGCCATCCCTGACTCACGCCAAAAAATCACCATTGTTCAAGGCAGTTTGGACACCTCTTTGGGAATTGCTTTGGGGGTATACAATGCCTTCCCTCAATAAGAACGTCAGCTAGGGGGAAAGTGTTGCTATGTGTATAGATGCAAACTATGGGAAACAGAATGTTCATTCATTCAATAATTTTTACTGAACTCCTGCTATGTGCCAGGCACCGTTCTAGGCACTAAGGACACAGAGATGAAACAAGACAGAAAGCGAGCCTCTGCCTTCATAGAACTTACATTCTAGTGGGGACACCGTCACATAAACAAATGATATAAGATTCGGTGTCAGGAAGTGGCTGGGGCTTGAAAGAAAAATATAGCGAGGACAGAGACAGAGAGTGGCAGGGCAAGGAGTGTAATTTTGGATGAGATAGTCAGAGGTGGGTTCTCTGAGGAGGGCATATTTTAAAGTGATCTGATTTAGAAGAATGAGTGAGCCCCAGGAATATCTGTGGGAATGGCAAGTGCAAAGGCCCTGAGGCAGGCATGTGTTGGGCAAGCATGAGGAGCAGCAAAGAGGCTGGCGTGACTGATGTGAAATGAGCAAAGGGGAGAGCCATAGGAGATGAAGTTAGAGTAACAGGCAGTGGCCAGGTCAAGTAGGGCCTTAAAGGCCACGATGAGGACTTGGAGCCGTACTCCATTGGAGGGATTTAAGCAGGATAGGAAAGAGATCAGATCAGATCGTTTTAAATAATCCCTCTGGCTGTTGTATGGAATATGGACCATAAGGAGACAAGTGGGGAGTCCAAGAAGAGGCTGTTGTGACGATGCAGGTGAGGGATGATGGGGACCTGGACCAGGGAGGTAATGGATATACTGATGGTGAGAAGCAGCCAGATCCTGGACGTATTTTGAAGGCAGACCTGGTAGGTTTGCTGACGGATTGCATGTTGGGAGGAGTGAAAGAGGAACTGGAAATGGCTAACAATCGAGAGCCGAGAGCTATGGGAGTTCTCTGCTGGGATCTGCGTTTCGTGACATGCCCCCATGTGATGGATCCCCAAGACAGACAGCCAACCCCTGCACAGCTGGATGCTGATCAGCTGGCAGGGCCAGGCGTGCTTTAGGGGTTTTTTTCCCCCGGACCATAATATTTTTTTCACTCTTAATTTGGTGCCTTGAGACAGGGCCCCCAGCCCAGCCCCATGGAGAAGTCTTGCCTTTCAGCCAGAGGACTGTCAGGACAGAGCCTGCTCGCTGTGCCCAGCCAAGAGAGTGGTTTGAGCTGTTTCTCTCCTGTCCCCTTAGCTGGACAGAGCACGGCACTCCTGATGGAAGCTAAAACACCTCTGTCGCCCAGCTCTCAGGCAAGCTGCTGCCCACCTGGCCTTCCATGCTCATCTTGGCTTTATTGTCTCAGCCAAGCTGACCTGTATGATAAAGAAGAAATTAGCACTCCATTAAGGAAAGAAAAAGAGTTTGCTTTTCTTGTTTGGTGGTGAAATGAAGTATGGGAAAGTGTTTGTTTTGGTTGCAGGGCTGGAAGGAGACGGGTGTGGGGGCTGGGCACTCAGGGACATGATCAGTAAGTAGGACAGGACAGGAGGAGCAGCTGTTGAGAGCTGCCCTCCACCTGGCTTGGGGAAGAGGTGCTAGGGGCGGCATCTGCCCTGGAGGTCACTGAAAGTCTCCCAGTGCTGTAGGAGACTTGACTTTTGGAAGTGGCCACTGCACTGGGATTGGGTGGAGCTGGATTCTAGCCCCAGGTAGATGTGGCTGTAACACTTGGAGAAGGTTGGGGAGTTTTTAACTATGTCAAAGCCAGCTTGCTGGGAACTCCTGAAGAGTGAGGAGGCCGGCAAGGTAGGGGGGAATGGAAGCTGGCATGAAGGAGGCTGGAGAGACTCTAGAGAGGGCAAGGCTGACTGAGAGAGAGAGAGAGAGAGAGAGAGAGAGAGAGAGAGAGAGAGAGAGAGAGGAAGGGTGTATGTGTTGGGGTGGGGTGGGGAATTCACTGACTTCTGTTACCAGCTGGATTTAAAGGCTCTGATCCAAGGGGGGCTTTTAGCAGGTTTTAATGTCAGACATAATGACTGAACCATGGATCAGTGTGGACAGCCTCCACCAATGCCAAGGTCCAGACCCAGGGCAAGGGCGGGCAGCCAGGAGGCGAGGACTGGACTCCATCTTCCACGGGTGGTAGCGTGGCGCTGGGGTTCTGTGCTCAGGCTCCAGACTCAGGAGCAGCAGCTGGCCACAACACCTACTGAGCTAAATTGGGCAACTGCCTTTGCTTCTCTGTGCCTCGTTTCTTCCTCTACATAAGGAGAAAAGAATAGTCCCACCTCACAGAGGGTTCAGTAAGACGAGGTGCCATGTGTCGGGGTACCTGGACACGACTCACTATCGGTGGGTGTTGTTTTCGGGAGGATGGGGGGCCCAGCCAGCAGTCCCACCCCTGGGCTGAGCCAAGTGAATTTGGGGAGATTCTACCCCTGCCAGCTGACACTGTGCTTTGGGCAGAGGACAAGCTCTAGAGGTGGAACTCTGGCAGTGCCTCAGGTGATGCCGATTCTTGCCCCGATCCCATGAGCCTCCTCCCCAGGCTTCAGCCAGCTCAGAGAAGACACAGCAGTCCCCATCCAGGAGTAAGACTGGGGCTCCTGGCAGCCTCCCCCTTTGATGGCTTGGAGGACCAGGCCTTCACTCTGCTGCCACAAATCCTGCCTTGTCCCTGAGGTCATATCTGTCTACTGTGAGGGCGTGCACTTTTGCCTCCCCATCGGGTTCCAATATGACCAGCCAGTGACTCATAGCCCTAAGCAGAATACTTGGCACCTCCTAGCAGACAATGTCTGTCCCATTCCCAAGCGCTTAGAGGAGGCAATCAACGACAGGGTGTACTTGGGGGCCACCCACCCACCAAATTATCTCCTTTGTGGATGCCTAAAATTCCACCATTAATACTTCATTCTTTTGGAGGATACTGTTGCCTTATCTCAGTTCCACTCTTTAAATATAAGCCCCTTGGGATATATAACATACCTGAATATGGATGAGCATGTCAAAACATTTTCTTTCCCAGCGGGAGGGATCTACATTCTCAGGCTCCAAGTTCAACACTCTTTCTAAAACTTGGCACCTTTAGTCACCCAAGAAACATGATCAAGCCCCTACTACGTGCTGCGCCCTATGCCCACTTCAGAGGTGAGGGAGACATGGTCCTGTCCATAAGGCACACAGTAGGTCTTCCCTAAATGTTTGTGGAAGGCATTATTCCCTGCACCCTTAGCATCTCACTCAATGCCTGGTACATAGTAGGAGCTCACTAAATAATTATAGATGAATGAATGAAGCGCCACAGCTACAGAAATAAGGCAGCACAGCATCAGGAGTGTGAGCACAGATCTGGAGCCCACTGTTTGAGTTTGTCTTCTGGCTCTGCCACTTATCAGCTATAACCACCCACAAGTTTCTGCACCTTTCTCTGCCTCGGTCTCCTCACTGGGAAAATGGGAATGATAATGGCTGTGATGAGGATTAACTGAGTTAATCTTTGTAAAGTACTTAGAACATTTTCTGGCACACAGTACGCACTATGTAAGTGTTTGTTAAATAACTAAAACTCAGCAAACATTATTGAATACACATGGAAGGTATTCGGTAATGTTTGTTGGCTGGTCTGAGGGCTACACATGGCAGGAATGATGTTTTACTACTCTCTGTAGCCTCAGAGGCTGGCACGGTATAGACATCAGTAAATGTTGGTTTACTGGACTGATCCTGTCCTCCTGGACCCATCCTTGCTTTTCCGACCGGGAGCTGTGCGTCTGGGAGTGTTGGGAACCACAGCAGGGCTGGTGCGTTTTGGCAGCCTGTGTTCTTAGAGATGCAGTCGTAAATCCAGTTGTCGACGGGTCCCTCCAGCAGGGCTGTTTTTTCTGCCTGTTTGGGTGCAGACAGGAACTGTCAATACAGAATCGATCTTTACAAGGCAGAGACTGATGTGTGGAGATGCGAAATGTGGTGTGGAGACAAGCAGGAACACTCCATGCTTCTCACGATTTCCCCATGGCTCTGGGCGTGTGATTGGCACTTGGTAAATTCTCACGAACTGGTGTCTGAGCCTGGTTTGGGGCAGCCGGTCTCCTCTTGATTCCCACACACGCTGTGATATGTCCACTCCAAGCCTTTGTTTGACCTGGTCTCACAATGCACAGCATCTTTTCACATCCCCTTCTCTTTTCTGAATTCTTTCTGCCCTTCAGGGTCTCGCTTTGCTCATGTGGCTTTTCCCTAGATCTTGGCTCAGTTTTTGTTCAGTACCTTGCCTTTCGTGTAAACAACACCCCAGCTCCACCGACCTATGCATTGCTCTTTTGTTCATTCATTCACCAGACATTCACTGAAATAGTCACTCAGCAAACATTCATTGAGGCTCTCCTCTGTGCTAGACACTGTGCCTGGGATCTGCGGATACAAAACTTATAGTCACAAGTGAAAAGTAAACAACAGAATAATCATGGCATGGAAAGGAGAGAAGGAAATTGCTGTGGGGCTCCTATGCATGGAGATCTAACCCAATCTGGGGGGATGAGGAAGGGTCTGTGCTAGGGGGTGGGGTTTAAGCTGAGTGTCCAAGAATAAATTTGAGTTAGCAGTTGAAGGAAGGGAGAGAGCAGTCTAGATTTTAAACCTGATACCAAGGGCGGTGGGGAGTTTGAAATGGAGAATCAGATGATTGTCTGTTCACTTTCCATTTTTTAATTTTAGATACAAAATGAAGTTGATATTTTAAAATATAGAGCTGATGTTTTTAAAGGTTTTATTTCTAATCAGCTCTATTAAAGTATAATGTACATGTGATAAAATTCACCAATTTTAAGTGTATAAGTCAGTCATTCTTTGACAAGGGTATAAAGTTATGTAATTACCATCATAATTAGAACATGGAACATTTCACCACCCCCCAAGTTCCTTCATGTCCCTTTGCAGTCAATCCCCTCCTCCCAAAACTCCCCCACCCAACCCCAGCCTCAGGCAACATTGATCTGCTTTCAAATCTGTAGATTTGCCTTGTCTAGACTTTCTTAGAAATTAAATCATAAAGTAGCCTCTGTCCCTGGCTTCTTTTACCTACCACCATGCTTTTAAGATTCTCCATGTTGTCTATTAGGGGATTTTTTTTTTTAACTGCAAAGTAATATTCCCTCGCATGGCTGTGCCACAATGTGATTTTCCTTTCACCAGCCGTGGACATTTAGGTTGCAAGAAGGCTGCTTTTGATTCTCCCCTCCTCCACCCTAAAGCATGTTGCCTTACAGCCTGTCCACCCTGGAGGAAAGCCCAGGGGGCTCATTGTCCGGGGAAGGAGAAGAGGACAAGGATTCTTTAGAATGATGAGGCCAGACTGCCTTTCTTAAGTTTGCAGTAGGATAATTGTCTTGAAAACCAGCCTCGTGAAGAGAGAAACATTTTCTTTAAAAGGTACAAAGCTCCCTTTGTATCTGCAAGCCAGGCCTGAGCATCTTGGACTAGTGGACTTTACTGAGACCTTTAGATGGAGAGAATGTTCATAGGATGCAAGAGAAGCACACAGCCTAGGGAGAGTGGAACTGGGAGTCCTTCCTGCTTGGAGGGAGGAGGAGGGACCAGCCTGGAGTGGACAGCCCCCTGGTTATTTGGGTGAGAGAGAAGACAGAAGGTCTCTTGGCACGTCAGGAAAGTAAAAGAGGGAACTGACAACCTTGGACTTGTGCCTTGCCCCCTGCCAGCCTTGCTGGCTCAGGCTGCCACCAAGGGACATGTCCAGAACAGCAAGTCCGAGAGAGCCCTGCTGCTGGGGTGATGGACACAGGTCCCAGAAGTCCACGTGTGCCTCCCAAAGTGGGGCTCAGAAACCTGGGAGGATCAGGGCAAGGAGGCCACAGAGGCGGTGGCAGCAGGGGATGTGGGCACACACCTGCAGGCCAAAGGAACCAAAGACCAGCACCTGTCTATTCAGCGAAGAGAGAGTCTGAGGCTCAGAGATAAAGGGGTCAGGACACAATAAGGGGGTGAAGCCTATGAGGTACGCCAGAGGACACATGTGGACAAGCAGTGACTCCCCCTGCCACTCTGAGAACCATCTTAGGAAAGATGGAGTGGGAGGTTAAAAGAAGCCTTGAAAAATGGAACATATTCCCCAAAGAGACAAAAGTGACCTAAAAGAGATGGAAATACCTTTCACTGGTAAAATCAAGTTAGTTGTTAGTTTATTTTCCTCTGTCAGCAGGGTAAGGAGACTTGTAAGGACATTAGGGTCAGTTAGAGAAAATAAATTTTGTCTCTATATAGGTTTGGTATATCTCAATTATAGTCAATGTGATTTTTTTTTTTCCTGTTAGAAGACCACTAGCTGGAGCTTTAGGGATGGACTGGGGAGGGGGCACTGTCCTAGAGGCTTGGCTGGGACTGTCATAGTTGTTCTTGGAGGAGGCCTGGACTAGGGTAGGGGCAATGTTAGGGCTGAGAAGGACAGGGGTGTGAGTGGTGGGTCTCAATCCCAGTTGCATGTTAAAAGTACAATATCTTGATGTTCAGGCCATACCCTGGACCAATTCAGTCAGAATCTCTGGAGGTGGGACCCAGGCATCAGTATTTTTAAAGACTCTCAGATGATGTCAGTGTGTAGCCAAGGTTGTGAAAATTAGAAGCTGAAGAGTAGGGCTTCTCAAACTTTAATATTCATCTGAATCATCTGGAAATATTGTTAAAATGCAGATTTTATTCTGTAGGTCTAGAGTGGGGCTGAGAATCTGACGCTGATGCACATATCCAGAGATAATATCGAGGAGTTAGCATCAACAGGGCTTGGTGATGTCTGGGTGTGGAGGAGGGCAGAGGATTCCAGTTTTCCAGCATGAGTAACTGAGAGGCTGCAGAGCCTTAAACTGAGCTTTGAACCCAGATGCTGAGCAGATGTGAGGATTGGAGGTGAATGGAAACTAGGCCCGTCTAGGCCCTGTTGAACACAGCTGTCTGCTGGCCTGGAGCTCAGTAGACAGTAGGAGGTATAGATTCGGAAGTTATCAGTACAGCACTAATATCAGCTCGCACTTACCGAGCACTGTTTTGAACTCTAGAGTAAGCATTTTGCATATAACAACTCACTAAAGGCCACAAGGATCCTCTGAAGTAAACAGTATTATTTATCATATTTCTCAGATGAGGAAACTAAGGCTTAAGAGAGATGAAGGAACTCGGCCATGGTTGCATGTCTAGTCACTGGCTGAACTTGGATTTGAACCCAGGTGTCTGGTTCCAGAGCACACATGCTATGCTCTGTGCCCTGGGAATGGAGGTCCTCGCCCAGGGAGTCAGTGCTGAGAGAAGGATGTGCTAGGTGTTCTGAGGAATTCCAACCCCTAAATTTTACTTTGCAACAGACTCTTACAAGGTCCTGAGGATGTAATGCACCTTTAGGACTTTTTTTTGGTCACAGGTGATAGAAACCCATCTCAAACTCGCTTACACAGAAAATGGAACCAGGAGCACTGATGGCTCACGTAACTGAAAACTCAAAGGTCAGCTCTAAATTACAGGCATGCTTGGATCCAGGTGCTCAAAATGTCAAGAACTTGCTCCATCTCTTGCTGCTTCTTCTCTGCATTAGAGACATTCTCAGGCAGCCTCTCCCCAGGTATGACAGTGATGATGGCCCAACAGTTCCAGGCTCCTGTCTTACCAGTTTAGAAATCCCCACAGTGAGAGGGCCTGTTTCCTAATTGCTCTAGCAAAAGTCCTGGCATTGCTGCTCACTGGCTCTGATTGGCCCAGCACAGGTCATGTGCCAATCCTTGAGCCAATCGCTGTGGCCAGGAGGATTGGCACTCTCATTGGCCAGGCAAAGATCAAATGCTTATTCTAGGGGTCAGCTCTGTGGCCTGAAAGTGAAGGGTGGGAATGGATTCTGGGCAGGCCAAAGCACGGATGCCATTTGCAATGGCAACAGAAGCCAGAGCTTGCCTCATGGTTGCAGGGCACATGAATGGGTACACCATGATTTCACAACTCATGGTACAGCCTCTGCATCTTCGCCCTGCTGCTTCCTCAGCCAAAACTGCCTCCCCAGCTCACTGCCACAACTGCTCTACTGCTTACTCATTCTCCAAGGCCTGACTCCCTTACATCTATCCCTTCTGAAGCTTTCCCCAGCAACCCGAGTTTTTATCAGACACCTCTTACCCCCCACTTCAGATCCTCTAGCCCTCACAGTCCTAAGGAGTGTCTCCTTCCAGCTCTTTGTGGGCCTGACAGGCTTCCTTCAGAGGCAGCTTGCTGCCTGCCCACCCTGGGGCTTCCCTTCACTTTGGGGTGCCACTGTGCCATGCCCAGGTGTGCACAACACAAAAGGATAGGAAAGTCCTTGCTCTGTGCACGAAACTTGGACCACTAAGAGATATGAACCAGTGGGTAAATTTTCTCCTTGTCTTCCCACTACTCAACCCCAGGGGATATTCCAAGACACACGGTTCACGTGGTTTCTCGGGGCACAGTTCATAGACCCAGCAGCCAGTGACTCTTGCCTGTAGCCAGCTTGATCACACATCTTTCTACAGCTTTCTCCCTCTTCTCTTCATTCCTCTTGTCCTCCACTTCTGCTTCTTGGATATATTAATCTTAGTCAGGGTTCTCCAGAGAAAAGAACCAATAGGAGATATATCAATGTCGATATTGACATTGATATACATATATATCTAGAATGAGATTTATTATAAGGAACTGGCTCACACAGATTTGGAGGCTGAGAAGTCCCACGATCTGCCACCTGTGATCTAGAGACCCCAAAAGTCGATGCTGTAATTTCAGCCTGAGTCCAAGGCCTGAGAACCAGGAGCGCTGACGGTGGAAGTTCCAGTCCAGGGGCAGAAGGAGACCAACGTCTCTGCTCCCAGCGGTCAGGTAAAGAGAGAGAAAATTCAACTTTCACCACCTTTTGGTTCTATTCGGGCCCTCGGTGGGTCAGAGGGTGGCCACCCACACTGGAGAGAGCCATCTGCTTTATTCGGGCCACCAGTTCAAACACTGGTCTCTTCCGGAAAGACCCTCACAGACACACCCAGAAATTATGTTTAACCAGATATCTGGGCATCCTGTCACCCAGTCAAGT
This sequence comes from Eidolon dupreanum, assembly GCA_028627145.1. Taxonomy (NCBI): domain Eukaryota; kingdom Metazoa; phylum Chordata; class Mammalia; order Chiroptera; family Pteropodidae; genus Eidolon; species Eidolon dupreanum. The sequence goes on along the minus strand of CM053502.1, from coordinate 10,158,746 downwards.
GGGCACATAAAATTAGCCGTCACACGGGGATTCCTTTCCTAGTAACGTGACAAACATGAGCCCTCTGCCTCCGGCTTTGATTGAAGCCTGAGCAAGGAGGGAACTAGTTCCTCCTCAGTCCTCCTATCACTCTTCAGTTTTACTTCTCTTTCACTTCATATTAAATTCATAGCAGCGTTAGAGTTCATGCTTTGTGTCTGCTTCCTCCAACTTACCAGGCTGGAGGATGGTGCAGGTCATAAACTGGGCACGTTACAGTACAGGTACACTTCATTTGATTGCACTTTGTTTCACTGCACTTCACAGGTGTTGCATTTTTTTTTTTTTTTTGCAAATCGAAGGCACAACCTCCCACCAGCAAAAAGATTACGACTTGCTTTCTTGCGATACCCAGTTCATCACCGTGGTCTGGAACCAAACCTGCAGTATCTCCGAGCTGTGCCTGTACTTCAAGTGCTTCCTACACTGTGAGGCCTGGAAGGTGCAAGGGGGGACTTGGGGTGCAGTACAAGTAGGCACTCCATGGCAGTGTAAGAAGAAAGCTATCCTTTTCCTCCCCAATTTTATCGAATTATATTTGAAGTCCAATAACCTGCACACATTTCCAGTGCACAATTTTGGTCATTTTTGACATATGCGCACAATCATGGAACCATTGCCATCGCTGGAATAAGACGCACTTCGCTCAATCCCCAAAACCACTGATCTGTATCCATCACAACAAATTGTTTGCATTTCCTAGAGTTTTACACAGTCACGTAGCATGTTTTTTTTTTTTTTTTTTGGCATGGCTTCTTTCTATCAGCTTAATTATTTTGATTCATTCATATTATTGCACATATCAATAGTTAATTCCTTTTAATTTTGAGTCATAGCCTCTTGTATGAATATACAACAATTTGTTTATCCATTTATCTGTTGACGAACATTTTGGATTGGTTCCAGGTTTTAGCTATTACAAATAAAGCTGCTATGAACATTCTCATACAAGTTTTTGTGAACGCACAGAATTCCTTTTCTCTTGGATAAGACACTAGGAATGAAATGGCTGGGTCACATAATAGGTATAAATTTAACTTGTTGAAAACTGCTAAATTATGTTCCAAAGTGGTTACATTATTTTTTCATTTCCACCAGAAGCATATGAGAGTTTTGTTTTCACCCATATTTGGTATGAATGGTCAGTCTTTTTAATTTTAGCCATTCTAATAGCTGTGATTGGTATCTCATCATGGCTTTTATTATCTGTTCTCAGGTGATTAATTATTTTGAACATCTTTAATGTGCTTATTTGCCATCCATATACCTTCTTTGGTGAAATGTCTGTTCAAATCTTTTGCCCATTTTTGTTGTTGTTGTTGTTGGGCTGTTTGCTTTCTTATTATTTTTGGGAGTTCTTTTTATATTCCAGATGCAAGTCTCTTAGCAGATATGTGCTTGTAAACGGCTTCTGTCTGCACCTTATCTTTTCGTTTTTTTTTTTTTAATAGAATCTTTCCAAGAGCATATGTTTTTAATTCTGACAGTCTAATTTATCTATTTCTTCTTTTGTGAATAGTGTTTGGTGCTGAATCCAAGAAATCTTTGCCTACCCCAAGATCACAAAGGTTTCCTCCTGTTTTCTTCTATAAATTTTATATTTTTAAGTTTTATATTTAGTTATATGATCCATTTCTACTTCATTTTTAAGTATAAAAATGCAAGATGCAAGATATAGCTCGTAGGACAAAAGATTCAAGCTTTCACCATAAAGAATGCTGTTTCCTCTAGATTTTTCTTAGAGGCTCAACTCCTGGTCCAGTTCTCTGAGCCTTTGATATGCTGGTTTGGATCTTTCCAGTGTTCACAATGTTCTGGGTTAGGCTGAGACTTGTCTGGGATCAGATCTCTGATCCCTGTCCTGATTTGAGCTGCATAATAACCTTTTGAGATGCACGAGGCAGAAATCAACCTCCTCATCTAGCAGATAAATGAAGCATTTGAGGCCCACAGCCAGATAGGTGCCCAGGAACAAAAGCCACAGGTAGCGCGGTCCTTCCCTGCCAGGTGGGAGGGCTGAGAGAGACTTAGGTCCATGTCACTGGAGATGGGAGGCTGTTCCGGCATCTTTGTGCCACACAGTGGAAGACATGAGGCCAAGGGCTGACCTCGCCAGCCACACTCAGGCTTGGGGTGAAGTCTCCCAGCTCTAGGCCCACCCCCCATTTTCCCCACCCAGATGACAAGCACTCTGACTCAGATTGTCCTCATCCTTCCATCCCATGGCCCAAGAGCATGTAGTGAGGGCGGAGGAAGGGAAGGAGAAGTGCAAGGAAGGGGTGATCCCATTTCTCTGGGCATCTTGGGGCTTCATGAAATCAGCAGAGTCCCAGCTGCTTCTGATGTCAAGGAGTAATAGTAATAAAAACCATGCTTATCAAGCACCTGATGTGTGCCAGGCACTGTACAAAGCACATGTATGTACATCATGTGTTCTGGACTCCTGGTAAAAACCCCATGAGACAGGGGCTGAGATGACACCCATTTAACAGATGAGGAATCTGAGGACCCCAAAGGCAAACTCTCTTGCCCAAGGTCACACAGCTGGTAAACGGTAGGGCCCCTGGAGGGAGACCTCACACCTGGGCTTCTTCAGCATTTGAACCAGCTCCCCTAATTCCCTTGCTGCTTTCCCTGAAAACCTCCTACCCTCTTAATACCACTGCCAGTGCCAGAGCCCTTTCTTGAGATGCCCAGAGGAATGAGCGAACCCCAGCCCCCAACCCAAAAGAGAAGGGGAAGATTCCCAGGGGCGCTCTGGCTGAGTAGACCCCTGTCTCCACCGGAAATTAATTCAAAGGGTGAAGCTGGATGCAGAGATGGAGCTGATTGTTTCCTGTTCTTCATTAAGTGACAAAGGAGAAAACCAACTGGGCATGGTGTATGAGCTTCCCCACCAGCACCACCCCGGACTCCTGGAACATCTTTATCCACTTACCCGTGGATTCAGGAAATTCTCCTCCAAGCCAGTTTTATTGGAGATTTTGGAAGCAAAGCTCACAGCCTCCCAATCAATAACAGATGAACAATGTTCACATCGCATTTTTTCGGGAGGACATTTGGCCCAGGCTTGTCCCAAGACCTAGCCTTGGACATTCCCATTCGTTTGGACATTGCTGGGAAATGAGGTTCAGGACAGTTCTAGAAACCAGAGTCATCGGCATGTGGGTGCGGCGGGAAGGGGTGTCCTGGTCTGGGGCAGGCATGGGGAAGCCCTGTGTTTTGCAAGGGTTGGGGTCTGGCCCAGGCAGCTTCCCCTTGCCTCTCCTCTCCCCCACCTCCTCTCTGTCTCGTCTTCCCCATGTGCTCAGCATGGGCATCGAAGCCACAGGCCATAAAGAATCAATCAAATCCAGTCCTAGCCAAGCCAGGGAACACGGCGCCAAAGCGCTGATCGAGGAAGCGTAGGCAGTGGGGGTGACGGCGTTCCCGGCGGTGCAGAAGCGGTTTCGGCAGAAGCCTCCTCACCCCACCCTTCATCCCACAGACCATGACTCTGGAGGAGATGGTCTGAGGACGGGGACGAGGACTACCTCTTGGACCTCCATGTTCCCCAGGCCCATAGCCGGAAGGGTGGGACAGGGAGCAACGAGGAGAACAGGGAATGGCGGTAACATTCTGCTACCATCGTCCCATCTATAATCCAAGAAATGAAATACCTGGAATGAGAAGCAGGGTCCACAGTTCTGTTTCTCTCATCTCATCAACACTTACTGAGTGCCTATCATATGCCAGTCAGAGAGAATGTGAGACATGGGTGAGAACAAGCAGGCCCTGCCTGCCGGAGTTCACAGTCTGGTTGGTAGGTTTGTAACAGCTCTCACTCACATGACCAGGTCATCCATCTCCTTTGCTGAAGAAACTCCCTTGCTGAAGAGGCCGCTAAATATTTTGGTCCTGCTACAACCATGCTCATCCTCTGGATAAGCACCAGGAAGGTTCAGGGCCCTGAGCAGACATTCTCTCTGGATGCAGGAGGCCAGCCAGTGATCAGAGAACCTGATGGTGGAAAACTCATGCCGAAGTCTGGGCAAGCTTCGATCCACAGAGAGGGAGGATTGTGCAGCAAGGTGGACTAGCCCAGGTCCACCTTGCACCAGTCCCGGGTCAAGCCTGGCTCTACCAACGGGATCACTATGTGACTTTGGGCCAATCTGTACCCCACCCCCTGACCTCAGTTTCCCCATGTACAAAATGGAGTGGTGGATAGGTGTTTCTGCAAGTGTAGTCTTTGGACCACTTGTTTCAGAATCATCTTGGGTTGAGGGGACTTGGTGAAAATGTAGATTCTTGGGCTCCATGGTAGACTTCTGGCACAGGTACTCAGAAAGTAAGCCTGGGAATCTGCATTTGAAATACAGTTCCTTTGGGGATTTTGATATCCTAAATTTTGAGCAAGATTCCTGGAGGAGATAGTGTCTCAATGCTGAACAGGCTTGCCAACTTGGATGCTACTCTAGAGGAAGTTTGCTGATGGGGACTTAGGTGGTGAGGGGAAACTTCATGAAAGTGGACACGAGCTGAGCCTGAAAGCATAATAACATTAATGGTCATCACTGTTGTTGCTGATCGAATGACTTTACCAGACTCTAGGCATAGCACCAATTTCTTCCTGGTGGGCTAAGTGTTTTATTTGCATTATCTCATGAAGACTACATTGTGACAGCCCTATGAGTTAAGACCTCTTATCCTCATTGCGTGGTGAGGAATCTTGGGCTTATCTAAAGGTTAAGTGACTTGCCTAAGATGTTTGGATCGCCTCTGAGACAGACTGAAAATTATCCCTAACAAAGTATATCACAGGCTGAGCGCAGGTAGAGGAAGCCTTTCAGGAGCAGAAGGTGTTGGTATCTGAGGCTCAGAGAACAAAAATGGATTGTTCCTAGAATGCTTCGCTCATTCACTCATTCATTCAGTCATCCACTTAGCCATTTGTTTTCTCACTCCCTCATTAATGAATTCATGTACTTACTTAATTTGTTTAATCACTTACTCTTTCTGTTTATAGCAGACTTTATTTCTGGACTGTGTTAGTCAGAGTTCTTTCGTTATAAGTGGCAGAAACACAACTCAAATTCACTTGAGCAAAGAAAGGAATTTATCGATACATGTATCTGTAATGTCCAAAATATATACAGTATATGTTCAGCTTTAATCATGACCAGATTCAGGTGCTCAGATGTTATTGTCAGGAACTCTCCCTACACCCTTTGGCTCTGCTTTCTTCTGCTTGACTCTGCTTGGCTTCACTCTCAGGCAGATCAGTTGGGTTTCTTTTTTTTTTTTTCTCTCTCTCTCTGCTTGTAAAATTGGCCACCAGCAGCTGCAGGCTTATGCCTTATCAGCTGAGCCACTACAGTTGAAAGAAGATGCCTTTTTCCCAAGAGCTCAGCAAAAATCCCAGAAAGTTCTCTTATTGGCCAGCCTGTGCCATATGCTCACTCCTGAACCAATCACTGTGGCTGGAGGAGTCAGAGATCTATCTGAATGGCCAAGCCTGGTTCTGGGGCGATAGCATTAAACTTAGCAAATTGCATAGAATGAGCATGGAGGAGCGGTAGTTTCCCCAAGGAAACTTGGGGTGCTAATACTAGAAAATGGATTCTGGGTGTGCAAAAATTAAAAGGTGTCTTCTATATAGGGGTAAGACATTTACATTGTACTGAGCTCCTCCTACCCAGCTCCAATTTGACTCTAGTCACAACCACCAATTTCTTCTTGGTTTCATGATGGAGTTGGGGAAATAGCCCCTTTGGATTTGGAAATGCCAAACCATTTTGTTGCTCTGTGGCCGAGATGAGAAAATCATGGGCATTCGTTACCTGGATGGCTAAATGCTTTAAGACAAGCTCCTTTAATCCAGTCAGCAGGCCCTCACCGAAGCAGGCAGAGGAGAGTTCTCTTCCCATCTCACATGTGAGAACCTGAGGATCCTAGAAGTTGAGGACTTCATGCTAATGTAATGGCTAATTTTATACGTCAACTTGATTGTGCTAAGGGATGCCCAGATAGCAGGTAAAAACATTATTTCCAGGTGTGTCTGTGAGGGTGTTTCTGGAAGAGACTGGTATTTGAATCAGTAGACTGAGTAATGCAGATCGCCCTTGCCAATCAGGGTCAGCATCATCCAACCCTTCGAGGGCCTGAATAGAACAAAAAGTTGGAGGAAGGGTGAATTTACTCTTTCCCCGTGAGCTGGGATGTCCATTTTCTGCTGTTGGACATCAGTGCTCCTGGTCCTTGGGCCTTTTGGACTTGGACCTGGATTTACACCATTGGCAACCCTGAGTCTCAGGCCTTCAGACACAAACCAAATTGTGTCATCAGCTTTCCTTTTCCTGGGTCCATAGTTTATGGAAGGCAGATTGTCAGACTTCTCAGCCTCCGTAATCAAATGAATCAATTCCTATGATAAATATCCTCTTATGTATCTCTATAAATCCTATTTATAGAGATTGGTTCTGTTTTCTGGGGAACCCTGTGTAGCTACAGTCACAGCTGCCAAGTGATGGAGCTCCGGTTCCAACCCAAGTCTACGTGATGCGAGAGTCCACGCCATCTGTCCGTCTGTGTGGTGAAGGTGAATTCCTGCCCACAGGTGAAGTTCAGTTCTGTTTGGGGTGAGAGGATGGGGAGAGGGCAGAGTTGTAAATTTGGAACTGGTCAGAAAGAAGCTCCTATGGTTACTAGAGGTTTTTTTCAGAACTACCCCAGCTGAACTAGGCTCTGATTTCTGTTGCGCTGGTCACACAGATGCAGGCCTCCTGGGGACAGGGCTTAAGCAGGACACACCCTGTAGGATGTATCTCCAGCCTCCCCGAATGTAGGGTAACTGAGGTCACCAGGCAGCCGGGGAGGGGCGGGAACCAAATGTTTGCAGAGCATCCGCTGTGTTCGCAGAACTGTGCCGGGCTGAGTGGGATACCAGGAAACGCAACTGTCATAATCGTCGTGGGCAGAGATTCTTAGGATATTAGCACAAGTGGCCCCCAGAAGCCATCTCGGTCAGGGCTGACAAACTCAGATAGCTATCAGGGCTGTGCAGGTGACGTTCATGAGAATGGCTGGAAGGGCATGAGGCCTGGTATGGGGGGGGGAGTCATGGGGAACCAGAGACGACCACCGCTCAGCATTTGCCATGTGGATATGTGGGCCCTGCGCTGCTACGCCTTTGGTTTTTTTCAGAGAAAACATGCAAGTTGATTTTTATGTGAACGTTTCTAGTCTTTAAAAAATAAGTTTGAATTTTTAACGCACTCTATGTAGGCTAAAGCAACATGTCTACGGATATGTTGGCCTCAACTCACTTTACTATTGGGGATAGTGAGGCCCCCAGAGGAGAGGTAATGTGCCCAAGGTCACACAGCCAGAACGAGAACCAGCTCTTCCACCTTCCAGGCCTGTGGTCTGACCCTGGGCCACGGTGTTCCTTACAAGTACATGTTCAGCACACAGCAGTTTACACAGCACTTTTGCGTCCAGTATCTCAGTTGATCTTCACCTTGCCCCAGAAAAGGCTGAGTGGAGACACTCACCTCCATTTTCCTGATGAGGAAGCAGAAGCTCAGAGGAGCTAAGCATCATGAACAGATCCCACAGCGAGCGAAAGAAATGCATACGTCTGGCTCCCAGTGCAGAGTCTGCTCTCTTGGTTGGTGCTAAATCTTATGGTCTGGGTTTCAGCCAGAGTCAGGCCTTCCTGAAGCCTGTTTGGGAGAGAGTTTACATTAGGAGACAAGACTCACATTAAATATGCTCAATGGAGCACAGATGCATAAGGCAGAAAGTGAGCAGCAGCTGACTGGGCCAGGGCTAAAAGTTTCACATAAATTATCTCATTAAGTCTGCATAGCTACTCCTGCGAGAGAGGTACTCTTATTTTACTGATGATGAAACTAAGGCACGGAGAGGTGAAGAGACTCAGCCAACATCACATCTAGGAGGTGACAGATCTGGAGTTTGCATTTGAGTGGTCTGGATCCAGAGAGCTCATGCTCTGGAAATGTTACTGGGATGGGCAAATTGGTTGGCATCATCGTGGAGTGGGGGGAATTCTTCAGCAGAGCATTCCAGTGATGGGTCAGCATTAGCAAACGTCTGAAGATTGATTAAAGATCAGTCAGGAACCCAGCCAGCCAAGGATGGCAGAGATAGAACAGTGCTCTGAGACCAGGGGACCCAAGCCCTTCTATATCAAGAGGATACTGATGTATAGAGAGGGTTAGACCCAAAGCCACACAGCACCCCGGTGAAAAAACCAGGGCCAGGACCCAAGCATCTTATCCCAACTGCTTTCCTGCTGCCCCCAAGCCTTTCTCACAGCATTTGAATTTCCATTTATGAGACTTTCCCAAGGTGGGCCCTACAAGTGTCAGAATCCTGCCTGTCTCACCTCTTTATGGCTTCATGATAAACCCTCCCCAAACTTAGTGGCTTAAAACAACAATAGTTTTATGATCCCTCATGTGTCTGTTGATTGACTGGGCTTAGCTGGTGGCTCTTCTACTCTGCATGATGCTGGCTGGGGCTGCAGTCATCTGAGGGCTCAACTGAGCCAGGATATCCAAGATGGTGACCTCACATGGCCGGTGATGGATGCTGGTGTTAGGCCGTGGTTGAGCTGAAGCTGTGGAACAGAGCCTCCCTGTGGCTTCCCCATGTGGGATGGGCTTCTCACAGCATCACTGTTGGATATAACTGTTGATATAATACAACATATATGTTTTGATCTCCTAAAATTTTCGTAATTTCCCATGTGATAAGAGCAATAGGAGCATCTTTTGTTGTAACATTTGGTTTTTGTCCCCAGCTCCTGAAATAACTCCTGAAACATCTTTGGTTATTTATAATAAGCTCCTTTCAGTCATACCTGAGTTTATGTTAATGAGGTGACTTTGGAAAGCCCCTAAGAATAGGAGCTGGTTGCCATGGAAACCAACCAAGTGATTAAAGGGTTGGAAAACTCAGCCCCATTTCTACTTCCTAGGAGGGGAGAGGGCCTGGAGGCTGAGTCAAGCACTAATTGTCATAATTTAATTTAACCATGCTTATGTAAGGAAGCCTTTGTAAAACCCTAACTGAAGGGGTTTGGAGAGCTTTCCATGTTGGTGAACACGTGGAGGAACTGGAAGGGTGGCCCACCCGGAGAGGGCATGGGTGCTCTGCATCCCTTCCCCGTACCTTGCACCTCTTCCTCTGGATCTTTATCTGGTCCTTTGTGATATCCTTTAAAATAAACTGGTAAATATAAGTAGATGTTTCCCTGGTTTTGTGAGCTGTTATAGCAAATTATCAAAACTGAGGAGGGAGGGAGTTGTGGGAACAAGTGACAAAAGTAGAGGTGACAACATGGGACTTGAGATTGACATTTGAAGTGGAGGGCAAGTATTTAGGGATTAAGCACTTAACCAGTGGGGTCTGTGCTAACTCTGGGCAGTTAGGGAAAGAATAGATTTAAATTGTAGGACACCTGGTCAGTATCATTCAAGAACTAGAGAATTGCTTGGTGTGGAAAAACCCACACATCTGGTGTCAGAGGTGCTGTGAGTAGAGAAAACAGGAAGAGTTTTTCTCTTTAGGTTCCAAGAAAGGCTGTCCCTAGAGTGAGCATTTTGGGACCCAGGTAAAAGCAAGGCTCCTAACCCAGTCTTCGATGTTACAGGATGCTCTCTGTTGGTCAAAAACAAGTCATAAGCCAGCCCATTATCAACGAGAGGGGACTACGCAGAGTGTGAACATTGGAGTGGTGGTTCATCTTTGGAGACCAGCTATTACACTATCATTCTGACACCCCATTCATTTTTCCCATCCAAGTTTCAAGGACTCTCTGCTCCTCAGTTTCTTCTGTTGACCAGTGATTCAGTTCAGTTCATCCAGGTGCTTCGCCAGGTGCTGATATCCAGTACAGTGCTGGCAGCAGGAAGGAAGGGAGAAGAAAGAAGGGAGAAGGAAGGATAGAAGGAAGGAAGGAAGGAAGGAAGGAAGGAAGGAAGGAAGGAAGGAAGGAAGGAAGGGAGGGAGGGAGGAAGGAAGGAAGGAGGGAAGGAAGGAAGGAAGGAAGGAGGGAAGGAGGAAAGGAGGGAGGAAGGGAGGGAGTTTCCTACAGGAGCCAGGGTCATAATCTAGCCTCCTCCCTGAACCTCCAACACACCAAGCTCCTGCCCACTTTAGGTCTTTGCACTCGCTGTTCCCTTTGTCTAGAATCTTCTTCTCTCCAAGTTTTCCATGACTAGATCCCTCTTATTTTCTAGGTTTCTAGGTTACCTCCTCAGAGAGGCCCTCTCTGGTCACCCAATGTCACCACCACCATCTCTCATTACCCTGAATTATTTGCTTCAGAGCACTGATTCCCATCGAAACGATTTTATTTATTTGTTATCTCTGTCACTGTCTCCCTCCCTTTAGATCGGGGTTTCTCAACCTTGGCACAATAGACATTTTGAGCTGGGCCACTCTTTGTCATTGGGTGGGGGACTTCCTGTATATAGTAGAAAGTTTAGCAGTATCCCTGGTCTCTATCTACCAGGTGCCAGTAACATCTCCTGTACGTTGTGATAATTCAAAATAGCTCTAGACACTGCCAATTGTCTTAGGCGGGTGTGTGTGTGTGTGTGTGTGTGTGCGCGCGCGCACGCATGCCTGGTTGAGAACCACTCTTCCACTCTTCTAGGTCATTGGGTCTCATACTTCAGAACCACCAGGAAGACTTAGATGTAATTGACACAGATTACTGGGCCCCTCCCCAGAGTTTTTAATTCAACAGGTCTGGGATGAGATCTAGAAGTTGCATTTCTTACCAGTTCCCAGGTGATGCTGATACTGCTGGTCCAGGGACCATACTTTTGAGAACCACTGGTCTGAGATTATCTGTCTTACATCAGAAGTGCCTAACCAGTGGCTGCACATAGTTGGCACTCATAAATATTTCTTGAATAAACCATCTTAAAATCTCAGCAGCAAGAAGACAACTCCTGGGGGTTTAGAATGAAAAATTATCTGGTGGGGAAAGGGGAAAATTTATGTGTTTGGGGAGGGGGCATGACAGATGATATGAAATTGGTTGGTTGGCTTTGACCTGGGTGGGCTTTATGGCTTGGCCATTCATCTTGGATTTCTCCTGCGGTTCACTCTGATCCATTTCTCCTTATCATAGGGGGATTACTTGCTGCTGGAGCAGCTGGCAGCAAGATTCCTGTGACTGACGCTTTGCTCCCTCCCTCTGGGTTCCTGGCCTGAGAACTGATGCTGCCTCCATCCCTTGCTGCCTCTCAGCTGGAGGATTGAGAAGGTGATGGGTTTACCAGGGGTGAGATGATGCCTCATGCAGCTATACTCATATTAGTAACGACAACCAGAGCTGACATTTCTAGGAGCTTACCACAGCCAGGCAGAGTGAAGGCACATGCTAACATGACTTCATTTGCCCCTCACTAAGGCTCTGTGAGGTAAGTGCATGTTATTATCCCTGTTTTACAGATGAGAAAACTGAGACTGAGAGGTGACGTCATTTGCCTAAATTTGCATAGACTAGCAGAAGAGATGAAACTGGGATAAAAACCCAGGTTTTTCTGACTAAAGCCTTATTCTTAAACTCTATCAGTTTCTCAATCTGCTTTGGTAGGTGATGAAAATGTGTTCTGTGGTGGTGGGTAGAGGAGGGTCTGGTGGCCTCCCTGCTGCTTCTAGTTCTCGCCAGGCATGCTCAGGCCCCAGAACATTTGCACTTGTGGTTCCCTTTGCCTGGAATGTTCTTGCCCCAGGTATCTGCAAGGTGGGCTTCCTTCCCTCCTGTAGGTCTCAGATCAAATATCACCTTCTTAATTAGGGCTCCCTCACCTCCAGTGCTCTCCATCCTTTCCCACTTTATTCTCCTCCATAGCACCTGCCACCATCTGACATACTTTAGTTTTCCCTTATTACACATATTATCTATCTCCCTCTGGAATGTCAGCTCCTTGGTCTACTTTGTTCACTGCTGTGTCCTCGATACTTGGGACAGTCCCCGGTGGATATCAGGAACTCACTGAGCATTCATTGAAGGAAGGATGTTAAAAGGAGAGAAGGTTGGAAGGAAGGAGAGAAGGATGAAAGAAAGGAGAAAAAAAAAACATGGAAATTCTGTTAAAAGTCAACAAATTTTCCTTACCGCAGTACTTCTCAGAGCCTTCATTGCACCAGTGTACATTTAAAGAAATATATGACTTTGGCATTGCTCAAACTTGATAACAGAGTACTTTTGGATAGAGCGGCAGTTAACCTTGACTATCCCAGGGCATGGTCTTCCACCCACCCACCCCCCATCCTCTTGACCTATTTCTTCTTAGTCCTCTCTTCCCTCTGCATAAAGTGCACACTTAGAGATCAGGGTACATGGACACCCACCTGCACACCCGTTTGCTAGCTGTGGTGGAGATCTGCCTGTGTGACAACACTGGGCTGCCTGTGAAGATGCTGCCGGTTTGAATAGACCAGTTGTCCAAGACAGAGAAAGAGTATCTCACCTTTGAAAGAGGCCACTCGCCAGGCAAAAACAAGGTGGCCTGAACTTGGGACAACAAACAAGGCAGACAATGAATTCATTAGAAGCAGTTGGGAGCCGCAGGGGTTGTGAGAACTTGGCTTTTGTGTACTAAAAGGACAACAGAGAGCCAGGTCACACTGGGACAGCAGTTTCCATGTCTTTTTATCTGTAATCAGAGCCAACAGCCCCGGGGCTGAAGAACTCAGAAATCAAGGACTCTCACCCACCCAATCTCTGAATTCCCGCTATCCAGACCAATCCTCAAGGAAGCCAGACCCAACCTTGGGGACTTTGTACTTTTCTTTATCTGTAAAGCCACCTTTCTGTGGGACTCCATCATTTAAAGAGAAAGGATGTCAACAGTATATACTTAGGAATCAATAGACCTCGGTTCAAATCCAGACTCAGGCAATGACAGCTGAGTAACTTCAGGCAAGGTCACTTTATCACTCAGAGCCTCGATTTCCTGCTCTATAAAATGGAACAATGCTGCCTGATTTGCTTTCTCCCTCCTCATTCTCCTCACAGCCAGTCAGATTCGTTCATTCATTCGCCCAGTCTACACATGCCATTTGGGGTTCTTCTGACCCACAGCAATCATCCTTGGGCTCCAACATCCCTCAGGATCCACCCTCCCCCATGTGGTCCAGAGGAAGGAGCACTGGGCTACGCACCTGGAGGGCAGGTTCCAGTCCTGGTTCCCCTGAGCTGCCAGGGTCCTGCTGTGTCAGGCACAGTGGAAGTGGGGGCAACACTTTCCTTTCTTCTTCAGTAACCTTTTGTTTCCCCTGATTTCCAAAGAAATAGGAAAATCTCAAGAGAAGCACTTCTAATGCTTAGTGTATATCCTACTAGTGTGTGTGTGTGTGTAAGATAGCTAGATGCTAGATAGATAGATAGATAGATAGATAGATAGATAGATAGATAGATGATAGATAGATGATAGATAATAGATTAGATAGATGATAGATAATAGTTAGATTGATAGACAGATAGATAGATACTCTCTTCAACTTACAACATGGTTGTGTTCCAAAAATGTATTTAATATACCTACCCTACCAAACACCCTAGCTTACCTTAAATGTGCTCAGATTACAATATTCAAAAAAAATGCTGGCAACACAGTATCCTGTAGAGTATTGCTTGTTTACTCGTGGTCGCATGGCTTTCTGGGAGCTGTGGCTCGCTGCCGCTGCCCAGCATCACAAGAATGTGGTACTGCTTATCACTAGGCCAGGAAAAAAACAAAATTCAAAGTATGGTTTCTACAGAATGTGCATCGCTTTCACACTATCTTGAAGTCAAAAAAAATTGTAAACTGAACCATCATCAGGGACTGTCTGCATATGCATCTATGTATAAGTATATGTATATGTGTGTGTGTATATGTGGATACATATATATGATTTTCTAAATGCTTGCGATATGCCAGGCTGTATCCATCATATTCTTTAATCCTCTGATGACCTCATGATGTATGCACTATAACCACACGCCTTTTCTAGATGGGGAAGCTGTGACTCAGTTAAGAGTGTGTCTGAGGTCACACAGCTGCTAAGTGATTGAAGCCCCCACAAGCAGGCAGGGGTGGGTGGGGCCGAGCTACCTGGGTGGGCAGAGAGGGCAGGAAATGTTGCATAGATCAGTGACTTGGTCCCGAAGTCTATTTAAAGCATGTAGCAAGGGGGGTGGGTAAATACTGTATTACACAGGTGATGCACGCTCTGTACAAAATGAAGAAAAACAAAGAAACACAAAGGAGGGAATAAAAATAAACTCCACACCCACCCACCATCCAGAAATAATCAGAGTTCAAATGTTGGTGAATTTTTTTGCTGCACTTCCGTTTAATTCTAGTCCCCATGCCTCTCACCTCCATGCTATCTATGGCAGCTGAAAGTGACAGATTCTTTTCACTTAACAAGACACCACGGTCATTTCCACACACAATTAAATATTATTTGGGAAGAAATGATTATAAAAAAATGTCATGGTATTCTGACTATGAGATAACTTATCCTCCACAGATAGATTTATCTCAAATTTTGCATATTGAAATTGCATCTATATTTTAACTATTATTAGATGACACTGGTAGGATCTTTTGCCCTTGGAAAATTAGCCTACTGACACCACACCTTCTGTACTGTACCATGTCAGAAGAGTATCTCTCCACTTCCTGCCTTGAGTTGTGTTGACAAGGCTCCTTCCATTGCCTTAGCCTCAGGAGACACTAGGCAATGGGGAGGAACTGACAATGGCACCTCCTGTTGACCATGTACTCTCTGCCCACTACTCCACCGATTCCTCTCAAGAGTCCTATGAGGGGAGAGCTGTCTTCTCCATTCACAGAGTGGGGTGATGACCCACCCAAGGCACCTCGCAGCCAGCAAACCCTGTGTGCTCCTTACCCTGTGCCCCAGTTAGAGACAACTCTAGCTGCCTGGGCTACAGGCACAGGGCCCAGCCTCCTGCCCAGCCCCACCCAGGCCCTGCTGGGTGTGGGGAGCTGAGATAGTGGAAGAGATGCTGCCCAGCGCTCAGCTGATAGGGCCCGGGGTGAGGTCAGTGCTGGGAGGCCCCACGGAAGAAGTGATTATTCAGGAGGCAGCGGCAAGAGGGGAGAGGAGTTCACTGCTGGAGTTGGAAGCTTGGGTGACGATATGAATGTCCTGAACAGGGACAGACCACCTTGGATGTGGGAGGCAGGAGGGGCCTGTGTTTTGGGACCGGATGGCCATGTATGTGCAGTAACAATAGCATCAGTGACAATGACCACTTCCTGAGTGCTTGCTCATACCAGGCAACATTTCCCCAAATATTTTGCCTAAAAAAGTTCTTTTTGGCCTGCCATCTGGTGGCCCTTATGTCTCCTGGGGAAACACTTGGGGAGTGGAAAGATGACAGGATTTGGAGTCAGAACACCTGGATTTGGAGCCCAGCTCTGCCATTTGGAAACTGAGTGAACTCTTTATTTTAAGACTGTTTTCTCATCTGTAAAATGGGATCATTATTTTTGCCTTGTTATATGGGCTTATGTATACGAAGTCATCCAACAGTGTGCTGGCACAATAGACTTGTTGTTCTCTGACCTAAATTCAATTCTTGCAGAATTTATCAAATGCTGGTTACAAATACTGCCCCTAGTGGTGGCAGCCTAAGAGTGCCACCCATACACTGAATTCCTCAGCTGCAGAAATCTGATAACCTTGGGAAATCGATGGCTTGCTTGCATCAGACATCTTAAGGCTGTCACCCAGATAGCTGATGCCTCCTGCCTACGTCATGGGAAGCTCAGAAATGGCAAACATAAATGTCAGATGGCTCTAGCCAACAGTTTGGAGTGCATGTATTGGGGAGTGGGAGAAATGTCAGGTCAGCTGAGAACTGAAACCTTCAGGGAACTTTGTCCAGTAGCCACTGCTATCTAATTTCCCTGGGACCATCTGACTTTCAACTTTAGCAGCCCTTAAATTACTAAAACTTTAAGTGTCATCAGCTTTGTAAATCCTACCCTATAAATAGAGGATGTGCAAAATATATATATATATATATATATACATATTTTTTTAATGATACTGGATTTGGCTATATTGAAGTTTTGTATTTTACAGGACTGGCTAAGAGGGTATGTGAGACTTACAGGGGGCCTATACCCAGAATCTGTCCTTTGGGGATCAAGCAAAGCTGGGAGGAGGTGATTCAAGAGCTGTCAGTGGCCTTCTTCCCTCCCGAAACCAGGGGAGCCCTGATCCCCAAAACTGGTCTTTCGAACATGGAAGCCCCACCCGTGAGCCAACACACTTCCTTTTCTCCTTAAACTGAGTTACGGTTCTGTCTTTCAACCAAAAGAGTCTTAATCAAGAAAAGGAGTGTTTGAACTTCTTGTTCATAAGCAGTTATTCGACAAATGTTTATTGAGTACCTACTATGTGCCAGGTCCTGCTATGGATGGGCACTGGGAATGGAAAATGGAAAGAAGCAGGCATATTCTCTGTTCTCCTAGGCCTGTCTGAAGTATAGACTCATTGGATGAATTAACTTAAAACGTTACTTTTTATATGCCAATTATATTTTAATAAAAGGGAGAAATGCTTTTTAAATCCCTGATTATAAAACTAATGTGAAGTCACTGGAAATAGTTAAAATAGTAGAAAGAAAACATATATCAAAAAAGTAGAAGGAAGAAAAAGAAATCACTCATAATTCCATCATCCAGGGACAACTGCTATGAACATTTTCATGTGTTTCATTTTTTTCCAAAACAAATATGTTTTTAAAAAATGAAATAGCATGGAATATATGGCTCTCATCGTGTATTTTCATCAAAGGCATCTTGAATATTTTCCCATGTCGTTAAATATTCTTCAGAAATATTATTTTGAAAAAAACATGATTCAAAACAGCTGTCTTAACATTTTATTGCACGAATAAACAGAATTTTTAAGAATGAATCTATTGTTGGGCAGTCAGGTTATTTCCAACATTACAGTGTTATAAATAACACAGAGATGAACATCCTTGTTCAAAAAACACTTGGTCTGGATCCCGTGATTTCTTTAGCTACATCTCCAGAGGTGGAATTTTGGTATGCCAAAAGTAAGAAACGTTTCAATGTTTCTTCGATGCGTATAGAAGTTTACCAGGCCCAGAGAAGCCATATCAGTTTTTATCTCTACCAGGTGGATAGGAGCAGGCCTCTTTCTCTCTACCCTTCCTTCCTCTTTTGGGATGAAGCAGTGTCAGGAGAGGGTGAGGTGAATGAGGCACTTGCCTCGGGCATTGAAAAAACTCAGTGCTCAAGATAAATAGTATTTTAATGCAATACTTAAAAAAAAATCAAGATTAATGCAAACAAATCCACAATAAACAAAATATCCAATTTTTATATAAAAACACAGTGCCCTAAGCCTGAGGAAAAATATGTGCCCCTATTTCTGTGATTTTATGTATTAAAAAATTTTTCAAATACAGGAAAATACATTACATATTTAAAATGATATCATTTCCAGAATGTTAAAGTAGCTGAAAATACAACAAAATTAAAAGTAAATATCTTAAAACTCATGATATTAAGTTTAAATATTTGGAAAGTGTATTTATATCTTTTGATAAAGTTTTATATTCATTAAACATATTTTCAAAGTTTTTTTATTTGTGGTAACTTACGACTCTCAATAGAAAATAAAACAAGCCAAGAAGTAGATTTTAAATTTTAATTTGTATTGATGAGTGTGCTTTCATTCAAGCCAGGAAAGGCATATTACAATAAATTCTGGTTTGGATATAATTAAAATATCCAAACTTAAAATGATAGGGTTCTAATAACCTGTTTTTGTTTTTCAAAATTCTTTAACTAATGTTCTAGAAAAAATTAACTGTTTAAAAACTATTTAAAATGTGCCTATAAGGGTGCACATTTTTCCTTTTGCTTCCTGCTCTGATATGACTTGGCACAGCACGAGAATGTAGCCCATTGGTTGTTGATTTGAAAATCAAAAGAAATGTCATTTTGTTAACAAAATGACAATGGTTTCAGATTCATTCATTCTTTCATTCAGTTTTGTGCATATATTCTGCTGGGTCCTGGTGGGGCATCTAGAGGTGAGTACCACACAGTCTCTGCCCTGAAAGACTGCAGTTTGTAAGGGACAACTGATGAGGTTGTATTCTATCATCAAATAGACCTGGGTCTTGTCACTTACCATCTCTTTAACCTCGAACAAACCTTCAACCTTCCCAGGCTCGAGTTTTCCTCTTATAGAACTTCCCTCTCAGGGTTGTGGTGGGTGCGGTGCTTAGCACTCAGTGAGTGTTCAACACTCAGTAACCGAGACCATGATGATCATGGCCATTCGTACATCCAATTAGTTTGGGCCATTCATTCTGCAAAGAGTTACGGAGCAGCACCTATGTGTCAGGCAAGGTGCTTGGCTCTAAGAATTGTGCCAGTAACATTTAACCCTTGCCCTCAAGGAGTTTATAATCCAGTGAGGGCAGCAGACATAAAAATGGCTAAGTGACAACACAATGTAGTAAGTCCTTGATAGAAGTTGGGTCTTGCAGGATGAATAGGAGAATGCTAGGCAGAAAAGAGGGGAAGAGGGCA
Source organism: Eidolon dupreanum (assembly GCA_028627145.1). Lineage (NCBI taxonomy): Eukaryota > Metazoa > Chordata > Mammalia > Chiroptera > Pteropodidae > Eidolon > Eidolon dupreanum. Next base: position 10,140,075 of record CM053502.1, on the reverse strand, counting down.
TTTTGGCAGGAGGGACAGCAGAAACAGAGACCTGGAAGGGAGGCAGGAAGGGCCCGGGAAAGCGTGTAAAGTTCATGGGGCTCCAAATGGTGGGTGGAGGGAATCCGGCAAGCTTCTTCTCACCCTTGGAAAAGATTGTTCAGTGATCCCAGTGGCCAGGGTGTGAGTTCAATATTCTCGTCTGCCTGTGGTCAATGGTGCTTGAGGTGCTGAGTGGCTGAGTGATTCAGTCCAGATCACAGAGCAAAGGACACTGGGGCAATTAGTTACATGAAGGCTAAACTTCATATTTGTTCTTTGGGAAAGCTGGAGAAACTGTGACATTTATATTTGCTCTTCCTTTTTAAAAATCCCATCTTTTATTGATTCACCCTTCCTTCCGCCATCATGCACGTGGACTGTCCCTGACATTTGGCAGTAGATGGGCCCAGAAACAGTTGCCTGTAAATTGCATCTAGTCAACTTGGAACCGAGGTGAATCTGATCACTGTTCATCTCCCCACCCCACCCCCACCCTGTGAACTCCGTGAAGGCAACACTGGTTGCCTCCCCAGTGTTGGGGCTGTTCCTGGCATATAGTAGATGCTGGGCAAACATCTGTTGAATCAACACAATCCAGATGACTCCGATGACCTTTCAGGGGTAGTTAAGGAGGGGGCCTCTCCCTTTTTCTCTGCATCTTCCCAGTTTCCCTGGCCCTTGGAGGGGCCTCCCAGTTTCTCAGTCTGGAAGTTACTAAACTATAAACAGACACTTAAATGAAGAGCTCAGCCTTTAAAGAATCCTTTGAAGAAAGGTTGCAATGTGACTAATCATCCCCTAATTTATTGGTCTGTAAATTTGCATTTTCCTACAGTACATTTTTCTTAATGGAGGGCCCTCCCACACCATGGACAAAGGCAATTTTAGCTGGGGGTTCAGCTTCCCATTTAGAAGATATGGATTCTTTTCCAACATTAGAATCATTATTGTTTTAATGTCTATAACAAGATTATATGCAGGCAGGGGCCAGGAGAAGGTGAGGTGGTAGGGGGTCGGAAGAGGGGGCTGGGGTGGGGCTGGGACAAGGAGGGTGGGCGTGGGGGAGCCAGGCAGGGACTGGAGGGGTACAGGCAGCTTGGGCCCTATCTTTGCCTCACCCGCTCTCTTGCCGTTAGTCAAGAGCCCCCTGTCAGCTCCAGTCATTCAGTACCTGGAACTGCTCCCCACTGCTTGCCCTACCCCCACCCTCACCTCCCCTCCCCCATCCCTTGGCCAGGGGACAAGCTCAGGCAGGATTTATGGGGCTGGCCCCTGCGGAGAGGATCCGGGGATAAATCTCAGCTTATTTAGGAGCGTGATCTACATTTATTGCACTTAATGTGATCTTTAACGTGTCCAAGAGGGACCCATAAATCCCAGCCCTGGCCGGCTCCTCCAGCAGGGCCCCTGGGCCGGCCCCGCCCCTTTCTGGGGCGAGCTAATGGGAGTTCCTGGGTCTGTTGATTCCGTTTGCTTAGGGCTCCAGCCCTGGCTTAGCAACCAAGGACTGGTGCCCTCCCTGAGCTTCCTGAAGCCACAGGACCAAAGCCACATGCCCACAGGTGGGCTCTGCTGGTGTGTGCCCTGCTCTGCTGAGGGAGGAGTCCCTCTCTGGGACAGACACTGTTCATGCCTCCTGGACTAGGTAAATTCCAGGATCCTTTCCCTAGCTAGGATTTTGTAATTAACATGATACAGGCACAGAGGAGGAGGTGAGCAGGGCAGAGTCTGTTGAACAGCATCCCAGGGCATGAGGCAGGGATAGAGGGGAGGCAGATTCATGACTACTATGACGCAGTATTGTTTTTATAAATATGAGCATGTGTATATATAATAATGAGCCCTTCAATGTGGATAGCATTTTACAATTTATAAATCACATCGACATCCATCCTTCTTGTTCCCCAGGAGAAACAATGGCTTGGAAAGGCCATAGCTTGCCCAAATTTGGAAGGTTAATGAACAGCTAAACTGGGCTTGAGAAATGGACACCTGTCTCTTTTCAGGTACCTCCCTGTCCATGTGTGTGGGCACCTGTGTGTGCCACCAAGCGTGCATGTGCACATGGGTATTGCACACCCAGGTGCAGTGAACTTGGGAGTACACCCCGTTTATGAGCGCCTGGTAGAGCATGCCCACCGGGAGTTCTGCAGAAAAATAGAGGTCGCTCCATGTACCTTTCAATCCTTTTGGCTCTGGTTTTCTCCCAGCAAAGAGAAGTCATGCCTTGCTATTCAGAGCGTGTATGTGCACGTGTGTCTCTTGCGTGTATGAGTGTGCATTTGGGACGGGGAAGAAGTCTCAGTGCGCCCATTATGCTAGAAATGATAAAAGCAGCTTTAAGAACTGACTCCACACCCCATGGGTCTGGGTCGTGAAGTGGTCTCCGGTAGTCTCCTCTGCAAACGGGCTCCATGGCCCAGCGCCCCTGTCCCTGGTGCGCCACCGTGATGGGCTGAGGCCCATGATCGCACGGACGTTTCCACCAGCCTACGAGCAAGAGCATGGCAGCCATGCCCTCCCGTGCTCACTGGGCCATGCACAACTACTGTCTCACCACCCGGGTTCCGCTTCCAGTACAGCTCCTGAGTAAGTGCTGAGTACCGTGAGGAAGCCATCCCCCGCCATGCGGGCCTCCCCAAGGCTGACCCTGGTCACTGTGGGTGAAGTGCTTTTTCAGGAAGTTCATGCTCCTGTTCATGGCCAAAGTGTTGAGTCCCCAGGGCATTCACAATCTCCCCAGGCCTCCAGCAGCATGATCCCCTGTGTTGGCTCACGAAGCCACAAGGAAGCAGCCTGGTGGCCAGCCCAGCAAAGCCAACGCAGGGACCCCCACACTGAGTGGCCCCCACCAGCCACTAGACTTCTAGAGGCGCTAGGCTTTTTTGAGCCTCTCCCGGTCTTCCCTCCCCTCCTCCCCACCCCACCCCAAAGACCAGGCAGGCTGCAGCAAGCAGAAGCAGTTGGGTTCTTTTATATCGAAACGGCAAAACACTAAACATGAACTTGAGAGAGCCTCACTCTTTACTACCCAAGCCACACATGAGCCTTCCCAACACCCGGTAACCAACTGTGTGGAAAATAAACAAGCAGCCAGCAAAAATAAACCAAAACCAAAACCAAAAACAAAACAAGAAAACAAAAAACAAAAACAAAAAGAATCGACTCCGATAATCGAAGACCATTCTCTTCTCTGGGTGTGCAATGACTGTCCCAGCCCCTGTTTTGCCATGCCCTGGCAGCATGCCCAGTGCCAAGAACACATCTATGTACACATCTGTCTGCACACACGTGTTCATGGACATGTGAAGCAGAAGGATATGAAGGCCCGGACGCAGGAGGGCTGATGTGATCACCAGGACTGCCACTTGAGGTTGAGGGTTATATGTTTTCCTTGGGTGAATTTCTAGAAATGGTGTCGTGTCTGTAATAAAGGCTTGCAGCTGAGTGTTGTATAAGAAATGCCAGGGGAAGGATTAATAACTGCTGTTTCATTGAATTTAGTGGAAAGGTTACACTCCGTGTATTATTTTCTAATTATAATACTAATCCTTATTCATTGCAAAAAAGTTAGAAAATCAGGAGAGCATAATTAAGAAAAATTTTTAAAAATCATTTGTAATTCTGCCAAAGATAACTAATTTTTAACTTTTCTAGAGTATTTCCTATCAGACTTTTTTTCCATGTGTGTATATATTTCTTAAAAACTAGGATCATCTAATGAATCCTATCTTGAAAACTTTTTTTCTTAATATATCGGGAACTGTCTTGCCTGACATTCCATATTCTCCTCCCCATTCTTGTCACAGGACACCTTGCTTCTAGGGTACAGATGAGCCAGGATTTTCCTCCCAAGAAGACCTCCAGGTTGATTTCTGTTTTTCACTCATATAAACAATCTTGGAGACTAGAGCTCGGACTCATCCCACAATGGGTTCCCCAGCTTACATTCCTAGAAGTGGAATCGCTGGCTTGGACGTTGTGCACATTTGAGGGATTTCCAATAGCTCGCTGAACTGCTCTCTAGAAAGCGAGGTTTGCTCATGTTGGGGATGAGAGGATCCACGTGACAACTTGAAGGGTTTGTTTATGAAGGAGGAGTTTGAGAGTAAGGAGCTAGGTCATGCCGTCCCTTCTGCTGTGGTGTGGGGTGGCAGAGGCGAGCAAAGGGAGGTAACAAAGAAGAGATTCTACCACCCAGAGTCCTTTGTGGTGGACTGGCCTTCATGCCGCCTGGCACTCTGTCCCTGACACCATGTCGGCAATCTCCACCCAGCAGTAGGCACAAGGCAGGAACTGAGTCAACACTGGCGAGCGAACAAATATTTGTTGAAGGGACAGATGTTTGTTGAATGTTCAAAAATTTGCCGATAGAATAAATGTTTGTTAAAAGAACACTATTGTTCTTGGAAAAGCTCCTGCTGATTCACGGGCTATTTTCCCTTCTCTGGTGTCCCTGGACTGAAAGGTAAGTAAGTTCAGAGCCCACCTCGGCAGAGCTGCACAGGGGACCGGAGCCTCATCTGTGCTTGGCCAGGCAGCTTCTGGAAGGCAGGCTGGACATTTGTCATCTCTGTGACTCCAGGGTGCAGTACGACCCCGTCTCCCCGCTGTGTCTGAGCAATGACAGTTGAAGGAATAAATGACTTGGTTCAGACCCCTACTCGACTGACCTCTACCACCAGTGTGACATGGACAGTTCTGCTTAAGCTCTCCGAAGCTTCCATTCTCTAACGTAAAATGAAGAAACTGGCCTCTTGGTGGCTTTCTACCTTTTTCTTTAAAATAGAATTTTTTGCTCCAAACAAATCCCACTCCAAAGTGCTGCTTCCTTCCCTTGGTGGAACCCCTAGGGTTCCGTGGCACGTGATTTGAGAATCCTCAACATGGTTTGTGTCTAAAGTTCGGACTAACTCAAGGGGGCCATGACTGGGATTCACATTGCTCAGCACCAGGAATTTACCCCAAACACAGCCAATCCGTCCAAGAAACTGTAAGGAAGGTGGCTTAAATCCTGAGGGAGTACAATGGATTAAAGCATTGTATAAATGATAAATTTCCTGGATTGTATAACTGTGCATTCTGTGGTTATGAAAAAGAAGATCTTTATTCTTAGGAAATACATATTGAAATACGAAGGCAAAGAACAGCATCACATAGCCTAATATCAAATGGTTCAGGAAAAAGTATGAATATATCTATGTATGAGGATGATAAAGCAAATGCAGTAAAATGTTACAGATGATGGATATGGATAAAGGATAGACAGGAGCTCTTTGCACTATTTTTGCCACTTTTCTGTAAGTTCAAGTGGTCTCAAATAAGAAAATTTTTTAAATTAATATTTTTTCAGAAAACTTGGCAAAGAAAAAAACATTTAAAATTTCAAACTATCTCAAGAGAAAAGTAATAGAAAAGAAAGAAAAGCGTCTAAGGGAAGGAGAGATTATGGGCATCCACAGCCCTGATCAGATTCAACCTTTCCTAAGGAGGCGGGCGGCACGGAGCCTCCATGCCAAGTCCACTCACTCACTAGCCGGAAGTGGGGTGCATGAAGCTGATCCTTCTTTCACAATCGGAAGTGGTGGAAATTCACAGCATGCTAGCAGTTCCCACTGAGGAATGTTGCTGATGAATGAGAGCTACAGGGCTGCTCCATTCTGAGTCTAGAGGAGGAGAAGGGAGAAGGTCCAGAGGGCTTAGGAGGGCAGTGCTCGGGGTGGAAGGAGAAGGGATGGCAGAGAGGAAGGACGGGGTCAGGAACTGAGTGGCCACTTGGAGTGGATGTGGTCAGAGGGTTTGAGAGATGCCTCTGAGGCCTCTCAAGGGTTCAGAGGGACAAGACATGCCCCTGGTATGTGCGTGTAATGTGTGTGTGTGTGTCGTGCGTGTGCGAACACGCACGCGTACGTGCAGGCCCCTGTCCCACCTGCTCCCATCAGGAGAATCGGGCCCCGACATCCATCACAAATAAACAAATGTTCGTGTCGTGGGGACCAAGCAGCCTGCCCAGCCGAGGGCCTCCTGAGAGATCCTCTGTCTTCATACCCGTCACCCTGAAATCCAAGAAGCTCCAAAAGCCAAGTTTTCACTTAACTCGTGAGTCTGTAAAATACAACTTGAACTGTCACAAGGCTATTTATGGTCTTTATTTTTCCCACTTACTGTGAATATTCATACATTTCGCTGCAGAAATATTAATGTGTTTGCGTGCAGAGTGCTGCTCAGGCCACACAGGTGTTATTACAAACGCTGCGGAATGCGGGCCGGATTACCCTTCTAAAATCTGAAAGGTTATGAATTTTGAAACATGTGGCCCCAAGGGTTTCCAATAAGGGACTGTGGACTTGTTTTAGGGTGAAGTTGTAGTTTCCAGAAGAGGGATCAGGAAGAAAGTTGCAATGTGTCCATCCATGTGTGCACACATGGTGCATGTGTGTGTGTGTATGTGTGCATGTGTGTGTGTGCATGCGTGTGCATGTGTAAAGGCTTGATTTGGGTGCCAGTGACTGACTATGAGCGAACTTGATCTCTGTAACCAGACCTCAGGATGTTGGAGGTTTCACTCCTTAAATAGCAGAACAGGAGTCATTCACTCATTCATTTTTATTTTGGTGACATCAATATGGTTGGTTGAAAATAACAAAGCTCACCCTATATACATAGAGCAAACTGTAGGTAACGCACAGAGGCGGGAGGGCTGAGTTAACCACCAATCCCCATGTACCAGGACACAGTGAGACCTGAATTTCTGTCTTAGTCACGTCCTGGCTAAGTCTCCTGCTTGGTCCCTCTTTGGTTCTATCTCTGACTTGCCCCTTCTGCTTATTCGTTTCCTGCAGGACTGTGATTCATCACACCCACCTGGCACCAAGTCCCAGAGCTAGTGTTCCAGGGGTGGACAGAGCTAACGTACTGGGGTAGAATGCCTTTAGTCTCCCTTTCTGGGTTTCTTCCCAGCCCTGCCCTTTCCAGCTTGTCACCTAGAATACCCAGAACACACCTGCTGCAATGGAGAGACAGACTGACAGCTCCAGCTTCGAGCTGGAGCCCATGAGCAAGAGTCCTGGCTCCACTGCTGACACCATGGGGCCTTAGTGAAGTCCTTGCTCTTTCTGGACCCCTCTCCTCAGCCACCCTACATGACTCTGGGGTCGTTTTTCTCTTGGGGAGAAGGGATCCTGAAAGGAAATGGTGTGTAGAGAGACAGCTGTAAGCAGGAAGCATCATTCACACCTGAGTGGTGGTACTTATGTTTTTGGATGGCCCCTGTGTGGCACATGGGTGGTCAGAAACCAGGAGGCTCCCTGGAGTCCTGGTGGCCGTGCCCTTGCACCTGTTGGAGGACTTCAGCAACCACCCCCTTCTCACTCACCTGCATCACCAGTTCCCTCCCCACTACTAGACCATCACCAGCATACACACAGGTAGCAAGTCCCTATTTAAAGGAATAAAAAATAAAATGACCTTGTCTACTAAATGCAACATGACATCCTGGATTAAACTGGATCCTAGAGCAGATATAGAACTTTTGTGGAGAACCAGGTGAAATCTCAATCAAATCTGTAGGCGGATTGATAGTATTGTACCAAAGTCAGTGTCTTGGTTTTGACAGATGAACTGTGGATATAGAAGACATTAATATCAAGGGAAGCTGCGTGAAGGGCATATGGGAGCTCTCTGTAGTATTTGCAACTTTTCTGTAAATATAAAATGATTCCAAAATAAAAATGTTATTTTTTTAAAAAGCCTTCTCTTGATGCCACATTGTTCTCCCATATTTTGCGTCCTGTTTTGTCAAAATTCCCCAAAAGAACTGTCCACAGTCACCATCGGTGGTTCCTCTCTTCTCATTCTGTCAGGTTTTCACCCCAATCTGCCCCCAAACTGCTCTGTCAAGGTCGCCAGTGGTCTCCATGTGCCCATTCAATGTCAGTGCTTAGTTCTCACCCTTCTCCATACTCTGCAGGGTTGACGACCAACGTTCCCTCTTGAAACGCCCCTAACTTGGCTTTGAGACTCTGCTGTTCTTATTCCTCCTCTCATCTCGCAGGTCCTTCCTTCTCCACCTCTTTTGCTGTATTTCCCTTCTCTCCCAAACCCCTAAATGTAGCCTGCAGCCCCAGACTGTTTTGTACTATCTTTACTCTCCCCCACGTAACCTCATCCAGCTCCAAGACCGCAAATACCGTCCACATGCTGACAGCTCCCCCATCTATGCCGTCAGCTCAGACGCCCATGGCCTCCATGCAGGTGTGTGGTAGACCCCTCACTCTGAACGGCCCCCAAACCCAACCTTTGAATCCCCGCCCCTCCCCCAAACTCGCTCCACACTCATCTTTGCCATCACCGTAAATGCCAACTCTATCCTTCCAGTTGTGCTGGCCCCGAACCCTGAATTTGTCCTCAACGTCTCTTTCTCACACATCTGGTCTATCAGCAAATCCTGTCATCGCTCCACGATATGTCCAAAATCTGAGCCGTCTCCTCACCCCCACTGCTACCCACTGTTCGTGCTGCATTGTCTCGTGCACGGATGGATTCGGGAACCTCCTCACGGGGTCCCTGCTTCTGCCCTGCCCCACTTCTGTCTATTCTCAAAACAAGAGCCAGAGGATCCCTTGAAAATCTGTCAGATCAGGCCATCCTCGGTTCCAAAACCTCTAATGATTCCCATTTCATTCACATTAAGAGTCAAAGTCCTTACAATGGCCATCAAGGTCTATGTAACCTGGTCCCCCATTTCTCTGACCTCACTTTCCTCCATTCTACTCTGCTCCAGCCACACTGACCTTCTTGTCCTTCAAATACACTAGGCATGTTCCTGCCTCAGGGCTTTTGCATGTGCTGTGTCCTCTACCTCCTCAATTCCTTCAAATCTCTGCTCAAAGATCCCCTTCTTAATGAGACCTTCACTGACCACCTTTCATAAAACAGTAAAAACCCCATTCTTTCCCTCGGTTTAGACTTCTCATCATTATGTGGTATGCTTGGGTCTACCTGCTTACTGCTGATGGTCTCCCTGACCAGACATCAAGTCTAGAAGACAGAAACCTGATTTTGTTTTGACTAGATCCCTAGTCTCTGGGACAGGACCTAGTGGGCGAGAGGTTTTTCTGTTTGTCTGTTTGTTTTTTTAAACCAACTTTCAGGACTTAAGCCAAAAAAAGGAATTCCTTGCTGGGCTGAACGCTGCCTAAAACATCCTCTGCTTGTTCTAGAAGGCTTTCCTGTGGCTGCCAAGGCTAAGGTAGCCTGGCTGGGCTTGGAACACCAGCATCTTCCACCCATGTGACTCCTCCGGCAGGTGGGCACAGGTGCTCACTCGTGTGCATGTGGCCTGCATAAGTGTGTGTGTGCATGGGGGGCAGGAGAGTGTAGGGCACGCTGGTGGCTGGCTGCAAGGTCCAGGTGTCCTCGTGGCTCTTGGGTGAGTCACTTGTCTGTCCTTAAAGATTCCTGTGACGTCCCAGAGAGAGTGGGTCTGGAATGGAGGCCCATGGATCGGGAGTCTGGGAGGCTGCAGCCTCTTCCCTCCTCTTCTCTCCCTCCTCCCCGGTCCCTACTCGGACTGGTCTGAGTCCAGTCTGAGTCCGAATCCCCACCCAGCTGCCCAGCGCTTGAACTCCTGCCCTGGATCCTAGCTGAGTCTCCCTGTCTGGTACACACCTCCCTCTCTGTCACTTCCCTCCCTTCCTTCTTTGTCTCTGTGCTGCTCCCCTCCCTTTCCTTCAACTTTTTTACTCTACTTTTCTCCCTGCTATTTCCTTTCTTTTCCTCTAGTCTGTTTCTGCCTTTCTCTCTGCCTCCACCTCTCTCCCTGCCTCTGCGTCGGTCCCTCTCTCCCTCTTCTCTCTATGTGGCTTTTCGTCATCAGTCTCCCCTTTTTCTCCCTCCTCTCTCACACATCTGTCCGCCACTCCTTCTGCCTCTCCCCCTGTTCTTTTCTTCTTTCAGCCATTCTCCCTGGTCTGTCTGTCTGTCCCTCTCTGCCTGTCCCTTCCTCGTGCCTACCCTCACTGCCTCCCTCTCTCCCTGTCGTCTCTTCCTTGCCCTGCCTCGTCCGTCTCCCCGTCACCCTGTCTGTCTCTCCCTCTGCTTTCCGGGAAGGCAGCTGTGATTTACGAGCTGCGGACAGGGCCAGCTGCGGGTGCGGGAGGCCCTGATTACAGTTTCCCGGAGGAAGCTGCCTGCTCGGGGATGGCAGGGTGACAGCGTTTATACAGAGCAGCCCAGGCCTCGGAGCACGGCTGTCAGCTCTAGACGGATGGAGTGCCGGAGAAGGCCCATTACTTCATTCACACCTCTTCGGGCAAACAATAAAACACTTACACACGGCCTTGACTCAGGCGGGCCTCCCCCAGAACATTCCCAGCCTGGCCCAGGGTCTGGGCCTCTCTGATGGGAAAGAGTATGGCAGGGGGGCAGGGGCGGTCCCTGGGGAGGCCCACCAGGCCCAAGGCCCAGAGAGAGTCCCAAACCTGGGCTCCCACCCAGGGCTTTGGCACTGCCCCAGGCCAGCCACCTCTCTCTGGGCCTCAGTTTCCTCATCTGTGAAATGGGCTGTAATGCTCACACAGGATGAATGAGGTGAAAAGCATATATAAACTGTAGAGTGCTAAAAGAGGTAAGTGACATTATCAATATTAATGAAAAATAATGTTCACATTATCCTGGGTAGAAGGGAAAGTGCCTTTGGCCCCGCAAAGGGAGGTTTTTGAGCAAGACGTGAGATGGAATCTAAGGCTGACAATGGATGGGAAGAAACTATAAGGTTGGCAAAGTTACTCCCTTTCTGCCTGTTTCCAGGGGAACCCCTTTCACCAGGTACCCAATTCTGGAATCTTCATTCACATGGAGGTTAAAGTGACTATGAACAGCTACTGTTGTGTAGGCCCCCTAACCCATGATCCCACCTGTGAGAAGCTGCATTTTTTCCCAGGAGCAAAGCATTCAGTTAAAGAAATACTGCCTCTACGGTGAGACTCCAGGCCCTGTGGAGAAAGGATTCGAGGCTGAGGTGGGATGGTCTCACTGACTTGTAACTGACCCTGTGTTTCTAGAAAATGAAACTGGGGTGGAAATATCAGTTACGGCACACTTGCTACAAGCCAGGCACTTGAACTACAAGTGCCACCAACATTGTCTCACTCCCTCCATGTGTCAGGCACAGCCCACGTTCTTCGTGCCCCTTGCTTCGCTGAATTCCCCCAGCACCTCTACCAGGTGGGTGCTGTAGCCCGTGTCTCACAGCTGAGGGAGTAGAGGCTCAGAGAGATTAAACAGCTAGCCCAGGATCACACAGCATGTCCATGGTGGAACTGAGATTGGAATCCAGTTCTAAAGCCCATGTTTGTCTGTCAGGCTCAGAGGAGCAGTTGGTAGGCGGGCTCTGGGGCCAGGGGATTGGGGGCCCCATGCTGGCTTCAGCACTTTCCAGCTGCGTGGCTTGGGGCAAGTGGCTCGACCTCTCTTGAGCTGAGTTTGCTCATCCATCCCTGGAAAGGATGATAAATACCCCCTACGATGGCTGTGAGGATTAAATGAGACGATGCACGTGAAGGGCTGAGAGTAGCATCTGGTACACACAGTACACATCCAACAGATGTGAGGCCGCGATTAAGGTACAGAATGTCCAGCCCCTGCGTCCTGCCCCTCCCTGCTCCTCACCCCTGACTGTTGGTCTCTGGTGTCAATTTAACAGCAGTCCTTTTAAGAGACAGGCAGGAGGCCGAGGCTGTAACGAAGGGGTTGATCCACAAATAGACTTAACTTGAGAATAAAATTATCCACCAGGCAGCAGAAGCCAATGAACAAAAGTGTTAATCTGTTTCTCTCCTATTGAATGACCAGCTGGTGTCATTACACACCTCGTCAGGCCTCTGGTCCC
>CM053502.1:10108542-10127664 GCA_028627145.1 Eidolon dupreanum | reverse complement strand
TGAATGAGAAAGTGACTGGATGAATTCTTAAGTGGTGTGTAAGTGAGCAAACAAGTTAGTGAGCTGGAACATCGATTAGAGATTTGTTGAAACGATGAAGCAAATGGGTGAATAGACGGATGAATAAATCAAGGGAAAAGAAGGAAGGGAGGAAGGAAGAGAAAATGAAAGAACAAATCATCCAGGTGGAGGGGCACCTCCAGCAGGGTCAAGTGTGTGAGAGCAGGTCAGTTGCTGCCAATCTACAAGCTTCCCATAGAGATGCCCCAGTCCCCATCCACAAGCCCCAAAACCATAGGCTCTATCGGGTTGGCAAACTATGGTTCACAGGCCAAATCTGACCCACCGACTGTCTTTGTAAATAAAGTTTTATTGGAACACAGCCACGCTCATTTATTTATGTGTTGTCTACACCAGCAGAGTTGAGTAGTTGCAAGTGAGACTGTACAGCCTATAAAGCCTAAAATATTTTCTACCTGACCCTTTCCAGGAAAAGGTTGCCACTCCCTCCAGTAGAGCCTCTTGCTAAAGAGACCAGAACTGGCATGCTGCCTGGGACCCTCCCAATGCTGGCTGGAACCCTCCCCACCTTCAGAGGATCCTGAGGACCTCACTTTCACACCTTTGGAACTGGGCCCTTGCCGCCTCTCCAGGCAGCCCCTCCTGCCCTAGAACTTCTCGAGCCTTCGAGCCTTCGAGCCTTCGAGAGCTCTTCCTTTGGCTGAGCAGAAATGTTCTGCCTTCCTGCCCGCCCCCACCCTAATCCCGACCTCCCGCCTTGACCATGGGTGTTTACTCTGACATTTGCCCTGCATCCTGGTTCCACACCAGCCAGGACAGCTCAGGCTCGGCTGGATCCCTTTCTCAACCAGGGAGGCAAGTGAGTCACCAAGTCCAGAGAGGGGACATCTGCTGGGCTCCGGCCCTCAGCTAATCTCACTAATTCTGAGAGAGGCCCAAGCCACCCCTGCTGCCTCTTGTTTGTACTTGGGCCTGGTGTGGAAGCCAGCCGGCTTGAGAGGGGAGATTCACTCACGTAGAATTGTGGGCTATTTGGACTCCGAGTGTTTAGTTCAAGTTTGGTTTTGTCTTCAACTCCTGGGATGAATTCCCGAAAGAGCTGGGGAAATCTGGCCTCGACTTGGGCCTGTGTACCGGGAGGCAGCACTGTCCTCATTAATACCCACGTAGATCTTGTACCCACTTTACAAAACACACCCACATTGTCCAGGGCACCTGCTTTCTCGTTGCCTCTCTTATTCTGGAATCTTTTAGAATCATTTGAGAACCATATAAGCTTCAACAGCTTGCTTTGGACCCATTTCCACCATGCTCCATTGATGCCTTAGCCCCATTTTACAGATGGGAAGACTGACACACCTCCGACGTGCTGGGACTGAGGACTCACACTCCAGTGAGCAGGTCACTAATCAGTGGGCACCCAGATAGAGGAGCAGGGTATGGAGAGGCAAGCCGAGGGCCATAAAGCAGGAGGCCTGAGCTTCTCAGCCCAGTGGGAGTAAGGAACGCGTGGGCAGAGGGGTGGAGTCTAGAAGGCTTCTTCCCCACAGGTTCCAAGTGGTTTTACCTCTATTCACTGTGTTCATTGCCTCTGTAACTTTGCATGAAAAGGGCCCACAGATTTGGAGAGAAGAGGAGGAAAACAGGAAAATAAGTGAGGAGAGATAGCAGTTACGAACATGGGCTCTGAAATCAGACTGACTGTGTGCAGGCCTGGCACTGCTGCTTTTTAGCGGAGTCCACTTTTCTCATCTGTCCAATGGGACTTATAATGCTGAGCTTACGGCCTTCTGAGGGTGAAATGAGGTAATGTGTGTCAAGGCCAGGTGCTTGGCCAGGGGACACCCTTTCTTTCCGCATGGATGCAGAGCGCTTCTTATCACTTGCTATTTGAATCTAGAGCTTAGTGTGAGCCCCAGAGTGAGGTTATGTCTGATTACCATCGTGTGAACCCCCCACCATCACCAGTCCAACCCAGCAAGGCCCGGAAGGGGCCACTCCGCCGTGGGAGCATACCTGGCCTGCGTCTGCCCCCGTGGCGTCACCTGCGCACTTTAATGAAAAATTCACGGTGCGGAGCAGGGCCAGGCCAGACCAGGAAATTGCAAAGTCGTGGGCGCCTTACCTCAGCCCCACTGAACACTCTCTGCTTTTATAGCTCCACGTGTAATAACATAAAAGCATAATTTATTAAAGTATCACTTTAAGTGGGGATGGCAGGAGGGGGTCCATGCCCGGGGGGCTGTGAGTGCCATATTGACCAGAGATGCCAAGAGAGGGAGGGCAGTCTTAGCCCTCCCTGCCTGTCAGTCATGGTGCATGGTGCAGTGGGTTGGAGGGCCAGAGGAGAGTCCAGGAAACAGGAAACAGAGGCGGCAGAACCTGGAGACAAGAGCCAGGCTGCATGGGTTTGAATTCTGGCTGTGTGACCTTGAATTGGTCAATTGCCCTCTCTGAGCTGTAGTTTCATCTGTAAATGGAAGGACTTGCTGAGAGGTCCATTTTTCCCAGATTGAAAGAGACTTCCAGGCACTGAGCAGTGCCAGGAAATGGCCTGAAGTCACCTCATTAAACACAGAGGGGTATTTACACTGAAAGAAACAAATATTTATCTCTGGACCAAGAAGGAAGAAGGTCTTTGGAACTCCAGTCTCATATCTGGCTCAGCCTTGCTTGGAGGGAAGGGATGAGGCAGGGAAGGGGAGGAGGAAAGGGGAGGGAGGGAGGGTGCAGGGACAGAGGCAGGGCTGGAGTCAGGCAACTGGGTTCAAATCCCAGCCCTGCCACCACCCAGCATTGTGACCCTGAGCATGGGTCCTCACACTTCTGTACTCCAACGTCCTCCCAGAAAACATGGCATGAAAAACACCACAACCTCTCAGGATGAAAGGAAGTTTCGATGAGGTGATGTGTGCCTGACACAGGATAGGTGTTCAGTAATTACTGACTCTATGCCAGGCACTGTCCGAGCTCTCAGGGTCCTACAGGGAAGAAGACAAACAAGCAGCAGGTATTTTTATTAGGAAAAATACGATGCAGAGAATGGTCTCACATGGGGACTTACAGCTAAGGAGCTGGTAGCACCAAGGAGATGGGACCATTTATCACATGGCCTGCACAAAGATGCATAAAAGCAATAATTATGCACAAAATGACTAGACACATGGTAGGCCTCTCCTGGCTTCTGTTGGCCCACCTACCCCAAGGGAGTAATGGATGGGCCACCTCATAGGCAAGAGTTGCAAATTTTCAGAACCCAATTCAAAGCATTAGTCTAACCAAAGAATTGTATTTTTGGTGCTTCCTACATGGGTTCTGGTTGCTGAAATGAGAGACTTCCTAGAATCCAGGTGGTCCTCTCCACCTGCCTGGTGACCACCTTGGTCCAGGTCACCATCCTCTCCTGACTGGTATCTTTTAGTAGCATCCTGGCTGGTCCCCCAGCTTCCACCCTTGTCCCCTGCAGTCTTGTCACAGCAGCCAGTATGGTCACGTACCTTGGATGCGGTTGGGGGTGGCTGGGGTTGGCTAAGAGGAAGCCTCTGAAAGAACTGAACTAGGAGAAATGAACGCGAAGCAGGAGAGGAAGTGGTCGGATGTGGGAAGAACTTACTGACTGAAGGAAAAAAGCATTTTCAATGTACCCTTGGGAGAAGCTACAGAGG
This sequence comes from Eidolon dupreanum, assembly GCA_028627145.1. Lineage (NCBI taxonomy): Eukaryota > Metazoa > Chordata > Mammalia > Chiroptera > Pteropodidae > Eidolon > Eidolon dupreanum. The sequence continues at coordinate 10,123,978 of CM053502.1, read as the reverse complement.
GTCCGAACTTCCAGTCCTGCTGTGGGAGGGTTATTCAGCTTCTCAATGGGGCCGAGGCACGGGGTGGGCCCAGAAGACCCCAGAGAGTTGTGGACACGTTGGCAAGCTGATGACGTGACCAGAGCTGACTGGTGGGATAGGAGCAAAGGCCTCCCCGAAGCACATGGGGCGAGCAGCTGCCCTCCTGCCAGACTTTATTTATTTAAAGTTGTGGTTGTTGCGTTTGGTGTTTGTTGAAATGACTCTGGGGCTCTCCTCCCATGAGCATGAGCTCCGAGCCCCACTGAGAACTTGAAAGTGACATTCCTCAGCCCAGCTAAGAGGAGGGCAAGAGCCCAGGCCAGAGGAGAGAGTGAAGGGAAGGGCAGCTGGGGACAGGGTGGGGGAGACACAAGTCAGGGTCCCAGCAGGAAACAGACACACAAAAGGAATACCAGAAAAGGGGTTTTCAGAGGAGTAGGTGCAGTTAAAGGTGACCAATGAGGGGTAGTGCTGCACCTGGGACTGGCACCAGTGGGCAGCTGTTAGCACCTCTCCCAAAGGGCAGGAGAGGGAGCAGTTCCTGGAACCCAGAAGCTGTAGGGGGATGAGGCCCGCCAGTGGCCACCCAGCAGAGAAGCAAGGGCTCCAGCTCCTACCTTCACATTGGCTGAAGCCAGGTGATGAATTGTCAGGTCCCAAAGCCCAGAGCAGGTGTGGAGGGCAGAGTGATTGGGAGGTGGGGAGCAGTTCTCACAGGCCCTGGGGCTTCTCCTTCTGTAGGACAGAATTTGAGCAGGGCCTACCATGGGTTTGAAATTTCCACTCAGCCTTGACCTGTAGTTCCAGGTCTTTCCCAATGACCCCTGACTGCATGGAGCTCTGCTTCCCCATGGAATGAGTAAAAGGTTCCCAAGCACCTCCCTTCTCCATGGGAGGCCAACGTGTCTACAACTCTCTGGGGTCTTCTGGGCCCACCCTGTGCCTCAGCCCCATCAAGAAGCTAAATAACCCTCTCACAGCAGGACTGGAAATCTCGGACCCTCTGCAGCTTCTCCCAAGGGCGTAGAGATAAAAAAGCACAGATGTGGATGGAAGAAGACCCTTCTTCACCTCCTTGTTTTTAAGGCCTACAGCACGTGGTATTCCTAGGTGGTCTCCCATCCAAGTACTAACCCGGACCGACCCTGCTTAGCTTCCGAGATCAGACAAGATCAGGCACGCTCGGGGTGGCATGGCCATAGACCCCACCTCTTTGCTTTTGCTCAAGCCATGTCCTCACTGGTTTCTCTCTCCCTCTGCTCCTTGTGGAAATCCTGTTCCTCTTATAAGACCTGGCTCTGGTACTTGTCACTACTTGTTGATTTTAACAGCTATTTACTCATAACAAATAAGCACTAAAACCAGGCTTAATGGCTAAGACCACTGAAGTCAGTCTTGCCTCCGCCCTTACACACTGCATGAGTTCAGGCAAGTGGCCTCCCCTCCTGAGCCTCCATTTCTTCATCTGAAATAGTCTCACCTCCCTGAGGGGTGGACATAAGGATTAAAGAAGGCCCTAAGCACTGGCCTCATGTTTGAAGTGCAGAACCTATTTACTTTTGTCATTACACTTAACCTTCCTCACAGGGAAGAAACCGAGGCTCAGAGAGGGGCCATGACCCACCCAGGGCTCACAGAACAAGGGACCAAGCTGGAATCCCAACCCCAGTCTCACTCCAAAGCCAGCCTTCTTGTTATTATACCAGGCTGCCTCCTTCTGCAGGAAGCCTTCCTAGGTCACTCAGTGAGAAGAAATTTCTCTATCTTGGATGTGATCCATATAATTTCCTAATAATAGCTATCACACACATAGCCTTACTATACTAGGTACCTGTGTTTGAATTCATTTAGTCCTCATAACAACTCTCCAAGGTCATTCCTGCTGTCATTCCCATTGATGAAGAATCTGGAGACTAAGGAGGTTAAGTAACATAGCCACTTAGATCAGCATTTGAACTCAGACCTGCCTCCTTTTCAGGCTTGCTCCGATGTGCCCATCTTCCCACTAGACGGGAAGGAAGCTGACCAAGGTCAGGGCCGGCTGAGCATCACCTCTCTTCCTCTGTGTTCAAGTGCAGGGCTTCTCTTGGATATGGTCGGGTGAAGACCTGTTTTTTAAGGGAAAGCTGATCAGGAAGCAAGGTGAGTGGGAGAAAGGCAACTATCTTGCAACCCCATCAGACCCCAACCCATCAGACCCACTACTCTCTTCCAGATGGGGCGCCAGCCTTCTTGGTGGTCAACCCCCCACCTCTACCCCACAGCAGCCAGTTTCTCCTTCTGAAACACAAGTCTGTATCTGCCCCCACCCACCAGCCCAAACCTTCTAACCCCTCCCCTCCCCAACCCCTCAGGAGCAAACCAAGCTCCCTCACCTGGCATTCTGGATTCCCATGATGCAGTCTCATCTGCTTGTCATTGCTGTGCCCCTAGACACAAATACCTCCCCTCTCCCAGGATGCCCTCGCAGATTCCCTACTTTTTTAGAAGTATCTTCAGGTCAGGGATGGTTCTTTCCATCCAAACACCTTCCACCCCGTCACCTGATCCAATGCCTGGCCCACACAATGAATGCAAACACTCAACAACTGTTCATTGAATTGCGACCATTGGCCCAGGAGGTCTGAATGCTGGTCCCAATCTGGTCCCGCTAATTTATCCGGACACATGCCTTCCCTACCCCTGAGTTTCAGTTTCTCATTTGTATGAGGAAGGATTGAACAGCATGCTCTTTGCAGGGCTCAGATGCTGTGAATCTCTCTCTTGCACACGCACACACACACACACAGGACCCATGCCAGCCTCTCCCCAGGACACTGAGCTTCTCCACGGATTAAATTACCAACATTTCATTAGTGGGAGGAAGGGAGGCAGGGCAGGTGAAGGAGCTGTGAATTCCTCACACAAAGCCTGTCCCCGCAAGGCCTGGACCAAATGCCACAGCGTGTCTGTGCCCATCTGCCTCTGGGGTGAGGTATGGGTGGGGGTGGAGATACAAGCAGAGAGAGGTTCCCCAAAACTTGAGTGCCAAAGAAAAGACACCCAAAGAATCTCACACTCACATATACTCTTTTCTCAGATATTAGCACACATTCATGCGTTCATAGGTGCATGCACACACACACTTAAACACACATACATGTGTCCTACACTCACATTTACACACATATGCAACACTCTCTCGTATTCAGTCAACAAACATTCATTGAGCCAGTTTGCTAAGAAAGACTCGCTCTCCATTCCTCACTCTTCCATGAAACATGGCCCCACATTTGGTCACATCCTTAGCCACGCACACACCCCGATCACCCACACAAACTCACACATCCAAGGCCCTGTGAGAGCCTAGCAACATGTGCATAAGCTAGTCAAAGCCAAGAAAGGTAGGGAAATCAGCCACAGAGAAGTGTGCCAGGAAGTTAATTAATAAAAATATTATGATATTTTTCTGGATTTGGTAACGTTTGTGGTATTTCTCAGTTTTAAAATTGTGCAATTTGTTTTGGTTTCTTTTTCCATTTTAAAGACTCTTTCGTATTTGTACTTTTGTGTTACTTTTCATAAAGAAGGACACCCAAACCAAGTACATGTTCAGCCTCGCCAAGCCGGAACCTGCCCCTGCAAACACTCAGATGTTCAGCTCAACAATCCCTCTTGCACTCACACTGCTGTACACGCATTCACATCTCCATGTAGTCTTATGAGTCAAAGACAGTGTCACACATGCCGTGGGCACACAGTCTCTCACACCTGCCCTTCCCTTCTCAGTTCAGTCAGGTGGGCAACCCAGGCACCTTCAGCTCACCAGGCCTCATAACAGACTCCATAACTCCATCCTTCACAGGCCCCTGCCCTTCTGACTGGGACGCTTTCATCAGTAGGAGGAAGGCAGGCAGGGCATTTGAAGGAACTTCCTTTCAGATATGCCCTTCCCATCCCCAGCACTCACAATACCACACACCTACTCCCCAAGACACCGGCCACTCACCTTCCCACTCCATACCCAGACCTGGGCCATGCACGCACCCTGCCTCTGCCCCGCAGTGCTGCGCTCAACGCCACCTCAGCCGGAAAGCGCCAAAACCCACAGAGCATCTGGGATTTCCTTGGAGACCTCCTCAGTGCCCAAAGGCGCCTAGCATTGATAAGACGACGTGCAAATTGGAACTATACAGTCCGTCTTGGGTTCAAATCCTAACTCCATTTCCCCACCTGTGAAATCAGGGAATAATCCTACCTCACAGGCATGTTGTGAGGATTAACTGAGCAAACGCAAGCCAAGCACAGAGCGAGAGCCCGAGAGCCCGGTGCACGGTGGTGGCCACTCTGTTTTCCTCTCCCTGACTGCAAGAAGAGGGGAGAGAGTCCTGCTTCTCTAGACTGACCCCTCTTCCCGCCGCCCCTGCGGGCCCAGCTCCCCCTCCCTGTTGCCTCAGCCACATCACCCCTTCGGCCACCCGAGTGCTGGGATCACCAGCGCACCTGCTTCCAAGGGCTCTAATTTCCTGTAAGTGTAAGAATTCAGGTCAGACACCGCCCGAGGCCGCAGTCCCCCTCCCGACGGAAACCCATAAATAACCTGGCGCGGGCTGCCTGGCCCGGGCACGAGACTTTCTCTCCTCACTCACCGTCACGCTGCGCCTCGACACAGCCCTGTGAGGCGGCGATTTCCACTTACGCAGGGAAACTGAGGCCATGGAAAGCAATCTGAGTTTGAGACCCTGACCCATGCACTAGAAGGAACTTCCTTTAAGATATGTCCTTCCCATCCCCCACTCTCCCAAATAAATGCCCTTCCATCAGTCCCCAGGTGGCCAATGACTTACACCTGAAATCCATTCATTAGCACGAACTTTTTCTGTTAAAGAGCCAAATAGAAAATGTTTTCGGAGTTGATGGCGAGGCAGTGTCGCAAATGCTCAGCTCTGCTGATGTAGTCACATACAGTATGTAAACGAATGGATGTGGGTGTGTGCCAATGACACTTTTTTACAATAACAGGCAACAGGCCAGATTGGCCATGGTTTGCCCACCCGTGCATTGGTGCACCAGACCCCTCTACCACACTGTACCGGAATCCAGTCAAGAATGCTAGCTCCTGAGGGCTCCAAGGGCTCAGAGTTAAGAGATTTCAGCTCAGCACTGGCCAACGGGTGGAACTGAGGTCCAGAGAGGGGACACAGCTTGTCCAAGTCCCCCGGATGCTCAGAGCCAGGGGTCCCAATGCCTTGTCTAGTGCTCTGTCCACAGCATCGTGGATCCATCTTCCAGGCTCAGGACTCATGGTCTCCTGCTTGCTCCCCTCTCAGTTCCCTTGCTCTGAAGGTTGGGACTGAGCTGGGTCCTTGTCTGTCTCCCACACTGGACTGGGGCATTTCCTAAGGACCAGGGTTTGACATGGACCATCTCAGGGTCTCCAGTGTCCATACAGTCCAGGGTCCAACATAGCTAGATGCTTAGGGAGAAAACGCAGAATGGGGGCGCCAAACCCCTATTCCAGCCCAGGGACCAGGGTTTCTCAACTTTAGGATTACTGATATTTGGGGCTCTGTTGTTGGTGGGGTGGGGGTGGACTCTCCTATTCATTGTAGGATATTTAGCAACATCCCTGGACTTACCCTTTAAGTGCCAAGAGAATAGCATACACACACTCACACACACACACACACACACACACACACACACACTACCAGTTGTGACAACCAAAAATGTTTCCAGACATTGACAAATGTGCCCTGGGAGGCAAAACTGCCCCCTGTGAGAGTCTCAGCCCTCAGTCAAGCTGAGGGCGAGAGCACACCTTACGTGACCAGATTCTCTTCTGTCCCTTACTCTACCGTGGCACAGCTGGAAACCTGCAGCCACCTCTCAGGCAGCCTCAGTCTCCATAGCCCGGGATGGGTCCGTTCCCTTAGCTGCAGCTCGGGCTGTGGGGGGAGACGGAGGAGGAATGCGACCACAGCTGCAGGGTCCAAAAGTGCTGAGGAGACATGAAGACGTTTCCCTGTGAGTCAGGAGCCAGGAATGTGTCGCCCAGAGTGGCCACGAGCCAGAGCCCCCCACACGCCACCCCCACATCCACCCCCCGAAAGCATCCGCCTTTTATTAGAACAGAAAAGGCGGCAGGTGCCAGGTCTCCAAGAGGCTGTTAAGGACCCAATAAACTCCTCGAGCGCCGGGGAGGGGGCCGCCGAGTGGGAAGCCACCCTGAGAAGCAGCCCCCCCGCCCTGGCCCTGCCTAGGAGAAGGGGCAGGGCCAGAGGCTGGAACCGTGGGACTCCAGCTCCATGTCGTCCAGCCCTGGTCCTGGCTGCACCACCTCGGGCTGGTTGCTTCAGCTATCTGGCCTGCATTTCCTTCTTTTTAAAATGTTTGCTTTTTTATCTTTATTTGACTAGGTTTTCTACATCAATTTTTGCTTATAACGAAACTCAACACACCAAAGTTAAAACTGTATGAGGCCAAGTGACTCCCTCTCCATGGTCTCCCTCACTGTGAGTGACAACAGCTGTCTCAGAGACCTCTGTGGGCCTGTTTTCATATCTATAAAAGTAGGGCTCGCCCATGTGTCTTCCCACAGGATTTGGGGGGGATTTAAGAGAATGCAGGTACTCTAAGACTGTGTGTTCCCTCCTTCTTCTCCTTTCTCCTCTATCCTGCTCCCTGGTTTTGGGCAGACCCAGCAAGTCTATCCTCCCAGCTCCCCGTGTCACCTCCTTGTCTCTCATCCTCAGGGCTCTGCCAGCTTCTTGACCTCTCCAGAGCCCCCACCCTCTCCCCAGGAGCCCACCAGCCCTATCTCCTTCTCCTGCCTGGACTTTAACTTAGAATAGTGTCAAAGGCCACAGCTCATCCAGGAAGCCTGGCTGGATGGTTCATTTCCAACACAAATCAAGTAGGAACTGCAAGATGCATCTCCATGGACCCTTGCCTTTAGCTGGGACATCATCCACTTGCCAAGTGCCAGGCCAGCCTCTTTGCAGACACTATGTCCTTTAATCCCCATATCACAGCCACGAGGCAGAAACTATTCTCTCCAACTTCCAAATGTGTAAACTGAGGCTCAGAAAAGGAGAATGACTTGCTCACAGTTCATATATTTCCCACAGTGCCAGGAGAGCCAATCCAGATATTTCAAAAGTTCACATGCACTATAGAAACTTCTGATTATTTTTATATTATTCTTCTGAATTATAAATATTTCTTATAGCTGCACCTTTTGTGAAGCAATGTAAATTAGAGATAAATAAACTATCGATAGATGATAGAATAGGATTGATATGAAATCAGTATAAAGAAATACACACACACACACACACACACACACACACACACACACACACAATATGTGGCTCACCAGCCTTCTGCTTCCTGGGATCTCAGGATCGCTCACAGAAAGGCAAATTCTTCCCCTGACACCGTCCTGCCAACACCTCTGGACCTAAAATTATATCTTCAGTCTCCTTACACCTGGCCCCAGAGCCAGCTTTTCACTGACTGGTGAGTAGGAATTTTTGATTTTTAAAAACTCTGGGTCAGAGTTAGAGGCAGCTGTGGGGCCTCTGGACTGAGTTCCAGGCAACGAGGCAGAAGACCTGAGCCCTGGCCTGCTGCTTGCGGGGGACTGAGGGCTCAGTTCTTAGGCACCACCCCTTCCTCTCACAGAGCTTGAGGCCCTCACCCTTTCAGCTGACTCCATCTCTATCCTGTAGACGCCCACAAACATAGGGTTTGCAAAGCATTGTCCATTGTTTATGTCACTTAATGCAGGAGGGTCTTCTCGGCATTTTACTGATGAACGAGCAGGGGCTCCAGAAGGGTTACGCCATGTGTCTGGGGCTTCTCCCACCTGCCCCCACCTTAGACCTTGCCCAGGCTGGGTCCAGTCTCGTCTTCTTCTCAGAAGCCCTGGCTCAATAGGGCTCAAAGAGAGTGTGTGACCAAGGAAGCTTTTGCCCCAGGGCCCAGGCCATGCCAGAAAGGTGCCAGCATGGGCCCCAGAGGCTCCATGGGAGAGGCAGGCATCCTGCTGTTTTTAGGGGCACCCATGTGCCTGCTACCCCTCTCACTCTGGCAGGCACTATCCACAAACAGCAGCCCAAAAGCAGTTGGGTGGGTCCTGGCAAGAAAGCCAGGGCAGGCAGGGGTATCAGCTGCTCTCCTGGCCTCAGCTCAGGACTAGATCAGGCCAGCCTTTAGGACCCACCTGTGCCAGTCGTGACTTCCAGGCACCAACCGGCCCCTGCTGACCCCCTTATCCCCACTTTCCCCCGAGGCTCTCCACTCCCATGGGCTGTACTCTGGGAGCAAATATGCCTGCTGGACAACCCTAGAAACAACTAGTAATAGCTCCAACACCACTACTGCCAGGGACCCAAAGAGCTCTCTTTCTTGAATCTTAGCTACCTAATCATCCCTCCCTAAAACCCAGAATGTTTGAATCATTCTTTTTAATCTTTATAGTCCTAGAAAGTTAGAATTCTTCCCTTAATCTTATAATATTTGAACCACCCCTTTGTCCCTAGAACCTTAACACATGAGTTTTGTTTTCTTTTCTTTGCCACCAAGATAATGGAAGTCCAGAGCTGGATAGGACCTGAGGTCTCCAAATGATACTAGTGAAGAAACCAAGGCCCAGAAAAGGAGAATGACTTGCCCAAGGTCACACAGTGAGGTGGTGGCTCAGCTGGGACGAGGACCCAGGTACATGGTTTCTCTGTCTTTACCTGTCACCCTGGAGCCTCTGGCTCCTTGAGCAAGGAGGACTTCCTCTGGAACCTTGACCCATCCTGCCAAGGCTTCCCACCCAGTCCAAGGAAGAAGTTCTTCGACCCCCACCCAGTGCCCTGCCCAGCCCTCTGGAATGGGCCACAGGTCTGAGCCTATGTCCTAAGCCTACAGTAGGGGCATGAAGACACCCCTTCCCCCAGTCAGGGTGCCTGGGCCTCCGGTGCCACCCCCAAAATAGCCCAGCTCTCAGGCCCACAGATCAGGTTGCAGCCTCCCTGTCCAGATGGGGCGCCTGTAGGGCGGGAAGCGCTTCCCCCTAGCACTGCCTCCACCTGCTCCCCCCTCACACGTCAGCACTTGGGCTGAGCCTTAAATCACAGCCTCCCTCTGGAGGACACAGCCTTTTCTGGAGGCTGTGCTGGTGGGAGCAATGGCAGCAGTGCCTGGGGCTGGGGAGGGTGGGAAGGGGTTGTCTATTAGAAATTGGGAAGATATTGGCAGGGGGGATTCCCAGAGAGAAGAGCATTTGGGTTTTATTTTTTCTGCTATGGATGTGCTGTGTGGTTTTGGGAGAGTCAACTGCCTTCTCTGAACCTCAGCTTCCCCACCTGTAAAATGCATATAGTGTTCGGATCCAGCCAAGGGCTGTGATACAGCAGTGAACAGACAAAAGTCCCTGTCTTCGAGGAGTCCATAGTCCAGGGGTCAGCGAACCCTTGGCCCAGGCAGTTGGGTTCCAGACCCCATATTTGTAGCCCATGTGATATATGTAAGGGGCAGTCAGGATTGGGTTTACTAGGGGTTGTGCTATTTTATTTAGGGTGCTCCAGGAAGACTTCTCTGAGAATTTGAGCAGAGATCACCCAACCCTGGACATCAGAAAGGTGGTGATTATAGGGGTGACCAGAAAAACCTCACCCTCCTCCCCTAAACCAGGGCTCTAGGAGTAAAACTGAGGTTTCTGTTGCAAGTTCCCAGCTAGACTCAGCCCGATGGCCCCCATCCCCTGAGACTCAGCAGTGCCTGGGCCCTGTAATCCAGAGGAACCCAGCTAGAAGGGAGCTGAAAGGCTCAGGTCCAAGGGCCTGGACTACCCGAGTTCCAACTCTGGCTCTAAGGCAACAGGAAGTAGCTGGAGTCCCAGGTGACCTCATGTGGGGCCTAGGGAATAAGAAGCCACAGTGTGAAGGCCACCAGCTTCAGGGACAGGCCTGCATTACAGGGCTGGGACCCTGGAACTTCAGACGTGCAGATGTCTGTGTTGGGTGGGGGCTGTGAAGCCCCCACGGTGAAGGGCTCCTGTGTACCATGGGCCACGCCCCCACTCCTCCAGGGGCCTGAGTACAGTAAGAACACTCTAGAACTTCACGGTCCTTACCCCGTTCAACCCTCTCAGCAACCCTGCAAGGTTAAAGGTAGAAAAACTCAGACGCAAGGGGACTGTGTGACTTGCCCAAGATCACACACCTGGGAACCAGCAGAGGTGGCCATATGAATCTGCAATTTACATGTTCTCTTTCTTAGGAGAAAATGGAGATGAATTCAATTTTTAAAAATCGTATACTTGGGGTTTGTTGTTGTTAAAGTAGTTGCTTATTTAATCTCTTTTTTATTTGAAGACTTTCTTATTTGCTCTCTCAAAACAAAATCACAGATACATTTTGGAACAAGTGACCCAGTGTCATACAAGACGCATGAAGGCAAGTTAGTCATCTCTTTGCCACTCCACTGCTAGCACCCACCTTCCATGCCTTTCTCCAGGCCAAGTACCTCCTCACCCTCAGGCTCCACCTGCCTTCCAGATGGTTCTTTGCTTCTTCGGTAAGGAAATATTCCCTAAGGGCCTACTGGGTGCCAAGCTTTGTAGTGAACACTGGAAAGCTCACAGTAAAATCCCACCTTCCTGGAGACCATGAAGATAAATGTGTAAATAAATAAGCACTAGCCAGCAAGTTCCTCAAAGAGAGAAAATTTGGGTCTGTCTTTGTTCACTGATGTACCCAAAGCACCTAGAGTGAGATTTGCCACAAAGTAGATGCCCAATAAATATTTGCTGAATGAATGAATTCACTGAGATGGAGAACCCAGAGAATAGAGCCAGTTTAGGAGAAGTTGATGTTGAACTTGAGGTACCCAAGGGCCACCCATGGGAGGAGGATGGTAGGGTGTCCACAGACATGTCAAAATCTGGAGCTCAGCAAAGAATTGGAGCAGAGAGAAGTGTCTGTTTATCTCAAACTCAGCTGCCCACCCCCCCCCAAACTGTCCCCTCCTTCATGCCCACCTCCCTTCCCAGGGAACTGAGAGAGGGGCCTGAGTGCTACCCCTCCCCATGGAGCCCCTCCAGCCCCAGACTGGCCGGCCCTGCCTCCCTCCCTTTTCTAAGCTGCCCCAACAAAAGCTGCCCTTGTAGGAGCCAGGACCATCGTAATTAAAAAGGAAACATAATAAAGCCTCGCTCTCAAGCCAAATCCCCATCCCTACAGCGGACTCCCAGCCCAGCCCGCCCTACACCGCCCATGAGGACACATGGCCCCTTTGTGAGCCCCAAGTGAGCGGGGGCCACTCTTGCCCTGCCCCACCCTGCCACCGGCCTCCCTCCCCTCCCTTCCCACACACCCAACCCCATGGCCCTCGCATCCTGGCTAGAACAGCCCAGCCTCCTCTTTTCACAGGTAGGAAACTGAGACCCAAAGAGACAACGCCTGAAACCAGGCCCAGTGCTCCTTCAGCCCAGCATTTGTATCCAATGAGTGTCCTCTCTTCTGGGCTCCATGCCCCAGGTCAGGGGACCCAGATGGACAGTCAAGAGTTCAAATTGTGGTGCCCTTCTCACCCAGCTGAGCTGAAGAGGACCCCAGCAATTAAGGGCCGACCACTCAGTGAGGCCCAGAGAGGTTTGATTTGCCTGAGGTCACACGGCAGAGAGGAGAAAGACCAGGTACCAAATTCTAGGTCTCTTGGCTCAGCACAAAACTCTCAGCATGGTGATCTGGGTGATTCAGGCTCCAGGAGTAAGCATCGGAGCTCCGCACTGTAGAAAGGGGTGACGGAGGGGTGCCTCCAACCCTCCTCCTGCAACTGTAGTCAAGACCCCTGCAAGGGGGTTTAAGAACTCCCCAGGAGGCAGGGGGCCCTTCTGGAGCCACAGAAAACACTCCCCACACCAACAGCAGTGGGAGGTTGACTATAAGCCTTTAGTGAAGCCTTTAGTGAAGTTGAACTATTCTGAACTTCCGGAAGCTCAGGAGTACCGCCCCGCCAGGCCCATTGCAGTATCTTCTCCCAAATCTGCCCACCCCAGATTTGGCCCATCTGAGTGGCCTCAGACACTGAGCTCAAAACTTTTGCCCTTTGACCTTATAACCAGGGGTCCCCTCCTGTCATCCCAAGGCCCAGCAGGAAACAGCCTATGGCAAAATTGTGGCTCTGGCGTCCTGCCCACTTTCCCTCTTAGAGGTTCTGTTCCTGACCACTGTCTGCCTCACCCTCCTAACTGTCACCTCCAACACCCACATTCTCCCCAGGCTGTCGGGGACACCCCACCCCACAGAGGTGACTGCAGCTGGCACAGGCTCGGAGGGGGCCAGGGAGACACCATGAGCTCCCACCACAATGGCGCAATGTTCAGGGATCTTTGGGGCTGATACGTCACCGCCATGTACGTATGAAGGTATCCAAGTGGGTGGGTGTCTGCTTGAGATGTGGTCATTGGTGGGTCTGCAGAGAGACAGGCCTACGTCTGGGATCATTAGTTCGTTAATAAAAATAAACCACCACTATTTATTGAACAATTATTCTGAGAGCTCTGTTTTGCATTTCAGCTTCCCTTCCATTTGAGCAAAACACTCTCATTATTTCCATTTTACAAAAAAGAACCTGCCCAAGCTCACGTGGCCAGTGAGTAATGGAGTTTGGATTCAAAGTCAAGTCTGTCTGTCCCCTACCCTGCAAGGGATGTACAAGATGTTTGACCACCAGCCCATCTGATCCCTGCTGGTGTCATCAATTCTGCCCTTTGACCCCTTCAGAAATAAGTATGGGCTGGTACAGAGGTATCAGTCACCACTGTTCTAGTCATATCAGCCAACTCTAAAATCCCCAAGAAGGCTGTGCACATGTAAGAGTGAGTGTATGTACATGTACATGTGCATACACATGTGTGTTCAGGAGGTGCTGGCCAGGCCTGTACAAGGGGCCCATCCACAGTCTGCCATTTCCACCTGTCCCCATGGTCTAGCCCCTTTGGCCAGAAGGACTGAAGAGAGGACACTCTGGGCATCCAGGGCAGGTAGCAGTGGCTCCCACTCACTCCTTTGCCCCAGGAGCCAGCCGGAGCGGGCAGGGATTAGATAGATAATGCCTCTTGTAAGAACAAGGGATTGTTGCAAAGGGGAAACGAGAGTGGGGGGCCCGGGGACCAGTTCAGATTTCTCCTGGGGTGAAAACTGAGCCCCCCGGAGGAGGAGCCCCGCCTGCCAGGCCCTAATCCCCATCGTTCTCACCAAAACCCCAAAGAAGAGGCTGTTCACAGGCAGCAGATTCCTGAGATTCATTAATTCAGGATTTGCAGGAGGAACTGCCCAGGATTCCTCCTGCAGGCGGCAGGCGGCAGGCGGCAGGCGGCAGCCTGAGCAGGGCAGGTGGATGCTGGTGGCAGGGGGACACCCTGGGAGCCATGAGGAAGGGTAGCCTAACCTCAAGCTTCAGGCCTTTGGGCCAAGGGCTATACCTTGGGCGGCCCAAGGGAGTGGAATCCACCCCCGCCTCTGCCTCACCCCAGAGCTGTTTCCCTTTGACCAGTCCTCAGCTACTAAATTTTATTTTCTTCTCTTTATGAGCTGTAATTTACACGTGGAAAAATGCACAGGTCTTAAATGTACAGTGTTATGAGTGTTGACAAGTATCTATACCCAGGTAACAACCATGATGAAGATACAGCCCAGTTTCACCCCCCAGAAGGTTCCCTCATAGCCCCTCCCAGCGGATCCCGCCACCCAGGCAGCCGCTGGCCTGCTATCTGTCTCCACAGCGGCACTTCCTCTCTTCAAACCCCACAGTCTGCACTCTGCTGTTTGTGCTCAGCAGAATGTCTGTAGATTCACCCACACGGTCACATGAAATAGTGGGTTTCTGTGGAAGATTTCACCTGAACAGAGGGTTCTCTAGCTAAAACCAGTTTGCAAACACCAGGATCTTCCCAGGCCCAAGGGTTCTGGGCTCTTATATCCAATCCTACAGATTCGCCACCTGGATTTTTTCAAATATTCAATACCCTTCTTGTCCCAACCCCAGTCTCCTGTCAACCCCTCCTTCTGCAACAGCCACCTCTAACCTACACTCCTCATCAGAATATCCCCCTGTGCTTGTTCAGCCCCTGCCTCAGCCCTCTCCTCTCTACTCGAAGCAGCTCTCCAACTGCATGAGTCGCTCTCCATCTAGATTCCTCAATGTCTCCCCATCACCCGCAGGAGAACGTTCAAGCTTCTTTGCCCAGCAATCTAGGCCTTCAGGGTCCAGCCTCTCCCCATCTCCGAACCTCATTCATCAGCATCCCCCATCACACTGCGGGTGCCCACAGAACCACTCTAGGTGGCAAAGGTACTGTGTTCTTTTTTCCTCTTTCTCTTTTCCATGCTTCTGTTCATGCTGTTCCCACTGCCAGAAACACCCTACTCAGGAGCTATCCAGATCAGCTGAAGCATTGCCATACCAGGAAGCCCACCTTGTATTCCCTCACCCCAACTGGATTAGTTAGGCTCCTCTTCCATCCCTGCCCTGTCACCCAGTCTTCCATGCCAACCCTGTCTTGGTCTGTGCCCTTCGCTGACCTTGACTTCCAGCTTCCAGGGACAGTGTCTTGTTCCAATCTGGATCCTGGGACCCAAGCCAGGGTTGGCACATAATAAATCACAGCAAGGTGCTGCTATTGCATCTCCCCTTACCCTCCTCAGCTCTGGCCTGGCATGCACCTGGGCACAGAGAAATCAGATTGAATTGAATTGAATCAGCAATGTGGCATTGGGGCAGAACTGAGACCCAAGGGGGTGTGAGGAGCAGGAAGGAGGGAGACATGTCCCCCAAGGACCAGACAAATCTGGTTTCGAATCCTGCCACAGTAGTTGCATGGTATGGCAAAGTCATTTTAACTCCATGAGCCTCAGTCTCTTCATCTGTAAACTAAGCATACACATAATGTCCACTTCACTGTTTTTTTTTTTTGGGTGTGTGTGTGTGTGTGTGTGTGTGTGTGTGTGTGTGTGTGTGTGTTAGAATCCATTGACATTCTGTGTGCAAAAGTCTTGGCATAATGTTCCCTCTGATGGCAACTATCAAGTGGGTGGAGGGAGAGAGAACAGAAGGAAGGCAGGTGAGTATCCAAATGGTAACGGGTGGGGAAGAGAGGCAGTTCCCACCCCCCCAGAGCCAGCAACCTCTGCCCACCAGCCTCCAGAATCTCATCGGATACTGAGTCCCTGCTTGTCTAACTGTCCTCCAACGCTGGCATTCCTTCCTCCCAACTTGGTGAAGAGGTCAGAGGCTAAAATGACCAAGTCAGGCAGAATCAAGTGGAAAGAAGGTAAGGCATGAATGTTCATAGCAGCACCACTCTTGATAGACAAAACATGGAAACAACCCAAATATCCATCATCAGATGAGCAGATAAACAAGATGTGGCATATGA
>CM053502.1:9936026-10108442 GCA_028627145.1 Eidolon dupreanum | reverse complement strand
ACGGGGAGGATAGGTGAGTGGTAGCTAATTGACTGCCGTGATGGTTGTGCTATCTGTAAATAGACTTAAAGTCACCAAATTGCGTACTTTAAATAAGTGTATTGTACGGTAAGTAAATTATAGCTCAATAAAGCTGTTTTTAAGAAGATCGGGAGAGGGCGAGTGAGAGAGTAGGTGTCCAGCTCAAGTAGAAAAGGGCATGGTGGGGTTCAGCAGGAAAGCCAAGCCTAGACTCCGTAAGATTTCGCTTGCCCATCAACCATGCAGGGAAGGTTGTCATCCTACCCATTTTACAGAGGAGAAAGCTGAGGCTCAGGGGGTGCCGCCTGCGATCGCACAGCTGGGAAGCTGAGATTTAAAATTAGAGATGTGGGCCCTGCCGGGGCCTGCCTGCCTGCCTTGCCCCTCCTTGGGCTTCCCCGACACTCCAGGAATGTGCGGCTGGCATCCCCAACCTGGCATGAGCTGCCCACGATAAGCTGGAGGACAGAGGGCGCGGCCACTGTGCTGGCACCAGCCGCAGGCAGATCCGCACAGGTGTGGGCATCCTGGCTCAGCCCACACAGCTGCTGCCAAGCCCTGCACCCCAGGCCAGAGCCCTGTCCCCACCCTGGGCCAGCCCAAGCAGCTGGAAACACCTGCCCCGCCTGATGGGAACCAACCTGGGTACCCAAGGAGCCCAGGGCCCTTCGGGTGGCATCTGAGGCTGGAGTGGTGGCCATCGGTGAGAGGGTCCCAGGTGTGTCTCAAGAGGGGACAGAGGCCACGTGTGTGAACATTGGGAGTGCATTTGTGTAAGAGCTTTCCCATGTCACTCACGGTGTGGACACTAGAGTGTGTGTGAACATGTACGGGAGAAAACACAGGCGTGGGTGAGGACGGGTGTGCCAGCTTGAGGGTAGGGGTGTATCTGGGTGTGTCCTGGGTCTTGAGAAAGGGAGTGGAGGGGACAGAAGTGTGACTGTGGGGACACTGAGTATGAGAACGTGTCAAGGGTGTGAGACAGCAGTGTGCCTGGGAGACCCAAGGGTGCCCCAAGCATGAGGGGTAACAGGGGACCAGGAAAGAATGAGCGTGTGAGTGGGCGTGAGTGTGACCACATGTTGTGTTGAGAAAGTGTAAGTGGGGTGTGCTTGCACGCATGCCTTGGGACCTGCACACTCATGAGTGCCCCCTCATTCTCAAGTGGCTGTCGCCCTCCAGGGACTGCACCTCTTCTATTTGTTCTCGTCTCTCTCTGACTGCCCTGTGGGTGCTGAGCATTGGGAGGATAGACAAGCCCCTCCAGGTGCACCCACCACCTCTTACATACAGAGAACACGTGCCCTTTGGGCCTCAGTTTACACATCTGTTCAACGGGGATAAAATGGCTGAACAGAGGCGTTCATTGGGAGCCCTCTTCCTACTCTGACTCTGCCCGGCCACCCGCCTCCAACCAAAGCCTCAGGAAACTCAGGGTTCCAGCCCCATCCCAGCCGAAGCAGCTTAGGGAGGTAGAGGCATCTGGGGTCTAGACCCACGTTCCCAAGCAGGCAAGGGCAGGCCCTTTGGAGCTGGGGCTCCCGCGAAGTGATGCCTGGTACCCCACGTCTCTGCCCTGACGGAGACAGGTAAAGATCGGAGTTTAGGGTGTGGGCTCATAACTGACGTATATTCACTCAGCAAACCCCTTCTAGGCACCAACTCTGTGCCAAGGCCTGTGCCAGGCACTGGGGATGCCAAAATCAACTGAGTCTCCACCCCTGCCCTCAAGGGGTCTGGAGAGGGAGGGTACGTGTAAATGGAGGTTTTAATCCAAGGCAGTGTATGATGGAATCTCAAAAGCCCAGAGGAGGGCCCAGCCACAGGCTGGGGTGGTCCACAGAAGGGTTTTTGGAGAAGCTAAGACTCCTGAGTAGCACTGAGCCAGATGTTTTGGGCTGAGGAAAAAGCCTGAACAAAGACCTGGTGCCCCTGAGCATCTATCATGGGGTGAAGAATGACAGAAGACAAGACTGAAAAGAACTTCAGGTTTGGCACATTAGTCAAGGCCTGAGGTTGGGTACAGCTGTGAAATCAGTCATTGTTAATAACTGTCATTCTCACCCTGTTTTAACAGAGGTCTCATGATTTTCAAAGTGCTTTTATGTCTAAGATCTTGCAATCCTGTGATGGAAGTGGAATAAAAAGCCCACTCATCCCTTTTCACTTTGGCCACTAGGAAACTCAAAGGCCAAATTGAGCACCAGTTTACAATACAAAGACACCCAAGAAGGCTCTTTTATTTCTACGCCTCTGATGTCTCCTTTCTCTCTTTTACTTTGTTTCCCTGAAAATCTTTTGGGAAGTAAGGGAGTGAAGGAGACAAATCAACAGTCACCTAGTGGTATATTTTACTAAGGTCAGGGAAGGGTGTGTGTATGCCCAGGTACATGTATGATCTTTCATATGAGTATGTGTGTGCTCAGGTCCATGTGGAACTGATGCTGTGTGTATGTATGTGTGTGCACTCAAACATGTTATGTGCAGGAGGGCCTGCCAGGAGCTGCATAAAGGTGAGTGAGTGTACGCAGGTGCAACAGTGTCTGTGGGCCTGGTGGGGTCAGGGGACCCACACCCTGACCCCACCAGACCCCCAATTCCCCAGTGTTCTCTTCCACCATCCCATCTATTAGACACTTTTTCTAATCTCTGCTAACACACTGCCAGCTCCAAGGCAACCAGAGGTCTAAGAAAGGGGGTATCACATACCCCAAATCCCACGACAAGGCCAGAATCTGAGTCTCTGGAGCCCTTGTTTGGGGCTGTACCACCCTTTACCTGCAGAATAAGCCCTTCCTCACTGTGTGACTAGGGACATGTCTCTTAACCTCTCTGAGCCCCTGCTCTAAACTGGCTTCTACATTGGCTGGAAGCCATTTAAAGAGCTTAGAGAAGGAGCTTGTTAAATGCTGGCAGATTTTAAACTCTGAAGACACCCTCCCTCTATTTCTCCTCTGAAACAATTTCCAGCTCTGCAGCTGTGAAAAGGTGACTGAAACCTAGCGTGGAAAGAGCCCTGGCTAAGGGGCTGCATGACCTTGGCAGTGGCTCCCCTTCTCTGTGCCTCAGTTTCCTCATCTGCAAAATGGGAAGGAGAGTGTTTTCCACATGCATGCACTTCCTTCCTGAACTTAGCACAGATGACCCTCATTCCATCCTCCCCGAAACAATGGAGAAAGCTGTCACTGTGCTCACTTTTTACAGATGAGAAAGCTGAAGCTCAGAGAGGTGAAGTCACTTGCCCAGGCCACAAAACTCCAGGCCTGAGTAAGCTCACAGCCCACCACCTTACACCACCCCTCAGAGTGGAAAGTCTCCTGCACGTCGCAGGGGCTCCCTAAGAGTCGGAGACCTCTTGGCCCCCACATCTGAGAACCTCAGGTAGGGGGGCATTGGCACCATAGGGGCTTGAGTCCCACCCTGGGAGACTCTGGGCTGGATGCCATGTCAGCAGGGCCCCATTAGGGCCATGTCGCCACGTGTGGTGCAAAGCAATTACACAGCCTAATGGGGAGAAGGTGCCAAAAACACATGTATTTACAAACCGGCCGCCACCCAGCCAAACTGCAGCCCAGAATGGTTGCGAAATGCAGCCTGGCAGGCGGGCTTCAGAGGTGGATCCTGGGCTGGTGCTGGAGCCCAGACTGGCACCATCTGAGCCAAGAGCAGAGCAGGGCTACTACAGGCAGGCAGATGACACTCTAAGGGCTGTCCCATAGGCAGGGCCAGGTAGAGCCATCCCTATAATCTCAGGGTCTTTTGCCCCTTAGTTTCCCAGCTGAGAGGCCAGAGGCAGAGCTGGGTCCCAGAGAAATCTTTCGGCCACCACTGAGGCTGCTTCTGCCTCCATCTCTTCAAGTGTTAAGTCTAGCCTCCTTTGTGGGGAGAAGAGAACAAGGGAAAGGCCAGGACTTAAAACATCCCCGACCAGGTCACCAGACACCCCTTATACCAGGATCACTTCTGGCTCTGCCACTTGTTATATGACTGAGCAATTGACTTCATCTCCCCTCTGCTTCAGTTTCCACAACTGTAAAATGGGGTAATAACAGTGCCAACCTCATAGCGTCGTTGTGAGCATGAGATGACATCATGTGTGTATGGCCTGACTGTAGTGTAACTGGAATACAGCAATATCTCGCTACATGTCAGCCGGTGGTGTGCCAGTAAATTAACAACAGGCTCTGGGTGGGAAAAGGCCCTGGTGTGCAGCACTAGCCAATTTCCCAGTGTAAATACTCTCACCACGACCAATTCCAGGCTACTAACATGACACCCTGGACACAAAGCTGGCCTGAGATGCAAAATAGCACACCATTATGTAGTATTTCCACCATATGGATAGAATGAAAGTACATAATAGTACGATGGATAATTCAGAGAATACATAATACTAAAATAATTAGGATCTCACTGAGTCCTCACGATTTTGTGAGGCAGATGTTTGTAGTCCCATTCTTCAGATGAAGAAACTGAGACTTGGCAAGTCTGTTGTTTGAATGGTGACCTTCCTGGGTGGAGACAGATCGTGCCCAGGAACTGCCTTCCACAGAGACCAGGTAGGTGGATGCCTTCCTGGCATGGTTTGAAAACATTCCACTTGCCCACTTGCATTTTCCCCTCTTAGGCCCTTGATTCAAGCATTGGATCTCCATCCTCTGGGTTAAGTGTGGCCCAATGCGGGCAAAGACCCACATGGGCAGCTGGCAGAGAACCATGGGGTGGACCAGGAGAGCCGGGCAGATGCTGAATGGGACTGAAGTAGCCAGTGGAAGCCTGGGACCTACTGCCAAGACCTAGGAGCAGAGCTGGAGAGGAGGGCTGTGCACAGGGAGGTGCTGACCCACCTGCCAGCCTAGGGGAGACGCTTCTGGAGGAATGTAAGCTATGAGGGAGGAGGGGACAGGCAGGCCCAGGCAGTCGCAACCCCCTGGGGAAAGTGGTGGGGGAGGGGGTAAAAAGTCAGAGAAGACCCTGGCAGGGCCCTTGGCCTTCACGGTTGCCCTGGAAGAAAACATCCCCAGACTCATCCATCATGAGGGAATTCTGGAGGGCCCTGATGGGAGGGGTGCACACAGAGGGCCCAGGGCTGCCCGGCAAAGGTAGATCTGCCCTACCCAGGCCCTCCCCACCACCTAAGGTAGGAGGTGGCACCGGGAAGCCAGCGGGGTGTGGAAGACAGAACTGGGTTCAAACCCAGCCCAATCGCTTCTTGAATATGTGACCTCAAGCATGGCACCTCCCAGCCTCAGTTTCCTTTTCCATAATCCTCTCTCTCAAGAGTCGTGGTGAAATACGCAGGTAATATCCAAAGTGCCTGGCCCATAGCAGACAATAATTGCAATCACCATAATAATTACAGCAGTCAGCATCTATAGAGAGCTTACCATGCTGGGAGCGTCACATGAGTCCACAGCTTCAGCGTGACCCTCGGAGGCCATATACTGATAACTGCACTGAATGAGAGAGAAAATTGAAACACAGAGGTTAAGTGGTATTCCCAGGGTCACACAGCCCAGCAACTGAGTAACTGGAAGTACAGCCCTGACCCATGCCCTGTGTCCCCTTTGGACAGCAGGCTCCCCAAGGACAGAGACATGCCCCATTTCTGAGTCCTCAACCCTGAGCATAGGGGATGGTAGACAGCAGGGCTCAGTGACTGTGAAATGAATACAAGTACTCCTAAATGTGATCCCGTAGGGCCCCATGTTATTAGGCACCTGCCGCAGTGATCCCCAAAAACCAAGTTGGTTTGGGACTCCCACCCAGCAACCGGGCCTCCCTTTGCCAACACATACCCAGCCTTTTGCCCCTAAATCCAGCCTTGGCACCAAACTGCTGTGCAATCTCAGGCAGGTCTCATCCCTCTCTGTGCTTTGCTAGTGGGTAATGGGATGGAGTATTCAGATGGGGCAGGAGCTCCAGGGGGTCTGCAGTTGGAGAAGGAGCCAGAGGACGAAGGGCAATCCTGCCTGGCAGAGACTTGGGCCTGAGCAGTGTATCATTCCCAACGTGACCTGGCAGTTTCTAAATCATCTTTACAAAACACAGAAACAACCCACAAGTGCCCTGCCCCAGCCCTTGGGGGACAGGGGAAAGCAGGTTGAGTAAAGATAGTCCATGGGAGGGGAAGAAAAGACTTTAGGGAGCAGGAATGAGCAGGGAGTGACAGGACTCTACTCTACCCCACCTAAGCGCGCGCGTGCGCGCACACACACACACACACACACACACACACACACACACCCCCAATCCCTCCTTTCCGTAGTCCTTCTAGGAGCTGGGACGCCAGGACCCCTGATGCTGTGCATCTTGCAGCCTTGAGGGTCCTCACAAACGTCTTAAAGGCTTCCAAAGGTTGGGGGGAGGGGCTCCAAGAGACAGAATAGTCTCCGGCTTTTACAGGACCAAATCCACTGTTACCTGCTTTCTGTGTTGAAATCTGAGGTGTGGTTTCATTTGTAGAAAGAAATCTGTGTCCCAAATTCTGTGAAAGGCACAAAGTCAGGCTATCAAGAGTCTCTCTGGGCAAGGAAGAAACCAATTTAATAATTCAATAATACTGGCTTATAATTAGCACCTCCAGGCCTTAAAATTCACACACAGAATATTAATCTTTTTATTCCTCTCCACTTATTCATGGAGCATCAATGAGTTGGGAACAAGGCACATGGCACTTTGTACATTTTGTCCCATTTCCCACTTTTGTCCCATCCTCCCTGCAGGATAGGTGTGTATTTCTCCGCATCTACTGATGAGGAAATTTAACAGCTCAGAAAGGTGAGATAATTTACCCAGGGTCACAGCAAAAAAGAATCAAAGCCAAGACCAGAGCCGGATGTGCTCCTTCAAACTTGTGTTCAATCTACCGGGTGACAGTCTGTGGCCTTTAGCAGGTTACAAGTGCTCTCGGCATCCTCTGTCATGTATATACGGCATGGGCTCTAGAACCATGGCCCTTTGAGAGGGAAAGAGCCGTCCAGCCCATCTGGGTCTGTGTGATGGTAATAGTGGTGGTGACGAAGGAGGGCAAATTCTCAGTGAAGCCAGGGCCCAGAACAGCTGTGCCAGGGGTGCAGTAACCGGAAAGAAACTGGGACTCAAATCCAGGAGACTTGGACTCGTTCCTACATTGACACTCACCAGCTGCGTGGCCTCAGGCAGGACACTTCCCTTCTCTGAGCCTCAGTTTCCTTGAGTATGTAGGGGGTAAGAATGTCCACCTCTTAGCATTGACACAAGGGTTCAGGGACCCACCATGCAGAGGGCCTGGCATCCAGGACGTACTCAGTGATGACCTTCTGTTCCCACCTGCTGTCCAGAATGAAAGCCCAGGACAACCTTTGTCTAAGCAAGTGGGCTCTGTGGGCACCAAGATAACAGAGCAGGAATCTGATGCCAGTAGCATCCATGGCACTGCTCAGCTTCTCAGGGCTGCCCAGCAAAGACCCAGTGGATGTCCTCAGACTAGACCAGGCCCACGTCCCCACCAGGAACCAGGCACAGAGTCCCCCCTGGCATTGGGACAGGACAGCAGGGACTCTAAGGTTACAAGCAACCAGTCTGTGAATGGGGACTACATTTCCTCTGAGGGACTTCCTGGAATTACAGTGGCACTGGCTCTCTGGGAACCTCCAAGAAGCTAGAGAACCATGAACCCAGACATCCCAGAGTGAGAGGGCTGTTGACCACAAGAGCCAGCCTGCCCACTTTCACTCTATCTGGTCACCACACAGCAACTGCCAGAAATGCAGCCCCTTTGGAGAAAGGTGGCAATTGGAATGAGCCTGGTCAGTCATCTTTGGAACCCCAGGGCCTGGGCCTATGCCAAGCACCCAGGAGGACTCGGGGGATGGTGGATGGATGGATGGATGGATGAATGGATGCAGAGATGGATGCATACATGCATGGACAGATGGACAGACAGATGGATTTAGATTCTGAAAAGCCAAGTTGTGAACACTTCTGCAGCAGAGGCTGCTGGTGCCCCACCTGTGGTCCCTTGGCATTCACCATCCCGTGAGTTTCTCATACAAACACCTGTGACTCTGCCTTCCCAGCCACAGGAACATACTAGGCCAGAAGGGCCTGGAACAGCCTCCGGTCAGACAGATGGGAATGGGAAGACAAATAGCACAGCCCCTACACCCCCCTCACCCCTTAGAGGGACAACTCTGAGGCCTATTCTATACACTTCCGGTGTCCCCAGTGGGACTGATCCCCCACTGACCACAGTGCCCACCTGTTTTTGACATACCCTCTATTGGCTCCTTTCCCTTCCTCTCTCACTTCCCAACTTGTCTATCTGTACATCCAGAAATCACCTCCCAGGTAATCCTTGACTCAATGTCTGCTTTTGGGAGACCCAACATAAGACAACTACCTCTACTGCTTGCTTGTTCTAGAACCTTGGACAAATTTTTCCACTTCCTATGCCTCAGTTTCCTTATCGGTAAAATGAGAATAATTATTTAACATTCATAACAAACCAGTGTGGTTGGCATGTGCCCCGCCCCATACTGAGTGCTAAAGGCACAGAGAGAAGAGCGGCCACAATCCCTCCTTGAAGGAACTCATCAAAGACAGTGGAGATGGTGAGCACGAGGCCAGGCCATGGGTTGAAAGACTCAGAATCAAATCCTAGCTTTACATATCCTCACTGTGTGCTTCTGTGCAAGCTACGTTTAAAATTATATATATATATGACTCAGTTTACCTTTCCATCAGATACAGAAATAACAGAACCCATCTTATGAGCGTCTTGTGGAAAGAAAGAGAGATTGTGCAAGAGAGTGGCCAGCACAAGCCCTGACACACAGTGCTCAACAAAGGGAAGGCAGGTCATTGTTATTATCACAAGAGAAGTGCATAAAGCAATGCAAAATGTAAGATTGTGTAACTGACGGTGAAACAGAGAGAGGGAGTTGGTGGCCTGGGAGTTCAAAGAAAAATCAGGCGGTCCAGGAATGAGGCTGAGATAAGGAAAACCTCTCAGACCATGAGCTGGCCCACCAAGAGGGCTCCATGAGCCCTGAGGAAGACAAGGTAAGGCCCTTCACTGTTAGCCCTCCCACACCTATCCTGCCTCCCTTCCCACCAGCCCCACCCGACAACTCATGCTCTCATCACTTTCCCAAAGGCCACTTGGATTCCCTGGCCTTGCTCATGCTGTTTCCTCTGCAAGCGTGCCCTTCCCTCTCCCGAGAGCTGAAAGAAACCTTTGTGAGTTCCCCCTGTGAACAGACAGAGGGTGCTGGACCAGCTGCAACATGCCCCCCATGGAACTTGGTAAAAATGCAGATTCTTGGGCCCTGCCCCCTCAGATTCTGCTTCAGTAGGTCTGAGATGGGGCACATCCAGGTTGGAGAACCTCTTATTTAGTCCATAGCACATTCTCTATTATATACGGAGAAACTGAGGCCCAAAGAGCTGACACGTGGGGCTCAAGGTGACATGGCAAAGTGCCCAGACTTTCTAATTCCCAGTGCTGTGCTCACCAAGCCTCCCTCCCCTTCCAAACAACACCTGCCTGGTGGGGGCATCAGGGTGGCCCCTCTGGGGTCCTGCTTCTGGAGGCACACCTGTCAGCCCCCTGCCCCAGTCTAGGCGATGCAGAGCTCCGTGAGGGGCTGCCAGGTGTGCAGTGCCAAGACACTTCCCAGAGGCTCTGCCAGTTTTGGCAGGTGGCAAGGCCAGGGTGTGGGGGCAGAGAGGGCCCAGCCTTGAGTATTCAAATATTTGCTTTCTTACAGACTGGCATTCTTTGGAATATTAGCCAATTTGTATAGAATTAGTCAGCGCTTGGCCCCCCAGCTGCCGCAGGAGGATTCCAGGCAGGAGGAATGTACATGCAGCTTCTCCTGATGCGGACGCTCTGGCAAGTCCCAGCACAGGATCCACCTGCCTGCCGGGACAGGGAGGGGAGTGGCAGCTGGGTGGGTGGGGATCCCAGACACACCCCAGGCAGCCTGTGCCCCATACAAATCATCAGCTGCAGCCACCAGAAACCTTCTCTGGAGCAGCAGGGGTGAGGCCACTGCCTTGTCCTTCACATATGTGCACACGCACCCTGGCTGAACAAGCTCAGAGCCAGCCCTGGTCCCTGGGTCTATGTTTCCATGGAACAGTCCAGGGAATACTGAAGAGGGGCACAGGGAAAGCTGTCAAACTGTCTTGCCAGAGTTCTAGAAAAAGTCCCAGAGGTTATACATGAGCTAAATTCAAGTCCCAACTCTGCCTCTTAACTTGCTACGTGGACTTGGACAAAACACTTCACCTCTCTCACACTCACTTTGCCCACTTGTAAAATGGAAATTATAAAAGTGCCTACCTGCAGTCATGTAAGCGAATGTGCTTTTGGACACCATGAAGTGATGTTTATGTGCTTCGATTCAAAGCAATATAACCTGGAATTTGGCAAACAAGCCATGCTCCCCCTCTCTAGAGAGTGTGTGTGTGTGTGTGTGTGTGTGTGTGTGCGCGCGCGCGCGCGCGTGTGTGTGTTGATTCAATCAACACGCACTAAGTGAGCACCTGTTGGGTAGCTCTGAGGAAGTTATTCTTGTTTCCTGGGCCTCAATATCTCCACTTGTAAAATGGGCAGGTTAGAACACAGCCTCTGACATTCCTTCCATAGCTATCATGCTCTGCATCTACCACAATCATTCATGTAAAATTCTTTCTCTGCTAAGAAAAAAGATGAAAAGAAAAGAGTTCTTGAGAGGGCAATATACAAGCAAAAGGAATGCATGTCTAAGAGTGAAAGTTCAGGTGCTAAGAATTTCAGTGTATGACTAACAGTGAAATCCAAGGCCAAGCAAGGATTCTTTTCCTGCATGCCTACCCTCTATCACTGAAGCCATCATCACTAGATGGGTTAAACTACCATTCACGGGCTGCATGGCATTGGTCAATATATTAAAGCTCTACGTCCCTCATCTCCTCATCTATAAAAATGAGGTGAAATTACTGATTTTATGGGATAGCTTTAAGTGTTAAGGGAGATATATATTTATGATAATTAAATTGAGCAAGGTCACCCCTTTCCCAGGTTTTTTCCTTGCTCTTCTTCAAGTAACTCTGCCCTGTCACATTCATTCATTCTTTCATTCAGCATACATGCACTGAGAACCCACTACACACTGGGTGCTACCCTGGTTGAGGAGCGTGGCTAGAAGTACAGTAGGTGAGACCCCTGCTCTCAAGGGTCTCAAATTCCAGTGGAAGGAGACAGACCAAGAAAAGGCAACAAATAAGACCAAGACATGGGGTAATATGACAGAGTGTGACTATGGAGCCTCTGAGAAAGTCCCTTGGGGGAGGTGATGTTTGCGTTACAACCAAGAGCAGCCATGCAAGGATCAGGGGAGAATCTTTCCAAGCAGAGGGAAAGTCTATGCAAAGGCCCTGGTGAGTTTTAGGAACAGAAAGACCCAAGTGGCTGGAGCTTGTTGAGTGAGTGATAAGGTTAAAGAGGAAGTTCATGTTGGGCCTTGGAGGCCATTTAACTCTCCAGGCAGGTCTCTATTCTTTCCAGCATCCTTTTACCCATTTCCCTGATGGCACAACAAGTCCCAGGACCCAGCAGGCAGAGACCAGTCTCCTTAGGGGAAGCAGGCCAGACACTACAAATTCTCATGTGGCCGTTTTAACTTTTCCCGAATTTATGAAAGCTGTTGAAACTTTTTCCCCAAGGGTGACAAGCACTATCCAGGGAGGGGCGAGATTCAGATGAGTTCCCTCCTAGGAGCAAGGATGCTGTGGGCAGGAATGCGGGCCCCTCTGGGAACCTTTCAGGCCAAAGTCAAATCTTGAAAAGGCTCAGCCCCACGGGTGGGGATTAGACAGGCTACAGGGAAGGGCTGGGATTATGGCAAATCCTTCAGACACAAAGCCAGGCAGGGCTCTCCCTGCCCTCACTGCTGCCCCGGAAAGCCCCTCAGCTGACCTCAACCCCAGTCGGGGGCTGAGACTTTGTCCCTTCCTGTCCATCAGCATAAGGAGCCATGGAGGTGAGCCCTAGGCCAAAGCCCTAGGGAGTGGGAAGTCCCAACATGACCACCCCAACCCTTTTTCTCCCCACCCCAAGACCAGAATGCTGGCCCTCCCCTATCCAGCCTTGCCAGAAGTTTCTGTACTTGTAGCCTCTAAACCAGTGTACATCCTACAGCCAGATGTGATTCTCGATGTGTCCCACTCCACCCACTGGTAGCAGGGTTCTGTTTTGTTTTACTTTTTATTGAGGTCTAATACACAAAAATGTATATAAATCATAAATGCACAGTGAGATTTCACAAACTACATCTCAAATGGAGAAATCTAAGCAGTACTCAGGAAACACCTCCCCATTGCCTCTAGGTCACTCCACCACCCCTGCCCAAGGGTAACTGCTCTCTTGACCTCTATCACTATAGATTAGTTTTGCCCATTTTTGTACTTTATAGAAATGGGGTCGCACAGTCTGTGTTATCTTTGGTCTGGCTTCTCTCACTCGACATGTCTGTGAGAATCACCCACGTGGATGCCAGAGGTGATCGCTGATTCCTTACCATTGCTCTACTGTATTCCAGTATTAGAATAACCAAAACCTACTGTCAATGGCTGTTGGAGTTTTTTCCACCAAAATGAATAGATTAGTTCTCTACTGCTGCATCCCAACTGACCCCAAATTTTTAGCAGCTCAAAACAACAACCATCCTGTGTTATCTCCCAGTTTGTGTGGGTCAGGAACATAAAAGCAGCTGAGCTGAGAGGTTCTGGCTCAGGGTCTCTCACCAGGTTGCAGTCTGGACGTCAGGCAGAGCTGCAGTCACATGAAGGCTTGACTGGGGCTGAGATTCGCTTCCAGGATGGCTCCCTCACAGGGCTGTTGGCAGGAGGCCTCAGTTCCTCACCAGGTGACGGGGCTCTGTCCCCATAGAACTGCTTGTGTATCCTCATGACGTGGCAGCTGCTTCCTCTAGAGTGAGTGATGCAGAAGAGAGCCAAGAGGAAGCTGCAATGCCTTTATGACCTAATCTTGGAAGTCACACACTTCTACCATATTCTATTCATTAGAAGTCAGTCCCAATGTCCACACACAAGGGAGGAATATCAAAGAGCTTATAAGCATATCTTAAAACCATCACGACAAGCAGCAGTTCCTTCTTGCATCGAGTTCAATCTCCTCGGTCCTGGGGAATGAGGCCAACACTTCCCCTCCCTATTCCCCTCCTGTCTCCCTCTGCTCAGTCAGCACTGAGAAGATGCAGTCAGATCCAGATTCTAGTCTCGACTTGGTCAAAAGCCTCTCAGAGCCCAAAGTTCCTGCTACGAAAAATAAGAATAACTATGGTGCCCATTCAGTAGGTTGCTATATTATCAAGCATTTACTGTGGACTGATTTCATTTAAGCCGCACCACAACCTTGCAAGGAAGATCCTGCATTATTGCCATTTTGCAGATGGAGAGGTAGAGTCATGTGCCCCAGTTCACTTGGCAGAGCCAGTATTTGAATCCAGATGCTTCTGACTGTGCTGGGAGACTGCTGTGAGAGACTGGTTGCCTCAGCCAATGCAGTCAGGAGCCTTTGCACACCTCCACATCTACGCCCCCTAGAGCTCAGAGACTACAGAGGGGTCCAGCAGTACCTCCCACCAGGTCTTCTGGTGACTTGGCTGGGAACCCCAAGGCCCTGGACATGGTTGACCCAGCCTTACCCTACCTAGCCTCTGGGGCTCTCTCTGCCCATGAGCCCCCCACCCTCAGGTTCCCGGGCCCCAGGCTCTTCTTCTTTTCTTCTTTCACTCTGAGCCAAGCAGGTTAAAAACATGCCAAAAATGAGCCCCCTCTCGCTTTAGTGCACTCGCATAATGTGTGGCAAAGGAGGCTGCATTAATCGCTCGGGACCCACATTTTTCAGTGACATTAATCTCTAGCCGGAAAAGCCTCTCTGGACGGTTCTTTTCAGTCTGAAGGCACTTAACGTTGGCCAGGGGAGCAGAAGGGGCCCGCCTGGAATTCCTCTCTCACTCCCAAACACCACACCCACCAACCCAGCCTGGCCAGCTTCCCTGGTTATGGCAGGATGGGTGAGATGCCTGCAGGGGATGTGGGGGGACAGAGGGAGGGAGGGTGGGTGGTGAGTGAGCTGTGGGTGTGCCATGGTGCGGATACATGAAGGTGAGAAAGGCTGAGTTTCAGCCATTGCTTGATCTATGAGCAGAGTATCTACATTCACACCCCATGTCTGCTCGCTCAGAGAAGTGCATCAGTGTTTGTGTATACCAGGACATGCACACCGGTGACAGACACCTGTGTGTGCATGTATGTGCCGTGTGTGTGTTGGTGACTGAAAGTGTGTGTATGAGCATTAGTCAAGGGTGTATATTCAGGGAAAACTGCACCTCTGCCCCTGAGTAGAGCCGTGCGTGCCATACTTTAAGTGTATGTGTGATTTCTGTGCGCACGTGTTGTCATGAGCAAGACTGCAAGCGTATGTTTGCTGGAGCACACCAGTGAATGTGTAAGGTTGTGGTCAGTTCCGGGGTAAATCTGCAGGGGTTGGTGCCCCTCACAGATGCACACAATGCGTTTGTTTTGACAGACATAGCTGGAGCACTAAATATGTGCTGGTACTGTGTCAGGCACTAAGAAGAAAGTGATAAACAAGGGTGCTGTGTCCTGGATCCCATCTGAACCCATTCATAGGAGCTTATTGTATATCTCTTCCCAACTCCACATTCAGCAACTGTACAGTGGTAGCTTGAAACTGACCATGGTGGAAGTATTTACACCATGGAAATTGGCAAATGCCAAATGCCTTTCTTTATCCAGAGAGCCTGTTGTTAAACTTTACTAGCACACCACGAAAGACACAGTTCATCCCCAATCTAACAGGATCTTATTCTTGTACATCATGAGCTTATTTATGTGTGTACCTATGCAACCCAAAGCAGCTCTGAAATTGTGTGAAACCAGTGCATAAGATTAACAAATAGATTTGAAGAAGACAGAGAAAGAGGCAGATTGAGGAAGCCTAAAAGACATGGGTTTTGCAACACTTCAAGCATAGAGCCCTTCCTATCCTAAGGGCTGTGAAATTCTCCAAAAGTAAAAATAATTACCAAGGGGAAAACTTAAATTCATAGGCATGAAAACAGCCATGATCCGCTCTTAACACTGAGCACTGTCAAACCAAACCAGCAGGGTCACCTGGCTATTAAATGGTGGTGCTGGGTCCTGAACCCCAGTAGTTGGTTCCAGAGCCCACGCTCACAGCTATGCTGGCTAGAAGTGAGTATAGAGGACAGAGAAGGCATGGCCAGACGGGTAGGAGGGAAACGGGAGTGTGCTGGGTCACCAAAGCCAAGCAGTGCAAGAGTGTTGAGAAGCAAATGGCCTTCAAGACCTGCAAGAGAGGTCCTTTCCCCCATTTTACATGGGAGGACACAGAGACTCTAGGAAGTCAGCGTCACATAGCTAAGCCAGATTCAAACCCAGTAGGGTCTGATGTCAGGACACCCACAAGAGGGCTGGGGCAAGAAGGAGGACACCAGATGCTTCCTTTTAGCTTCCCAAAGCCCCGAACCACAGGCCCAAGTTCTCTGGCCTCCTCTGATTTCAGTTACAGGCTAGTCACACCAACCACAACCCACAGCCAGTCGGGACCCAGCCTCAGGAGGCCTCTTTGGGAACATCAGCCCCAACCAGCTCCCAGGGAGCCGAGCACCAAGGGAGGCAGGTGGCACTGGGGAGAGGTTGCTGAGATGCCATCCCATGGTAGCCCCACTCCCCACAGCTGCCATTGATCTCCCTGATGGGATGACATCAAGAGATGTTTTTAATAAGACGACAGGAGGCCTTGGGAGCTGACCTAGCCAACCCAGTGCCAGGCAATTAATGACCCAGTTGAGAAGCCATAGCCATGGGTAACCGAATCCTGGAGAACTGTTAGGCACACCCTGCCTTTCATCTCCACCCGTGGCCACTCTGTGTGGGCTCTCCGTGTATCTTCATTAACTCCCAGCCCCAGGGAACCAGACCGGAGTTGGGGGCACCTGTCTATCTGTGTGTGGACCCTTCTGAGTGTGTAGAGTATACAGGGGTATTGATGCACATGTATATGCATGCGCAGGTAGGTGTGTGTGTGTGTGTGTGTGTGTGTGTGTGTGTGTGTCGCTGCATGTGTGGGCATGGTTCCATGTCCACATGTGTGTGAGACAGGCCAGAACACTGGCTTCAGAATCAGACAGATCTGGTTTCAGGCTCCACCTCTTTCTAGCTGGGTCACCCTGGGCAAGTTATTTAACTTCTATGAGCCTCCATTTCTTCCTCTGTAAACTGAAGATCATAATAGTACAGTAACTACTACACAAGCTTGAGGGGATCAAGTAACACTATTCATTTAGAAGTGTCTAGAACTTAGTACATGTTTAATAAATATAAGTTCTTATTCGTATTACACATGGATGGGCGTTTACATCTGAGTGGCAGGCAGAATTCTAAGAGTGATCTCTAATAACCCTGTATAATCCACCTCTCTTTGAATATGGGCAGAGTCTGTGAGTATGATGAGAGATCTTTCATCATATGGCAAAAAGGAGATTATCCAAGCGGCCAAATCTAATTACATGGGCCCTTTAAAAGCAGAGTTTTCAAAAAATAAAAATAATAAATAAATAAACAAACAAACAAACAAAATAGAGTTTTCTCAACCTGCTGGGCAGAAGTCAGAGCAATTCGAAGTATAAGAGGGTTGACACAAAAGAGCAAATTTCTCTGTTGCTGAGTTGGAGGGGGACACACATGAGTAGCTGCTAGGAGCTAAGAGTGCCCCCCTCCAACAGCCGGCAAGAAGATGAGGATCTCAGTCCTGTAGCTGCAACAAACTGAATTCAACCAATAATCTGATGAGCACAGAAGTGGATGCTCTCAAGAGCCTCTTAGATAGAAGCCCAGCCCAGCTGACACCTTGCTTTGCGAGACTTGAGCAGAGAAAGCAGCCAAGCCTATCCTGACCCCTGAGTGCTCAGATCAAGGCACCATTAGTACGGTTTTGCCAGCTCTAGCAGCACTCAAGAGACTTCCAGGGGCCCTAGCAATACACAATGATACATACATGTCCTCTTTGGGTTCTGGGGGACACCTGCTCTAGTTTCCAGGCCAAAGTAGTCATGGACAGAGGGGACAAAAACTGAGGTCTAGAGCAGGCTGAGACATATCTTGGCTGAGATCTGCTCAGGGGACTCTAGCAGCTTACTTACCTTCTCTGAGTCTCAGTCTCCTCATCTGAACAATGGGACACCAGGCCTGGGACCACCCTCATCACAAGGATAGCTTGAACAAACAGATAATGCAAAAGCACTTCAATGGGTTGGAAGGTTGTCCAGCAGCAGGAGAGGTAGTGACCTGTCCCTTGAGTAAACTTCAGTCTCAGACCTGCTGCCTTACCTCAACTTATACCAGGGTACACATGGGAGATGCCTGGGCCTCACCCTGGCAAGCTCCCCCTTCTAGGCCCTTCTCATCCACTCAGTTCCATGGCTGTCATTCGACCTCTCAAAATATCTTTAGTCATTTCCTCCCCTCTAACCCCACTGCCACTGCCTGCGGTTCAGTGCTTGAATCTTGCCTGGATGACCACACAACCTCCTCCTAACATCCCTGCCTCTGGCCTCACTCCTCTGCTCACAGCCCATCCAGGGCTCCTATTTTTCTAGAGGTAAAATTTAAACTCTGCTCTGAAGATCAAGAATCATTTTCACTTTTGCCAAAACAGCGAAAATATTTTCATTTTTATTTTCCCGATACTAGGAAATTTGAGCTGCTTTTACTAGCTTTTGGTATGTGCACCCAGATTTATTCTAGGAAATATTAGCAAGTACGTATACATGTTTTTTTACACAGGTAATAGCATATCACATATCATTTTTTGTCAGTTAACAATATATCTTGGCAATTGTCTGTCTGGTATATTAAGAGTTGCTTCCTTTCCTGTTAATGGCTGTATAATGTTCCACTGGAGCAGAATATATAACCCCTCTTCTCCTGGTAGACTCGGGCCATGTCCCATCTCTTGCTATCACAAACAATATGTCACTGAAATGTCATCTCACATACATGTGAGTTTATTACTGGGAAAATCCCTTCAAAATAAGATTATTGGGTCAAAAGCAAAGATATTACCAAGTTGCTTTCTGTGGAGGTTGTAAAAATTTGATTTTCTATCAGCATTTTATTTGCATTCCTATTTCCCTATACACTCACTAATCCAGTGATTTATACAATTTCAAAATTTTTATCTGATGGGTGAAAAATGGAATCACATTATAGTTTTACTATGCAGTTTTCTTATTATGAGCTGGGTAAGTCTTTTTATAGTCTCTAAGTGTCATTTCTTTCCCATCTCTGTGAGTGGTCTGTTCATATAATTCATCTATTTCTCTATTGAGTTGTCAGCTCTTTATTATTGATTTACGAGAGCTCTTTATATATGAAGGAAATTAGCCCTGGACAAACTTAAATGATTTAAATTACTTAAATGACTCTTTAAATGTTTGGTAGAATTCCTTTGTAAAACCATCTATGCCTAGTGATTTTTTTTTTTTTTTAGGAGTAACTATTTCTTATACGGTTATTGATCTGTTTAGATTTTAGTACCTATATGTACTCCCAGGCACACTTTTGTAAGTTACATTTTCTTTAAAAATTATCACTATCATGCAGTGCTCAAGTATATTTGCATATTCTTTTGATTTCCTCTGAAAGTGGGGTTATTTTCCTATACCATTTCTTATTTTATGATGAATGTGTGCTATTCCCTTTTTTTCTGGATTGATTACTTAACATCTTATCTATTTTACTTGGTTTTTTAAAAAATAATCTTTATTATGGTATTTGTCTGATTTCTAATTCATTAATATCTACTTTTATTTTTATAAATTTTTCCTCATGATTTCTTTAGGTTTATTTTATTGCCGTGTTTATAACTTCTTGGATTGGCTACCTAATTTATGAATTCTCAATCTTTATTATTTAGTAATAAAAGTATTTAGAACTTTTCTCTGAGCTCTGCTTTAGCAGTATTCCATAGATCTGATATAGATTGCTATTACTATCTCAAGTCTTTGGATTTCTATAATCTGTTTTGATTTCCTTTTTCATGCAAGAAATGTTTGAGAGGTAAAATTTATCTTTTGTTATTTTTTGTTGTTGTATTGAATTGCAAGCAGTAATTGTTATTAGGAATAATGATAAAATTAGTTTATTCTTCCATTTCCTTGCCATGACTCAAATTTATTATTTTATATTTCTTAATGTCTACCTTCAGATTTATAATATAACTACATCTGTTCCTTTATTTTTCATATTTAAACTATATCTTTTGTGCTTGGCTATAAAAGTTGAGAAAATCTGTGTATTTATATTACTTCATATGAGACTTTTATTCCCTGAGTTTTTATATATTTAAAAACTAGGATTGTTTCTACAGAGCTCAGCTTGGGAAAGGATGGTACAGTCCAACTGCCTTATTGTACAGATGAGGAAACTGAGGCCGAAATAAGAGCACAGGTGTATTCCAGGAGCTGAGCCAGGACAGGAACCCACATGGCCTGCCACCCTTGCAGGGGCTTTCCCCTGTCTTCCTGCTCTACTGAACAGCGGGAATGGGAAGGTAGCATGGGGGCCTTTGCTGGGTTGGGGAGACCTTTTCCACTGATCCCTTGGAATCTCACCTGGGACTTAGTGGAAAGTGACTGGCAGGAGAATTCTCTCCCCACCCCGAAGGATTAGCAGCCATGGCTGGGAGGCCCCTAGTGGCACATCCTCCCTGGAGACAGGGAAAGTGTGAGCTCATCCTTGCTGCCCGCTGCCGCTGCCGAGGGTCAGACCGGGTGGGGCGAGGGGCTCCACCTGTTCCCGATAATCTCTCTAATCCAGCCCCATAATTATTCTTTATTAACAGAGGTCGCTGCCTTCATTACATGCTGAAAGGAGGGCGTCAGGAGTGAAGACACAGGGATCAAAAGCTGGTCACATTTTCCAAAAGGGTTTATTTGCCACAACCAAAATAACCTCACCAAGGGAAGGCTGAGTTTCTGTCTCATCCCTTCCTGGTGCCTAGCATGGGAGCTCTAGGACCCCGTATCCCTTGGTCAGGTCCAGCGGCCCTTGCCAGACTCCCAAGCCCACCAGCATTCTTTCATTCAGACATCTCCTAAGAGCACAGTTTACACAAGGCCTTGTACTGGGCTTTGCAAATATATAAGTAAGCAACACATGGCCCTGCCCTCCCCAGATTCAACACCTAAAAATGGGAAGAGGACAAGTACCCCAATGATCACTATGTGGACTGCTAAATGCGACACTGAGAGGATACACAGCTACAGGAGCAGAGTGGGGTCCCTAGGCCAGCCTCAGGAATAAGGGTCTTGGGAGAAGCCTCCTGGAGGGAGAGACATTAAAACCCTGTATTGAAATATACCTAGAAGTCCCCCAGGGGACAAGGCAAGAAAAGGACATTCTGAAGAAAGAATGAGGATGGTGTGCTAGAACAAAGCTGAACTGCGATTCAGTGTGGCCAGAGCAAAGGTTTGAGATGGGAAGGGGTTTGACTGGTGCTGGATGAGTGGGCAAGGCCAAGCCACACAGGACCTGCATGTACTAGGGAGTCACTGAAGGTTTAGGCAAGGCGGCAGCATGGTTATATGGTGCTTTTGGAAGATCCTCCTGGCTGCAGAGTAAAGATTGGCTTGGCGGAAGCTGCTGGGTACAGGGAAGAGTTGGGGTAGCATGTAGGGGCCCAGACAAGCAATAGGGAGACTAGAACCTGAGCAGTGACAGGGGGTAGAGAAGAGAGGCAGCACACTGGCACCAGACAATGGTGACACAATCTCTCTGACCTTAGTGATCATATTGTCCATTGGGACACACGGTTAGACAAGAAATCAGAATGGTCCCAGGCCATTTGTGACCCTGACCCCATCATTATCACTGTGTTCAGCCTGACACTAGATCTATGGGTGACCAGAGGACCTTGGGTGGCACTCCCCACCCAGAGGCCCTCACAAGCCAGGGACCTGATGCAAAGGGACATGAAATCTGAGTTCAGGGTTCTCTGGCCTTCCCAGCCCACTCACCTACACTGCCCTCTCCCCTCCTCCCCTACACCCGTCCCCCACAAACAAGGCCTGTTCACTGTTTCTTTGGTATTCTTCCTAACCAGCCCATCCTTGTTCATTTCCTGTCCATGTCCAGGTCCTACTGGAAAGCCTCGCTTGCGGGCCCCCACTGCCAGGAAGCCAGATCCCCCACCGGCAATGCCTCATGTCTGCCTCCTTAGGTGTCCCTGCCTCGCTGCAGGTCTCTGTGTCCATCTGTCCCTTTCTGCCTCCCTCAATGCGTAAGTCTCAGCTTTAGCTTGGAGTCCCTCTCTTTGGTCTTCTCTACCTGTTTCTCTGTGTGTGTCCCTCTCCTTCTATCATTTCTTACTCTTCACCTAATCTCCTCCCCGGAACTCACATAATTCATGATCCCTTGATCTGAACCAACGCTGGGTACCGAGTCTGAGCTAGGCCCCAAGCTTGGCACCAGGGATCACAAAGATGAAAATGAAGATACAGCTCTAGCCTTCTGGTCCTTTCCTGCCACTCATGCTCCAACACACGAAGTGGGCAGTATGAGCCAATGGAAGTGTTAGAAGGGGGATCAGAGAGGTGGGAACAGGGCCTGCTGGGCTCTGAGAAGTGCCAACCGCATCTGAGCCCCAACACTTAATTCTCACATGCAGCAAAGGGGCCAGCACTGGGGACCACCATCTCCCTGCCCTCCAGGAGTTCACAGCCTCGATGGGGAGGTAAGCAGATAAACTGCAGCAGTCCCCACAGGCTCTGAATGGCCATCACACATGGGGGATTACAGGCGCCCGAATGCTACAGGAGGAGCTCTGAAATCAGGCAGCCATCCCCCGTGATCTTCTCTCTCCTCCTTTTGCTTCTCAACCCATCTTGCCCGTCGCTCCAACTCCTTTGACTCCCTTGCTCTGCCTCCAACTCCCCAGCCATGCTCTGATCTTTTCGCATTTGCTGTTCTCTCCGCTCAGAATCTACTCCTGCCTACGTCCCATATCCACATTCTCCCTCTCTTACTTCATTCAGGCAAATGTCCCCTTTCCTGTGGGGCCTTTCCTGACCACCCTCATCTTTGACTTTCTCCTTAACTGATTCATTTTTCTTTGTAGCACTTACAAAAACCTGGTATGTTGGATATGACCTGTTGATTTCGTTGACCTTCCATCCCAGTTGACGAGCATGCCAACTCCATGAGACAGGACAGTGTCTGTTTGGTTCACAGCTACACACTCAGACCCTACACAGTGCCCAGCCACAGTCAATACACACATGAGTCAGTACACACAACACACACAGTCAAAAACCCCATGCAAACTAGGGTGGGCCTGCAGCTCTGGAGAAGCAATGTGGGTGGGATGGGGGGAGAGAGATCTCGGGAACTCCCTCGATGCCAGCTCCTGGCAGCCACAGCACTCTGGGACTCACCCGCTGAGACTGTTCACGGCCTGCAAAAGCACAAAGCTCTCCTCCATCCCTGCCGGGCACATGCCCCTGCCCTTGGGGTCATGGACCTGAGACGACCACCCCGGCCCCAAAGCCCTCAGATGTTTCCAGGGCCCCAAAGCCCTCAGATGTTTCCAGGTCGGGGCAGTGGAGGTGGGGGTGGTAGCCTCTGGGCTCCATCCTTTGTCCCAGGCCCCAGCAGAATTTAATTCCAAGGTTCAAAGCGCCTTTGCCCCTTCCCAGATAAAAGGCCGCTCAGCCGGAGAGATGAGCTGGTTAATAAAGGACAGGAGGGGGGCTCTGGACAGGCAGACCCACCACCGCTCTCTGCCCACACCCTCTGCCAGTGAATGCTCTCAGCCCTCTGCCGCCGTTCCAGCCCACTGCCCCACAAGAAAAGCCCATTAATTTAACACTAATAGGATTTTCAATTTGTCACAATCCTTGGAGATCCTAGGGAGGTAGAGAGGGGGAGGGGGAGATTCATAACAAGTCTGTGTAAAAGGAAAATCTCTGCAGAGACTGGCCTAGACCCTAGATAGCTCCCCACCACTCTACGGCCTTCAGGCAGGCCACAGCAGCCCCCCTGGCCTCAGTTTCCTCGATAGAAAGAAAATTAATAAGACCTATTTTAAAAGGAGGCTGGCTGTGCGAATTAAATGAGGTTATAAAGAAATAACATCCAGTTAATGCTGCCCAGCCCATAGTTGGCACTCTGTAACTTTTGCCCCCTCCTGTCTCAGTCTCTCTCCCAACTCTGTCCCCCAGGTAGCACTGGCTACGCAGGCTGGATATCTGTCCCCTTGACCCCAGCCACTGTGTCTCCAGATCTGATGATAGTTTCAGCCAAACCCCCTGGGTGGGGGAGCATGGTGTCTGGGAGCCCGTGGCCTTTTCATTCTCAGTGGGATCAGCGTCCTGAATTCCTCGTTGTTCAAGAAGAGCCGAGGATTTGAAGCTTCCAAACACAGCGGCCCAATGGGAAGGCCCCAGCCCATGCCAACCAGCTGTGTCTCGGTTACAGCTAAGAACACAGCACACCAGCTGCCCGAGCCCTGTTCTCTAGGCGAATTCCTCCCGGATCAGGAGATGCCAGACAGTGGCGACCATGTCTGTGCCGCCCCCTGGCCATGGGCTCAGCTTGGCACTTCTCCGCAGTCTGAAAGTGAGGGACAGCCTGAGTCTGGGGATTGGGGGGCTGGGGGAGATGTGTCTGTTGGGGCAGTTGATGAGAGACTGAGACAGACATGACGGAACTACTGCCTCCAGGGTGCCTGTAGCCAGCGGACAAGAACACCTGACTGGGCCCCATGCCTGGCTCAGAGCCATGCACCCTGGGTTTGCCGCTGCTGCTGCCACCACCCAAGAGAGGGAGGTGGGAAAGGAGGACTCAGGAGTCCAACACCCCCACCCAAGTCTGGCTCTGGGCAGCTGCTTTCTTAGCAAAGCCCTCATTACCAGACTGGCCAGGCTGGGGGCGGGGGTGCTTCAGCCAGCTCTGCCTGTGGTCCCTGTTAGCTTTTGCCTCCATCTAGGCCTCAATCATAATTTATAACATCTCGATTCCTCAGCATCACGTGGTCCCAAACCAGACAGAGGTGGAAGGAGACAGCAGGGAGACAAAACTGAGGGTGGTTTCATTTAGTCTATATTTCAGTCGCCACAGACCTACTCAGGTGCAAAGAGAATCATATATCTTGTGAATAAAAGAAATAGAAGCAGCAAATCGATGTTCACTCTCATTTTAATGGTCACAGGAGAAAGCCTGACGGGGATCCCAAACATGAGACTGCTAGTGAGCCTTCACTGAACCAATGTGAATGAACTCGAAGATGCCAGAATAAAAGCTTTTGGCTTCTCAAGCCCAGAATGCTAAGTGGATGCCAGGGATAAGATCC
This sequence comes from Eidolon dupreanum, assembly GCA_028627145.1. Classification (NCBI taxonomy): domain Eukaryota; kingdom Metazoa; phylum Chordata; class Mammalia; order Chiroptera; family Pteropodidae; genus Eidolon; species Eidolon dupreanum. The sequence continues at coordinate 10,083,970 of CM053502.1, read as the reverse complement.
TAGAAGGAAATGCTGTCCGGGTGCCACAGTGTAGACTGTGCGAAGTCACCCAGGGTGCCAGGTGGAATTCCAGAAGAGGCTGAGAAAGAGGGGTAGCCCACCTGAGATAGGGAGAGTGCAATAGATGAGCAAAGCAGGGAAAGGGCTCTTCACCGGACCCAGTTGGTCCCATAAACTTTTCAAAGCATCTTTGCTTGGACCTGAGTCACATCCTTGCCTCAAGCAGTGAGTGTACAGCTTTGCTCACAAGCAGGAAGTAGGGCCTCAGGAAGTCAGTGGCAGCATGTGCCCAAGCAGAAAAGGGACCATGTCACCATATCCAAGAGTCCCTGGAGGGGTCCCGTAAGGCAGCATTCAGAGTGCCCACCACTCCTCTGGTGGGGCTCCCTAAATGACCAGCTCTCACACTAAGAATGATCCTCAGGACTCCACCTGGCTTCCAACCACACTCCAATCTGGCTCTGTGAGCCTAAATGGGTTGCTTACTCTCTATGTGCTTTTAGTTTGCTGGGTGCAAAATGTGAAGAAAGAGGAAGAGAATTAAGAAGGCTTCTCCTGCCCAGTGGAGGGTGAATGTCCTCTAGAACAGTGGTTCGTCTTCTTAAGTACTGATGTGACCTCTTCTCCCACATCCAGTTCCCTTCCACTCAAAACCTGGCACCATCCCATTCATTTGCTCATTCAACATCTCAACCATCAACCACATGCAAGGCACATGGACTGATCATTGACTGTAAAAGCCAGACGTGGTACTGTCCCCTTGATAGGTCCACCCACCTCTGCTGGTCTCCATCATCACAGCAGGGACCTGGAAACACCTGGGTGGATGTTGGGCTCTCAGAGCCTTCCCAGTAAGTCACCAGTCAAGGGCAGGACTGGGCCTGTGGAGGAACATTCCTCCTCTGCTCTCCCGCCCAAACTCGTGGCCAAAGGCAAGGCACACGCACGGCTGAAATCCCATCAATGGCACTCGGCCAACTGGCTGCCACTTGCTTATTTGGCTTGGAACAGGAAATACATTTTTCTACTATTTATACTGCTGACCTCAGGAATAAACTAATTACGGCTGCAAAGCTGCATTCCCACAGTGTCAGGCTCACATCTGTAACCCCTGCTTGGGACCAAAGCAGAAGGTGCCAGATGGCTGGGAGGTCTGGGGGCTCTGGTCCACTGGACACTCCTGCTCTGCTCCCAAGGTGTTCAGGGAGGAAAAGGAATTGAGACTACAAGTTATCTTCCTAGATCTTCAGCTCTGACCGAGGAGAGGTCTGCCTACTTCTTCCCTTGGTCTTGAGTTAATCACCTCTCTAGGTCTTGGTTTCTTGATCTGCACCGTGGAGCTTGAGGGACTGTCGTTTAGAGTTAAATGACACCATATCTGAAAACAGCTTCCTGTAAACGTGATTACCCCAGAAGACCCATCAACCTGGATGACCCAACCCCAGAGGCCAGGTTGGCTCAGGCAGGCCCCACATCTGGGCCAACAGTGGCATCATCCAGATGTGCTGCAGATCTAACTGCAGTCTTCATGTCCTGATGTGTGAAAGCAGGCATCTACCTCTGAGACCGCTGCCCACAGCAAGCAGACCAACCGTGCAAACCAGTTATTTGGACGTAGGCAGGCCAATCACCAGGAAATAGAACCTGAGTAAATGGATGGATGGATGCAAATTTACGCCTCATTCATGATACTATTTTAATCGATTTTTTTAAATGACAGAAATAAGTAAATGTTTGGTTTAGAGGTCAGCAAACTTATCTGCAAAGGGCTGAATAATAAATATTTTAAGCTTTGGGGACCATATAGTTTTTGTCACAACTACAATTGCAATTGTAGTATAAAACCAACCATAGACCATACATAAATGAATGGGTGTAGCTGCATTCCAATAAAACTTTATTTACAAAACAGGTAGCAGGCCAGATTTGGCTAACCTCTTTGGTTGAACAAGTCAAATAATTACTATGTAACTTTAGCAGTGCCCTTGATTCTTCCTCATCACTCCTTCATCTGATGGGTCACCAGGTCCTATTGATTGTTTGTTCCTTCTAAGTAGCATCCCTTCCTTCTCACACCACACCCACTGCCTTGGTCCAGCCCCATCAACCACCACCTAGACATTCCAACAGCTCCTCCCTTCAGCCTCTTGTCCCTTCAGTCCATCTTCTACTCAGAAGCAAGATAGATCTATCCAAATCACCAATCTGACCATGTTGGTCCCTTTTCCTTACTCTCATTGTCCTGACCACACAGTCATTTATGCCCTGAGTCCCAATGTCTAGACTCACCACTCACTGCCCTCCTCGACTCTCATTCTCAGCTTTCACCAGACTGACTAAGGAAAACTCTTCTTTCTCCTTATCCCCTGGCCAACTCCTATTCATCCTCCTTGTCTCGGGTCAGATGTCACCTACCCTGAGAAGCCTTCTTGAGGTGTTCCAGCTTACCTTTAACATAGAAGTGGTCACACTTATAGCTCAGACTGCCATGTGGCCAATAAATTCCATTTCCCTTTCTCCCTGGGCATACAGCTGGACTACATTTCCCAGCCTTCTTTAGAGTTAGGTTGGGCCATATAACTTGAGTTCTGGCCAGTGGAAGAAAGGCATAAGTGATGGAGGCTATCTCAGGTCTGGCCTTGACTACCCACATGATCCTGCATGCTCGTTCTCTTTCTCCATCTTTCAGCTGAACAGAGAGGATGCTGAGGACCTCCAGGAAGGCAGAGCCACAAGCCTGGGCTCCTGTGTCACTGCTTAGATGAGGGCAACTGAAGAGATCCATCTGACCAGAAATCCTATGCCATATTAAGCCACTGACATTTAGGGTTGTTTGTTAAAATAGTTAGCCTACTCTGACTACACCAATACTCAAATGGAATTAACTGTCATTTGCCTTCCCCACTGGACTACAAGATGCATGAGAGCAGGAATTTGTCTGTATCACACAACATCATATCCCCAAAACTTAGCACTATACTTTGCATGTAGTAGAAACTCACTAACTTTTTGTTTGTTGGATGAATAAATGAATGAAAACAACCTTAGTGGATAGTATAGGCTACTCTCGTCATCATGGAGACATTGTAGAAACCCAGAGCTCACCCAGGTCCAGGATAGGAGAGTTGGTTTAAAGCTTTGGCCTGTGCAGATTCCACTCTGGAAGCTAAGCTCAAGCAAGCCAGAGCCAAGGTCATCCAACAGTTTGGGTGCCGAGGGGCAGAGCACCCATTAGAGGCTGGAAGTGGCAGTAATAGGAAGTTTCAGGAGGATAGGATAAGTTTCAGGAATTCCAGTTGTGGGACCAGTTCTTCCTTCTGACTCACTGCATGACTTCGTAAATAACTTCCTCTCACAGAGCCTTGGTTTCCCCCTGCTGTAAAAGAAAAGGGTGTGTGGGGAGTGGGGGCAGTGGGGGGGGGAGTTGACTATAAGGCTTTCTAATGGTTCCTAGTAGCAGAATCCCCATTTCTAAAAACATTAAAAAAAAATCTCTAGAGTCTCAAAATATAAAACAGATACAAGTGGAATGGCTCTAAAGCTAAAGAAAGGTATCAGAGCCAACCCCAACAAATATCCTAAGGCACTTTCTCAAAACCTTGAGCTCCATCCTCTCTCTGCCAAACAAAGATGTCCCAGACTCTCGGCCTAGACAGAAGCTTCCAACTCATCCAGCCAACCCCCCAGTCCCCGCTTTGACACTTCCAGTGATAGAGAACTCGCTACCTCCTAGGAGGCCCCTAAGACAACCCTAATGGTTAGATTGTCCATCAGCTGAAATCAGCATCCCTGGGCCAGGCATCCTGGGTCTTGGTACCTCATCTACCACAGTCTCCGAGTGACCCAGCTAGAGATCGGGCCTTGGAAAGGTGGCTCCTGGAAATAATGGTGATAGCTACCAGGTTTCGGACAGGCGTTTTCCTAAGCACTTTACATATATAACACATTTAATCTATACAGTAAGTCCATGAAGTAGGTACTGTTATTTTATAAATGAAAAAAAAAATTGAGGCATAAAAAGTTTATGTCACTTGTTCAATGTCATGTAACTAATAAGCGGCAAAGCTGGGTCTCGAGTCCAGACCATCTGACCATTTGTTCTTAATGGCTTCTCTGATGTATAGAAATCTGGCTGCAATAAAAACACTCTGGTGTTTAATATTATTATTAATAATAATAACTGATACTTGTATAGCACTTCTTATGTACCATGTGTTTTTTATAATAAGCATTTTGCAAATATTGATTTAATCTTTAAGCAATTCTATCAAGGCAACACTATTATCATCCTCATTTTATAGATGAGGAAACCAAGGCGCAGAAAAGTTAAGTAACTTACTCAAGGTCACACAATTTGTAAGTGGTGAAGTCAGGATTTTAACCTAGGCAATTTGGCTGTGGAGTCTATTGAAAATTTCAAAGAATCGACAAAAAAATTCCTGGAACTATTATATCAAGGGATTATAGCAAGGTTTCAGGATATAAGATTAGTATACAGAAGTTATTTGCTCTCCTATATACCAGCAATATACATGTTTGACATGCAATCTTACCTTTCAATTATAACATATGTTGACCATTCGCCACATGCTAGCCCTGTGTTGGTTGCTCCAGATGCACTAGCTCATTTAACCTTCTCAAAACCCCACATGGGCAGAAAAAGCATTTGACAAAATCCAACACCCATTCATGATAAAAAAAAAAAAAAAAAAATACAGAAAACAACAAAAAACTCTCAACAAATTAGAAATAAAAGGAAGGAAACTTCCTCAAATTCATAAAGAACTGAAAAAAAAATCCAATGGCTAACATCATACTTAATGGTGAGAAACTAGATGCTTTCTTCCTAAGATCGGAAAGAAAACAAGGATGTTCTCTCTCACATTTCCTATTCAACATCATACTAGAAGTCCTAGCTAATGCAATCAGAAAAGAAATAAAATGTATACAGATTAGAAAAGAAGAAATCAAACTGTCTTTGTTTGCAAATGACATGATTGTCAACGTTGAAATCTCAAATAATCAACAAAAAATTCCTGGAACTATTATATCAAAAGATTTAGCAAGGTTTTAGGATTCAAGGTTAATATACAAAAGTAAATTGCTTTCCTATAAACCAGCAATGAACAATTGGAATTTGAAATTAAAAATGCAATACCATTTACATTAGCACCACAAATTAAATACTTGTCATGAACCTAACAAAAAATATACAAGATCTGTATGAGGAAATTCTGATGAAATAAATCAAAGAAGATCTAAATAAATACATAGTTTATTATGTTCATGAATAAAAACACTCAATATTGTTAGCATGTCAGCTTTTTCCAACTTCATCTATGGATCTAAAACAATTCCAATTACAATCTAAGCAAGTTATTTGTGGACATCAACAAACTGATTCTAAAGTTTATATTGAAAGACAAAAGATTCAGGATAGCCAACACAATACTGACTAAGAAGAATAAAGTCAGAGGACTGACACTACCTCAATTAAAGACTTAATATACAGCTACAGTGATTAAGACAGTATGATATTGGTAAAATAATAAGCAAATAGATCAGTGAACAGACTAGAGAACCAAAAAAATGGATCCACATAAGTATAGTTAACTGATCTTTAACAAAGGAACAAAGGCAATTCAATGGAGAATGAATAGTTTATAACAAATGATGCTGGAACAACTGGACGTCCACATGCAAAAAAAAAATCTGACATAGACCTTACACTTTCAAAAAATTAACTCAAAATGGATCGTAAACATAAACATAAAAAGCAAAACTAAAATAATTCTATAAGAGAAAAAAATAGTGACATTGGGTTTGGCGATGAATTTTTAGATACAACACCAAAAGCATGATCCCTGAATGAAAAAATAAGTTGGACTTCATTAAAATTAAAAACGTCTGCTCTGTGAAAGACACTGTTAAGAGAATAAAAAGACAAGCCACAGACAGGGAGAAAATATTTGCAAACACATATGTGATAAAGGGCTTGTATCCAAAACATACAGAGAACTCTTAAAACTCAATAATAAGAAAACAAAAAATCCAGTTTGAAAAATGGGCAAAAGATCTGAACAGACACCTCACCAAAGAAGAGATACAGATGGCAAATATGCATATGAAAAGATGTTCAACATCATATGTCATTAGGGAATTGCAAATTAAAGCAACAATAAAATACCACTACATACCTATTAGAATGTCTAAAATCAAAAAAGCTGTCACCACCAAATTCTGGTAAGGATGTGTAGAAACAGGAACTCTCATTAACTGATGGTGATATAAAATAGTACAGCCTCTTTGGAAGACAGTGTGGCAGTTTCTTAAAATGCTAAACATAGTCTATCATACGATCTAGCAACCATGCTCCTAGGTACTTATCCAAATGAGTTGTAAGCTTTTGTCCGCACAAAAACCTGCACGAAGACATCTATAGTGGCTTTATTCATAATTGCCAAAACCTGAAAGCAATTTAGAAGTCCTTCCAAAGATGAATGGATAAACAAACTGTGGTACATCTATATAACAGGATGTTATTCAACAGTAAAAAGAAATGAGCATCAAGCCATGAAAAGACATGGAGGAACTGTAAATGTGTATCGCTAAGTGGAAGAAGCCAGTTTGAAAAGGCAACATGTTCTATGGTTCCAACTGTATGACTTCCTGGAAAAAGGCAAAATTATGGAAATAGAATTATGTAAAAAGATCAGTGGTTGCCAGACGTTCTTGTGACTGGGGAAGGTGTGGGGATGGGGGTGATGAGTAGATGAAGAACAGGGAATTTTAGGGCAGTGAAAATATTCTGTGTGATATTGTACTGATGGATATATGACATCATGCATTTATCAAAACCCACAGAACCATCAACACAAAGAGTGAACCCTAATGTAAACTCTACACGTTAGTTAATAACATGTTAATAATATATCAGTTATAACCAATGTACTTCACTAAAGCAAGATGTTAGTAAAAAAGGGAATTCTGTGTTTGTGTGTGTGTACGCACATGTGCATGTGTATGTGTGTTGGGGACTGTGTAAAGGAAATTTCTGTACTATTGCTCAATTTTTCCGTAAACCTAAAACAGTTCTAAAAAATAAAGTCTATTAATTTAAAAGAAAAGCCCTATGTGGACAGATTATCATTACTCCTATTTATAGAGATTATTATCACCCTCATTTTAAGGAAGGGGGTAGAATATTTCCCTTCTTTTACAGAAGACAACATTAAAGCTTAAGAAATTACTTGTATCATTCAAGGTCACACAGCTGGCAAGGGGAATGGTCAAGCTTTGATTAGGGACAGGTGGCCCAAAACCCTTCAGGGTGTGATGCCCAGAACCTAGCAGTACTTGGAACAGACACATGGACATTTCAGTTCCTGCTTGGCTACCTCCCACCCACATCCCTACATTATGACCCTTCTAGTGGATCAAAGCAGAGACCTGCAGCCCCCACACTGAGCCTGCTATGTGCGCAGTCATCACTGGGCTCTTTCTGCTCACCGTTCCTTACCTTCCACAGGCAGGAAACCCAAGAGTTGTCTGTGAAAGTCTATGAAAGTCTACTTCTGTCAGGTTGGTTCAGTAGTAAGAGGTGAGTTGATATGCAAAACAGAAAAATAGCTCAGGGTGGAGATTTGACTTTTGCCTCAATTGCCATGGTACCAAATAGACTAGAAACACAGGGTGTAGATATAAGCTCATGCTGCCACTACCACATCTTCCAGCATGGGAAGCACATGATTGAATGGGACCTTGAATGATATCAGGTCCAATTATCACCTCCCATCATGACCAGGACTGAAGAGGTCCCAGTTCATGGAGAGGTGGCATCTGCCATGAGAACTGCTAAGACCACACTTGGATGGGAATAAGGAGTGGAATGGAGGACAGTTGTCCTGAGTGCTGACTGTGAAGCTATGCTCAATCCAGTGGTAAACACCTACGACAACTGGCAAACCCCACCAAGCTTCTGAACTGGGGCCCTGTTATGGACTGAATGTTCGTGTCCCCCCAGAATTCATATGCTGAAGCCCTAATCCCAATATGATGGTATTTGGTATCTCCCTTTGGGAGATAATTAAGTCATGAGGGTGAAACACTCATAAGTGGGATTAATGCCCTTATAAGAAGGGACATAGAGAGATGATCTGTCTCTCTTCCACATGAAGACATAGCAAGATGACCATATGCAAACCAGGAAGCAGGCCTTCACTAGAATTTGGCCATGATCTCAGACTTATTCTCCAGAACTGTGAGAAATAAATTTCTGCTATTTAATATATTATTAAATTTCTGTTAGCTACTCAGTCTGTGGTATTTTTGTTATAGCAGACTGAACTACTAAGACAGGCCTTAAAATTCTTGCCGAGGGTCTGAGAGTCATCAGAGAGAGAGAAAAGATTCTATTCAATGCCTGGTCAGAGACCCACAGGACAGCCTAGAAGCAGGAAGAACCATGACCACAGACCCCTGGGCTGGCCAAGGAAGAGACTTCTGGCTTGAAAGAAAAGAAAACAGGGAAGAATCTGAGAACATGATAAAAGATTGTTCTTTGCCTATAAGATCGTTCTTCACTCTGAATACCTGGCTTGAGCTCCTGGCCTGAGCCATCTACAAAGGGCTTCTCTGCACATAAGATTGTTCAAACTTTCAACAGCCCTAGGAGATGGGTGTATTTGTCCTCATTTGACATATGAGGCAACCAAGGCTCAAAGAACTGAAATCACCTTGTGCTCAAGGTCACACAGGAACTAATGACCAGAACTCCTCTTCAGACCTTCTGACCCTACATTTTACCTTTCCTACTAACCCAACACAGCCCAGAACATAGAAAGTATACAGGAAACCTTGGCAGAGTTTCACATAATGGAGTGTTGTCCTTCAGCCCTGTTCCCTCAGCGGCCCAGCAAAGGGCTGTCTTTTCTCAACATGACCCTGATTGGTGAGGGAGAGCATCTCCATCCACCACCTGAGTCATGGTTATCGTCAGCAGAATAGCCTGGGTGAACCTGGGGTGAGGCCATTGAGAATGACTCCAGGCCAGAAGGAAGAAGGCCATGTCTTCTTCACTGCCTAGAGGCCCTAATGCCAGTGGACTTGGCCCTTGAAGGAGAAGACTAGAAAGGATCAGGAATGTGGCTTATAGTCTGAGCTCTGCCACTGACTAGCTCCACGATAAACATCAAGAGCAATAAAATGTTCATGTCTTTGACTCATCCATTCTATTTCTGGATTATGGATTAGATAGTTAAATTATGAAATATCGACTCACAAATGACTTTCTAGTAATTGAGATTTATGTCTAGAAAGATTTTTAAATAACATGAAAAGTTGTATTTAATGTTAAGTAATAAATAGAATAATTGCCCATTAAGTATAACCCCCAACTATGTGTAAAAAACAAGACCAGAAAGAGACATGCTATGGAGTTAACTGATAGGTATGGGCATTAAATAAATATCAAAGAAAATGACTACTATGTAACATGTCTGCATTTCCAAATTTTCTGTCTTATCATTTCTACAAAGGAAAATACAAAATCAACTTTATTTTTAAAACAAAATCTGTTAAGTCAGAAGATTCAATATCATAAAGATGTCAGTTCTCAAACTGGTGTGAGAATTTAATGAAATCACAACAAAAGTCTCAGCAAGCATGTGTGTGTGTGTGTGTGTGTGTGTGTGTGTGTGTGTGTGTGTGTGTGTGTTTGTAAGGTGACAAGGTGATTCTAAAATTTGTTTGGAAATGCAAAGAACTGAGAATAACCAAGTTAAATATGAAGATGAACAAGCTAGGGGACTTATACTACTTGTTATAGACTGAATGTCTATGTCCCCCCAAAACTCATATGTTGAAACCCTAACTCCCAATGTGATGGGGACTTTGGGAGGCAATGAAGTCATAAGAGTGGAGCCTTCATGTGTGAGATTAGTGCCCTTACAAAAGAGACCCCAGGGAGTACCCTCTTCCCTTCTACCATGTGAGGACACAGTGAGCAGACAGGCATCTATGAACCAGGAAGCAGGCCCTCATCAAATACCAAAATCTGCTAGCGCCTTGATCTCGGACTTCCCAGTCTCCAGAACTGTGAGAAATAAATTTCTGTTTTATAAGCCATCCATTCTAGAATATTTTTTTTAAGTTGCCCGAAAGGACTAAGACACTACCACATACCACAACTGTTGTAAAGCTGTAGCAATTAAGATGGGGTGGTATTGATGCCAGGATAGACAGATCAATAGAATAGATTAGAGAGTCCAGGAACAGACCCACGTATGTGGTACTTGATGTAGGATGAGGGTGACCATGCAGCGCAGTTGGGGAGAGAAAGGTCTTTTCAATAAATGGATCAGCTGGATCCATATGAGGAAAAAATGTTGACCCCTACTGACACACCATGCACAAAAGTATTCCAGATCAAGTATAAATCTAAATGTGAAAGACAAAATGACAAAGCTTCTAAACATAAGAGAATATCTTCATGATCTTCAGGCTGGCAAAAAAATTCTTAAATAGGACACAAAAAGCACTAACCATAAAGGAAAATAATTGATAAATCTGTGTACATTAATATTAAGAACATCTGTTCATCAAAAAATATCACTGAGTGTAAAGATAAGCTAAAGAGTGGGAGAAAATATTTGCAGTATACATTTCTGACAAAGAATTTATATCGAGAGCATATAAGGAACTCTACAAATCAAAAAGAAAAAGACAACGACTCAATATAGAAATGGGCAGAAGAAATAGAGAAATCCGTCACCACAGAGGCTATCCAGTGGCCATATTAAAATCACAATAGGATATTGTTTCTAGCCCATATAAGTAGCTAAAGATGAAGACTGACAAGGTAAGGATGTGGAACAACTGCAACTCATTCACTGCTGGTGGAGTGTAAAAGTGTATAATCACTTTGTTAAACTGCTTAGCAGAACCTACTAAAGCAAACATATATATACTTCATGACCCAGTAATCCCACCTGTAGGTATGAATCCAACAGAAATGAGTGGCCATGTGCCCCAAACGGCATATATGGAAATGTTCTTAGCAGCATTAACAGCCCAAAACTGGAAATAACTCACATGTTCATTAAAAATAGATGGATATATAACCTGTGGTATAGTCATACAATGAATTCTACCTAGCAATGAGAATGAGCAAGCTACAAATGCATATAACAATATGGATGACTCTCATGAACATGAGGTTGAGAGAAAGAAGCCAGACACAAAAAGAATGCATGCTGTCTGATTACATTTATAAAGTACAAAAGTAGGCAAAATTAATCTATGTTGATAGAAGTCAGGACAGTGATTTCTTCTGAGAGGTGGCTAAAGAATGGAACAAGGCACAGGTGGGCTCCTGGGGTTGCAAGTGATGTCCTTGACCTGGACGCTGGGAATTTAAGAGGGAACACTCACTCTCACCTAGTCTCCCTCCCCATGCTCCTCCTCACCCTTGAGCCATAGCCCTCTCCCTGGGTAGCCTTTCTTTCTGGAAGATTCTAACCCCTGCCTCCAGCTGAAGGCCACCTCAAACACTCCTGTGACCCTCAACAGTGCCTTCACCTTGTTTCCTTTCCTGGTTCCTCCACTCCACTCTCTCCTCCCCTCCCTGTTTCCTGAATTTCCCAGACCAGCATGGACTCCTTGCTCTCCATCTCTGCCACCATTCTCTCTTTAAAGACTCCCAGTGGTCTCTAGGCCCCACTTTGCCTGCCTCCCTCCCTCCCACCCACTGTCCCCACTGCAGAGAGAGGCATTTCCTTTCTCCCAGTTCCTTAAACACTTCAGCTCACCTTCTTAGCACACCCTCCTCCCCCTGCCCCCATCAGACAACTTTTTTCCTTCTTCAGATTCAGCTTAAATATCAATTCATCAGAAAAGCCTTCTCACCTCCCACTACACCCACTCAGAGCCACCTGCCCTTTTCTACCAGTTTCACCCAGGGCACCGGTTATCACGTGATGTTCGTGTATCTTCCCACTAAGCTCCATGAGGACAGGTATGGTATCATGCCCACTCTCTGGCACATAGTAGGTTCTCAATAAGGCCTTTATAATGGTCAAATGAATAAACAAATTCCATGGATATGTCCAAGGCTACCACTGTCTCCTCAATCATGTAACCCTCATGAAGCCTCCCTTTTGCCAAACTGCATTCTAGGAAGCATATTTCTTGGCTCATCTATTGACTGGGTCTATTCCACTGCTCCAGAATTAGGCATTTCAGAACAAAATCTACCAAGCTTGGCAAGGCCTTGAACTGACCTTCATTAATCGGGACCACTTTGATTACAAGTGACAGAAAGAAACGTTAAAAAGGAAAGAATATTGACTCACATTCATGAGTCTGCTTTGGCTTCAGGCAAGACTGGCTGCATTACATCAAACCATTACCTCAGACTTCAGTCTCCCTCTCTCTCCCTCCAGACCAGCCTAATCCTCAGGTGGACAGTCTGTCTCCTCATGGAGACATGATGACCACAAGCAACTCCAGCTGGCCAGGACAGATTATAATCTCCATCTCATCCTCTCATCAATCCCAGCAGCAAGAGGACTTTGCTTTCCCAAGGGTTCCAACAGAAGTCCCAGAACTTGGTTTCATTAGCCCATTGGGTTTCATGTCTATTCCTGAACCATTTCCTGTGGTCCAAGAGATAGAATGCTAGGCCTACTCATGTGTCTACTTCTTAGGGATGTAGACACAGCATGTTGATTCAGTTGGTGACAGTCCCTGGTATTAATTATAATAACAGCACCCACCATTTATTTCAGGCTTTGTATGGTCCAGACCTTTCACTCACTCATACACCTATGGTCCCATTTCATTCACAAGGATCCTGCAAGGACAGGATTATAATCTCCACCTCAGAAACAAAGAAACGGAGTTCTGGGTGGGGAAGTGACTTTTTCAAGGTCAGTGGCAGGAGGAGGATAAGACCTGACTCTCAAGTCCACAGCTTTGATCAGGCCAGCCTTCCCCTGCCTCCCTGATCCCACCATCCACTCTCCCAACCCCTGCTCCAGCCCACTAGTGGCCCAGGACTCAGCATCTCCCAAACACCAGGAGAGCCCTATAAGAGACTTGGCCCAGGTATCCATTATGTCTTCTGCTCAAACAAGCAGGTGGGACTGACAGGAACACAGCCACCAGGGATTAGCCTTGAACCTTTACCATTTCAGTGCTCCTGCCCCACAACTGTCCCAGGGCCAGCTGCCAAGACTGGGGGAGGGGTGCCATGAGCCTTGTCTGGGAAGCTGGGAAGCTCCCAGCTCTCCAGTCTGAACAGAAAGTGCAGGTCCTCACTGCCCTGGGAAGTGGGTTGGCTCCCACCACTCCCACAGAAGAATAGGGAAGATGAAAATCAAAGGACAAGACAGGAGTAAATACTACCTTTAAATTAGGTTCATGTCTTAAACATATTTGCCCTTTGCATATCCTTGGTCAAACTAAGATATTCCCTATTGACATCCTTCCTTCAATCAAGTCCCAGAAATGAAGCTCTAGCTCCAACCGCACATGTAATAATAATGGTAAAAATAATAACAGCAGCAGCTTTCTCATATAGTGCATCAGCTCCATGCCAGACACTATTTTAAGCTGTTAACACATAATAATTCAGTTAATGCTCTCAACAAATCTGTAAGGTAAACATTATTATATCCCCATTTTATAGACGAGGAAACTCAGATGCAGAGTGAAAACTACAAAGCCACTCTTTCACTTCCCTCTTGGTGATCGCTGTTAGTTTTGTCTTGACAGCTGAGAGTCCTGTGTGACACAGCCTAACACACTGGTCCTCTGCTGACTTCAGTGTATTTTGCTGCAATTTCGCCTTTAATTATCTACTTTCCTCATGTTCTGTTTTGCAAGCAATCCCAAAAACTTTTAGAAGTAGGTGTGATGTAAACCCTAAATAATTTTTAAAACTAATTTCTTCAAATCATTTGCACACTTAACTAATTCGTCCAGCAAAGAGTATTGATAGCGAGGCTTGTAGGGATGGTGTATTGGGTGGACGCGGGAGGCCCAAAACACAGAGCATTCATGGGCCATGGTAAGGAAGTTGGATTTTATCCCTTGGCAATGGGAAAGCAATGAAAAAGGCCACAGAGTCTAGTGGTTAGGAGTATGAAGCCAGATGGCCTGGGTTCAAATCCTGACTCCACCACTCACCAGCTGCAGGACCTTTGGTGAGCTTAACCTCTCTGGGCCTCGATTTCCGCATCTGTAAAGTGGGGCTTGAAATAGTAGCAACCTCAAAGAGTAGTTGTGAGGACTGAATGAGTGTGTTCATGTGAAGTGTTAGAGCAGGGTGTGACAGTCAATAAGTGCTCAGCCTTACAGTCTTTAAGCCATGTCCACTGGAAAGGACAAGGACCCCCATTTTGCCACTAGGAGACTGAGGTCCAAGTGACATGGCCACCTCCAAAGTCACACAAGTGGTAGAAGCCACTCAACATCCATGTACGATGGCCTCCTTAGTGCTGGGGCCCATGCTGGGTACTGGAGCACTTTGCTGCAACATGTCCTATCCTGGGGATGCTCACCCACATGGGACTCAAAAGAACCCAGGCCCCTGATCCCTTGGCTAAGCTGGAGCCACCTGTCCAGCTGGGCCAAGCAGTAAAGCAGCTGTGGTCTGAGATCAAGTGCTTTTGGTGCTCCAAATACTCTCTCCAATCACCCAGCTCTGCACCCTCATGGGGCTCCAGTTACTCTATGACCAAGTTCAGTACCTTGGGGTCCAACCAGCATATCCACCATACAGTGCAAACCTCAACAAGCACCCGTACTCAGGGGAGTGGCCAAGGTGCCACACACATGATTCTACCTTCAAGAAAATCCTCTGGCTTCTACCTCTCTCCTGGCTCCTCCCCTGAGACAACAGAAGTAAGAAAACGTGAAAGTACTAGGCCAAGCACTTGGCACACAGCGGGCACCTGAATACCCGTCTATGCGCTGTGAGGAATATCTCACCAGACAAATGCAAAGAACTGACTGCATTCATTCAGAGGAAAATAAGCGGGATAATTCGGGGTGCCCAAGCAGTGTTTCATCAGTAGCCTCTCACCATCCTGGCCTTGTGCTTTGATGGAACAGACTCTGAAATGGAATCCAGGCACCTGGTGCTATTTCCATTGGAGACTGTGGGTCTCCATGTTCCCGATGGTAGAACAAGCGGTTGGAACTAGGTGTTTGCAGAGCTCTTACAGCCTTTGGCCTCTGGTCAAGGCATATTCACGGGTGCCTTACTCTGTGCCAGGCCCTGAGCTCAAGGCTCCTGCAGTGCTGGAGGGGATCCTCTAGCACTGTGTGCTGAGGCACGCAGAGCAGTCACTTGACCAATCCTGGAGGATTTCCTGGAGGAAGTGATGCCTGGGCTGAGTCTCACAGGATGAGGAAGAGTTAGGAGGGTAAAAGATTAAAGATTCCACCTTGTGGCACTGAGCAGTCACAGTTGGACTAGTGTAACTTAGAGAAAGCACTGTGGCAATTTCATGGAGGAGAAACTAGAGCGGGTGCCTGGAGGGGCAGCCAGTGGGATCCAAGTGACCTATGGACATCCCAGGCTGGAGCTCATTAAAGAATGTTCTGGACGGGGGCTGGGGATCCCTCAAGCTGTGGTTGGGGGCCAAGGCCATGGAAGCAAGCAAGACGGTCAAGAAGGCACAAGCAGAGAGGAGCCGCCGTCAGAAGAATGAGGTGGGAGAACGCCGGCATCTCCAGCCGAGAGCAGGAGAGAGGTGCAGCCAGGGACAGCCCATGGTGCTCCCCGCTCAGGAGGACAAGGACCTCAAGTATCTGTTCCCCATGCATCCCTCCGACTCAGCACAGCAGATATATGGCAGTTGTTCAACAAACGTTTGTTTTTTTTTTTTTAAATCCTTTCAATTAAAAGATTAAGGAACCCCAGGAGAGGTGGGGAAAGTAAAGCCCAGGAGAGTGCGCTGGCAGGAAGAGGGAGCAAGCTCCAGCATCAATGCTGCCCAGAGGTCAAAACCATGGGGTTTTGCCTCAGGAAGGTCCTTGGGAAGCTTGGTGGGTCTCAGGAGTGGAGAAAACAGACAACAGGGGGGTAAAGAATGAAGGCATAGAAATAGCAAGCACAGAAAATCTCTCTAGATCTTTTGATGAGAAATAGATGAGGAAGAGGGAGAAGGGAAAGTTCAAGGGAGAAGAAGGAGGGGTTGGGGAGAAGGAGAAGAAGAACAGTAGCTGGAAGAAGTGTGGCGCCAAGGGAGAGTTTAAATTCCAAACTGGTTATTTACTGAGTGACCTCAGATAAGTCGAGTCATCTCTCTGAGCCTCAGTTTCCTCAACTATAAAATGGAAGGGAAGAGCCCCACTTTAAAAGTTATCAGGAGCATGAGTTAACCATGCAAAGCATCTAGCACAGTACCAAGCATCCTCTCACCTGAGCCCCACACCAGCTCAGAAGTGGCACACATTCTCATTATCACGTGAATTCCTCATTTATATAGGGAGAAACTGAATCACAGAGAGACAGTGGCTTTTGAGTCTCTACCCTCTCAGTCCCACACCCCCCCAAACATATAGAATAGCACCAGTTCTTCACTGAGGTGGGAAAGTATCTGGCATAGGGTCTGGCACAAGAAATATCCATTGATTGAATGAATGGGAGAGACAGAGATAGAAACTAGAAGAAGGTTGCCCTGGCCTGTTGGCAACAGTGCTACAGAATGAAGAGGGAACCCAGAAGGTAGCCAATCAGAGCCATGTATTTGGGTCTTGGGGACCAATCAGAGCCAGGCATACGAACCATCTAGTCTAGAGATTTTCTCAGTGGGGTGTTGCTTAGGTTCACCTGGAGAGTCTGTTAAAACTCAGATTCCTGGATCCTATGCCAGACCTACTGAATCAAAATATCAAGGAGGACAGTCCTGGAATCTACACTTTTAACCTGGCACCCAGGTGATTCTGATGCAAATGGTTTGTGGACCACACTTTGAAAGAGGTGGATGGGCCATGTTATTTTATAGCAGAAAGGACCCAGGGCCAAGGAAAGGAAGACCTAAGAATGAGATTACGTGGCAAAACCATACAGGGGCTGACTGATAGCCTGGGTGTCTAAGCTCCTGGGGCCTGCAGGTACCCTAAGAGTAGAAGGCAGGGAAAGGAACAACAGAGGGGAAGAAAGAAGAGAAAGTACAGGATGATAGTTCACATAAAGGCAAGAAAGTTTCGAGAAGTAAAGCTGATTGCCCAAGATCTCACAGCTGCTCTGTGTCAAGACATGAACCCAGATCTGTCTGATGCTAGCGTCAATTCCCTAACCAGCAAGAAAAGGAGGAAGAAGAGGAGAAAAGCAGGTAGCCGTAGAGGGTCTTGCAGATGCCCCAGGAGAGGGAGCAGTTGCCTTCTGTGCCCACCCAGGTGGCCAAGCCAGGCTGACTGCTGTGAGCCGGGAGCGCCTGCCCGTCCTGGTGCCCTGCGGTTGCCATGCCGACCCCCAGGCTGTGTTTGCGGATGTTGTATTTGATTTCACACGTTTGGAACTCCAATTACGTCACTTCACAGCACACGGTTGCCATGACAGCCGGCCCCACGTTCCCTGGGTGGCTCACACCTTGGGGGAGGGGGAGGGGCCTGCTGGCACCCCCACCAAACCTCAACCCAGAAGTCCCTTAAGTGGGGAGGCCAGGAATGTGGGTTTGGGAAGCACCTTAGGAATCAGTTAACATCTATATTTCATGATGGGAAAACCAAGGTCTGGGTGGTGAGCATGCACCTCCTGACGCCCCCAGCCAGCACGTTCCCCACACCCCACACTCCTTTTAATGGAGTCTTTGCACACCTGGCTGCCCATGGGCTGAGAGCCTGACAGCTGGCACCCAGCAACCAGCCTGGCCATCTGCCGTGACCCAGCTCCCTGGAGCTTCAAAGCCCCTGGTCAATATGCTACATTTATAGACTGATGCACACATGGGCAAGTGCAGAGGTGGGACAGAGTGGCTTAGAACACCCACTTTAGTGTCAAACCTGGGTTCAAATGTTGGCTTCCCACTAACAAAGTGTGAGCTCTGGACAGGTGGGGCCACCTGTGTGAGCTACCATTACTACATCTGAAAATAATCGTAAAGGTAGTTACCTCTTTAGGCTGCTGGGAGAATTAACCGTACTAGTACATACAGAGTAGATGCAATAAATAGTGTCAAGTGGAGTTTCTTTTTTCTTTTTCTTTTGTTTTCTCTTTTTTGTCATTGCCCGGTCATTGTAGCTAAGTTCTAGACTTTGCTCTGCCACCAATCTACTCTGTGACTTTGGGCAACTGCCTTTCCCTCTCTGGTCCTCTGAACTAGTATTTCAATGATCTTCCCCCAATGCTCATTCCCTCACCACTAAACTCCCTATCCCTTAGCCCTAAATGCCAATTCTTTAGCCTCTTATCTGCTGGCTTCCATCTGTTGGTTAAAGTCAAATAGAAAGGCTGCTGAACTTGGTTTAAAACCTCAAGTGGTCCCAGCTCCCTCTCTCACTAGCCTTGAGAAGAGAGCAAACCCATCCATAGCCAGAGGCTCCATCTTTCTTATCTGTAAACTGGGACTAGGGATCATCCTTCCTCACCTCTGTGCCACAGGTTCCCTGAGAGGATGCAAAGCCTCTCAAAAGGGCACAGGACTTTTTCATCATCAAGGCACTGTCGCAGCCATCCTTGCAAAGAATCTCTCCCCCAAAATCTGAGCAATAACTATGTAAATTTCCATTGTTTTAGATGAGGAAAATGAGAGCCTAAACGGTGACAGGAATTGTCTTAGATCTTTAAAAAAAAAGACATTTCAAAACATGTGAGTTGTTACTGCAGAAGAGGGTCATGGCCTTGGGGCAGCCAGCACAGCCTACTGCCCCAATGACGCCCAACTCTCCACCTAGCCTCCACAGCCCTGGACGCTTCCCCAGACCCGATGCCAGGACCAATACAAGCTATTTCCCCTCGTTGCCACCTCTAACTTGCATGTACTCAAGTTTGCTGGAAAAATCAAACACTGCCACGTGTAAGGGAGACATGCTCTGGGCATGTGCCCGTTCAGTCCAGTCCAACCCATGGAGTCTTTCTGGGGCCCAGCCTTTGGCCAGAAGCAGAGCACAAGTTTGAGAATCTGACTGGCCTCTCTCTCAACATCCTGACCTACTGAACTGCAGCCTCTTCATCTATAGAATTGGAATGATAATGCGTTTTTCGGAGTCATCAGAAGGATGAAAGGACATAGCAGATGTGAGAGGACCTGGCAC
This sequence comes from Eidolon dupreanum, assembly GCA_028627145.1. Lineage (NCBI taxonomy): Eukaryota > Metazoa > Chordata > Mammalia > Chiroptera > Pteropodidae > Eidolon > Eidolon dupreanum. The sequence goes on along the minus strand of CM053502.1, from coordinate 10,064,704 downwards.
AAAGTTGCTCACTAAATGTCCACTTCTGCCTTTCTTCCAGGCAGCCAGCCCTGTATTCCAGGCTGGGAAACAGGAGAACTGAGGCCATAGTCTCTCTGCCACCAATGAACTTTTTCACTAGCACATGGAAGAGGAAAGACTAATCCTTATGATAGAACTGAAGACAAGAAAGACAGGGTCCAATCAAATGCTGAAAGAGTGTGTCACAGAGGAAGACTCTCGAGCAGCCTTTTAAAAGATGAATGGGCTATGCAGAGGTATCACTGTGAGCTGGCAGGCACAGGAAACAGCATTTGCAAAGGCAGAGAGGTATGAAACATTCCAGGGCACTTAAGGAATTTCTGGACCAAAAAGAGGGAGATACAGGCTGAAAATATAGATGGAGCAGATCAGGGACTTGAAGCCAGGCTTAGAATTAGTCACATAGGCAACTGGGAGTCCTGGAGGGTTCTGTGGGAGGAATTGACATGAACACATTTGCAGTTTATGGAAAACACTCTGATTAAGAGGGGATTGGGCTGTGAATGCTGAGAGCAAAATCGAAGGCAGAAACATCAGAGAGAAGGTTCTGCAGTGATCCCACTGAGAATCAAAAGCAATGAGGGACACGAAGAATGGTTCTGAGACAATTTAGGAAGTGATAATGTAGATCTTTTTTTTTTTCAATGCCATTTCATTATTATGTTGATGAGAAAAAAAATTGATTCCAAGCCAAGACCACTGGCTGTGTGAAGTTTGCATGTTCTCCCCACGTCTGTGCGAGTTTTCTCCTGCTACTCTGGTTTCCTCTGGGGACTCCGATTTCCTCCCACATACCAAAGATGTGTACATGAGGTGAACTGGCATGTCTAAATTGTCCCACTCTGAGTGGGTGTCATGTGTGAGTACACCCTGCAATGGAAGGATGTCCTGTCTAGGACAGATCTCGCCATGTATCCTGAGCTGCCGAATAGGCTCTGGCCACCCACAACCTTGGAATAAAGGGATTGGAAAATGATGATCTTACTAGTTTTTATTAATCTTTCTTAAATGTATTCTTACATTTATTTCAATCTTTAATATTAGAATTGTTTTGCAGCTTTGTTTAGAAGTTTGGTGATGTTTCTGTGACCAGAAATACGCTGTAGAAACTTAACTTTTGTTTATATCAATTAGCTTATGGTAAAATTAATTTCATTATTCTTGTTTTGCTTAAAGTTGCAGTTTCTAAGAACTTACCCATGACGTTAAGTGAAGACTTACTGTACCTCATTTAAGTGGAATCCTAGAATTCCACTTATTCTTTTTTATCTGGCTTATTTCACTTAGCATAATGTCTTCGAGGTTCATCAATGTTGGAGCATGTGTCAAAATTTCCTTCTTTCTTAAGGCTAAAAAATATTCCATTGTATGTATACACCACACTTTGTTTCCCTATTCATCTGTCAATGGACATTTGGGTGGCTTTTGGCTATTGTGAATAATGCTACTGTGAACATAGGTATACAACTATCTCATTGAGATTCTGTTTTCAATTCTTTGGGATGTATACTTAGAAGTGGTACTGCTGGATGATATGGTAATTCTGTGCTTAACTTTTTGAGGAATCCCCATGCTATCTTCCACAGCGGCTGCACCATTTCATATTCCCACTCAGTAATGCACTAGGGTCCCAATGTATCCACATCTTTGCCCATCCTTATCATTTTGGTTTTTGGTAACGACCATCATCCTAACGATGTAAAATGGTAAATTTCTCAATCCTGATGAATTATTGCACATGAAGAGTTAGGGGTAAGAGGGTGAAGAAAAAGAGGAGAATGACCCCTGGGTTTGCATCTTGGCCAACTAAGCGGATGAAAATTCACCAGCTGAGCTGAGGGATCTGGGAGGAGGTGATCATGTGAGGAAAAACTTGCAGGTCACTGAGCTTGAGCGTTCTGTGAAACATCCCAGTTTGATATTGGAGTATGTGGGTCTTAGAGAGTCTGTTCTACAAATTGGAAGTCACAAGCATATTATGTGAGGTCACAAGCAAGAACAAAATTACATAGGAAGTATGGGATACAGAAAAAAATGGAAGACCCAGAACAGAAGCCTGGCGGTCCCTATATTTTAGAAGCAGGAAAATGAGGACAAATGGAGACAAAGAAGAAGCAACCTGTAGGAGGAAAGACAAGAAATGATTCTGAAATTATATAGTCTAGAATTGGATTTTGCTACAAGCAACAGAGAATCCAATTCAGTGGCTTAATCAAAATACAGTTTTTGTTTTCTCCTATATAAAAGAAATATGGAGGGAGGTAGCCCATCATCAGAGACTCAGGCTTTTCTATCTCTTGCTCTGCTGTTCTTAAACCTGATTTCCACATTCAAGGTCATTTTATGATGACAAGATTATTGCTGTGGCTCTAGCCATTACGCTGATGTTCCAACATCAAGAAAAAGAAAGAAGCAAAAGCAGATTTGCCTCCTGGCTGAGATTGCCCAGACTCTTTTAAAGAGCTTTTCTGGAAGCTTTCCCACCCTTCTCCATAGCTTTCACTTGCACCTCACTGGCCACCCCCAGGTACAAGGGAAATTGGGAAATGTGGCCTCTTAGCAGAGCACATTAATTTCCTGAAGAAGATCTGAGTTCTTTAAAAATAAACCAGGGAAGAATGACAGTAGGCCACTAGAAGGCTCTAATGCAGAAGGGAGAAGAACTTTCCATAAAGAAAAAAACTGTAGGAGGCATTAGCTAAGGTGTAATGGGTTAACCATTGTCCTTAGCAATAAGGTCATTGATATTCTTCTGCAGGATGATGATTAGTGGAGATGGCAACGAAGTGGGGAAATGAAGACATGTTAGCTGACCACACTTGGGAGGTCCCCAGCCAAAGGATGAGCTTGGTACCTAGAGAAAAGATGCTGGTTCAAGGGGATGGTGGGGGGGATCCTTTATTTTGAGATGTGAAGACTTAGACACAATAGGCTGTAAGGGCTGAGACAGAGGAGGGAGGTGAATGGAAATTAGAAAGAATGGAGATTATTGAAGATGCAAAGTCCCAGGAGAGATGGAAGAAAACAAGGTCCAGAAGAGAGTGGAAGGAGCAGCCATGCACTAGGCAGGAGACCTCAACCTGGAGACCAGAGGACAGAAGGCAAAGATGGAGTGACAGGGGTGGATGAGTAGAGGTGAGAAACCAAAGGTGTTCCCACTAAGGCCTGAGGGTCTCAGTGAAGTCACAGCCAAGGTCACCTTGTCTGTGTGAGGGGTAGGATGCAGCTAGGGGCCCTAAGGAAAGTGGTGAAGGCCAGGCCAGGTAATGAGGGCCTGGAGAGGGGACCACCTACAGCAAGAAAAGGGATCTAAGGGAGGTGTTGAGACTGGAAACCATGGATCTGCAGTGACCATGTCCCACTAAGCAACAATTTTCTTCAGTGATGATCAGGCGAGCAAGCATCAGAGAGAGGAAGGTGGAGGGATCAGGACTGGAGGCTTTGGGGGCAGATAGAGCCCAGGGAGAGGGAAAAGGAGTGCTTGGGAAAACTGCACCAGGGGTCTCCGTGCAGGTGTAGAGGGTCCGGGAGGACAGGAAGTGGTCACCACTAGAGAGAAGGGTTAGGAGATAGGGTTTCAAAATGGCAGTCCTGGGGATGACAAGGTCCAGAGTGGCTACAGCAATGGGCAACTAAAGGGAATAGAGTCACTAGAGATGAGAAGTTCTAGAACTAAGTGGCCAGGATGCTAGACATGCCATCCATAAGGTCACAAAAGTCACCCTGAATGATGGTGGGAACAGGTGGAGGGAAGAATATGAGCCAAGTCTTTAAGGAATGTGGAGGTCTATAGGGGACAGCAACAAGGAGGACTCCAGCCTGGTGGAGTATGGTGGTGTAAAGAAGGAGTGTCCTCCAAGAAATCAGGGTCCTAGGAGGGTTGGGGAGCCAGTGTCAGAGCTACCTGAAGAGGTGGCAGAGCACCTGTGAGCTGTAAAGACATCCAGGACCTGTACATGTGACCAAAGGCCTGGGCAAGGGTGGTGTCTATGGAAAAGGAAAGAAAAGCCAGAAAGTAAGAGGATGGGAGAAATTTAAGTTTTCAGTGCAGACTTGGTTACCCCATTTTACATATGAGAAAAGAGAGGCCCAGGGAGAAGAAACTCATCCCGGGTCACACAGAATGACTGAACTTGAACTGAACCCAGGCCTTTGCTCCAGCCACTCAACCCTGCACTGGTCCCTTTCCCTCCCTAGACCTAGTTTCAGCTGGTATGGTAGCTGGGCCTTAGCTCTGACCCACGTAGATTTGGGGACTATACAAAAGTTTTTGGGTAAGAGATCCTCTCCCCCTGACCATGACCTTTTAACTAAGTCACTTCCAAACTGACAAACTAAAAATCCCCCCCAACTCTGCGTTAAGTCCTCAGAGGGGCTGAGTCACAGAAAAGGTGGAGACTGGGAGGAAGCAGGTGATTGATTGATGCAGGTGAAATCAGGCTGCCTTCAGGGCCATCATACAGGTGTCCTTTTTTCACAAGAGGCTGCCTCACATCTGCCCTTAGTAACCTGCCTGTGTTGATTTGGCCACAACAAACCCTCTAGAGTGAATGGTCCTCAACACCAATTGCTCATGCCCTACTTCCTTGCCTGTCTCCATCCCACCCCAGTCCATTCACTACACGCCACTTCTCCTTGTCCATCTCATGCTATATAGTCTTCCACAGCTCCCCATTTCCTATAGAAAAAAATCAAGTTCTTACCTGTACCCTGCCATCCCCGCTTCCATGCCAGGTCCTTTGTGACCCAAACCCATTGCCATCTGCAGCGACACCATCCACCAGTCCTCCACTTCAGTCTTGTGCTTCTCAGCTCCAGGCCTGGGTCATGCCACTCCCCCAACCCACCCCCACCCAATGCGGATGTCCTTTCCTCAATGCCGATCACATTGTACAAACATAAAACCAGAACCCAAAGTCTCCATGTCCTCTAGGTTCAATGTGGCCTTCATTTGAAAATAAAATTATTCAAAACCCCATGCCTTATACTCCAGGAAGTCCAGTGCCCTCCTTGATGTCTCTGAGACCTCCTACAGAGGATTCCAATTCCAATCTCTTCACTCCTAGCTCTTCTCATGGCCTGAGCCACATCTCCATTGCATCTGCCAGCCACTCTCTGCTCTTGTGTGCAGCCTCTACCCTGACTGCCTCATTCCCCAAATCCCAAAACACAAGGCAGTGTGTGCAACAGACCTTACTAAAGATTTGGGGAAAAGAGAGAGATTTCTGGACCTAACCAGCAGCAATATCAGAGTGAACGTTTCCAGCAGCAATGTCAAAGTGAATATTTCACTTACTATGCAGAAGTTTCTGGGGCCCTCTCTGCCAGCCGCTCCCTGCCTCTGGATGCCCCTATGTCCTGATCTCCTCTCTACTGAGGAACCCCTTGCTCATCTCCCCTCTGTTCCAAGTCCTGAGACTTCCAAAGTCTCTCCAGCAGCCAAGAGATAACTCCCAAACTCCACCTCCTCATTACACAGAATCATGCCCTTCACTTTGTGATGACCTTCTCCTTCCAGACCAGGCCTGTGAAGGGTGGAGCAGGGAGACCCTGACCTTTCATAATCAAAAAGGGCCTTGCAGGGGGTTTTCCAAAGTGAAAGTACAGCCTCCTTCTTTTATAGTCCCATCCCAAATAAGGAGCAGCTACCTTCAGCCCTTTAAATGGCAATATTTTTGTTTTCACAGAATGAAATTTTAGAGTCAGAAGCGGGATCATCAAGTCCAAAGTCATCATTTAACAGATGAGAGGTCAACTGAGACCCAAAGGTCAGGATACCACCCAAAGAAAGCCCAGCAATTCAGTGCCAAGCCTGGGGCAGAACTTAGTTCTCTGACTTCAGATCTGGGCTTCGCCACTCTCCACACCATCTGCTCTTCCACACTCAGTACAAAGATGGGGAGCAGTGAGAATGAAACTGACATTAACTGAGCACTTGCTATGCACCAGGCATGGTACTAAGCATTTTTTGTGAATTATGTCATTTAATCCTCATGTCTACTCTTGAAATAGGAATTTACAGCCCCATTTTATAGATGAGCAAACTGACACCCAATGGGGAAGCCCAGATTCCATTACCCAAGGCCTATTGGCTCAGAACTAGAATCATAACCTAGGCCAATTCTTTTAGGAAATTACCCAACTTGGTCTGAAGTGGGGCTCTTATTCTTCATAACAATGAAAGCAAAGATTGGCAGACTCTTTGCTTGTGCCAAACACCAGTTTGAGCATTTTACATGATCCACCCTTGTTCAATCTTCATCACAATCCCAGGAAGTATGTGGAATTATTCCTATTTTACAACAGAGAAACTGAGGCTCTGAGAGGTGAGGTGATTTGCCAAGCTCTCACAGCTGATTAGTGGCAGAGATAGAGCCCAACCTAGATACACCTGGCTCCAAGCCAATGTTCTTTCCACTCTCTTTACCCCAAGGCCCCCTAACCCTTTCTTCTTGGGAAGGACAGGTGTGAGCCCCAACGCCTGTGCCTGCCTCTCTCCTCTACCTCTTGCCATCCTCCCCACCCCCCACTCTTGGATTCACTTTTGGGCAATTGGAATGTAATTCTGGTCACGGTGCCAACCCTGAAGGGCCAGTCCCTCCTTCCTCTCCCCTGTACCCTGCCATTCCCACTCCCATGTCTCAACAAAAAGGATAAAATTAGGGCTAGGAGGCCCCTCTGGGGGCCCAGGCTGCTCTTCACTGGCATTTCACTCAGGGACTGAACTAGCTGACTTCCATGGTTCCAATCCAAGGCCAAGATGGAGCATTCCCCTCCTTCAGGCACCTTCACCATAACACTCCCCTCTCCTCTGGGGCCCTGTCTCTCAGCTCCATCCAGCTGCAACTGAAAAGGCACTGAGCTCCTCTACCCCAGGAGTTATGGGTGGACATTTGTAGATTTGAGGGATGCCTTCCCTAGAGCTCCCTGACTGCCAGCAACTGAATCCAATTTGGCTTTCTTATGCTCAAGAGGCATTTACAGGGAGGCTGTGGAGAGCTCAAAGAGTGGAGGGTATCACAGAATGGAGAACAGGCTGAAGAACCAGGGCCAGACTCAAGTACAGGAGAAGGAGGGCTTGTGTCTGTCCAGCAGCCTCAGCAATATCTCAGCATGTCTCACTGGCTCTGACTGAACCAATCTCTGTAGCTGAAGGAACACAATAACCAGACTGGCTTAGATGAGTCACATGTTCCATCTCTAAGAGGCAGGAGTCTCATGAAAAATAGTGTACTAGGGGTGAGGAGGGGAGAATCCCCAGGGATCCTGGGTGCTGGAAAGTCAAAACCCAACCAACTGCCTCTACCATGGGCCTCAGATATTGTTTCTTCCATGCATGTAAACTAAAGACTTCTCTAGTTTAGTATTGTGCTTCCTGCATCTAAGAATTCCCCTAAAGCAGGAAAGGCAATGCTCTCGCATACAGAAGAAGTGAGCAAATAAGGAATAAAAGTGTGTTTTTTAACCCAGCACTGGGCTGTTCCACACAGGTTATCCGTGCAAGTAAGGAAAGGTGATCCTAAAAGAGCAAAAGGCCATGCAAAGGTACATGTGACAAAGTGAGATTGCTGAGTGCTCGGGTCTGTTGGGAAGAGAAGCAGGGCAAAGGAAGCTGAAGGGTTGGACCAAGCAGGGCTTGACTGAGAAGGGCCTGGAGCACCAGAGTCAAAAGCTCGCCTCATAGGGAATGCAGTTAGCATTAGTATGATGGCTAGGTGGAGGGCCGAAGGAGGGAGCAACTGGGGCATCATTTTATGAACTATATAGATGTCTAACCAATGTACTGTATTTTTGAAATTAATTTAAATAAATAATTTTTTTTAAAACTGGCCTCTTACTAAAGACTGGGCAGCCACCTCCTCCCAGGTTCCAGCCACCTACTACCCAGACTACCCCACAAAATGGGACCCTCCTAAGAAATGCTTCTGCCTAGGCCCCTGGGGCTCTTGCAGGGGACTCCCCAGCACCCAAATTCAGACATCCCCAACTTGGTGGAGCCTTCCTCTGGATGCAGCCTATGCCATCCCAGCAGAGTTGAACAGACAAGAAAGCCAACCAACAAAAACACAGGCACGGATGCCACCTGGTAAGCCTGTCTGCAAAGCGGCAGGAAGAAGAGTTCTTAGCAGAGATGAAAGACAAGAATGTTGATTTTTAAACTACTTTTATGAAGCTAAAAATAAGCTGGAAAACAATCACTGCTTTTTTAGCTAGATAAAAACACATAACTTTGTTCTTAATTCGACTAAAATGATTTTCACCTGGTGGCCAGAGATTCACTATATGATCAGTGTGTTAACAACTGCCTGCCCCAAATCTCTCTCCAACAGATCTGTACAAACACCCACATGTCTCAGTAGACTTGTCATCTCGTGGTCTGATCTGTCCAAGATGGCTGTGACCTATAAATGTACTACTGAGCCCGTGTACAGCTGTGACCTGTTAGGGCAAGGCAGTAAAGGCTTGGTGTCCAGGGTGAGTGGGATTTGGATAGGTTTTAAGGAGGAGCCTTAGGATATATCTAGAGAAGATAAATGGCCAGAGAACAACCTGGACTCAAATCAAAGCTCCATTTACAAGCCATGAAACCTTGGCCAAGTTATTTCACTTCTCTAAGCCTCAACTTCCTTATCTATAGAATAGAATTAACGCTAACCCCTCAGAATTGTGAAAATTAAGAATTTGGATGAAAGTCACCTAGCACAGTGCAGCACACATAGGAGGCCCATAAAAAAATGGCCACTTCCCTCATTAATCAATCCCACCAACTGATTAAATCTTTTCTCTTGCCTTACCCAGATTGACCCCGGCCCCACCTCCAAAGCCTGCAGGAAGAAAACATTCCCTTATAAGGTGGCTATAGGAGCAGTACTCACTGGGTGGGTCGCACCAGCCTCAGACAGAGATGCCTCCAGAGACCCAGCCTGCAGCCCATGGCATAAGGTATGATGGCTGCCCACCTGCCCTGAGTCATGGCAACAAATAAAACCTGAAGCATCCCCCAGCAATGGCCCTAGCCCCAGGTGAGCCCATTTATTTGTAGCATCTTGATGAAGACCCAAGTCTGAACCTGCTAGGCCTTGTAGAAAGCAGAACCTCTGGGCTCCACTCCCTGGGCAGGGCTATGTGGGGCTTCAGAGACGCTGGAGGCCATTGCAGATGGCAAAGAGCTCCATTCTTCCATTCATTCAACAAATGTGATCACAACAGTTGTGTAGCTCACCCACCTTCTGCCTGATCCTTCTTTCTTCTCTTATTCACCTGTCAGAGGTCACAAACTGCTGGGCCATGAGCCAGATCCAGGCTGCAGATGGGTTCTGTGGAGAAAAGCATGGGCTCTGAAGCCAGACTGCCTGGGTATGCATCATGGTCTGGCACTTTCTAGCTATGGGTCCTGGGGTGTTACATAGCCTCTCCATGCTTCTGTTTCCTCATCCGTAAAATAGACATAAATACCTCATAAAGTTATTGTGAGGATAAGGAGCTTAGAACAGCCCATAGTAAGTACTCTCCAATTTTGCCTCTTTTTCAAAGCTGGGCCAACATTTTTAATAAGTTTTCACAGAAAAATTCATATTTCTGACTTTCTTTGAAAAATCGAAAGATTTGGGAAGATATGTTCCTGCAAGATAACAAATAGTATTCCTTTTGGACCAGTGGTTCTCAGCCTCAGCTGTACCTTAGAATTAAATTAGAATCACCTGAGCAGCTATTAAAATATTTTGCTGCCTGGGCCCCACCCTGGTCCAATTAAGTCAGATTCTCCAGGGGTAGAGTCTGGCAATCCAGTGTTGTAAAAGTACCTCTGGTGGTGCTAATGGGTAGCCAGGGTCAAAGGCCTCTGCTTTAGACAGACTGTGGACTTTCCATTTGCCCTTTATCATTTCATTGTGGTTTATGTTAATTAGAGAACAATTTTTGAATTCCTACCCTTTCAAAAGTGGGAAATAGAAGCCAGACCCAGAAAACTACAGGAGCTCTCTCATACCTGACCAACTTAGCTCATTTATGTGCCCACCTGGCCCTCTAAAGCAGCAGCCTGTGACTCTGGTCTCTCCTCTCTCTTTGGCCAGCCTCGTCTACATGTCACCTTAAGACAGTCAATTTCCAAGTCTTCATCTCTAATGCAACCTCCTCTCTTCCTGAACAAATCAGAAACTCTTGCTTCTCAATGCATTCTCCTCCACAATTTTTCCTGCCTTCTCCAGCAAACTTCTATCCATTCTCCATGGCCCTGCTCAAGAGCAACTTTCTCTAGAAGCCCTTCTCAGCCTGCCAGGCAGAGTTGGCATCCTTCTCCTCAGGGGCATATTGTACATCTCCCTATTCTCACACCGAGACATGGTATTCATTTCTTGGGGGTCTGCTCCCCGTGAGATTGGGAGCTTCTCAAGAGTTAGGTAATATCTCAAACCCCAAGACCTAATTTAGCTTCTTGACCTCACAGACTCTGCATTAGCACAGCTTCCCTCTCCTCATGACTTTGCACAGGCCCCTCATGGTCTCTCAGCCTCTCTCCATATCTCCATCAGGCTTCGGTCTCCACTGCCGGCTGCCTTGGCCTCTCCTCATCTCTAAGTTCAGGCATGAGATCTGACCAGGCCACTTCAACTCTTCTCATTGAGTAACAGTGAAAGTCTAGCCCTGGTTTGGCTGCCCTTGGGGAAGCCCATCCTTGTCCAATCATCTGTAGCTGGAAGGTCCTGAGGCGAAAACATAGACTTGGGCAGAGGGAAAAAATGGGAGAGCTTCCTCTTCAGGGGATTATAACCACTGCAGGCACAGTGATTGCCATGCTGAGTACATGTTCCCCTCTTAGCTCAGAGTCCCCATATGGTGACAACCTCAATGACCCCACTACCCTCTGCTCTCTTCCCTCTCCTTTTCTTCAGCTCCTCCCCAGTCACTGCTCCCGTCTCCAGGCTCCCATTCCATCCAGTGTCAGCTCACGTGTACCATGCCTGCCTCCCCTTCCTTATCTGGGGAACAAAACTGTCCAGAGTGACTTCTGAGGAAGTCTGGTATAGGACTGCCAGATAAAATACAGGATGCTCAATTAAATTTGAAGTTCAGATGCACAATGAACAATTATTTAGTATATCCCAGATATTGAAGGAGATATACTAAAACACTATTCGCTGTGTATCTGAGCTTCAAATTTAATTAAATGTCCTATATTTTTATTTGCTAAATCTGGCAACTCTAAAATGAGTCCCCTCAGTGAGGTGGGTCCCAATGGAATGCATACTCCACAAAGAAAGCAGGTCCTGTGATAGTTCTTGGCTGAATTACACTGAATGTGCCTTTCCCAAGATACAGGTCTCTCTGGGATGATGACAACAGGATGGTTTTCTAAATGTCTCAGAATTCCAGCACCACTTCTCCCATGTGTAATTAGGACCCTTGAGTGGCTTAAGAAAAAGGAGATTCTTTGTCTCCTGTCACTGAGGAGAGTCCAGGGCCGGGATGGCTCTGTAAGGCCTAAGCAGAGGCCCAAACCCACCTTACCAGGACCCAGCTTCCCTCTCTCCAACTCAGTGACCCCGCTGTGCTGACTTCCTTCACAAACAGATTTTCCCTCAGAGTGTGGCACCTTCAGTCATTCCTGACCTTTGGGCCTCCTCGGGTCTAAATCTTCTAAGTTTTGGTGAATGGCACCTTCCCAGTAGCCCCAGCAAAACTCTCATTGCTTCTCATTGGCTCTAATTGGGTCATTTCCCCATCCCTGGACCAATCACCGTGGCCAAGGAAACCCAATGCTCTAATTGACCAGATCTGAGTCACATGACACTTCTGGAGCCAGTGGGAGAAGCCAGTCCTCAGAGCTCTCTCAGGACCTAGTCCTGGAGGAGAAGTGGGGTCTGGGAGGCAAGGACAGATGACCACAATGGTCCTGTAAAACACACCTTTGCTTCTCGTACCCTCACAGATATGATTCTTACATTTTCAAGAGCAGCACCCCTTCTCCATGTGAACATTTTCCCAGATTTTATATTTAGTAGTGATTAGATGATAAACTAATATGAATTGAAGAATTCCTTGAAACGGATTTATGTTCTATTAATCACTTCAGCATCTTGTATATGTATGTATTCACCCTACAGACAATGCCTGCCTGATGTCTGACAATGACTTCGAGGACCCTTCACAATTACCCAGTCTATCTTCCTGAGAATGGAACCATCAAATGCGTAGCCTGAATCTAGTGGAAACGTCACACAGACTACCTTTGACAAGCTCTCAATAAATGACAGATCTCTTGTCCAACTTGTCACAGCCTCTTCAGCAGTCGTATCACTGAGGACTCTTTGATGGCAAGCAACAGAAATGAGCCTTGCTAGCTTCAGCTACTGGGAGCTCACAGGATCCATAGGTGGCTGGGAGTCCCAGGCTCGGGAACCAAGGACACTGCAGAGGTTAGATAGCAGAAGGTACAATATTGAGTTCACAACCAGAACAGTATGGTAAGGATCCCGACTCAAGGATGGATGGATCAGCCTCTTTAGCTCAAGATTCGATTCCAGTAAAGGAGCTTTTGTTTGCCCACCATTAGCTAGGGAAGGTGGGACCCTGAGGTAATTACAGGGGAGGAAATCAGAGTGCTGGCCTGCAGGGGAGAGAATGCCGGCAGCCAGAAGCAACGAAAATTCCCTGTAAAGATTATATGCCCTTCAGGTAGTTTAGATGGAGGTACACCCTCCTCAATCAGGAGTGTGGTGGTCAATTATTTTGCTATTAGAGTTGCCACCACTTTTTTTCTTTTTGGTTATTCTGGAAGCATTCACTTCGATTTTTCCCTGCTCTGGTTTTCTTTATGTTTCCATAATCTTTCGGCTCCTGGGTGGTCTGGTTTCCGACAGGCAGCAGCGTCAGCTGGTTCTCACAGAGTCCATGTGCTCATGGAGGAAATGTGGCCTGAGCCGATGTCACCCCACCCACGGAAAGGAAGTGACAGCTACACAAGGTGGAGAAATGTATGGGTTGTATCCGTAAGAATGATTTTCGTTACTAGGAACAGAAAACTCAATTCAAACAGCCATAAATAATAAAGTCGATTTATTGGCTCACATTTTTTGAAAAGTCCTTCAGGAAAAGTTTGATCCAGCAGCTTAACAATGCCAGCAAGGACCCAGTTTCTGTCTCTTACTTGACTTTCCTTTTTCAAGACTGATCCCACGTATAGTCCCAAAACACCTGGAGCAGTTCCTAAAATAAAGATCACCTCATTCATGCTCAGTGATTATCAGAGAAGCATCTTTGTCCCAGAATTCCCAGCAGGAGTCCTTAGGTCCACTCTGATGTGACAGGTTTGGGTCACATACCCAACCCTAACCAATCACTGAGCCGGGGAGTTGAAATGCATTTAGCCCCACTCCTGCCTGGCACCAGAAGCAGAGTCAGTCCCTGGAACTCTGTGACACCCCAAACTAAAACCAAGGCTATCTAGGAGGCCAGGGGGATACTGGGAAAGCCACCCACATAGGCCCACTGCATTAGGCAGCCACATACATGGGAGTTAGTTGATTAATCATCATAATTGCAGCTCCCACCATGAACTGCATTAAGCATTTCACATGCATGAGTTAATGTGACTTAACAAATCATCACAGAACCCTGGGAGGTGGCCCTTTAATCTTATTTTGCAGAGAAGGAAGCAGGTTAATTGAAGTGACTTGAAGCATCAAAGCTGTTGTGAGTCAGAGGCAGGATATGAAACCGAAATTACCTGATCTTAAAACCCATTCTCCTAACCTCTACCTCATCCTGCCTTTCAATCATATGCAAGGCACTGCTAGGGACACCGAGAAAGGGAGCACATTGATATAACAGGCCTTAACTGAGTGTCTACTACATGTCGGGCATCCTATCAGGCTCTGAGGATTCAGAGGTCACTGAGGTGCAATTTCTGCATTCCGTGAGGCTCGTCATGGCTTAGAAAAAGAAACAGGCACAAACCTACAATGACAACCCAAGGGAAGTACAATTTATTGCTGTGTTGGGCACTTCACATACATTATCTCATTGAATTCTTAAACACACGCTTGGGGAAAAAAATGATCTTATCTCTTCTGGATTCCTGAGTTAAGGGAGATACAGTGAATGTTAGTCGCTCCAGTTCACTCAGTCGTTTGGGCAACTCTACTTGGTCTCACTTCCTGGGAGCTGAGGGGCCATTCGTGAAGGTCAAATCAGCAAGACAGCAATGTAAAATACAGGTCCACCAAGAATTCAAAGCCTGGAGGAGGGGGAGGTACACTGTGGATTAGGGTGAAATGAGAAGGCTTCAAATTTTGCTGAGCCATGCAGAGTAAAGGTACAAATTTAAGGTGCCTAGGATTTGTCTTTGCAAAATTACTACCTCTGGGAATTCCCATCCCAGAATCCCAAACAGGGAAATCTGATTGATTTTTTTGGTATTACTCAAAAACCCCAGGTTAACATAAGAGAATTTTAACAGGTACAATTTATAGGTCCTTCCTTAGTGCCAAAGCTTCATCTCAGCTTTGCTATCATGCTGCGTGGTAGAAATTGTAGACATAATTTTATAAGCAAGGAAACTGAGTCTTAGGGACAGAATTTAGAGGTCACAGGGCCAGGATTCAACCTCCAGGCCCGACTCCAGAGTTCTAGCTTGTCTGCAGACACTGAAATTCCCCAGGCCACACACACCCTTCCTGAGTCACCCTCCTTCAGCTTCTCTCTAACCAGCCCTGTCTTGGGCTTCCAGATGTGGACTTTCTAGAACCTTCAGGCAACTTGATGTGGGTGTTCCTTCAGTAGGGAGCTGGGTTTCCTGAGCCTCTCTAAGTCTGCTGCTCATTCTTAAAGACTTAATGGAGAAGATAAAGACAGAGAAAGAACCATGGAGAAGGACATAAGTTTTGAAGATAGGTAGACTTGCATTTGAATCTGGCCCCAGCCACTAACATTCTGTATGACCTTGAGCAAGTCATCTCCTGTCTCTGAGCCTCAGTTAAATGCGAACCAATAATTCCCATTCCATAGGTTGCTATGCAAGCCAGAAACCTAGAAGCTGTTCTTTGAGTGTTTTTCTCTTCTCACCTTTCCCCCATTCAGTCAGGTATCAAATTCTAATAATGTTATCTCCAAAATACATTTCAAATTCATCCATCTCTCTCTGTCTCCTATGTTACTTCCTACATTTGAATCACTATCATCTCCTGCCTGAACTACCACTGTAGCAAAACAGCTGATCTCTTGGTGCCTACTAGCCTCTTCAATCCATTCTCCATAGTGCAACCAGAAAGATCTTTATAGAACATATATCTGATAATGCCACTGCTTAGTTACAACTCTCCAATGGCTTCCTATTGCTCTCAAGGAATCTCCAAAATTCTTTCTGTCATCTCTACAGGCTCATGTTGGCTGACACTGCTACCCTATCCACTCATCTCCTAACCTCTGCCTAGGGCTCTCTGCATCCCACCTTATGGCTACTCTGTTCCCTCTGCCAGTAACACTCTTCCTCATCCTAAGCCAATTAATTCCTGCTTATGTTTCAAATCTCTGTTCGAAGTCCACTTCTTCAGGGAAGCCTTTCTTGATTTCTCAGACCAGATCAGATTCCCTCATTTATTGATCTCACCTTGGCTTGTACTTCTCCTTTGTAGCAGTAACCACAATTACATTTACATGGTCTTGATTGAATTGGTCCTTGGATATCTCTGTCTTCCCAGTCATGGACACATTATTTTTGCCTCTTCCTCAGGAGGAGGATCACACACACACACACACACACACACACACACACGCGCGCGCGCACGCGCGCGCGCACACACACACCTAATTGTCCCAGAGGCAAGCTCGGATTAAGATTGGATATCTGGCTGTTGGTAGAGGTGGGGGAGCTGTGGGGACACTGGTTGGGGCAGGTATCCTCAGTGCTCCATGGAGAATGCCCAGATGAGAATGAAGCCCCCAGACAGAGAATGTAGAACCTTGTAAACAACAGATTAGAGGAGGTCAATACAACTTTTCTGGAGTGAAGCTCCACAGTGATGACTATGAGTTTGTCTTCTCTGGAGCTGTACCCCCAGGCCCAGCTCAGAGCCTGCTCCATTACTACCTGTTAAATAAACAAATGAGATGGAAAGTAGACAACTCAGTATGGGATCCGAAAAGAGTCACAATTATTAAGAAATGTGATGCCTTCTCCCTCCCCTGTCACACAGGTGCTGCCAGCTTGACCAAGGAAGAAGCCTCCCTGGTGTCCCAACTCCAGGACCCCATCCCTGGGAAGGAGACAATCCCAGTTGCCCAACAGGGGCCTGCTTCTGTGACAGCAGGCTCCTCTTGGGCTGTCCAGCTGGTGCCCTCCACCTCACATTCAGAACCTGAGGCCTCTGGTTCCCCTCCTTCACTTCCCGGAATATTCCAAAGCTGACCCATCACTCCAGGTGCACACCCAAGTAGCCAAGGCAACTGTTTACTCTCTCCCCTTAGAAACCATCTCTGGTTTGTGGCAGTGGGCACCCCACACAGCTGCCCTCTGCCCACAGCTGGGCCAAACAAGGAAAGGTGTTTCCTGCTAGGGGTTGGCATTGCCAGGCTGGCTTTCCTACCCCCTCCACACTAACCCTTCAATGCTCCCTATCCACTCCAGCTCCCCACAGCCCCAGCATGCCACACATTCACCTTCTGGTCTGCCTAGGAGCCAAGAGGAGCGGGAATGAAGACTCAACTCTTCCTGCTCCTCCAGGCCCACTGCCCAAGGCTTCAGCAAACACCAGGTGGATAGTAAAGGACAAGACTTTGGGCTCTGGACAGAGACCTGAGTGCAACTCCCCCTCTCCACTTGCAGCTCTGTGATCTCAAGCAAGGCATATTGCATCTCTTTGAGCCTCAGTTTTTTCATATGTAGCATCGGATAATAACTCTAACCACCCATGGGCTGTTAGGACAGTGAAATTAGCATGATGTCTGGCACATATTTAAACACTGACTGACTTAACGGGTGCTGTCCAGGAGCTCACTGTAGGAGTGCAGGAGGGGACACTGAGTGTCTCACTCCTTTCCTGAGGGGACAAGAGGATTTGCCCCTTTCCTGAGGGGACACTGAAATCTCACTTCTTTCCTGAGGGAGACTCTATCTCACTCAGTAATAAGTTCTGCTTTTAGGGGCCACCTGCTCTTAGTCACCTAGTTGGAAGGAAGCCAGGAGATTTGATGTTGCATTTGCATAGCCAGCACCCTGTATTAATATGACTGGTGGTTATTTGGAAGGTCCCATGGTGGCTTTGGGTCTGAAGAACTCCCAAGCTGTCCCTGGACGCTGCTGACACCATTGTGGCCCCAGTCCTCCTGTGTGACTGAGACCTGTCTTTGACCTCTTCAGGACACTTTGGAGCTACACCCACCCCTTTCCTTCATCACCCCATCAGAGCTGTAGACACAAGCCTCCATCAACACAAGTATCCACCCAATTTCCCAGTTTTGCTATTTCCTAAAAATGGGCTTCCCAAAACTGTGAGCACTGGCTCTGGAGTCCATGATCAAGAGTATTCTACTGGCTGTGTGGCCTTGGATGAGTCGCCTCACCTCCCTAAGCATCATAGGAAGGGGAAAACATTACCTAACCACTGGACACCATGAGGATTAAACATGGAAACTTGAGAAAGCTCTGGACATGCCAACAAGCCCTAAATAAACGATGAGCATACATGGCAAGGAAATGACACGTTTACATTCTTCCCACCCCTTCCCTTGCTTGCTTGCTAAAGAGGGTGCAGATTTAAAGCAGAGAAACTGGACGAGAAGAAAGGAGAGGGTGAGCCAGGCACCAGGCCCCAAGCAGCTCTGGGAATACCCCCTGGAAACAAGTGTAAATTGTACAGCTCCCCAGCAAGAGGGCATATGAAGGCCCTAGCAATGGCCTGTCCTCTTCCCTTCTCACCCCGGGCTCAGGGGGCAGGTACCCCAGCCCACACACACGTCCAAACTCTGTCCATGCCCCTTCTTCTAACATCTGCTGCATGACCACCTCAACCTGTCAGTGCTCACGCCTGCCCTCAGGAGAATGGGCCCAGAAAATGAGGCCCACACAAACCCTGGAGGCAGGCTCAGGCCTCTGAGGCAGGGCGTTCCGGCATCTGCAGGGTGGTCTGTGGGGGGGGTGTGGTATGGGCTGTGGAGGGACACATTCCTTTAGTCCCTTACCCTGTGAGACGGAGTGCAAGCAAAAAAGGACAAGAAAAGGATCTAGGGTCAAGGTCAGGGCCTCAATTGCCTTGGTCTAAGGACAGTTAGAAACTGACCGAATCCCTGCCCTCAGAACACTTAGAGTCTAGCGGAGAAAATAGACATTAAACAAAGAATTATAAGAAAGTGAAATCCGTGATACAAATGCCTGTGGGGAAGAGAAACTAGATTCACCAAGGAAGAAGTCCACCTTCTGTTACCTCAAACTGAGGCCCCTAAGGTCCCTCCTACTGCATGACTCCTTCCCAAGACCTCTGAGGCAAGGTGTTCAAGGAGCCAAACCCACGGCTTAGCACCTGTTCTGCTACTGGTCCACCGAGGCCCAGGGTCCCTGGGCCAATGTTTCACAAGGGATGGCACCAGGACCAGCTGCAGATTCCTGCCCACCCCAGACCTACCAAATCAGATCCTCTGGGGGTGAAGCCCCAAGTCAGTATAGTCAGCAAGCACCCTGGGTGTCTGATGTGCCTTAAAATTTGAGAACTGCTATTGGAGGGAACATGCACCATTCGGGCATTTATTCAGCAGCCTTTTATTGATTATCTACTGTGTGCCTGACACTATTCTAAGCATTGAGGACACATCTGTGAACACAATTTCTGACCTCAGAGTTGACATCCTTGGTGAGGTGGGGAGGGAGGCAAATAAATCTATGACAAGATCATTCAGACTGTGGCAAATACTGTTAGGAGAATAAAACAGGGGCAGAGTGGTCAGGGAAGGCCTCCTGGAGGAGGTGACATTTAAGCTGAGACCTAAAGGATTCAAAGCCAAGTCTCTCTGCATCTGTACCCTAATCACTGCAGCACTGCCTCCCTTACCAGTCAACCTCCTGATTCTGAGGGGCCAGGAAAAGTGAAGGTAATGGTGGAAAGAAGGCCGTGCTTCCTTCCCCCCTAGAGAAAAACCTTCACAAACTAAGCGTGGAGGGAAGTGGTGATATAATGCCCACCACATATAAATAGGCCCATCCTTTCCAGGGTCGCCCTGGAAACCTGCGGTCAATTTGGACTTTGCTTAAGGCCGAGCTCCCTGCCACCAGGAGCCCAAAACGGCTGAACAAACTTCGAGCTTCACATGGGGCCGGCCCTCGATGAGTTCAAGGCCGGAGCATTTCTCCAAAGTCAAAACCGCAACAGGAAGGCACAGAAACAGTCTTCTGAGGAGGCCCGGCCTGGTTCAAGGGCTCTGGTCAGCCTTCCCGAAGCCAGTTATGGAGTAGGAAGAAGGGAAATCAGGACTGTCCCCTTGCTCCAAAATCTCCACCCTGCCCAAGTGCCACCGTGCCTGAATTGCACCATGAGAAATGAAGATTTGGGTTAGGCATCGCCCTGTGTCCTCACTCCTGGAGGAAGCAATGCATTTAGTCCCTAACACAGGGGAGCGGGGGAAGGGTGAAAGAGGAGGGGCTCTGTGTGGTTTAGTTGTGCTGACTGTGTGTCCCAAATTTTCCTTGACAATTCTGAATTCAGATCATCTGTTCCCATTTCTCATGGTACCAACTAGTGTCTTGTTGGGAAATAGTATCATTCTAGCGGTTATTCAGAGGAAGTGGCCCTGGGCAGGGAATCTGCAGCCCAGGTTCTTGGTTCTGGCTCTGCCGCTTGGCAAATCTCCTTTCCTGTCCCTGAGCCTTTCTTTACAGTAGGGACTGTGGCCTAAATCAAGTGCAGGGCTGACTCTCTCCCTTATAAGAAGGAGGGGGGTGGGCTCCAGAATGAAGGTGGTGGTGGACCTGGTAAGGGGCTGAAAGAGAAGTAAAGGGCCCTGAGAGGAAGGATGAGGTGTTGGGAAGCAATCTGCTGACTCCCCAGGGCCACCACCACCTGCTGCCCACTAGCCTACTTCCTGCCTCCTTCCTTTGGCCCTTGGGCCCCAGGGAGCTTGACCCAGTTGCCCCAGAGCAGACCTGAGCCCACACTCCAGTGTGATGACAGCTAAAGCCAAGCCCCAGGGCAAGGCCAGTCTCCTGTGGGATTGAGGAAAGGCTTCGCCAAAGCTGCTTGGGCTGTCACATGACCTGAGCTGGCAGTGGAGAAAGTGAGCAGCGCAGAGCCCTGAGCACTGTCTGTTCAAGAAAGAGCACAGGAGTGGGGACGGACAGGGATCTGGGCTGGAATCTCTGCTCCATCTTCTATTCACTGTATGCCCTTAACCAGTCCCTCGGCCTCCCCGAGCCTCAGCTGCACCATCTGTAGAATGAGGTTAATTGTCCCTCGTAGAGCCCATGTGAGGCTCCCAAGAAATCATGGACTCACTTTCTCATACAGTAAGAGTTTTAGAACTCTTTAGAACCCCTCCCCTCATAAATGTACATTGAATTGTGCCCTTGATCCTGGTCCCAACATTTAACCCAGGAGCTAAGCTTCCTCCACAAGAGAAACTGGACTTAATCACTTCAAAAATGCAGTCACCACCATCACCCCCACTCTTACCACAAAATCTCTGCACATTCGTTACTGAATGATGTCTTGTCCAGGGCACGACACTACCACCATTGATAGGAGCTACAATTTATTACACATCTACTATGTGCCAGGCACATCACACTTTCACTATCCTGTCACATTCTCACAACAACCCTTCAAGCTGAGAAAACTCCCATTCTACAGATGTGAAAACCGAGATGTAAAGTGTCTGCTCAGGGACCACACAGAGGCGGAAAAGAACTCAAGCCCAGGATTCACCACAAGGCTACCCTGCCTCCCAAGGAAGGCTCAGGGAAGTCTTTGCTCTCTCGGTACTTCAGCAACAGCTACTGGGGAAACCCCAGAAGAAATAGCAGAGGCCTAACCAACCAGTATTTAACAATTTGACTAAAATTCAATTTCCCCTACATTAAGGCTACTCTTCCTTTTTTTCAAAATAAGACCTAAGTTTCAAGGTAGACCCCACAGCTGCTCTGAACTCTGGAGGAGCCAAGAGTGGGATTGAGATGCTGGGGATACAATTCTAAAGTTGATCATATTTGCCAAGCCCAAAATGGACATGTGGGGCTGCCAAAAACAAGGATCCCCAGATATGTGATTTGGGGGCCATTTGTGGCAATCAAGTTCCTGAAACCACTGTTGGCAAATTCCCATGATGCCTCAGCTCTCCCTGGAAAAGTGTAATTGTGCCTCTAGGCTGTGATTCAGTCAACACATTTTTGGACCAGCCATGTGATCAGAGTTCTGTGGGCCTCTCTAGCCCTCTGGAGACCCTGGCTAGATCTGGGAGCTAGTCAGGGAAGGCTTCCTGGAGGAGGGAGGGTTTGGCAGGCACTGTGAACAGAGAGGATTCAGGCAGGCAGAGAGAAGGTTATGTCTTCTCCAAAGAGACATCCTGGCACAACAAAGGAAGTTGGTCTTCATGGTCAAGCTGACCTAGATTTGAATCCTTGAATGGACAGATGGATGGACAGATAGATGGACAAACGGACGAACGGATGAATGGACACATGGATGGATGGATGGATGGATGGATGGATGGATGGATGAATGGATAGGTGGATGGATAGATGGGAGGTGGATGAACAGACAGATGGACAGATGGAGGGATGGATGGATGGGTGGATGGATAAATATATAAAAAAGTAAAAGAAGGAAGAATCAATTAGTTAACCCCGAGGCTACAGTTCCTCTTGCTGTCCCATTTGCCCCTCCCCTAGAACTTATCAGTCAGGATACACTGGGTGATGTCACAGTAACAAACGACTCCAAAACCTCTGTGGCTCTAAAGAGCAAAGGTTTAGTTCTTGTTCACACTACATGCTTGTGGGTTGGCTGGGTCTCTGCTCCACGTTCTCCTCACTCGGGACCCAAGCCACCACCATCCTGCTATTGCTGATTGCTGTCACATTTCATTGGCCAAAACCAGTCACATGGCCACCCCTAATTTCAAAAGAGTGGGCTGTCCATTCCTACCATGGAACTAGGATGAGGAGAACGTGTGTATTTGTGAATAGCCCTAACGCTGCCACCCGGGGACACTATCCCCAGAATCGGTGGGATGGGGCCTGGGTTGGAGGAAGACAGAATAAAGGCCCTGGCCCTGCCTCCTCCATCCAGGGGTCCCGGAGGCCTAAGGGGGACACATTCACTCCTCTGCTCCCCATCCCCATGTGCTATGAGTGGAGGCCTCAGGATCATTGAGGAGCCCAAGTCTTTCTAGGGGCTGGATCATAAACTCTGTCCTGGTCCTGTCTCAGATGGATCTTGCTCCCAACTGTGCCCTCCTGAGCCCAAGGATAGGCCATGAGGCATCCTGGAAGAGAAATATGGGGCATCCAAGCTGAAATGTTCCTTGAAGTTCACCATTTACAGAGAGAAACTGAGGCTTAGAGAGAGTAAGAGATTCCCATGGCCCAGCTTATGAAGGGCAGAGCTGGGTCTCCAGAAACTCTGTCCAGAGTCCCTTTGGCCCTCAAATTGCAGGCAGGCACCTTCATAATGTGACACAAGGGAGCAAGAAATGCCTGCCTTTCCTCTGGCCAGAGCTTGACTGCTGATCTTGACATGGAAATGCGGTCCTTAGAGGGCAGCTGGGGGCCCTTAAGACCTCTCACTAGCCCAGGGCTCCTTCCCATCTGCAAGGAAAGCACTGAAATCAGACATGTTCCAGGCCCTGTCCCGCCATGTCTCAGCTGAGTGTCCTTCCATGTTTCTTCCATCACAACATGTCATACAGGTGTGTGTACAAAAAGGTGCTTCCATCCCTTCTCTCCAACCAACCCAATCAGCCCTGGATCCCCAGAGGCCAGCACAAGTCCTGCACAGAGTAGTATTCAGACGATGTCCTGATGAACCAAACTGATTTGTTCTTGACTCATTTCATCAAGTGCCTGCTGACTCTGGGGTCAGCACTGTGGGAGCCTGGATGACAAAATCCCTCAGTCCTAGGAAGAGCCCAAACACATCCACTAAAGGTGCAGGAGAACAGGAGGTCCCAGGCCATGCTGGACACTAGATGCCTGTGTGTCTGTCACTCCTGCACTGATTTGTAGCCCATTTTTCCTATTGGTTGTGAGCTCCATGGACACCAGGACCCACTAAGTCCCCAGTGACTGTCCCAGGGCCTGGCACATAGCTGATCTTCACTGAATATTTATTGACTGGAGGAAGGATCTTCTAGATCACTGATCTGTTTCTTTGGGCAGTTCCTTCTCTCTGAGCCTCAGGTCCTTTAACTGTAAGATGCGAAGGTTGGGAAAATAACCTGAAATAACAGTGAACTTAGATAACCTCATTTGCAAAATCCTCGAGATCATCACAGGCCAGCAGTAGCCATGGCTGTTATCAGCCCCATTATCATGACTAAAGAAAAGGGGGAGCTCTCTCAGAGATCCCTTGGGGATCCACACTTCCCTCCCTCTCTGCCCCCAAATATTTTCTATGAAGAAATTGAGACTCAGAGACATGAGAGAACTCACCCAGCTCACACAGAACTTACAAAGTTTGTCCATGGGAGAGAGCATTTCCTGAGTGTCTACAGTATGCCCGTCACTGTACTAGGACTGACACTTCCTTGGCCTTATTTTATCATCCCCATCTTACAGATGACGAAACAGGCTGACAAATGTCATCGACCTTGCCTGAAATCCCAGTCAGTTACTAGAGGAGCACCTCCCACCCCTGCCCAAGACCTCAGCCTCAGACCTCAGTGCCCACTCCATCCCCTGGGGAGGTCGGGATCTGAGCAGTGCCCTGGCCACCCTCAGTTGCTCCCGGAAGTGCCCTGTGTGTGCACCTTGATCTCCACACCCACAATGCCAGGAAACCCCAGCAGGGCTTGCCGAGCTGTAGGGTATTTATAGCGGACATGCAGAAAAGCTGCCACCCCCATCTGTTTACCCAACGACTTTCTTCTAGCAGGACACTTTCAGCCCCGCCAGCCACAGACAGACCCTCACCGCCGCCTCATCTATTTTTTCCTCCCCACTTAATTTTGCATCATCTCAGCTTCCAAAATAAACTTCTCCAAACCAGCCGGGCTCATTCTGGCCCAGAGTCCCTAACGAAGAGCCCCCTTCAGCCCCAGCCCCCACATCATCCCGTATGGCAGAGCCACCAAACCCAACCCGGCCCCTCGGCTGCCTTTGGCCTTGATTTAGAAGCAGCTGCTCCTGCCCCGGCAGGCTTCTGACACGCCAGTGCCCGGACGTCTGCATCTGTGGCGATGTTGGCTGCGCATCTGTGTGCATGGTTCCTGGCTGGAGGCCCAGGGTGCTGCCCTCTGCCCTCCCAACTGCCCCCTCATACATACCCACACATAAGCATGCACGTGCACGCACACACGTACACACACACACACACACACACACACACACAGCATCCCAGCTTAGTCTCTTCCAGGGCAGTCCTCTTTTCTGCTCTTGCCCTGCCTGGCTCCTGCTGACTTCTTCTGGTTTCATCACAGGACCCACCAACTCCTTCATCTCTGCCTACCTACCACTCTGAATTTCTTTCCTTTCCCAGTCACGCCCATGCCATCTCATCTCCAGCCATTTGCACATGCTATTCTCTTAGCCTAGAACTCGTACTTTTCCTCTCAAACCATTTGCCGAGCTAACCTTACTAATCCTTCAGCACTGAACTTAGATATCACCTCTGCCAGGAAGTCTCCCCTGACTCACTGGGCAGTCTCTCCGGCATCTTCCACATCAAAGGCCAAACAAGCTTAGAAGCCACACCCAGGGTGGAATGGAGTCCCCACAATTCTCCAAGAATTCCTCAGCCCAGCCCTGGGCCCTGCATATACAGGCCAGCCACCTCTCTCATCCCCAGGAGAAAGTATCTCTACACCTTAGGATCTGACAGAATTATTTAGTCCATCCTCCTGTGGCAGAAACCAGGGACATCACAATCATTCCAGAATTATAATTCCAATTTTGTGTTTGTTCCTTTGAGTTGTGAGGTTTTCAGGCTAACAATTCAAAACACAATTTACTTCTTTTGAACGTTTTGCAGAGAGTGAGGACAGGAAAGAAACTAATGGGTAAATCTGTTCCCACTTAAAAGAAAAGAACTTATAGGCTGATTTTTTGGATGAAGAAACTGAGGCTCAGAAAATTGCATTTTATTTATTCATCTAGCACCATGTGCTGGGCACACAGTGGCACCGGGAACACCAGGAACAGTGAGCGAGACAGGCATGATCCCTGCCCTCTCAGAGACCATTTTTACAAATAACTATTTAATAAACATTTTAATTAGGTTGATAGGTCTTCAAAGGAAAAGTCCAGGGAGCTCAGAGGGAATATGTAACCAGGAGCCCAGGGAAATCTTCCGGGACATGACATATAAGCTGAGCCCTGACAGAAATTAGCTCAGTAAAAGGCAGGTCAAGGGCATTCCTGGCAAGGAAATAGCAAAGGCCTGGAGGGGAGATGGAAGGGAGATGAAGGGGAGATGGAGGGGAGACGGAGGGGAAATGGAGGGACTAGGCTAGCTGACCCCAAGGCCTTTGCTTGAGCTCCTTCAACATGAGGGCAGATTGCTGCTAAAGGAAAACAACCCTAGGAGCTGCCTTCATCATTGCCTCTTGTCCAGAAAACTGGATTTCAGATATAAGTGTAACAAACAGGTTAACATTACTCATTCTACTATTCTAAAGCTTAAGAAAATTAAGCCCTCTACTGAAATATCTTAGCAATCTATTTTTTAAAGGTTCTGATAAAAACAAGTCAACAAAAGAGACATTCAAAAGCAATTTGGCACCTTATACAGTAATCCTTAGCTGTCGATTAAATTCCCTGTTCCCATGAACTTATCAGAATGCCTCTTCTAACTTACCTTAAATATTTCTTTACAAGTCAGACTTTTTTTCCGAGACTTCAAGATTACACGTGTCTGAGGCCTTATAGGTAACGTGAATTACCTTTGAGAAAAAGTCAACTTCATACTGCCCACCCCCTCAAGTTCCCTTCAGGCCAATGAGCTGCTTTGGAGTTCTGCCATGTGCAAGGGATGGGTCTCGCAGGGCCTTCCTGCACCTGAAGAGCTTGTTACCTAGATTGGGACCTAAGAGCAGGTTCAACACGGCTCGGATTCAAACTTCTGGCTCAAGGCATGGCGTTAACAACGCTGTCCTGTTCCCCGGAGGAACCAGCATCACTTCTAGCTCCAGCCATTTTCAAGATTCAAGCAGAATGCTCAGCCACAAGAAGTGTTTTCACCACAGCTCCCTGTTTCTGGAAGGAAAGAGCAATCTCCCAGCTGACTCAGTGAGGTGGGGTCAGAGCCCAAAGAGCAGACAAGAGGATGAAGGCGGAGAGGAATCAGTTTCCAGGATTTGATCCAGAGAGGAAGAGAAGGCAAGGACAGGAACCCTACTGGGGACCAGAACCAAGACATGAGGCTGAGTGTTGTGGACAAACCCCAGACCTGCTAGCCAGGGTGCCCAGGGGGATTCCAGGGCAGTAGGCAAAAGCAAATCCCTCTGCCCTGACCCATGAGGCCCCCCATCCTTCGGGTGGGTGGAGAAGGTATGTACCACTTTTCCTGGGGCTGGGGACACAACGAGGTTAGAAATGCCTTGGGGTGAAAGGATTACCACTTTAAGTACAGGATTTAGAATCCTAGAATCACAGGATATTTGGGGTTGCTTTTCTCTTCAGTGCTAGAAGAGACTTGAGAAAGGGGAAATTAAATTCCAAGGTTCCAGGTAGAGAAAATGGGCTGCATCTAAAGCAGGAAAGACTGCAGTTAGACATGAGGTAGGAATATCTGACCATCCAAGTGACAGCATCTTGGAATGAACTCCCAAAAGCAGTTCTTCATCCCTGAGACCGGAATGTAGAAAGACCTGCCCAGACTGGTGAGGCCCAATCAGAGGGGCCCAGCTTTCCTGAGCCTGACGACCCCTCCTTCATAGCAAAAGATTCCATAGTGTGTGTGCTTGTAGTATAGACATTGATGATTAAATAACAAAAAGCCACCATAAATTTTAAAATGCTTTCAATAACTTTGCATTTCATTCATCATAAACCATATACAAACATTGAAAAATTAATTGTACAACCCAGCATCATCTATGAAGTCTTCTGGCCCCCTGCAAAAAAAAAAAAAAAAAAAAAAAAATCAAAAACAAAAAAGTTCAGATTAATCTATTCAAACTTTAAAAACAGAAACTACAGGAACACGATAACTTACAACACAAATAGCCAACACACAACGGGAACCCTCTACCGATCCACCAACCTGGCGTCTGCAACGATCAAGGGTATAAAAAAAGCCACAGGTGAGGGAGAGAGCAGGGTGTGCCCTAGATTAAGAAAAATTAAGAGACATGACAATCGAATGTCATAGGTAGACCTTGTTCAAGTCCTGATTAGACAAACCACCTGTAAATGGACATTTTGGAAACTATCGGGGACATTTTATTAGAATGTTACCATTAATTTCATTAGGTGAGATAATAGCCTGGTGCTTATGTAAGAAAATGTCTGTTTTAGACAGTGGTGTGAATATTTAACAACCAGTACTCTGGGGTAGGGGTGAGAAGGGAGCCTGGTTTGTCACATGTACTAATTTCCATGGTGTAAATACTCCCACCATGGCTGATTTCAAACTACCAACATGACATCACTGAAATAAGAATTTAAAAGAAATGAGCACAATCAGCTCTTAGCAGTCAAAACCAGCTAGTTTTAAAAATCTACACTGACGGATGTACAGGTGACGAGATATCTGGATTGCATTTTGGAATAATTCAATAAAGAAAAAGAAACAAACAAAAAAGAGTAAATGAAGAGAATAGGACAAAATGTTGATAATTGCTGAATCTGGGTGACACATACATGGGAGTTTATTATACTATTAATTTCTTCAATTGTGTATATTTGAACATTTTCATAATAAAAAACTTAAAGCTACAGTCGTCTTATATGTAGGTGGGAGAGTTTTATTCCAAGAATTTTAGGTGCACACATTGATTCTTCGACCCCTACTCTAACTCCACAGGCCCCCACCCCCCACCCCGCCGGGGGTCTGAAGTAAAAGGATGAGAACAGGCATTGAAATCACATGCCCAAACCCATCTATCAACCCATCGACAAGTCAAAACCAGGGTTTCTCCATGGACCCCATGCAAGGCTGAGGGTAGAAAGAGAGCCCAAAAAGAGAAAAGTGACACAGGTCCCAATTAGAAGTGCTGGCTGTACCTTTTGCTAACGCTGTGAGTTTGGGCAACTCATCACAAATCTCTGAGCCTCTATTTCCTCATTGGCAAAGTAAGGCTGTTAATAATTTATGGTGAGGATTAAATGCTCTATGTAGGCACAGATGCTGATAGAGTCCCTGACATACAGTAGGATGCTCAGGAAATACCGGCTTCCTTCCTTCCCAAAGGGCTTTGTTGGGGGTGCAGGGCCATGACTGAGGTGTTAAAGATGTGTGGACGTCACTCCTCTTCATTTGTGAATCTGGGTGCCCTGCTGCCAAAAATATCCCCATTTTTCAAGAGGAACCGAAGATCAAGCTTCTTGTGTGACTCTCCCAAACTTGAAATGTTGTCAACAAAATCATATATTTAAAAACACTGGGCGGGCCAAGCAAAACACACCTGCAGACCACCAGAGTGTGACTTCTGGTTTAAACCATAGACCAAAAGGAAGCGCTAACAACCACTGAAGCTGGACCCAGGCTTAGAAGTCTTCACACATATTATCACATTGATTCCTCACAATATCTCTTATAATCCCCATTGCACAGATGAGAAAACTGAGGCTTAGAGAAGTAAAAAGATCTGGCAGAGCAGAAAACAAACAGGTTTTTCCGAGAAGCTGACATTCCACTTTATCCCATCTCTAGACTCCTAGAAGCATCTTTAGGAGCAAATGCCAGGCCCCGGGGCCACACAAACATTCATGAGTGGCTGAGAAGGGTCATGTTCCTCTTCTCTTCTTGATCAGGGCCCCAGGGTAGACAGCTCTAGAGGAGAGGACTATGCAAATCCAACCAGCCAAGTCCAAGATTGCGTTCGCTATGATGGTAAGAGAGACACCTTCTACTTTTCATTTCCTTGAACAATGCACATATAGGCTTAAGAATGTTCTAGACCCCAAGCCTATGCCCTCAGCTTCTGCACCTCAACAGTCTGGGAAGTTGGATTGGAAACCCCAGACCCCAGCTGCCCAGACACTCCATTTCTGGGTGCTTCTAAGACTGCTGGAGGTACGTCCAAGCATATTGCTCTGGACCCATTCACTAAGAGCTGGCGATAACTTAGACCCGCTGTATGTGGTTCTTTCCGATTAAAAACTTGGCCAGGTTTCCCTTCCTTGGTGAATTTTCAAAGTTTTACTAGTAAGAAAGGAGAACTCAATCCAAAAGTGGGCCACTTAGAAAGTTAAGGATTGTTTCCTTCAACTGAGGAATAGGAAATAGCCAAGATGTGTTCAGATTCCATTATGTGTGAGGCACTCAATGCCCTAGGCACATAGAGGGGGTACAGGGGGGAGAGGGTCAAGGGTTGACAGAAACTTCCAGGAGGAGCCTGGGAAAATTCCATGACTTCCCCCTCTCTTGTCTAGTGAACAGTGTAGTGAGTGATTCAGCACCCAGACCTCCTACATCCCAACCCTGGCTATGCCACTTACTAGCTGTATGACTGTGGGCAATCTAGTTTAAACCCTCTGTGCCTTAGTTTCTCCATATGTAAAATGGAGATAAGAATAGAAGCACCTATGATATAGGGTTGTTGATATACCTTAAAGTACTTTAGAGCAGCACCTGGGCTTCAGCACCTGTAAATGGGAAAAATAACAGAACCTATCTCCTAGGGCTGTGATCAGGATTAAATGAGTTAGGATAAGCAAAGTATCTGAAACAATGGCTGGCGCAGCAGAAGCACTAGATACCTGCTCTGCTATTGTATGTAATTATATACGGGAAAGCTATTATTGGCAATTGAACGTTTTAATTAATTTGCATTTATATTGGCACAATTGAACTGTTCTTTAAAGTTAGAAGGATATTTCCTCAAAGAGACTTTCACATTAAGACTTTCCACTGACTCAGACCAAAGTACTCCTCCTCGTCCTTATCACCAGCAGGGCGGGCCTTTCTGGCCTTGGGCCTCAGCTCCCTCCCTCCCTCCTCTCTCAGTTCATTCCAGCTCACAGATCTCACACCCACTGCTTCATGTGTGTCTCCCAGCAGCCCCCGGAGAAGGTGAGTCAGGTAACATCCCCAACTGACGGATATGACACTGGAGGTCTAGCAGCTCCCCAAAGGTCAGGTGACATGTGCTGTGGGACAGGGGGTCAAGCCCAAACACCTGAGCCCCAGGCACAGGGCAGCATGGGGGCTGAGGACATGGCTCTGGAGTCCTGGGTCCACCACTTCCCTTGGGCAAGTCACTCACTCCTCTAACCTTCATTTCCTCATTTGTAAAGTGGGAAAAATAACAATACCTATTGTGGGGTTTGTTATGAGGATTAAATGAGTGACAGCAGGTAAAGCACTTAGAATAATGCCTGGCATATGAGGGCTCAATATTTTAGCAGAACGAAACATCCTACTTTGCCTGGCAGAGTCCTGTTTCATGCCTGATAGCCCAGCAAATCTTCCAGTTAGAGTCCCCAATTACTCTCAAAAATGGTTTGGAAGAAAATTTTATGGCCACCCTAAAATAATTACCTGTTGCTGTGTAAATTATTATTACTATTATTATTATTTTCCACCTTTACCACACTAAAATCCCAAGAAGCCAATACACTGGCTCCAAATAGTTGACTAATTCAGTACCACACTTAGGTGAGAGTGGCCCCTGCACCGGTCCCCACACTCTGGTCTTCCTCCAGCTAAGATCTCATCACAGGGAGAAGAAACCATGGGGCCGAGGGGACATGCCCACCTGGAGCCTGTGCCCCCTCCTCTACATCACACCCAGGACCCTGGGATTCTCTGCCCAGATGGCCCTAAGCCTACTTGCAGGTCCTGGGTGGGTCTTCTGAGATCCATCCTCTGAGGATGGGCTGCACCACTGGTATGCCCAGCCCTGGACAGCTCTCCGGGGAGTGTGGACCACGCTTGTGCAGGCTGAGACGTTCACATGTATGTGCACAAGGCCTCTTGCAGGGCAGGCCAGGGTCAGAGGTGGGGAACAAAGGGGTCTTCTCTCCCTGTGCCACCATGCTCCGGTGCAGCATCTGAGGAGTCTGAGAATTCGACGTTCAAAGCTGGTCTTCCAAGTTGTTATGAAAATGCACTTGTCGAGAGAGGAGAATAGAACATATTTTATTTCACATTTTGTTAACTTGATTTATAACTTTCAAATATTTAGACATATGGTATGTGAGCCTCCATCTGCACTCTTGCTCGGCCCCACAAATCGCTGCCACCTTCTGCCCACTCTCAACATCAAATGTTTACTGAGCTCCTTCACTGTGCTGAGCCCCAGGGACTCCATGGGGTGAAGGGCACCGCCCAAGCACCCAAACAAGACCATTTACAAAGGATCAAACCTCGTGTTCTTAAAACAGTGAAGAGCACCAAGTCAGGGCTGAGGGCATAGGCCTGGTCTGTGGCTCTGTCCCCAACCCCTAGTGAGGTGAGACAACTCTCTGCCCCTCTGGACCTTAGTTTCTCCATGTAGACAAGAGGTCCTTTCCGCTATGAGTAGCTGTGGGACGCAGACTGAGGCAGGATGAGAAGGAACACAAAATTAGATCAGGGAGCTGCTGAGGTTGTGACCTGGGCATGGGCAGATAATTCTTACCAGTTACTGTGGTGTGGCATTGAGTGTTCTGCACCAACGAGGCACAGGCTGCAGCCCATTCCACTTCATTCATTCCACAAACATAGCAGCCACCTCCTCTGTGCCAGGCACTGAGCTAGGGCCTGAATCTGATGGATATAAGAGGATAAATAGAACGAGCGCCCCGAAAACCAAAACGCAAAGCAAGACTTGGTGAGCGTGCTGCAAAGAGACCTTCCCTGAGCTCCTTCCATCCTCACACACCCCGGGGTGTTACGTCTATTTCTCGAATGAGAAAACGGAGGCCCAGAGAGGTAAGGGACTTGATCAAGACCCTGCTGCTTAGGGCGCGCCCTGATCTTGTGGCTAGCCAGAAGCGAGGTTTCAGATTCCCGCAGTCTCGGGCCACTGTCCCAAGCTACCCGAAGCTGGAGAGGCCCCGTCCAGCTCCCGGAAGGCTGAGGGAGGTGAGCGCCAGGGAGGGGCTGTGCCAGAGGACGCGCTGGCCGGGAGGCAGGGAGGGGCCTGGCGGGAGGCGGCCGGGCGGCCGCAAACTCCCGGGTGCGCAGCCCCGAGCGCCCGGAGCGCAAGCCGTTGAGAGCGCGCAAGTGGCAGCCGCGCTCAGGTCGGTCCGCCACGGTCCGGCCCGGATCCGGCTCCGAGGCGCCGGCGGGGGGCGAGGCGGGGCAGCGAGGGCGGCGGTGCAGTGCCCACAGCGGCGGGCTGGGGGAGCTGTGCCCGCCTGTCCCCAAAGGCCCGGGCGGGGCCCCGGCAGCTGGGTCGCCGCGCCTCTAGCCTGGCCGGGCTAGGCGGCGCGCAGCGGGGCGTGCCTGGAGCGGGCTCGGGCCCCAAGTCCTCCCGGGCGTCCGGCCGGGGAGGCCCCCGAAGAAGCCCAGTCCCGCGGGCCAGTGCGGCCGCTACCGCCGCCGCTGCGGCCCGCCCCCGGGGGGTGTCCCGGGCCGCTGGGCCCGCCCAGGTAACCCCATCCTCGGCCCGCCCCCGGCCCGCCCCCCCGGCCGGCCGCCCGCCTCCGCCGCCGCCGCCGCCGCCGCCGCATCCCGGCTCTGGGGCGGCGCTGACAGTCTGGTCCGCGCCGGGCAGCGGGCGCAGCAGCGGGCAGGGCTACCGGCAGGCACGGAGGCAGAGCCCCCCCGCGCGCGCCCCGGCCCGCGCCCGGCGCCGCGCGCCAGCCCGCCCGTGGGGCGCCCACCTGCTGCCCCGACGGGAGGCCCCCCGCGGCCGCAGCCGCTGCCCGGGGCCGGGCGCCCGCGGCCGCACCATGAGTCCCCGCTCGTGCCTGCGTTCGCTGCGCCTCCTCGTCTTCGCCGTCTTCTCCGCCGCCGCGAGCAACTGGCTGTAAGTCGGGCCGGGACCCGGCTGAGTCGGGCGGGGGCCGGGCGGGGCGGGGCGGGGCAGGCCCCGGGGGCAGCGACCGGTGCCAGGCGGCGCGGGGCAGCGGGCGCGGGGGCGCCCGGCAGGTGTCTTGGCTGCGGGACGCGAGACTCGATCGCGCTATCCGCTACCCGGGCCTCCCTCTGGACAGCCCTCCTGTCCGGGTCCGGAGGCAGGAGTGACGGCGGCGTCCGCACTCATAGGCGGCCTGGGGCGCCCGAGAGCGCAAGGGGTGCGAGCGCTGGACGGCTGCTCAGGGTGGGGTACCGGGCGCGGGGCGCAGCCCAGGCTGAACTGACAGGTCACCAAGGAAGCCCGTTATGAGGAAGGGCTCTGGGTCATAGTAGCAGGTTAATCCTGAGAAGTCCCTGAGCAAGCTCCCCGCGCCGAGCGGTGCCGCGCTTCGGGCTAGGCTGGAGGCGTGCAGGGACCTGTTTGTGCTTCTGCTGGCGCTAGCCGGCCTTGGTTCTCCCTGGGGCAGGAAGAAACTCTGTCCAGCTCTGAAAGAGGACAACAGCACCCCACCACCACCACCTCTCTGTGTCTCGCCTAAGGAGGGAGGGGTGGTGACCACTGGTGACCTGTCTTGTTTCTCCTTGAAGAGGGCCTGACTCAGGGGGGACTCCCTGTGAAGGGACTGAAGGTTCGCTGTGGGGTGGGGGCGAAGGATTCTAAAGAGATGAGCTTGGGTGAGTGAGTCAACAGCGAAGCTAGAGAACCCTGGACTCCTTCTCCATCCCTTCCAGTGACCACTCCCCGGGCCCCAGGCTTACCCCTGGCCCTGAGAGCTGCCCCCATCTGATGTGGGCAGCCAGTGGGGAGCCAAGCTCCAATATTGATCTGAAAAGCATGAGGTGGGAAGGGGGATAGCCAACAGTGTAGCTGGGGTTTCCATGGAGACAGCGAGAGAGGAAAAAATTCTCTCTGCATCAAGACCAAAGAACAAATATCTCCCATGAAATTGCCCCGAGTGTCCAATGGCTGTTGCTATGAGGTCATTGCGGCCAGTCGGGGCCCTGCAGGCTGGAAGGAGAGTGTTCTTTGGGGTCTGAGCCACCCAGGGCTTGGGGGACGGAGGTGATGTGGAATTCTCCCAGCTGTTCAGATTGAGGACTCTGAGGCCTCCCGAAGTGGCTGCAGAGCTTTTGTTTTTCTTGGAGCCTTAATTTGATTAACACTTCAGGGGCAGGGGCACAGTGTACAGAAACCAGGGCACCACCACCTCCTCCCACTGCCGCCCTGCAGACCAGCCCCTGGAGTGGGGCGCGGAGCTCAGAGCCGAGGAGGAGAGCTGATTTAGACTTGGGGGAGCCTGGGGTCCCTGTAGCTGACCCTTGCAAGCATTGGTTCAGAGCCGGGGTCTCCACAGTAAGCATGAGCATGAGGAAGAGCAAGGGCTGTGGGGTCTGACCCACCTGGCACAGAGGGCTATGAAAAGGCAGAGAGAGAAGTGGCAATTCCGGGGTCTGATCTAGGCCTTCAGGGAAGAGAACGACATCCTCAGTAGAAAGTCTTTCAAGAGCATCTAGTGCTTGGGCTCAATTTACAGATGGGAAAACTGAGGCCCAAGGAGGGGAAGCTACTTGCCCAAACTCAGAGCTAAGAACTGAATCTAGGTGCTCTGACTCTAGGCAGTGACATACCCCCATCCCTGGAGCTGTCCCAAAGTTAAGCCAGTGTGGCACAGGTGGTGTCACCACCCACCCTCAGCCTAAAATCCTAGCCAGGGTGGCAACCCCAGCTTTGGATCACACAAACCATGGGGAATTCCAACAGCTCACTTCTCTTGTGCTGGCGCCGTGGGGGGTGGGGTGAGGAGGGCGGCCTAGAGGGAGAAGCAAGGTTGGCAAACCTGTTCTCTGTGACGGTGATGGTTCAGGTTGCCACGGAGCAATCTCTGGATGACCCCGCTCACTCCTGCTCCATCCTGGGCTTTCAGCCAAGGGTCTCTACTCAGCCCAAAGCAGCAGAAACAGGGACTCCCAGGACCCTTCCCAACTAGAGAGGCCGTGATGGAGAAGAGATCTCTGGGCACATCCAAGACTGGGTCATTTGCCTTGTATTCATCACTCTCCATCCCCAGGCCAGAGACTGAACCAGCTCTTGGGGAAATCAGTGTCACAGCCTGGTCATCAAGAAGCTTGGGGCTATGGAGAAAGACCAGATAAAAGCAAAACCACAAATGGGTGGGGCGGGTACATGCTGCTGCTATCAGAGGAAAGAGTTGAGTGTGAGCTGGAGCAGTCACAGAGGGGGCATTTGGCCTGGAGGTTGTAGAATCATGACAAAAAGAATAATTACAATAGCTCCCACTGACAACATCTGACTCCCATTTCTCAGATGAGAAGATTGGGGATCACAAAGACAATTGTCCAAAGTCACCTAGCTAGTAAATGGCAGAAAGATCTGACCCAAACGCTGCCTCTAGAAGGAAAAGCTTCAGGCAGGCAGGTAGGTATGCTGGCTGGCACTGTGTCTTTTCAAGTGTGAGCCATGCTGGAGGTCCGACCCCAAGAGGACGGCTGGCAGCACTCTCAGAGGGGCAAGGCCTGGCTGTCCATTCCCCTTCTAGTACCTACAGTCAGGCTTTAGTCCAGGGATGGCTGGTTGGCCGGTTGCAAGAGCCGGTGCTGTCTGTTGTCTCAGAAGGGCGGGTGGCCTGGCAGGCAGGCCAGGTGTCCCGCTGCGTGCAGCTGTTGGACAGGACGGAGCCTGGAGCTGGGAGGGCTCCGCAGCCTGAGGCCTGGGCAAGCCCAGAGAAGCTGGAAGCTGTTGATTAGACTTGTGTCTGGCACCCAGAGTGAGTTGACAGCTTGTGGCAGCTCCCACCACCGAGGCAGGGATGGATGGGTGGATAAAAACAGTCCGTCAGTGGAAGGCCTGGACTCTGCTACAGACTTGGGCTCAGAACTGTCTCTGAATGTTCCGCCCGGCACTGGGGCTGTACAGGGAGTCAAGAGACTGGGGTTCCAGCCCCTGCTCTGTCCCACGTGTTGGGTGGCCTTGGTTGGGCCTCTTCCATGTTCTGGGCCATGGTCCTCAACAGATTGCTCTGAACCCCAAATGGAAGTACTGGGAAGAGTTAGGGAACAGATAAGCTGAGGTTTCACCGCTGTGGATTTCCTGGGGGGAGGCAGTGGTGCATGGAGCAGGGGTCCCAGCGGACGCCCACTGGGTGAGGGCAGGGAGCCCATGCTGCTGTCAAAGACAGCCCAGCAGAGAGGCTAAGAACTGGATCTCCAGGATGACAGTCCACGATTCCTTCTCAATTCTTCCACTGACCAGATGAGTGACCTTGGATAGCTTAGTCAACCTCTCTGAACTTCGGGTTCCTCATCTGTAAAATGTACACACCCTTGGTGGGTTGTGAGGCCTCACACACATGTAGCATCTGAGCACAGTGCCAGGCACACCAAGGGAAAGGGAAGCCATGGCTGCTGCTGGAAGCCGAGGGCTCCTGTCAGTGAGATTGGGGAGTCATGTCCTTGTTTACAGGGATGATAGAGAGAACAAGCCTTCGGACTGCTGTTGCTCCCGAACCCTATTTACCCCAAACTATTCTGTCCGGATCCTGTGAACTTACACAGGCCACACAGGTAGGATCCCTAGGCTGCCACCTCCCTATTCTTTAACCAGGACCCCTACGAGAGCTTCATAGAGCCAGGGAGGCCCAGCCTGGCTCACAGGCAAATCCTGCTGGCCTGAGGAGTTGTCGCTGGGAGAGCCCGTCGATGCCACTGGAAGAAGGCATCACATTCCTCACTGGATCTGACTTCCCACGGGTATGTGTCTCCCGGCCAAGCTCCTGTGCGCTTGGTCAGCCAGCAGGGTATGCAACTCCCTTGGCCTTGGGCAGGGTGAGGCCTGGCACTCTGGGTACAGCTCACTGGGCCAGGTGTACACAGAACCAGCCCAGCTGTCAGTGCCAGCCCCACAGGTAGAAGTGTGGCCTGTCTCCCCCAAGAATTGTTCCCCTAGTCCCCAGATAAAAAGGCCCTTCCCTCCCATCTAAATCGTAAATACCCATTCCCTTGGACCTGCCCCCACAGCTATGGGCATTGAATCACAATCAGTAGCACACCCACATCCCTTCACAGTTTATACCAGGATTTCTCAAATCACTCTGTTGATATTTTGGACCTGTCCTGTGCATTGTAGGATATTTGGCAGCATCCCTGGCCTCTACCCACTAGATGCCAGTAGGACTCCCCGCTCTCCCACCAGGTGACAACCAAAAACCATCTCCAGACATTGCCAAACATCTCCAGGGGGGCAAAATCCCCCTGGTTGAGAATCAATGGTTTACAAAGCACTTTTGCACCCATCTCTGTATTAGAACCACATAACATCTTCCCCTCCCACGTCTTCCCCTCCCACATTCGGAGGAGGGAGTCTGTATTCTTTTCAGCCCCACTTCACAGGCCCAAAGGTGAGTGGCTTCCCCAAGGGCACTCTGCAAATCAGAAGCAGGACTTGAACTTTACTTGCTCTCACATGTCGAGATCTCATGGTTTTTATCCCCTGCCTCATATTATCTATTAGGAGCATGGCTTCTTACTTCTTCTACAGGGTTATAAACACCTCTCAGCATCTTCTGAGTGTCTGGCACATGTCTGACATGCAGTAGGTGCTCAGTCAGTATGTAACGGATTAAGGAAGGAAGGGCTTGTTCGCTCCAGAGGGTTCGAAGTTGTGGTCTAATGATGCCCTATCTTCAGAGACCTCAAGAAGGAGGGAGGCTCTGCTCCACTGCCGAGTCTCAGGTGATGCTAAGATGCGCCAAAGTGCATGTCAGGAAATGTAGCTGTCACCCAGCAGATCTGCTGCTCTGGGCTCTGCTCCCCAGCTAGGCATACCCCTCAGAGGCAGGCTAAGCACTTTCTCCCCCTCACCCTCCATTGCAGGGCACTGGACCAGGCCCTGCCCGAGGGGTTTGTTCAGGCGGCAGTCACAACCCAGCTGTCTGCTATGGCTTGACTTTCTTCCCTCAACCCTGGATTAGCAATTGAGCAACTCAGCAAGCATCTGACAAGACACTGCTCCCCAAACCTGTTGAAACTCGCCCAACTCGGGCCCTGTGGGTGCATTTGGAAAGCTGAGCATTTGCACCGAGCCTCCTTTTCTCATTTCTCCCTCTGGGAAGAAGGGCTTTCCCTGAACCAGCCAGACACAGAGTGAGCCAGAGAAAGAGCCACTGATGGGGGTGACAGCTTCCTGCCATTGGCCCCTCCCTCCAGTCACCCTAATACCAAACCAGCTTGAAAGAGCCCATACTGGTTTGCTGGGCAAACTCAGCTGGAAGGCCAAGCTGCAACCCCATGGTTGCTGTCCAGATTTCCACAGGAGTTGCCAGGTTTTATCTCTGAGTCCTGAACTGCTTCTTCTGTGATTCAGCCAAACCCAAGAGAAGGCTCAGTCCCTGCGGAGACCCCACCAGCTTCGCTTCCCCATCCAAACCCCTGTCCACCTCCCCCATCTCCTAGCAAACTTGAAACCAAACTTTGTTTTAAAAGTTCCCCGGCCAAGTCAGAACCCTGAAGTGGAAGGGACCTGGTCTGAGAAGAGAAGGGGAGGGAGGTGGGTGGAAGGAGGGGGTGATGGGTCAGGGCTGGGAAGGGACCGCCCCATAGCTCTCAGCTTGAAGGCAACCTTGGAGAGGCCCATTGGAAGCAGCAGGAAATTGCCGATGAGACTGGATGGGCCTCTTTCCTGCTGTGACGCTGAATCGTCCTTTCAGACCCTGTTTTTCACTGTGTTCACACACACGTCCTATCATGCAGAATTGGGTCCCAGGAACTCTTCCCCAAAGGCTGGAGACCAAAGGCTATTCATTCCTCCTGAGTGGGGGGCACCCAAGGGTCTTGGCATCCCAGGCACAGAGTACTGAATCATGGCCATCAGAGTGAGCGGGGCTCTCAGAGATTATCAGCTCAACCCCATCGCAGGACATTGCACCTCCAAGCAGGGGAGTGCCTGATAAGCCCCATTCAGTCATGTAAAACACTTGTCAAGACCTACTCCATCAGGCCCTGTGCGAGGCACTTTGTGTCACATAGCAGATTATGGTAGTGCTGGAACTCCATCCCAGGTCTCCTATCTTCCCAGAACTCTCTCTGCAGCAAATGAGAGCAGACCGTCAGCCTCATGCTCCGAGCCAGTCATTCTCTGCTTGAGGAGATACATAATTGGAGCAAGAAAGGAAACAAGGTTTTCCCCATGTGCCTGTTGGGGTGGGATGTGGGTTTGGCCATAGGCTCTCCCAGGATCAGGCCTTTAGAAGGAATCCACCAAGGAGCTCACTACAAACCTGGAGCCACTAGAACATGAGCCTCATTCCAGGAAGCCAGCAAGGAGCTGGACAGCTCAACTGGGGTTTCGCCCATCCCTCCTCGCTCCCCCCATCCCCACCCAGGGCTTCCTCAGTGGAACTAGGGAGGACAATTCAATGGTTCAATGTCTACAAGGACAAGAAAGGCACTCTGGAAACATGGGTTGGGTGGGTCTTTAAGAGGGAGGAGCTCTCTGCTGGCAAATTAGGGGACAAGGCAAGGTCAGGAAGTACCCTAAATTTGACACCCATTCACCCCACAACCATACCTGCCCCAGAAAGAGAAGGAAACGTCTTGCCTTCTGGCACAGCTCTGGGGCTATCCAGGCTCAGATCTGAGTGGCCACTTCCTGGCCCTGAGTCAGCCACCAGCTCCCCTGAGAACAAACACTCCAATGTGGGAAATGGGAGGTGGGGGCTCCCAAACAGAAAGTGGGGAACACAGAGCCCTCAGGAATGAAACG
Source organism: Eidolon dupreanum (assembly GCA_028627145.1). Lineage (NCBI taxonomy): Eukaryota > Metazoa > Chordata > Mammalia > Chiroptera > Pteropodidae > Eidolon > Eidolon dupreanum. The sequence continues at coordinate 10,024,600 of CM053502.1, read as the reverse complement.
TAGGGAGCTGGGACACTGGGGTACTGAAAGTAATGGAAACCGAGAAGCCCAGAGACAGAAAATGGGGTGATGAACCTTCTGAAGAGGGGCAGTAAACGAGCTAGGGAATCCCAGGAGACAGGAAGAGGGGGACTAACACCCTACGGTGCAGGAGTGGGGACTTGGGCTCCGGAGGAGGCAATCATTTCCCCCCAGCTGAGGAATGCACTTGGAGCAAAGGGAACTGGACCTGGGCATTGAGAAGTCTAGAGTTATGCTAAGACCGGGAAGAATGTGGAATAGGAGCAGCACCCACTTACCCCACAGCCACTGTTCATGTCTCCAAGGCCGGCCCCTCCTCGCTGGCTGCCCCTGCAGGGGCTTCAGGCCAGCGGCAATAACTCTTTCCACGACCCCAGAAGCTGCCGAGACCACAGGCCCAGACACTGTCCAGGCAACGGCACAACCACTGAGACGTCTCCCTCCCCAGAACCCCTCACTCCTAAAAGCAGCCCAGATGCTTTCACTGTACTTCAGAAAGATGTGGAGCACTGGGAAGACCCATCAGGGGAAGAACGAAGCCACTTTCCTCAAGTCCCTGTTCGTTGATGCCGAACCATCGTGCCCTTAATACCCAGGGCCACCTTTGGAACCTTATCAGCCAGCCTGGGCTTAGGACCCAGAGTGACCTGTTTTCAAATCTTGGTCACCCCTGACTGGCTCTATGGCCTTGAACACATGTCTCTGAGCTTCATTTTCTTCATCTGTAAAATCGAGGGGATGACACCCACCTGGCCCACCCTGCATGGCTGCAATAAGGATAAATGAAAGCTCTACTGTGTAAAGAGCACAAGTGACAGAGGACATAAGGTCCCTCTCCTCCAGTCATCTAGTCCCACAAATGGTTTCCAACCCCCTGGACACAAGTGAGCTTGCTGGGGATGTCTGCTGTTCCTGCCCGCCTCACCCCAGTGGCCCCAGCAACTGATCTCCCCGACCCCATCTCTCATATTCTGGTCCTTGGAGGATCCATCTTATGGGACAGAAGCACCGGAAACACATTCTCTAATTCCACATACTCCCTCTGGAGATTCCATCAAAAGTCTGCAGTTGCGGTCGAGGCTGAAGCGACTCACTGTTTGTTCCCTATGGGAGCGTGACCTCCCCTAGGTGCACTCAGCTGAAGTAAAGGGCTGGGAACCCAGGTCTAAGAGAGCTGATGCAGGCAAGCAAAGAAGACAAATGAGCAGAACCGGTCGGGTCCAGCAGGGGGTCCAGCTCAAGGGGCTGTGAAGAGGCTCTGAGATGGCAGCGATGATGACTACAATGACGGCAAACATTTAGTAATGATAATATAATAATGTCACCAATGGGGGAAGAGTGCCTACTATGTGAACATTTAATTCAGTTAAGCTTCCTGAGGTAAGAACTACTATTCTACCCACTGTGTAGATGAAGACACTGAGGCTCAGCCATGCTCAGTAACTTGACTCAGATAACACAGAGATGGGATTCTGACCCTGTCCATCTCCCTTGCAGTATGCCATACCACTTCCATGCTGATGGTAAGAGTCTTGGGGACAAGGGCTCCCCGGGAGAGAGGACTGCAGGATAGTAAGACCATAGGTACAGAAACGTTCAAAGGTCTGGACACTTGGTGTCTGGTCCTAGAGAACCAGGTCCTCCCCACTCCACCCCCCCATGAGAACACCCTCTGGATGGGCTCTGTGTGACTCTTGCTTTCTCCCAGCCCCGTGTCTCCCAAAGTAGCTCACTGTTGAGCAGACAGGCACTCCGTTTCTTTCAGGCTCCTCCTCCCACCCTCTTGGCCTTCCTCCTCCCTGGTGTCACGGGCAGGACCGCTCCTGAGGAGGCTCTAAATGTGGCCCAAGCAGAGAGGCCAGAGGGAGGGGGCAGAGAGGCCTGGGCTGGCGTCCCAGCCCCCACCTGGACACCCGCAGGGCCAGGACCCATGACACTGATCTGCTTGGCTTCCCAAACGCTCCAGCTATTTCCCGTCCCCTCTCTCCTCCGGACTCACAGAGTAAGAGCCCGGGAGGAGTAAGAGGTGCGGATTTTCCTCTAGGAATTTGTATATTTTTTGGAAAAAAAAAAAAAAAAAAAGGCAAGCAAACCTGGAAAAGCTTGGGACAAGCCCAGCTAATTTTAGTTTCTAATGAAAACAGCAGGTGGCCGAGAGGATCTGATCTCCCTGGCAGGGCCAGGGCCCTCCAGCCTCGCAGGCTGCAGGCACGGGCAGGAGCGTGGGGAGGGCCCCCTGGGAGGAGCCTGAAGGACCTGCAGCCCCCGTTTGAGAAGATGGGGCATGAGCTGGCTGGTAGCAGCAGCCAGGGCAGCCTGGGCTGGTGGGATAACCTGACTGATGGAACGGCTGTGGCTAGAGTCGTAGGTGGCCGAGGCGGCAGGTGGCAAATTGCTAAGCCTATACTCAGCAGTGGCAGGAAGAAGCGTAAACTGGGGCAATGCAACCAGAATGGGAGAAGAAGAGGGGACGGTGGAGGCCCTCCACAGGCCGGCCCAGCCCGGTGGCGGCCCACACCAATCACGTCCAGGCTGTCTGTCTCCCCCAGAAATGGCTTATGCAGTCGATATTTGAGCCCAGCCTGGCTCCAGAGTCAGCAAGAGGCACACGTGTCTCTGGAGGAAAGGCTGAGTGAGCCACCTTAGGGTGCAGAGAGAGGGTTCCCAAGGTCCCCAGGACCAGTTGGGCCTAACCCCTAAGGGCCTCTAAGCCCTCAGCAGACTGAAAGGCAAAGGCAGCCCCCATTTCCCTTCCTCACTCATCCTACCAGTCTTCCCTATCCTGAGTACTCTGCCAGGAGGTGAGCAGAGGAGACCTAGTCAGGACAGAGCCCCCCGTTCAAGCTGTAAGTTTTTATTAAACACTTTCTCTGTGCAGCACACTCTACTAGGCACTGAGGAGGCCCCAGGCTGGACATGACACTGAAGGGTGGCTTCAGGCCCTGCAGCTGTCAGAGGAGGCAGATCCACAACCAGGGTACAGCGAGAGGAGAGTTCTTAGTCGGAGCTGGGTTTGCATTCCGACTTTGCCACTCACTAGCTGTGTGACTTTGGGCTAGTCACTCCACCTTTTCAGGGCTCAGTTTGCTCATCTGTAAAATGAAGCCAGACACCCCAAGGATACCAGAACGATCAAGCAGTGCTTGACAGCGGACAGCCTGCAATGCCTGGGGTCCTAACTCTTTTCACCCCATTTCTAGTTCCATTTCTAGCTCTGGCACCCAGCCCTTCCCAGCAAGGTCCTTGGCTCTAGGAGAACTTGGGTGGGGGTGGGGCCATGCCTTCTGTGGCATGGAAGGGGACAGCTGCTGGCCCAGATGAAGGCAGGGGCTGGGGGTGGTGGGCATTGGTGCCAGCCGTGGGGGCAGGGCCACTCTTCAGCGGAAGAGGTTTCTCAGCTTCTTCCTGGAAGCTGTCCCAGTGACTCACGGCCATGGCAGCCCAGCAGCTCACCCCTAAATCCCTACTACCGTTATTCAGTCCATCTCCCCTCGTTGAGCTCTGAGCCAAGGGCAAAGGGGGTGGGCTACCCCTCTGGTTCATCTCATTTTTTGTCCAATGACAGGAACTCCATCTATCAGCCTGGTGTAGGGTCAGGAAGCCTTTAAGGCTTGGACCCCCCTACCCATCCCAGTCCGTAGAAGGAAGGCTGCCAACTTTGACAGTGGGAAAAGCTACACAGGTCCACTGGTTTATTGTACCCATGAGACAGACGAGGACTTGCCCAAGGTCAAGAGGGTTGGTGGCTCAGCCTGGCCTCCCCAGCCTGCTCCTCCTGCCCAGAGAACTGTTGCCTTTGAACACCTTCACCAGAAGCCAGGACCCAGCACAGCCCTACCTGGCCCCCCTTGGCTGGCTGGACACAGAGGAAGCATAGGCTGAGATGGAGACAGGCCAGCTCTGTGCCCCCATGTCACAGAGGCCATAGGGGTCACCACCCTTCTCCAAGAGGCCAACCCTGGGTCTAAGCAGGAAAGGATCCAACTTGAGGCCCAACTTCTTGTCCCCTTCCTCTTGGCCTCCCAAACATGGACCTGGCCCACAGCCAGTAGCTGTGCTCTTGGCGCCCCCTGCAGGCCAAGAGCACAAGGTGGACTAACTCCATAGGGGACCCCTTCTCTCCACTGGCAGAGGTGGGAAGCACCCAGGCAGGACTAAGGAGCCCAGTGGCCCCCTCGCCTTCTTGATGCACTCTTCCTCCTACCCTTTAAACCATCTTCCTGCCCTGTCTGCCTCTGAGAGGCTCAGGCTTCTGCCTGGATATTACTAGTCTCTGAGCATCCCCTAGGTAGAACCTGGTAGAGAAGACAGGGAGCCTCCCGGAGGCAAGGATTGAGGGGAGTGTCCCAGCTCCCTACATTTCATTCCTTCACTCGCCCACACTGCCAGGGAAGGCAGAGATCCTCGCAGTTACAGGGCACCCACAACGTGCCCAGTTCAGAGCCAGATGCACCAGCCACAGCGAGTCATGTTAATTTCGCACAGCAGCCCTATAGGGTAGGAACCATTATCTCCATTTCTACATAAAGAAAGCCAGATACAAACAGGGCCCACTGCCAGGTGACTGACTCTGCAGTGGGCGAGGAGAGTGGGTCCCAGAATCGGATCTCCCCCAGGCTTAGAAGGAAACACCATCCGGTGGTTACCCGAGAGCTCCCCTAAAACACCCTGCAGGCCAGCGCCAGCCCGGTTCACAGCTGCTCCGGGGAACGTGTTAAAAGCACAGATGCCCACCTGGATTGGGGCCCAAGCACCTGCACTTTTGACAAACCCACAAATGTTTCGATGCACAGCCAGATTGGAGAACCTTCAGTCTGGTTCAACCCACATGCCTGACAAATAGAATCCAGCTGCTGCTTGCATGTCTCTGGGGATGGAGTGTTCGGTGACTAGCAGGCAGCCCACTTGACTGCGCCTTACCTGTCATCCTTAGGTTGAACGAACCCAGCTCCCAGCAGCTTCTGCCCACTGGTGTCAGTTCTAGTCCTCCAGCCACATTCTCTCTACCAAAGGCTCTGAAGTCAGGGAAAACCAGGTTCAAGTCCTGGCTCCACCTCTTAGTAGCTGTGAGAGCTTGTGTGTAAGGCAAATTGCTTAACCTGTCTGTGCCTCAGTTTCCTCCTCTATAAAATAAGGGTTCACTGGCTTGCTGAGAGGATAAATGCAATAATGTAAGTAAAGTACTTAGCCCAGTCCTTTCTAAGTTCTATAACAGTTCGCTATTTTTATTATGATTGCCATATAAATTTTCCATATTTTAATAAGGCTTTCTGTACCTTTCTTTTTCGTGCCCATTCATTCATTTACTCCTTCAGTTAGCAAACAAAGATTGAGTTCCTGCCCCATTGCCTCAGGCTCATGTCAGACCACCTTTCACACATAGCAGTCCTTTTGCCTCTGACAATAGTTCTTGACTTAGCCAGAACTGGTATCTTCCCCACATTACAGATGAGAAAATTGAGACCTAGAGATGGTGACCTTTTCCTTTGACCCTTCTTCCAGCAAGAAATCTGTGTGGCTTCCCTTATAGGAAGCAACAGCATCTTCACCTCCACTCCCCAGAAAGCCCTACCACCGGGTTTGCTGGTAAAGCCCCTTGGGGTGTGGGGTCCTAGGTCACTGTAAAGTCAGGGGCAGCAGGACCCTGGCTGTCTTGTGCAGAGCCCCTGATCTGAACAAGATCTGAGGGTACAGCCTGGATCTCAGTTTCCTCCTGGGAGACAGTAGGAAGGCCCCTTTCCCAGTCTGTGCTCGCCTATAAAATGAAGAATCTGGACCAGACCACCTGTCAGGGAACGTTCCTTAAGTCTGTGGTTGTCTGTGCTCTGCTGCTCCCAGGAACCTGGAAGGCAGCCCCAGGCAGCCCTGCCCAGGGAGGTGAGCAGATGTATCGCCCACAGAGCAGGTGGGAAAGGGAGGCAGGGAAAGAAGAGGAGGCCTTCCAAGGGCACCACTCAGCTCTCCTCCCACATTAGGCTGCCACTCGTGCACCTGTTACGTGCTGGGGACAGGAGACGGGGGTGGGGGCCCGGCGGAGGGGCAGCGGTTACAGCACGAGTCTGGCTCCAATCCAGATCTGTCCAACAAACCGGGCTGAGCCAGTTGTTTCACCTCTCTGAAACATACCTGGCACTTAGCAGGTGCTCAGTGAATGTGCGCCTCCTTCCTTGAGAGAAGGACTGCTTCTCACAGGACCTTTCCCTGTCCTGGTGAGCATTTTTGTGGCTTGCTCCCAAGCCCCTTGCCTCCTCCCACCTCACAAAATGTCTGTCGTTAGATGAAGCAGAGCCTTCCTGGACTCCTCAACCTGTTGTGGAGGACAGGCAGAAGGGAGGTCCTCGGGGTTTGAAGGGGTTAGAGGCTTGGCTCTGGCACTTGCTATCTGTGTCACCTTGGGCATGTCACCTTCTTAGGCTTCATTTTGGAATCCATAAAATGGGCATAATAATTATCACCTCATAGATCTGGGGTGACGATGCAACAGGATGAAGTGTCTGCTACTGTGCAGCACACAGTAGGTATTCAATGAACAGTAGCACTCTCTCTTGATCTCCACTGAAACGGATGCATTAAAGCCCTTTCTCCCCACATGTGCCTAGTCCCAGAGCTTCTTGACATAAATTATCTCATCTAGATTGTGATCCTCACCATGACCCTATGAGGTGGAGCGATTGTCATCCCGTCTTCTGATTATAAAAACTCAAGGAGCTAAGGAGAGAGTATGGTACACTTTGATTTTGAAGACCCCCTCGCCTGCTACCACCCATGTGTCAACCATCCCCAGCCCCCCAGCCCTTCACTGCCCTCATTGTCCCAGCCCCAAATGCTACAGCACTGGTGCTGGTCTCCATCTGGTAGCCCTGGGATGTGGCTAGCAGTGAGGATCTTGGCTTTGCAGCCAGAAGGTCAGCTTAGGTCACTAGAATCCCTACCAGGAGGTGGAGAGAGATGCCAGGGCAGACAGTGATTCCCAGATAGAGGGTGTGTCAACATGAAGGGGTTGGAGCCCAGGGCCTGGGGCTGGGGTAACATCAGGGCACAGACACTGGTGCAGAGGCCACCCAGAGCAGGGAGGGATCCCACAGGGTCTCCACCTGCTTTGGCTGCCTTGAGGTGGAGGCCTCCTTGTGCGAAACAGCACTTTTCCCTCTTGCCCTGAGCACTGGACAAGAGGGCCTGTCTCTGGGTCCAGTCAGAAGCTGACAGCCGGGACCCACGCTGGGACGAGTCGGCTCTCAGAGACCTAGGCTGGGCACAGCCTCATCCTGGGAGTGGAACGAGGAGGAAACGGGCTGTGCACCGCACTCCACCCCCACCATCCTCTCCCCAGGTACCTGGCCAAGCTGTCCTCGGTGGGGAGCATCTCAGAGGAGGAGACGTGCGAGAAGCTCAAGGGCCTGATCCAGAGGCAGGTGCAAATGTGCAAGCGGAACCTGGAGGTGATGGACTCGGTGCGCCGCGGCGCCCAGCTCGCCATCGAGGAGTGCCAGTACCAGTTCCGGAACCGGCGCTGGAACTGCTCCACTCTCGACTCTCTGCCCGTCTTCGGCAAAGTGGTGACGCAAGGTGAGGGAGGGGCTCGTGGTGAGGCGGGGGCTGGGGGCCCGGCCGTGCCCGAGCATGGGCCCTCGGCCAGGGGACCCCAGAAGAGACCACCATTTCATATGCTCGTGAGTGGCCAGGCTATTCAGTCACTCATTAGACGGACACAGCACCCAGCTCCAGCGAGGGCATAAGGCTGCACGCAGGTGGAGGCGCCGTGAGAGGGGCGTGATCCAGGCGGGCGGGAGCTCCGCGGGGGAGGGCCCTCAGAGGAGGCTGCCTGTCTATGTGCTGTGCAGCACTCTACAGTGTGCGGCATCTTCAGTCCTGGAGCTGCCATCCCAGGTTACAGGGGAAGAAAGTGCGGCCCAGAAAGTGGAAAAGATGGAGTTATCCGGGGCTCCTCAGAGAGTAGACAGCAGAATCAGAATTCAGACCTGGGGGTGGTTGGAGGGGGGAGGTAGACGGGATAAAGGGGGTCAAATATGTGGTGGCAGAAAGAAATCTAAATATGGGAGGTGAACACACAGTGTAAATATATATATATGTCTTATTGTTAAAGTGTACAGCTGAAACTTATTGGATTTCATTAACCAATGTCACCATTAAAAAAATAAATTTAAAAAAAAAAGAGAGAGTTCAGACCTGGGCTCCAGGCCCCCATGCTGTCTTACCTCAGCACTCAGCCTCTCCTGCATAAGCCCATCTCAGTCCCGGTCTGTTTCTCTGATGGACTGTACTGAGAGCCTCACTGCGCCCAGCCCTGAGACCCAGAGACAAACAGCACCAGCTCCTACCCTCCCGGGCTCTGTCACAGCTCAGCAGGCATAGTGGCTTGCACACCAGTAGCGCTAACTAGGGACTGTATGCTCACTGCAAAGTGTTGTAACTCATCTGGCCCTTGGGGATAGGCCTCCATGTTACAAGAGAAGAAACGGAGGCACATAGAGTTTAAGTGACTTGCCCAAGGTCACAGAACTAGAAAGTGACAGAGCCAGAACTCGAACCCAGGCAATCCGGTTCCAGGGTCTTACCCACGATGAGAAAACTCTATGATGGAAAGGACATGGGCGTCTTGGGACCTCAAGGGTGGACCCCTCCCCTGGCCAGGGCTGGGGCTCAAAGTAAGTTTTTCCAAGAAGGTAAACCCTTAGCCGAGACCAGAAATGTGAGAATGCATTAAGCCAAAGGATGGTGGGCCAGGGCATAGAAAATGTTCCATGCAACTGGAAGGCTCCTTGAGAGGTCACCAGGTCAAGCCTCTGCCCTCGAGGAAGTGTTCTAAACCAGCTGCCTCTTTTTCTACTTCCCGAGCATGAAACTGACACTCCCGAGCCACCAACAGTCTACAGGGGCCCTTTGACTTGCTCAGGCAGCAGGAAAGTATTGCCTGGGCCAACCTTTGTCTTGGCACCTGTGATCCTGGACGTCTAGAGCTGCTGGGCTTGTGGCAAACCATTTGGATGTTGTTGGAAACCAACTGTGATAGAAATTTGGAAGCCATTCTCCTGGGAGCTGGCAGAGGCCAAAAAGGCATGATCATGCTTGGCATTACTGAGCACTGCTACTCCAGAAAAGCAGCAGAGACCCAGTGAGCAGTCTGGTAGCGAAGGATCTCCTGGGACAATGATGCCACTGCCAAGGGCCAGGGCTGCCTGTTTGATGAGGCCCAGATACTAGGCTCAGAAAACCAGCCACTGAGCACAGGACATTCTTCACACACAGTAGGTGTTTGGTGTTTTGGATGGATTGGTGGCTAGATCAGCAGGTTTCATGTGCCGGGCCTTTTCACACCCCCATGCCTTTACACAGGCTGCGTCCCGTACCCCAAATACTCAACCCACTTTCTCCGCCAACCTAGTGGGACCCTCGTCCACAGTCTTCCCAGCTCCCACGATCAGGTAGCTGCTTTTTCCTCTGGGATCCAAAGCTCTTTGTTCATGCTGGAGTTTTTTTCCTTTTTTTTTTCTTCTTCTTTTTTTTTTTTTTTTTTTGTAATTTTTTTGTTTTGAAAAAATTTGAAACTTACAGAAAATTTGCAAAGCTAGTACAGGAATTGTCATATACTCTTTACCTAGATTCACCAACAGATCACATTTTAACCCATTCGCCTCATCCATTTCTTTCTCTCAATTCACACACACACATTTTTGTCTAAACCGCTGGTGTTCACACAGCTTTTATACCTTTTAGACTGAACTCTGATGCCTATCTCCCCCACCCCACCCTGCTATCCCTAAACCCTGAGCTCTTCCAAGGCAAGGGTGATGTCACAGCACATGGCAGAGCCATGGCATGGAGGAGACAGTCAGTTGATGCCTTCCAATGACAGGAAGCAAGCCCGAGCGCAGACCGGAAGGGGCAAAGAGAGGCAGGTGTGGGCCGGTGCTGTCCTGAAGGCGGACCCCATCGAGAAGGGCCTTCCTCACCCATGTGCATGGCAGAAACTAAGCAGGGGGGCCCAGCCCCAGCTCAGCAAGTTTGGGAAGACACTGGGAATCCTACCCAGCTTGGCTGGAAACCTGTTACAGACTACAGTCAGAGTGGCCTGGCCTCCCCCCAGGTCCTGTTTGGAGGAGTCTGAGATCTTCCCATCCATCCATCTCCTCACTTTTATATTTTTCATTTTCTCCGCTAGTAAAATTCCTCTTGTAAAATTCTTAATTTGCCTCCACTGAACAAGAGGAAAAGAGACTTGTCCATCCCAAGTCAATGTGCTGCTCTCAGAAGGTGCAGGGGCTCATGAGGTGGCTGGAGGGAGAACATGGGCAAGCATGGCCTGGAGCAAGTGACTTCACTCCTTTGAGTCGTGGTGTCCTCACCTGTCAGTGAGACCGACAGGTGCGCTTACCTCATAGGGTTGTCATGAAGATTCAGTGACGTCATTCGTGGCAGCACTTAGTGTCGACCCTGACCCCAGAAGAGCTGTCTATCATCACCAGCTGCTGTCGTTTTGGGCGGTGGTGATGGCAGCAGCGGCGGTCTGGGCAGGCCTATCTCGTGGCCCCCAGCTTTTGGAGTTGGGGGACTGCGCCAGTACCCACATTTATGAGCTGCCTGGCTGGGGACATGACCACAGACACGGAAGAGGCCAAAGTTAACAGATCCCCCGCAGAGCAGGAACCCTCATTTGTTGAGGGCCTCCTGTGTGCTGCCCGCATCCGATCACCCTGATGACAATTCTGAGAGCATGTAGTAGTATTTCCATCTCGCAGCTGAGGAAGGGGCTCAGCAAGCAGAGGGTGGTAACACCCCCAAGTCTGGGGCCTGCCAACTCTTGGCTCTGAGATCTTGGGCAAGGTTCTTCCCTCTCCTAGCCTCAGCATCCTGCTCCCTATAAAGTGGAGACAATCCCAGGACCATTCTCCTGGGACTCCCATCAGGATTCAGAGACAATGCCTCTGAAGAACTGACTCTAACAGACCCCCCCACCCCAACCGCCCCACAAGAGGAGACCAGCTCTCTTACTGCCAGCATTGCCCAGGCCCCCCACAACCTCCAACTCTGAGCTCTCACCACCCCTAAGCAGTGGAGGCCGCCCTGCTTTTGGCCCACTGAGGCAAGATGGACAGTGAAATAATGGTGACCGATAAGGGCCGTGTGTAAGTTAAGGCCAAATTGTGTGCTCTCAGCTAAAAAACTACCAGAAATTTGGTAAAATTGGTGTCTGGGCAGCCAGGAATGGGAGCAGGTGGCAGTTCTTAACTGAGGAGCAGTCATTAAGGGCCAGATATGGGATGGCATCTGTGCATTTCAGTCACTGCCTGAAAACAGTGCCTAGAGCAGCACCTGCACATAGTAGATAACTGATAAATATTTGTTGAATGAATGAAAAGGGATTGAGGATGGGAGGGCGAGGCCATAGAGTCTGACAGAGGTTGCCGTGAGCAGATGTACTGGGGTCTGAGAGCAGGCTGGCCTGAGCAGGATGAAGAGAGGCAGCAAAGGCAGGGCAGACTCCCATTCTCCTGCTTCCCTCCATCTCTAGACAACACTGGGCCTCCCCCTGCCTCTTTGTATCTCACTCTATGACCTTGATCAACTTCCTGTCCTAAGAAAGAGGACTCCATGAGCCCTTAGGCCCCTTTGGACTCTGGCTGCCATGGTTGGCCGCAGCAAAGTGAGGCTTCAAAACCAGGCCCACCTCTCTGCTCCCTGTGTGTGTAACATCACCGAGGACACCTTACTGACTGTAACTTCAGGCTGGATTCAAGAAGTAAATGCTCTTCAGTCTTGGGCTGTGACTCACTATAAAACTTGTGTTCTCATCTTTGTCCTCAACATTGGCATCATGTTGGAGCCAATGAGGGTGAGGAGATGCCTTCCTTCAGAGTGGCCCCTCAGGCCAGCCTTTTGGTGCTATCAGATAATTTACAAGGTCGGGGGGTACCCCAGAGACACTGCCACTGAGAGTTCCTTGAGTATGAACTCTCCTGGGTATTCCTAGAGCATGGCATAGGGCCTAGCTGACAACAGGTGATCAGTAAACATTTGGCGAGGCAGCAAGGGAGGAAGAGTCTGCCCTAAGGAAGTTTGAGTCTAAATTGTGAAGATATGGTCAACTGACTGGCCCTCAGAGTGTATGTGCCAGACCAGTATTTGTTAGCAAATGAATAAAATGGCATTAATGACCCAGCAATAATTCTCACAACAGCAACTATGTCTCAAGTGCCTACTGTGTGCCAGGGCCTAGACTAAGCCCATTCCATATTTGACCTCAGTAGATTTCCAGAACCATCTGATGAGGTCAGTTCTATTATCAGCCCCTGTTTATGGACAAGAAAGCTGAAATCACACATCTACGAGGTGGCAGTGCCATGACTAGAACTCAGACCTGCCTTGTGAGCATCCACACTTTCCCAACACCAACCCCTGTCTCCAAGCAGCTGTGAGGGGTCTGCTCTGTGCCCTGCCCTGGGCTAGGGGGCCAGAGGAGAAGTTTGAGGGACAGCCTGGCCCCAGGGACTTTCCATCTGACTGCAGAGGCCAGACAAACACAAGATACTTAGAAGATAAAACAGGCTGCAGCCCGATTCTGATTGCGAGGGGCAATCAGGCCAGTGAAAGCAAATCTGTAATGGTGGGAGGTGAATACAGGAGTGCGAGGGTCTGGCCTGCCGGGCAGCAGGATTCTCCCCATGTTCGACTTGGGAAAATGAGGCTCTGAGAGGAAGGTCACACCACTAGTAAAAGTCTTAGCATAGCGTTGTCCAGCTCCAAAGCCTTTACTCTTCCCCTTATCCTATCCTACATCATCTCTTAAATCCAAAGAGGCTTCCTGGAGGTGGTTACAATAAAAGGTGAGCTTTCGCAGATGAGAGCAAAGGAAACTGGAAAGGCAGGCTGGGGGGCAGAGATGAGGAGGGGACTGGGAATAATGTCTTTCTCGGAGACCAGTACCTGTCCTGCCCCACCTCCCTAGGACACCTGCTGAGTCTGCTTTGGAAACGTGAGTTATGCTGGGAATGGCACTTCTACCAAGACACCCACCTGGTGTCCAGGAGATCACCATGTCCAGCCCAACTCAGCTTCAGCCGGTTCTCCTTTAAACACCTCTTCCCAAACATGTCTTTCCAACATCTGGGTGAGACATCACATGTGATGTGCTCAGAAGAGCGTAGGCCTTAAGTCAGACAGGCCTTGTTCCAATTGCCTCTTGGCCATGGACTGGCTGAGGGACCCCAGACAAGCCACCAAGCTTCACTTTTCCCTCCATAGAGTAGAGCTAGTTGCTAAGGTTGTCATGAGCCTTGGACAACATATGCAAAGGCCCTGGCATCCTCAGAAAGGGGAGCTTTAGCTGGATCCATAGGATAACTGAATTCCCAGCCCCATGAAGCCTTAGCACCTTGGAAAAGACAGAATCAAGGTGGGATCCAGAGGACACACAGGATTTAGGCCAGTGGAGCTGGGGTAGGAGGTACCATGGGAAGGAGGAAAAGCAGGAAGAAAGGAGTTGGGTATGGGATGGGCAGATGTCTTTGTGAAAAAGGCAGAAGGTTGCAGGGCAGCTGCTGGCACCTTAGAGAGTCCTGCCTCACCCTGGGCTGGCTCTGCTATCCCAGAGGACAAAGCCAGGACTGTCTTCCTCCTGTGGCTGGGGCAGGCAAGTCCCTGACCAGAGAGCAGTTTTCTACCATATTGCTGGGGAACTCACTTCTGCTCCACTCGCAGGCATACCACAGTCCTTTTTCTCTCAATGGTTTCTGCCAGTTACCCCACTAGTGAGCAAGGCTCCAGCCTGGGCACCCAGGCAGAGAGGAGAATTTGGGAGGGGCTACAGCGCTGAAGTCAAAGGGCTTGTCCCAGGACCAGTTATAAAGGACTAGAAGAGCTGCTGCCATTGGCTTTAGGGGCACAGTAGCTTGGCCACATTATCCAGGCCTTTTCGGGCCTTCTGTGCTCACCATCCCCCAGTAAAGAACCCACAAAAGGAACTGGGCTTATCCCAGAGCATGTGAGATTTAGGGTACACCTAAGGAACCCTTCTTGGCTTCACACATGAGGCAGGAAAAGATGGACTGCATGTGTATTCCTGGGTGCCGGGCTCTGTGAGGTGGGATAACATCAAGGTGGAAAGCTCTGATGCCAGGCTGCCTGAGTTCAAATTCCCGTCCCACTACATCTGGCCAGGTATTGTCAGACAAGTTGCTTCACCACTCAGTGCCTCAGTTTCCTCATCTGTAAAATGAGGGTTAAAAGTCTCTACTTCGTAGGGTTGTTGTGAAGAATATATAAATTGCGTAAAGTGCTTAGACAGTGCCTAGCACAGCGTAAAGTGCTCTGTAAGCTTTAGCTCTTTTTATTATTATCTGCCTTCCAGAATCTATTCCTTCAGGCCCAGCCCCAAGCTGAGAAAACCACAGCATCCTTGTTCCCAAGGCCAGGGCAAGGAGGACCTGGAGTCCTTGCAGATGGGTATTGGTTCAGAGAATGAAGCGGGGGTCTCCTTGAGCAACCGTACAGGGCTCCCTGTACCCCAGGGCCCCAAGCGCTCAGGGGAGAGATGAGGCCAGAGCTTGGGGTAGGCTGGAGCTGCCTGAGAGCCTGAGAGCAGGGAAGGAAGGACCGCGCCAGGCCAGGAGCTGGGGCCCATGGCCCTATCTCCTGCTTTCCCTTCCCCCTTGGTCTTTGGGGCAAAGAATTGTGCTGGTTCATGCCTGGAAATACCATAAATACCAGAAACTGAAGTCGTCTCTCTTCGGGCAGCCACAGCACAAAACCAACCAACAGGATCCTGCTATTAACCTCCATTAACTTGGAGAGGGTTCCATCTCAGGCTGTCAAGGCCCCCATGGCCCCAGCCAAGCCCCCTGACGCTGGCCCAAAAGGACCAGGCCAGGGCAGAGGGTGGCCAGTGGAGAGTGGGTGGCAAGCTGTCTCCCCAGCTCAAGTGCCGAAGCAAGAACAGGGTGTCCTGAGCCATCAGGGCCTGAGCTGCCCCTACTCCAGCACTCAGCTTTTTCTGCTGCCTGTCCACAGACACGGGCACAGAGGAGGTGATTGTTTCTGTCTGACCACGGTGACTGCTCCCCAGGGCAGCCGAGAGCACAGGCCTGGGTGTCGCAGAGGTAATTGCCAACCACGGGGCCAAATCCTGCCCCCTTCACTCCTGTGGACACGGACACTCCGGCAAGAGACAGAAGGACAGTCACGGGCACACAGAGGCCCTCACAGGACCCAGGAGAGGAGCAGGGCCTGTCTGGTCACACTCCCAGCCAGCCATGCACACATGCACCACACTACACACACACACTCTCTCTCTCGCTCGCTCTCTCCCCCATCCACCCACACCCCCAGAAAGAGGCTCCACAGAAGCTACACCCCCTGAGGCACAGTTCCTAGGAGGATAAAAACACCCATTCAGGCAAGGGACGGGGGCAGGCACCAAAATAGCACCACTGAGAAGTCATGGCAGGGAAAGAACAGACACAGAGGCAGACAGATCTGTGTTTGAGTCCTGTTCTATTAATTCCTGGCTGGCTCTCTGGGACCAAATCACTTCCCCTCCACAAACCAGTACTGCATATGCGCCATCTGTGAAATGGGCACAGATAAAAGCTCCCAGCGGCAGATGGCATGCCCTCATCAGCAGTACTTGTGGTGGTAAACTGTAGAGGCCATTGTGATTACAATTCACTTTTTAAGGGATAAGGAAGCAAGACAACAGGCCCAGCCTCAGCAGGAAGGGCCAGGGCACGATTCTAAGGTATGGGGAACCCTCAGAGCCCGGGGGGGCTAGCTGAAGAATAGGCACAAAAAGAACACTGGGTTTAAGGGAAGCCAGACTTCGTCTGGCAGCCCAGCCCTGCTGCTTCACAGCTCTGTAGTATAGGTAAGTCAATTCACCTATCCGAGCCTGCCTTGTCTCTCAAAAATGACGAGAAAATCACTAACCTTCTAGAGGTTGTATAAGAACAGTGCCCATGGTCGCTAAGAGCACTGAAGCTAAGAGCATTCACCTGTGGCCCCTCTGCCTGCCCATTTGCCTGCTCAAACACATACTATGACTGGGAACAAGCAAACTAATCTCTCTGTAAAGTGGGGATAATAGTACTGACCGCTCGGATGCTTTGAGGATGAAACGCTCAGCATATGTGAAGACGTAGGGCAGTACCTGGCATGTAGTATGTGTATTTAGCACCCAGGTGGCGGCAATAAGCACCAGCACGGTGTCACTCTCAGCCCACGGGAGTTAGCTTGCCCTGCTCTCTGTGCAGTCCTCCATCGTTCAGGTCCCATATACCCCTCCCCCTCTGAAAAGAAGGGTGCAGGGAGGAGCACTGGGACCCAGGCCTGCCCTCCCTCTGCCTCCCACAGGGACTCGGGAGGCGGCCTTCGTGTACGCCATCTCTTCAGCAGGTGTGGCCTTTGCGGTGACGCGGGCGTGCAGCAGTGGGGAGCTAGAAAAGTGTGGCTGTGACCGGACAGTACATGGGGTCAGCCCACAGGGTAAGTGCGGGCGGTGGGGAAGCGTGAGCAGGAGAGAAGGGGCCTGGCCTTCACTCATCCATGGCCCCCTCTGCCTACCGCGCTCAGGCTTCCAGTGGTCAGGATGCTCAGACAACATCGCCTACGGCGTGGCCTTCTCCCAGTCATTCGTGGACGTGCGGGAGAGAAGCAAGGGCGCCTCATCCAGCCGGGCCCTCATGAACCTCCACAACAACGAGGCCGGCAGGAAGGTACTGTGGCACTTCTCTCACCACCAGGGCAGAGGCGGGCTCGGAAAGGTCCCTGGAACACTCTCCCAGCCACACGCTACTCAGCAAGCATTGCTCAGGCTCTCACCAGCACGAGGCGCCTCCTGTCGGCCAGTGGGGTACAGGGCGGCAGGACGGAGAAACAAATGCGAGCATTTGTCACAGGACAGTGAGTGCCCCTATGACACAGCACCCCTACCCATGTGTATTTATGTGTCTCCATCCTTTTGTCACACACATACGCAACCCTAATAGGTAGCAGAGCTAGGACTTGAACCCTTCTGTGTCACCGCGAAGATCACGTGCTTAACTATGATACCATCTGCCTTCTCAATATCTGTCCCTCAAGGTTCCTGTGCAGATTTAGTGCAACCATGTTCTTCCCCATCATGTCACTTGTCATGACACTGCATTTTAAAATGTCTCTCCTCCATCAACTGCAAGTGCCCCAAAGGCAGGGACAATATCTTCGACAGTCCTCACTCAACACAGCTTACCAGCTTACAACATGTAGTAGGTGCTTAATACAGAGGAAGCATGAATTCTTGCTGTGGCATGCCCCCACCCCAGCCCCACCATCTAGCCCCAGCAGTCCCTCCCCAGCCATCTCTGGCATCTCCTGATGACCCATCTCCTCCCTGTCCCTGCAGGCCATCCTGACACACATGCGGGTGGAGTGCAAGTGCCATGGGGTATCGGGCTCCTGCGAGGTAAAGACATGCTGGCGAGCCGTGCCACCCTTCCGTCAGGTGGGCCACGCACTGAAGGAGAAGTTTGATGGCGCCACTGAGGTGGAGCCACGCCGTGTGGGGTCCTCCAGAGCGCTGGTGCCGCGTAACGCACAGTTCAAGCCGCATACAGATGAGGACCTGGTGTACTTGGAGCCCAGCCCAGACTTCTGCGAGCAGGACATGCGCAGCGGCGTGCTGGGCACGAGGGGCCGCACGTGCAACAAGACGTCCAAGGCCATCGACGGCTGTGAGCTGCTGTGCTGTGGCCGCGGCTTCCACACAGCACAGGTGGAGCTGGCTGAGCGCTGCAGCTGCAAATTCCACTGGTGCTGCTTCGTCAAGTGCCGGCAGTGCCAACGGCTGGTGGAGCTACACACATGCCGGTGACTGCCGCCCAGCCTGTGCCCAGCAACCACCTAGTGGCCCAGGGAAGGCCGATAATTTAAACAGTCCCCTACCACCTACCCCAAAAGATACTGGTTATATTTTTTGTTTTGGTTTGGTTTTTGGGTCCTCATGTTATTTATTACTGAAACCGGGCAGGTGACCCCAAGAGCACCAACTGGGGTCTCCCTGAAGCCTGGGCCTTTGTGGCTGCCACTGACCAAAGGGACCTTTCTCATGCTTCTGGCTGTCCACATGTGGCTGCTGCTGACCACTCATTTGTTATCTATATCTGTTTTTCTACTTTGAGGCTTCAGGTGGGCAACAGGAGTGTTACAGCCATGTGCCTACTGACCCTGCCATCTAGGGAAAGAGAGGGCCCTATGGCAGGGGAAAACTGGTGCCATTTTGATGGAAGGTGCACACCCACACATATGTATGGACCCCTGGCAGCTTCAGCCTGGTAGTCTTGTCTTCTCAAATTCCCTGGAAAAGGAATGGACGGCTACCAGGTCAAAGGCAAAGGGTTAATTTCAGCCTCCATGAGCAGCTGGAAGTTGAATTTCTGTGGGACCTTCCAGGCAGGAAGAGCAGGTGAGATGAAGGCAAGAGAAGATTACAGTCCCACCCCAGAGCCCAGCTTGCCTGGCCTCCCCCTCACAGAGGGAAACCCCCCATTCCCTGGTCCCTCCCAGGCGGGAGCACAGGCTGTCATCCTGGATCAGAGATCTCAGCTGGGCCTTTGCAGTGATGGCCCCGTGAGTCACAATGCTGCTCCTCCATAAGAATGGTAATCACTCACACACACACCAAGGAAAAGGCTGTGTAAAAACACCTTCTCCCAACCATTATTTCACTCAACCAAATTTACTGAACAAATACTATGTTCTAGGTAGGCCCTGTATTGGGCCATCTCACTGGATGACGGACAAGACAGGGATGTTTTATACCCATTTTACAGCAGAGAGGGCAATGCCCAGCTGGGTCCCAGAGTGAACTAGATGCAGAGACAGAGCCAGGAGAGCCCTCCAGCCAGGCTCCTCCTGGGCTCCTGTACCCAAAGTCCCAGGAACTTCTGGTCATCTTGGGTTTGCGCCTTGGGGAAGGGGCTCTGGCTAAAGGAAGAGGAGCCATAAGGCAACCAGAGGCACAGACCACAGGCTGAGCTAGAGTCCACATAGTTCTTGAGGGCAGAACAGGCTCTGAGGGACATGGGACTGCTGGAAGGCTGATGAGGAGAGGTAGCTGAGGTGCCCCTGCCCCCAGGGTACCATGGGTACTGAAGAGTCAGCACCAGCACCTGGTCTTGGCCCTGTGTACTGACCAAACCATCAGGAGCCCAGCCCAAACTTCTGGGAGCAAGACAAGTACACAAGACCCGGCCTAACCCAATTGCTTCTGGGGTGGACTCCCAAGCACCAGAGGTTCTCGCTGTCAGCCGTCTCCAAATTGCCCTCACATTGGGGTTCTAGGCTGCTGGTTTGAGGTCTTGAGCTCTGGGATCCCCATTGAAGGTTCTCAGACCCAAGCTCTTGGCTCAAGAGCTCTACATCTGAATTCAAAGCCCCAGATTCAGAACACAGGCTCCAGCCTGTAGAAGCTCTCCTCCAGGCCTTGTGGTTTGTGCCTCCTGGTGTTGGCTCCTTCACGAAGAAGTCAACACCCTTGGCCTCCAGCCAAGTGCTCTGCTCAATGTCCATCCAAGAAGGCCAAAACCAAGTGAGATGCTGGAGCCATATTTGAATGTGGGGATAATCTTGGGGCAGGCAGGCTCTGATGTGGATGAAAGCTGAGCCGACTAAGTGTCCCCACAGCTGCCCAGCTGGGCTCACTGCTCTTCTGGCGGGCTCTGTTCAGCTGTCCGCTCAGCGCCAGGGAAAATACTATCCCTCACTGGCAGAGGCTAGACCCAGACACAGGAAGCAGTGGAGACCTCTCCCCTTCCAGAGACAGGGCTGAGCCACTCTCCCCCACCCCAAGTCCTATCCCCATAATCAGGGGAATAGTAGGTCCAAGCTAAGTGCTGGCATTATGGGCACTGCCCCCAATAAGAAGTGAGAGAGGGTCTGTGTCCTTTCACAGGCTTCACTGTTCCACCTGCCAGGGGGCTTCTCAAAGTTGATCCTCTTGGGGTTCTGAAGGGTGTGACCTCAGTGAAGCCAACTAGATTCTAGGAACCTCTGCCCAGCCCTACCACCATTACCACCAGCAACCCAAAGGCCAAAGGATCCACAGCTGCAGGAAAATGAAGCTTCCTTGGACATGCCCTCCTCCAACTTCTCCCAAATAAAGAGGAAGAACCAATAGGCCTGACATAGCCCACCCCCTCTGAAAACGGGCTAGAGGTTCCAAGTCCTGCCCGAAACCTTCACTAGTCTTGCCACAGGCAATGGTGAAGTTCTCTGAGGCCTCAGGCCAGATAAGCCCCAGCTCTGGATGCTGCTGCCCCCTCTGCTGCCCTAACCCCATCCTCTAATTTTTATACTAGGCTCCTTGCCATTGTGACATCCCCATGAAATAGTCTGATGCACAATAAAATGATTATTTCTTTATCTTGCAATTGTGGCATTGACTGTTTTATAGAAGAGGAGAAGAAAGACTTTGGGAAGAACATGAGAAAAGCAGATAAGTACTAGCAACCTCTAGATGTGAGGACATTCTTTTCTTCTGAATAACTGGTCTAATGACCACAAGCAAAGAACCCACCTGCAGGTTGTCTGGAATTCACCCTTAACACACAGAGGCCATATCTGCATTTCAATGAGCCGTGATTAGCTACTGAAACTTGCCCTGGGCCAAGGCCTCAGAACCCTTCTTGAGTGTTGAGGTAGAGAGGAAAGACAACTACAATGACAGAGGAGGGTCTAGTGAAATGGGTGCCAACTGAGGAGGTAGGAGACAAGTAGGAAAAAAACAGCACTCAAGGACACAGCACACACAAGGTCTGTGACTAGAAGGAAAATCCAGGATTGGAGTCCAGTGAGAACGAGATGACTGGATGGAAAAATGCCGCATAACTCAAGTTACAGATGATGGGGAGACCCAAGATGGCTTCTCAGGAACCTCAGTCTAGTGGAGTGAATTCTTCATCTTTACCAAGGAGGCCAGGGCCTGTCGCTCAACCCTCCACCCCCACTGCAGCAAATCCACACCAGCCTGGAAATAGTTAGTTTATGTAAGGCTTTCCAGAAGTTTAATGGAATATAAAAGGGTTAATGTGAAGAGCTTTCAGGACAGCAGGAGTACACACAAATTTGTGAAGAACTGGGGAGGTAAATAATAGATAGTGGGAAGGGATGGGGTCTAGACTATGGGTAGACAGAAAAGGAAAACTCATCCTCAAATCAAGGTCAAAGGCAAAGGGGAGAAGACTGGCAATAAAGAGTCCAAGATGTCAGAACGAAGAAGTGAAGGTGTCCATTCCCAACTATTTTCTAGAACTGTGAAAAAGATGCAGGCTTTGCAATAAGACCTGAGTTGGAATCCCTTCACTATATAGAACCTTGGACAACTCGTCAATCTCTGGGACTCTTTAAGATTCACAATATGGTGCTGTTCCCCTTGCCCCAACTTCAAATGGGGCTAAATAATAATAGAACCTATTTATTGGTGATGTTAAATAACACATGTAAAACTCAATGAATGACAACTATTATAAATATTAATTTTATTCCCTTTTCCAGAGTGTAAGAGGCAGTTAAAGTAGTTCTAAGATTGAGGGGGCCAGAAAGGGAGATAGAACAAGGAGAAAAGCAGAGACAGTGTGGGATAGGTTAGGGGCTGAAGACAGGTACCCCAAGACTGAGGTCCTCCTTTAGCCTCATCCCAAGGATCAGAAGCAAGCAGATGTCTCAAGGCATAGATCCTCAGACAGGAGACAGAGACAAAGAATCCCAGGAGTCGAGAAACCCAGCAGTACCAAGCACGGCAATAGCAAAGCTACCCTTAGGCACCAGCTAGAGAGGCTGAACCAAGGCCCCAATTTGGGCAAAAACAGGGCTAGGACAGGGAGCAGGGGCCAAGGAGGGCAGAGTCACAGGTGGATATGGGAGTGTCTGAGCTGTAGGAGGCAAATGTAGTCGGGCCCAGGGGCTTCACCTTTGAAGATGGAAGGCTTTCATGTCTCCCAGGCTGGGTAGGTCAGCTCATGGAGAGGTAGTGCCCAGATCCATCCTTCAAAGCTGCCCTCAGAGCTGAGGCCTTAGGTCTCTAAGCAAGTTGTAAAATCACATGATAAAGTAGACCTCCTTCTCAGCCCCTTCTTGACTGACAATGGTCCAAGGGAAGTTCGGGGAGACCAGATGCAAAGCTTAAGGTGGATCTTGGGCCAAGGAAGGACCAGAGAACACAAGAAGGGTATAAAAGGGTCTAGGGAACTGAGATGAGCTAAGACATGCTGAGAAACTGAGAAAATAGCAGAGGGTAAGAGGACAGACACAGGAACAGAGAGAGAAAGCCTGAGGAACAGAGGAGCATCTGGGCAGAAGAGCCCAGCAGCTTCCTAGTAAGAGGAGAAAGTGCTGAGCTTCAGGAGAAGGCGTCTGACTCAAGAAGGGGGGTGTGAGGGGATGTCTAAGGGATGTGGGGGAGGGGTAGAGTGTGGCCTGGCCTAGCCCAGGCAATGACTTCATAGGCATCTCCCCCCACTCCTTCCTGAGCCGCCAGCCCTAGTGACCCCCTGCCCGTATCTCAAGGGTCTAGGCCAAGCAGGCGCTGACAGGGGAGAGAAGGGGCCCTTCTGGGCCAGGCCCCCTAGCCTGGCATAGTGCCTGCTGGGAAGGAGGGGCCTAGAGGCCCAGCCCTTGTCAGCATCCAGGCCGGCACTTCGGAGGCAATTAGCAGCCCAGCTGAGCTAATCCCCCGCCTGGCGAGGCCAACACAAACAGGCCCAGGCCGGGTGCACACTCGCCTCCCTGTTTGCTGAGGGGCCCGGTGGTCCGCCAAGATCAACACCAATAACCCGGGGCCTTCTCTAGGTTAAGAGGAGGACCGAGGCTTGCTGAAGAGCTGACCATGCCCAATAGAGCATACTCTGGCCAGATGCCCTGGCTGCCCCAGAAAGGCAGCCACTGTTCCCAAACCTTGAGCCAGCCAGGAAGAGGAAGCTGGACACAAGGAGCCATATACTCTGATTCAGTACCCACCCCCACCCCTACCCATGCCACCTGTGAGGGAGAAGGACCAACTCAGGCTTGTGTTGCCTTGGCCAGCCCAACAATCAAGGCCAAGAGGGGCTGGGCCCCCTCTGGTCAGGACCTGAGGCTCCTGGACCCTATCCTCAAGGAGTTCACAGTCTAGCTAGGAAACAAATCATGTATAACCTTGAGGCAGGGCCAGACTCTAGTCCCATCAACCACCACCTGCCCCAGACTTGGAAAGGTTATAGTAGGACTCCCACAACTGAGAAAGCAAAGGCGGGCACGGGAGAAGAAACAAACGGAGGCCCAAAGATTGATGGGGGAAGATGGTGCCAAGGCAGGCAGAAGTCAGAGCAAACTCTGGCACAGACTGGTCCTGCACCAGGAGTGGCCCCTCTAGACAACCCAGCACCCACTGGGAGAGCCCAGGCTCCAAACAAGGCCCTACACCTGCACATCCACTTCTCAATTTCATGCTAATTCCACCTTCATCAGCTCTCAACCAGGGAGTATCACCTTTTTAAGCCAAATCCTCAATCTTCAATGTGGTTCCTCACCTACACAGGTACTTGTGGACTTTAGAGCAACATCAGGAACTACGGCCTCCTTGGAGCTCCTACCTGGGGAAGTGACATAGCCTCCCTGAATGGGCCATGCCCCTCAGGAAACTGTGATCACCAATATGCAACACCACTACCATTTATTGAGTACCTATTGACCATGGGGTCAGGCTGACACACACTAAATACCACCTACCAGCATTATTCTATATATCATGGTCACAAACAACAGAACATAAATATTCCCTGTTGGATGAAGCATCTGAGAGGCAAGTATATGATTCATCCCCACATTATAGATAAGACTACCAAGGCTCACAGCAGAGAAGAGACTTGCTTATTTAGTGTGTGTGTCAGCCCCTCCTCCAGTTCTACACATCTCTCCATTTTTTCTCACGCACTGTTGGCCTAGACCTACCTTTTATGCTTCCTGGGCGAAAGGGCCTCAGAGCTTTGAGCCCATCTCCTCCCCACAAAGCAGTATTATCTCTGGCTAGCTTAAGTTCAACTCTGCCACTCTGCTGCAGACCTAAGTATTACTCTGTAGACAGCTTTCTCTAGGGCAGAAGGTGAGGAAGGCCGGAGTCACACTGCTAGGGTAGACAAAGCCACAGCTAGAAACAGCAGCCTTGCCTACCACCTAGTGCCCTGGCTGGTGTGGCAGAAGACTTTAGGTCTAGTTCCAAGCTCGCGAGACAGGTGGTCAGGTTCATGCCCACAGCAGGAACAGGAAGGAGTTGACAATCCAGTCTGAACTCTGGGCTGCTCTCACAACTGGCTCTAGATTATCTAGCCTAGACCAAGGTATAGATGAGTAGATGAGTCCTTTTCCCCTTCAGCTTCAGCCAAAAAGGGAGGTATTTTTCAAAAAGATCTTTTACTAGGAAACTGAAGGAAAATAAACAGATCATAAGGACACAGAAACAAGCAGATTCCTAAGCAGAGCTTTAACCAGCACCTAACCAGAGCCCTGCAGATGCTGCTTCTCCGTACCTCCTTCTAGACATCAGACCTGGGGTCTCACTCTAGCTCCACTGCTGGCAGCCTGTGCAACCTGAGGTTAATACCTCTAAATTTTATCTGTAAAAGAGAGATGTAGTGGCATAGCCAGGACCAGACCCCATTCTAATTCAAAAGCCTCTATTGTACACAGCCTTCCTACCCCCGGCATTACGGCTTTTGGAGGAACAAGTGAAACGCTGAATGGGGAAGTGCTCTGAGGACTGGGAAGAGTTTTAAGAGACATTGATAGTTGTCATCAGCCAGCACTCTGGCTCTTTATGTGTGACAGTGTGTGTTGGGTAAGTGGGGATGGCATTGTAGACTCCTGGTCCCATCAGTTTTAGATGACACCAGAATTTGCTCGGTCTCTCTGCTCCTGGGAGTCTTCCCACCCCTCCTCCTCCCTCCTTCCAGCACCTCCTACAGCCTGGGCCTCCTCCTCATCCCCTTCTTGGACAGCGGCTGGAGCCACCTGGGAAGCTTCAGGAATGGCTGATGGCTATCGCAGCCAGGACAGGGCGAGTTGCTGCCCCTCCGATTCTTCACAGAGCTGGAGTGGATCCAGAGAAGTGACCAAGAGGATGTAGGGCTGCTGCTATGAATTCAGACTGCTTCAGTCGGGAAGGAGGGAGGTGGAGAGAGAGGGCAGCTCAAACATTCAAACCAGAAGGGGATGAGGAGAAGGGACTTTAGACTCATTCCTCAAAAAAGAACAGGCACAGCGTGATGGAAGAAGCCTGAGAGCTGAGGTCGCACAGATCTGGGACTGAACCTCTTCTAGGCCTCTCACTAGCTTGGTGACCTCGTTTAAGTTAACCCCTATGAGTCTCGGCTTCCCCATTTGCACTGTCTCAAAGGCTACTGTGGAAACAGAACCACAATGTAGGTAGGTGTCCATTCCTTTCACTTCTGACCTGGGACATGCATTGGTCCCTTCCCACCTGGCCAGTTACCACTGCCATACGTTTGGTGATGGCTCTCCAGTACACACTAACCCAAGCCTCTCCTCTCAGCACATAGGGTACATTACAACTACAGCAGGCTTCAGTTTGATAAGAGGACTCCAGCAATGTTGAGGGGAAAGGCAGGTTACTTCCCTCTCATTTGCCCTTAAGAGTCAGAGCTCTGTCCGGCTCACCTAATACAGGCATTAGCTCATTAGCAAAGTAGTAGTTCTCAACCTTTAACCTCTGCCCCCTGCCTTTGAGACACAAAAGCCTTGCTGTTAGTTCTGACAAAATAAATGCTGTGACTAAAACAAGCATTTCAAATTACATACACTACTTGTCCATTGGCTGTTCTAATACTTACCTCCAAGGTAGTTAAATGCTCTGGAGTAGAATATCCCCAGCTCCACCATGTCCTAGTTATTACCTTGGGTAAGTCATTTACCCTATTTTCTCAGTTATAAATTGAACTATTGTGAAGATAAAGCATGCAAAGTACTTTAGCACATTGCCTGTCACACAGATGCTACTCGCTCACCTATTAGCTACTACTATTGTTGTTAAGATTAAATAATAATCCTGCCAACACTCCCACAGCTCTGATCCTGAGACTCGCTGAGCCATATGTTTCAGAGTGGGCTACCCATACTTCAGGTGGGCAGAGGGCACACTTTACAGAAAAATGGGTGGGTACCCCTTTTACAGACCTGTGCTTCCCCTGAAGTCCATGCCACATTGTGCTACACACACTAATGCTTTCACGTTCACATCCTTCCCCTTGGACTGCACACGCTCTTTCAGAGTGGGGTCTGGATCTTCTGGGGGGTGGGGGGCAGGAAGCACTGAATAATGTCAAATGAACCAAGGCATGCACTGTAGAAAAAAACTGCAATGTGGCCATCTGCTAAGCACTAGATAGGCATAAGGTGGACTGCCAGGCTGATGAAGGGCACCACAGGAGTGGGGTCAAAACCCTGAAAGCTCTAAAATGCTACAGCTCTAGGGCTGGTAGTATGGACTCCTTCAGGATAAGGGAGTCAGGGGAGCAGATTAAACCATCTCCATTCACTATTGTCCCTGGATTGCAGGATCCCTTTCAAGGCCCGAGAAAAGCCTCAGCATGGGTCCACAACCCCTGGTCCATTCGCAAGGCTCCCCTAGAGGGCCGGCCCACATGGCTTTGTTATAAATGATACCCTGGACAGCCATCTGACCCACTGTCTCCTGGTCTCCTCATCTCCAAGTTCCTGAAACCTTGGCCAAAGACAACAGTGTGGGCTCATTTCTTCGGGGCCCAGAGAGGAAGGT
The DNA here is from genome assembly GCA_028627145.1 of Eidolon dupreanum. Lineage (NCBI taxonomy): Eukaryota > Metazoa > Chordata > Mammalia > Chiroptera > Pteropodidae > Eidolon > Eidolon dupreanum. The sequence continues at coordinate 9,997,767 of CM053502.1, read as the reverse complement.
TCCCCAGCACCTGGGAGCAGCTGGAAGCTGGAACTCAAGGACTCATCGCTGCTGGTCTCCCCATCCTATGCCAAGTGCATCTGTAAACAAACCTTCTCAGTGGCTCCCTGCAGCTGCTCCCAAAGGGTCAAAAGGGAGAGGCTACAATCAGGGCAGTCCATAGCTGACAAGAAAAAACTGAGCCAGGCAGGGCCTGCTCTGAAAATGGTCCCTGGGTATGTCCACGCCTGTGCTGCTGGCCCTGTGCCCAGAGCCTTTGATTGGGTTTGCCATTGCCTAAGGATTGCTGCCCTATGCCAGGCTGCTGGGACCCCAAGAGGTATGGGGCTTGTGTCACACTGCTGTAGGTCCCACTGTTTTACAAGCTGGTGGAGAGAAAGAGCTTGCTGGGGTGGAGATGCCTGGATGCCGGGCTGTTGTGCGTGATTCTGTTTGCTATAAAACAGCCAGACATTCCTAGGACCTGGAATCGCGCCGAGGCCATGGAGCTAGCCTTCCCGGCCATATATCTCCAGGCGGGGGACAGGCCTGAGACATCTGAGATAATAAAGACATGATTGTCTCAGCCCTGGGGCTTGTCTCCCCTTTGTCCCAGGGCCCAGCAGCCAGCAAGAAGTTTAAAGACATCCTCCCCCTTCTCCTGGGAAAGTACAAATGCATCAGATTCTACAGCCCCTGGGGTGAGCTTCCCAAGAACCAGGCCTGGGATTCCTGCTCTTGGCTCACCAGAGCAGAAGGCAATCAAGGGTCCATCTGTGGCAGCACACAGGACAGACGGCAAGCAACCAGGATGTGGAACACTCGGGGAACATGACTTTCTCTGTGCACACATCTCTAATTCTCATCAGCCCTACAACATTGCAACAATTCAGTTTTAGGGTTGAAACTGAAGCTTAGAGACGTTAATAGACTTGTCCAAAGTCACAGCTATTTGACGTCATAGATGGTTTGAAATCTAGATGTCTTTACTCCAAAGCTTGAAACTTCCACAGTAACTCTATAACAACCCCCCACCCCAACACACACACACACACTTAATGCTGCTTCGTCCCTAATGTCTAGCTTCTCAACCCGAAAGTGGGTGGTTTACCCTTTAATAAAGAAAGGGAAAAATTCTTATGAGGAAAGCAAAATCCAAACTCTCTAATCTGGAAGCCAAAGCAGCAGTTGCCAGCCTGGTCTCCCATGAACCGTCCCTACCTCAATCTGACCAAGTGTTAGCAACCATCTGTCCCAAGAGCATGTAGCTTCATGGAGGGAAATGGACACGGGAGGTGCTGAGGATGAACCTTACCCACTTTGTGAATTAATGGGATATCAGTCCTAGCTTTCCTAATCACAAAACCCACTGAAAGAAGAAGGGTATCAACCACACAGAGAAGTAACATGCTCAAGTACCAAGGTACCTGAGTAGAGGGCACACTAGACTTAGAACCAAAAGACTCTGGTTTAATCTGTGCTATCTTATAGAAGTTCAACTCTAAGCCAGTTTTCTCATTTGTAAAATAATCTCGTGTTCTACCTGCCTCACAGGCTTTCCTGAGGATGAACATAAAAGCATTTTATCAGCAGCTTTATAAATCAATGGTATTACAACCCATGCATGTTATTTCCCCTGTTGGTTTCTTTTATATTCTGACTCCCCCTCTTCTCCCTGCCTTTTTTATGTTCAAACTCACTATGTGCTCATTCTGGATACAAGGAGAGGCTCACATACAGGTTAGATGACAAAGAGACATGAGAACATCAGAGTGTAAGAACAGAGGAAAGTGGCTAGCAATGAACTACAGGGCCAGGTCTGCTGAAAGATGGCCAGGGTCTGTTTAAGCCTCAGGCCTACCCAAGGCCCTCTGAGCCTGACTATGGGGTCTTAGGACTAGAAGTTTAGCCTCCACCCGCCCCTCCTCCCCCATTGAGACATTCATCTGCTCCTAGGCAAGGGTATGAACCGTGAGATCTTTCAAGGCCACTTCCAGCCCCAGGAGCCCACCCATCTGCCTCTAACTTCCTGCTTTTTCCATCCTCTACTCATGGGCCTTGGCAAATTAGAGAGCCTCAACTCTATTAGACATACAACTTCCCTCCTTGGGAACAAAAGGGGGCTGGGAGAAACCAAGCAGTAAGCAGTTTTTCTGACTGACCCCAGGAAAAGCCCAAGATTCCCCTTACTCAACTGGCCACCTAGGCTCAGAACAGTAAGAGAATGTGGAGGTCATCTTATCTCACAGTCCCAGTGTACACCCTTAAGAGGAGTTCTGTTTGCACACATTCCAACCAACCCAAACCTTCTCCACAGTCCTGAAATAAACCAATTCCCTCCAACTCCCAGGCCTACATGGTCATTTCATTCTTCCCTGGAAGCCCAAATTTGATGTTGCTTCTTATAAGGACAAAATGTATCTGTAATAGAGGATGTCTGCAAGCTCCCCAAAGACAGTCTGCACGAAGGCTCAGTTAGTGATCCAACTTTAAAAAATATAAAGAATAAAGGCTGATGCTTGGCTGAAAGTTAACTGAAAGATATTCAGTTATCTGAGAAATGGGAAGCAAGATCACTGGCTCTGGAGGGTAGTAATGGTTCTCAGAACTGGAAGTTCAGCCTGCAGGTATGGGAGACAAGACACTGTGGGCAGTGGGCTCTTTTCCCAGCAATATGACAGTTTGTACTCCCTTCCCAAACGCAATGAGAAAGGCAGAAACTCAAGAATTCTTGTTAAGTCCCAGGTGCACAACCACCTTTCTTGCTGCTTCTCTGCCATCTAGTGGCTCCTCTAGAGCATTACAAGTCCACCTCACAGCCACTTTCCTGGGCCCCTACAATGTCTTCCTACATAATGGTACTTTAGACAGACATTACGTTGGGTGCTTTAAATTATTGCTAGTGTTTATAACACCGCGAGGTGGGTACTAATTCCATTTTTCATAGGAAAGCAAAGGCTTACAGAGCAATGTCGTCTGACCAAGGTTGCAGCGGGATCAGTGGAAAATGTGGACACCTGAATCAATCCTCACACCCTTATATCATCCCTCCTGGACGAACAGAAGGCCCCAAAACTAAAGATAATCTCAGTTCTTTCATAAATCCCTACATGTTCAAAGCTGCCCACAGTTTGTTAACATCTTGGTCAAGTAGATGGTATCACAGCCTCCTCCAGCACCAGGCACAGCACTGGGAATTGGGTAAATCACCCCAATTTCTCCAGCAGAAAACTGAGAGGCCACATGAAACATATACATGAATGTTCACAGAAACATGTATAATAGCCAAAGGTGGAAGTAACTCAACAGTCCATCAACTGATGAGTGAATTAGAAAAAAATATGTACCCATAAAATTAAATATTAGCCATAAAAAGGAATGAAGTCCTGATATGCTAAAATATGAATGAACCTTGAAATTATCCTAAGAAGCCCAACACAAATGACCATACATATGATTCTATTTATAGAAAAAGGCAAATCTATAGCAACAGAAACTAGATTAGTGGTTGCTTAGAGATGGAGGGATTGGGGGCAGGGGAGGAGGGTTTGGGTGATAGCTCAAGGGTACAGGATTTCTTTCTGAGGTAAAGAAAATATTTTAATATCATGGTCATTATTGCACAATTTAGTGAATATATAAAAACCACTAAACCACTATATTCAAACACTATAAATAAGTGAATTCTACAGTATATGAATTATATCTCAGTAAAACTATTATACCACTCCTGCGCCCCTACCCCAAAAAAGTGAGGATTGGTCTAAATAACCTCTAAAGGTCCTTGCCTTCCCGTTTTCTTTCTGACAGACGAAGTCATCTATCACTGTTAGTGCCAGCACTGATAACTTGGTCTTAGCCAACTCACACTGGTATTAAAACCAGTCCCATCAAAGGCCACCTGAGAAACTTTGCTACCTGCCCTCTCCCTAAGCCCTGAGCAGCCTCTACCCCCAAGATGTAGATACTTTCTCTCCTTACCTTGAGGAACCTTAACTGTAGACATCTGTATACCTACTGACTCTAGGAAAGAAAAATAGGGCAGACACAGTGTGCCTCCATCTCCAGTCCTCTCTCCAGGGGACCTAACGTATAGCTCCTGCCTGAGCCCAGCCCTCTTGAGAATGTTCATTCACACTTTGAGGGGCAGCCTATATTGTGGGAAACAAGCTGTCTTTGGAATCAGCTTGATAGATAGATCTGGAACTGAATCCTGGTTTCATCATTTTGAAGCTTCGTCTTGGGCAAGTTACTTAGCTACTCTGAACCTAAATTTCCTGTAAATTGATTATGAATAAGCTCCCACTACTGTTACGGGAATAGCATGTGTATCATTTGGGTATACCATTCCACAAGCCAGGCCTACTACACAAGACATGAGGAACACATCCTTTCCTATGAGCCTTGGCTGAAGAACTCTATGCTCCGAGGTCTGCCTGGGCAGCCCCATCTCACTGATTAGTCTCTTTCAGTCTTCCAAGAACTTAGAAAATCTGATGGCCCATATCTCTGAAAAGGAACTCCCATGTCTACAGATTGCCCATTTTCCTATAATTTATTAAATACCTAAGTTTTGCTACTCTTCACTAGCAAGAATTGCTCATCCAGTCTTTTAAAAAAATGAGTATCCTGTGTTATATTACAGGAACGAAGTCCTGAACTGTGTACAGGATTCGGGTTGGTTCTATCACTAAACGTGCTGTATGGGACTTTGAGCAAGTATCCTCCCCCCTCCATGTGTAAAATGAGGAACTAACAATAACCTTAGGTCTCTTCTAGGTGTATAAGATTCTCCCTAGAAAACCTGCGATAACTAATACCGAATTGTTTGAAAAGCAATCAAATAAATGGCACATTTAAATGAGGCAGAAAAGATGTCTACAACCAAAAAGTAGAAATACGCTATTGGGGTCAGACTGGCCACTTGCTAAATTTTTAGCTGCATCACTGATGCCACACTACCAAACCCTCTCTCCAACTGTGTGATTTAACTTTTCTCTTTCTACAAGACTGAAGAGATTTGTGACCTAGGTTAAAAAAAAAAAAAAAAAAAAAACACTCCTGAGTAGGTATTATTATCCCGAGGAAAACATAAAAGTTAAATAACTTGCCCAAAATCATTCAGCAGGTAAACAGTAGAGCCAAGATTCAAACACAGGCAGTCTGGCTCTAGAGTCCATGTTCTTCATTATTACTCTATTACACTACCTCTTGCACAATGGATGAGATATAAACAAGTATTCCCTGAAATGAATAAATACCTTAGCAAGAGTAAATCACCACTGAGTGATGCACCATTTTGAATCTACTAATATAAAATTGGATGCCCTTCTATGAGAAAAACTCCCTAACAAACCAATCTTTATCCTTTTGTCTGACTGCATGTTCATCGGGGTTCAAGATCCATTATCCCTAACCCTTATGACGATTCTACAAAAGGTTAACAGGTATTGACTCAATTTAGAGAAGTGTAAATGAGGACTGAAAAGCTAAAACAGTTTGCTCAAACACAGTTAATTACTGACAATCTATTTTAAATGTAGGATCACTCTACTCCAAAACATATATGCTTCTATTATTCAACACTCTCTCTTTAAAAAATTCTATAAAAAACTGGCACTAGAATGATTCCCAAAACACAAATAACTACAGCAAACATTCTATTTTATATAAATTGTAATGGAGAATACTAGAATATTTACAGGGAGAGAGAGATCTGTAAGGGGATATAGTTTCACTAGTGAACTATATTAATGCTTATATCCCACTGGTATTCCCAAAAAAATAGTGGTCCATTAAGATAGGAAAATGCAGTGCCTGCCACTGTTAAGAAATCATATTTATCCCACAAACCAAAAAGAAATAAAAAACTATTTATCTACCCATGAGCAAACTGAGGCCCAAAGAGGTAGAGCAACGTGTCCAAGGAAATTCTGGCGCTGCAACTAGAACTTGGGTCTTCAACTTTCAATCCAAAGCTTTTTTCAGTAATGATATTAATACCATGGGAAGAATGAGATATCAAACCGCACAATGCAAAAAAAAAAAAAAAAAGACTCTACTTTTAGTCACACTACTTTTACCAGGATTCAAGATTCCTATGGACTAAGGAAAGGCTGGTCTTACAATAAACCAGCATCTGTAACAGAGGAATTTTATATAGTAATCCTCCCTCCCTTTATCTGTAATATCGCTTTCCAGGTTCAGTTACCCGTGGTAAACCATTATCCAAAAATATTAAATGGAAAATTTCAGAAGTAAACAATTCATAAGTCTGAATAGCATGATGAGATCTCACACTGTCCCACCCTAGACATAAATCATGCTTCGGTCCAGTGTATCCGCACTGCATAGGCTTCCCACCTGTTAGTCACTTAGTAGCCACCTAAGTTATCAAATTGCCTGTCATGGTACTGCAGTGCTTATGTTCAAGTCACCCTTATTTTACTTAATAATGACCCCAAAACACAAGCATAGTGTTCCTGGCAATTCAGATATGCCAAAGAAGTCCTGAAGTGCTCCCTGTAAGTAAAAAAGTGAAAAGTTCATGATTTTAATAAGGAAAAAAAATTGTATGCTGTAGTTGCTAAGACCTACAGTAAAAAAATCTGTGAAATTATAAGAAAGGAAAGAGAAATTTGTGCTAATTTTTTTGCTGTCACATTTCAAACTCCAAAAGTTATGGCCACAATGCATGATACATGCTGAGTAAGGATGAAAAAGGCATTAAATTTGTGGGTCAAAGTGATGAACAGAAAATGTGTTCTGAGTGATGGCAACATGTTGCACCAGAAAGCACTGAACCTACAGAGACTTTAGAAAGGGATCCCCTGACACCAAGCCACATACTGCTTTAGACTGAAAAATATAAAAATTACTGGAGAGGCTGCACCTACTGATGAATAAGGTTCTGCCACATTTCCAGCAAAGCTGAAAAAGTTGATTAGGGTTTGGTACTATCCATGGTTTCAGGCATCCACTGAGGGTCTTGGAACATATCCCCCACAGATAAGGGGGTACCACTGCAGGAGATGAGGTAACTGCAAACTCAGCATCCTAGGGTGAAGTCATTCTCATATGAGGCAAGTGAAGAATTCACTAGTGCCTGCCCACCCCTCACAAGCTGACAAGGGATGTGGAAAACTCACTTACACCAATACAACTATGAAGTCCTGAAGTTATAGAGAAAAAGGAGCAGTTCTTTAGGGAGTAAGAGATTCAGAATCAAGACCAGTGCAGATCCTATAAAGCTTTACAAAGGTGGTCTGGGAAGCCGGCACTAAGACTCCACAGTGGGTCTGGAGCTCCAAACAAATGCCTAGCCCTGTCACAGAGTTGGTTAGAGATGAGATATAAGGAGACTATGATATTTTCTCAAGCTCCCTGAAAGTATTATCCTATTCCAGGCAATGGGGCTGAAGGCCCCTCACTCATAGAGCAGCCTAACACCCAGAAGCCAACAGGGTTCTCTGGCTCTACTTTGAAGTGAGCCAACAGTCATAGTAATGATAGCCTCAATCCATCCCATTTACTGCTAACTATCTACTACTTGCCAAGCACTGTGCTTAAGTGCTGTACACAGAACATTTCATTTAACCCTCATAACTCTTCAGGTAAAGTAAGTATAACTACTTCCATTTCATAAAGGAGAATGCAAAGCTCACAAGGTTTAAGTTACTTGCTAAAGATCAAAGATCAAGTTAGTGGCAAGGCCCAAACTCAAATCCAAAGCCTATGCATGTACTATCACAATGCCAAGTTGTTTAACCTCAGTCCTGCCATTTGACAAATGATACCATCTATCCTACCTCCCTTATGAGGTTGTACAGAGGAAATTCCATAAGTCTCCCCAGTTCACCAGTGTACTGATTGACTCAGCCTCAATTCTTTTCTGCATTATCATCTCACTCTTCTGCCATCTATGACCCCAAAAGTGGTATCAATATTAGAGTGTACCCTCTATTCAACTACCAGCTTTATCTTAACTTCACCACTAGGTGGGGTTAATCTCAACAATCCAGGAAGTTCATAGGCTGGCTCACTGGAAAGAGAAAACAGAGGGGACAGAGTAAAATTTGTTTAGAAGGAGGAAGAAATAGATAGCATAGTACTGGCACAAGCTTTCCTACTTTCATGACACTATGCCCCAAGAGCCCATGATCAGAGAGTTAAGAAAGAACTTTCCAGTTCAAAGCTTATGGCTCAAAAACACTAAACATCTGCAAACCCACAAGGTACCCCTCTCCAGTTCCCGCCTCTATTAAGTCTGGCCGCTTGAGTTTATATCAATTTACAGATAAACCAAAACCAAGACACAGAAACTTAGACCCTATCCAATCAAATATTAATTCATCAGTATCAGGCTAATACACAGAGGAAGTTGCTACCTGTTTAATCAAACTTAAAAAATTCATCTGGAACTACATATTCACTGACACGAGGAGAAAAGAAAGCCAATTAACACTGGCCTACACCCTGCCCACAGGTCTGACAAAATTACTTGGGAGCATCTGCAGCAGATGGATAAAGTGACCTTAAGTTAGCAAGAGATTTTACCTCCTAGATGTCCAATTCAGTCTTGTTGGAATAGCTTAAATTTCATAATCATTTCTAAGCAAACACTATCTTACACTATTTGGAATTTGGTCCTGTGTATTCTCTGTGGATGAATTAGAATATTCCTGAGATGAGTGGAAAGGATATCCATCTCCAGTGAAACTTATAAAGCACTTGTCTTGAGGTTCCCGGGGAAATACAGCCTCTCTCTACATTCCAGCTTTAAAAAAAAAAAAAAAAAATTATAAGAATTTATTTGAGCTAAACTGACAACACATGCCAAGGAGCAAGATCTCAAATGCTCTTACATTCCAGTTTTCACTGAGAGAACCTCAGTTGATCTCTACAACTCAAATACCTTCTCTCTCTCAAACTGCTGCCTAAGTACTTTAATTACTTAGGAGTCTAGTCTGCTCAAACTATTTCAGTGCCAGTTTACCAATAAGATTATATAACTATGAACTTTGTAAACTCTTTCTGATTAAGGAGTCAAGAACTGAGGCTAGTTTGGGACCACAGTTTTGGAAAACCCATAATGTCAGATACAAATGAAACCTTAAGAGATCATTTAGTGTCATGGTTCTCAAACCTGTTGGCATATTAAAATAATCTGGTGAGCTTTAAAAAAGTGATGCCCCTCAAAAAATAATTTGACAAAAATTGTATATGCTACCCAGGCTCTATTTCTAGAGATTGCTTAAAATGGACCCAGATACGTTTTTCTCTTTTTAAAATGAGCTCCCTAGGTGGCATTCATGCAGCTGGAGTTAAGAACCATTAAGGTATGCACTGGTCCCCTAAGTTCTACCTGGGGAGCTTTTAAAACTAGATTGTTTCCCAGGTCCCACCCTCACAGGAATTTTTTAAAAGCTTCTCAATTGTTGACCAACTAGGCACCTGATTTGCATCTGAGACCACAACAATGACAAAATACATAATTATTTTAAATAAGGAGGCCAGGAGAATATAATTTACCTGCCAAAGGGTATGCTGACTTAAGGCTGTCATTCTCCAGTGTCTCCAGTGCCAGGGATGGAGCAAGTGCTATGAAGAATGTGGGCCTCATGAGACACGCACATCAAACAAGATTTTCACTTTCTCCCTCAACAGCCACTCTAAGAGTACATGGTTATTTAAGAGGAGGCAGCTATCACAACTATAAGGAGAGAAAATTCCAACTAGAAGTCAGGAGCCCATATCTACTTTATTCTATTATATCCTCAAAGCCATATTAGGTGCTTTTAAAAATCTATTTTGGAATTTACTAAATATGAATGAATAAATGAGTGGCATAGACTTTGGGCTTGGCCGTATGGTACACTCTGGACAATGGAACATGAGAAATTTTAAATGTGCTTGACCTTGCATTCCCTTTGGCTCACCAGGTTCACCATCTTAAAGTTCACTCTCAAGTGGTCTGCTCTCTGAAGCTGCACTCCAAAATAAACAACATGGAGTCAACCTGACCCAATCTGAAGCCTGGAGGAAAAGCCCAACTGACCATGAGAAAAATAAATGCTTATTGTAGTAAGCCACTGAGTGTTAGGGGTTTTGTAATGCAACATTATTGTAACGATAGCTTATAAAATCAGCTTAAAAAAATAGGTAGGGGCACTTTGGAAAAAAATCCAAGTAATATGTAAAGTATTTAAACAGCCCTGGAAAGAAAATAATAAGGTGAGGTCTTCTGTTGTTCCATATAGTTAAATCACCATGCTCTGAGTTGGAGAAACTTGGGATAAGGCTTACAGAAAACAAGAAGAGCTAAATTAGAAAAGTAATTTAAAGCTACTTCCTTCATGTATCAATCAGAGATATCCTCACCCTGAAGGGCTCAGCCCTTCCAGAATGATAAGGGAGTTGCTACTTCCTGGTGAAATACTGTCCCTTCCCCACATTGTTAAATTTCAGCGCAGTGGTACCCAGCGGAGACTAAGTTCCGATTCTTCTCAAGTAGGGTCCTTGTATATCAGAGTTTCTTAACACTCAACACCCAAATAACCACTAACAACATCAAAATGAGAGGAGAAAAAGAAAATAGTCCAAACCTAACAAAGAAAAAGAAATATCTTTATCCATTTATGAAGATAACAATTACAAAACACTATTGCTTTAATGAAAACTTTTCAGAACAAAAAAAGTACTACTACATTAAATGTACACACAAATTTTAAGAGGTGTTGATTATAAAATAAAAATGTGAGAAAAAATACACCTTAGAATAAATATTGTAATTGTTCTTTTCATATAATCCTTTCCTCCTTTTAAAATATACTTCCCAACCAGCATAAAATCCAGCTCTAAGGATGCAACTTTAACAAACTACAAAACCTATTTCTAAGACCTTCAGTAAAACACTGATATTTTAGAAAACCAGTGATGTATTAGCCTAAATACTATAAATTTGGCCACAAGCTAAATCTGCTAAGGACTGTTTTAAATAACCCTTTCCCAACTTCTAGGTCGGCAGTCCCTAACCTTTTTGGCACCAGAGACCACTGATCCTTTGAGAATCTAATGCCTGATGATCTGAGGTAGAGCGCCACAGACTGGTACAGGTCTGCGGCCTGGGGGTTGGGGACCCAGCTCTAGATCACACTCCCTGGGCAGTATCACTCACTAAGCCAAGATAATAGACAAGTCTCTTAAGTCAAACAGAAAATATTATTTAAAAAGAAAACAATGTTAGCTTCCTCCCTTTGCCACCCACATTCTTCTGATATGTGGAAGTCAAATTGAAAATATTTAATTAGAAAACAATGTTAGCTTCAATCAATTCCCTTGTCACCAATGTTCTTCTGATGTGTGGATAATTCCACGTAACCCATCTTATTTCATTTATTCATTCTTCGAATCATGTACTCATCCAATGACTAATATTAAAGCCACCTTTTATGTGTTAAACAATGTTCTAGACTAGGAAGCAGCAATAATCAAGATGGACCTATATGCCACTATATCAAGAACCACAGATACACAGTCCCTGCTCAACAAGGTCTCACAGCACAATCCAGGTACCTCTCCCTGATGTGGTCAAGAATAAGACACATTGGTTAAGACAGTAAAGCTGAGATCTGCCTCTTCCTAACCCCTTCCTAACCAACCTAGCTTAATTCTAGCATACTATGGAATCAAGCCAAACATGACTCAATGTAGAAAGCTATCAAAATGAGGGCCCTTTATCAACCTTATTGGATTAACAGTTCTTTTCTAAGATTCTCATACAGATCAGTAAAATGTTTTCAAGTAAATGAATCATTCTTGCCACCTAAAGAAAATGTGTCCCAAACTCAGATTCACAGAACAGAATCTAGAACCTGATAGAAATAGTTTGGGTTAATAACACAGGAGCATCACTGTTGGCTGCATTTCGGAAATACCTGGTAAGCTTTTAAATATCCCACTGCTCAAGCTGCACTCCAGTAAACAATAAAATCTGAAAACCACTGATACAGAAAACTCAAGAAACTGTCTGCTCCAATTAATCGATGGATAAGAGGTGTGCTTCCTTCCAACATGAGCAGTGAGCTTCCTGAACATTTCTTCACTAAAAACTGTTATGAACCCACTTGGTATTAAAGAAAAGGAGTTTGTAGGCTACCTGCCAAACTCAGGGGAGCAGGCATAAATCTGAAAATATGGAGGGAAAAACATTATCTCAAAATGAATGCCAGAAAAGAAATAAAAGCACATGAAAATAATAAAGCTTTAAAATCTTATCTTAAAATTTGTTAGAAATCGATGTTAATAAGAGTCAAGTTCCAACTGCTACGTATCTAAAAAGTAAGAGTCGGAGGGAAAATAACCACCCCCAGGCTGGCTTGTGAAGGGTTTTTGTTTGTTTAATACATCTGAAAAGAATGCATATACAAAGAATTGAGACATGAGAAAGCATTGGTTCAACACTAACGAATCTACAAGAATTAGGATTTGGGGAAGGTGGAGAAGATTACCTAAACATTTTTAAAAACTGGAAACTACAACCAAAATAAGCTGATAAAATCCCTATTAACACTTATGAAGAGTCTTCATAAGACTCTCTCCATGATTTCTATTAAACTAGAGAGCCTCTTTGGCTGCTCTAGGGTTCCTCATGCAGAACAGAAATAAGGGGATTCCCCTGACTGGTCCCCATGTTGTTAAATGTTCTTCCCACCCCGATCCCACCCCTAGCTTCTTAATGAAGCAGGTCTCCATCCTCACAACTTGAAAGAGGATGTGAATCATTCCACAGACATCTGTCTTCTAGCACCACCCCTCATACATACCAGGTCTTCAGCTGTGTTCTAGGAACACCATATGATACACTATTAAGCTGCACATCTATGCTAAGCATATAAGACAATGACTGACAGGGAAAAAAATGTTTTTTTAATTATGTACTTAATCCATTTGGTGTATTTCAAAAGGTGCAATACTTTTCTTCATTTATCAGTGAAAGAAGTTAGAAATTAACTTCAAAGAAAATCAGCAAATGGCTAACAAATTTCCTTGAAAGTCACAGTCACATATATAGTGCATCCTAGAAAAGAGGAGGGGCAAGACAGGTTCCACCCACTTTCATGAGTTTCATCAAATACTGGACCTACTCAAGGGTGGAGAGAAAAGGCAACTTTCAAAAAGGAGTATGTTATTAAATGAGGCATTTACTATACTCCTTCCTAAGAGCACCAGGTGGGGAACATGTTTCCTAAACTAGATCTAGGAAGTGGAATGTGGAATCACTCCATCATCCTCCCCTTAAGGGCTGTCTAACGGTTAATGAATTTTTTAAAAATGACTAAATAAAAACAAACACCACACACACTCCCCCCAATAAAAAGAAAAGAAAAAAAAAAAAAAAACTAGATGTCTCAGATCACTCTCCGGAGTGGAACCCGGGAGCAGCTCAACAACTCAAACTAGTCTGTTACAGAGTCATCACAAGCATGCCTTGCTTTTAAACAAAAAAAAAACAACAAAAAAATTTTTTTGAGACAACAAAACAAGAACTAGTACGTATCACTTTTCTGACAATACACAATTACTCAAAATTAACTAGTATTGAGAGGGGGAAAAGGGGCCATACCTATGGGCCTTGTCTCACACGAGTGCATGTGGGTAGGTGCAGGGCATTTGTCATTATTGCAAAAACGAATTTTAATTTTTAATCTTTAGTTTGATTTAAACATTGCTTTTAGTATGATGCCGACACGAGCTGTGCAGAAAGGGCTCTGGAGAGACGTTCATAGCAGCACACACCTGCGGCTCTTCTTCGGTTCTGGAGGCTCCAGGGCAGCCAATATTGCTTCGTCAAATACATTCTTTAGGCCTTTCTGAAAAGGGGTAGAAAGAAAAAAATGGGCAGTCTGATTTTCAGTATAATGAAGTTGAAGGTCAAATTAAAAGCATTCAAACCCCCAAGAGTTGGCAAAGAACGAAACATTAAAAACAACCCTGAATCTCAACATAATCGTCTCACTTCACCAAGTTTTTTGTCCAGGAAGGGCCCTGGAAGGATCCAGCAATTCAGGAGCAGAAGAGTATAATTCATCAGTGAGACAGTGGTCCTTTGAGAAAACTTTCTGCAGACCAATGTATGTCACAAGAAGCAAACAAGCACGTGTCATTTGCTCATTCAAGTTTTGTAATGTGCTGCTAAAACATTTTACATAAGAAATAAATGAAGCAGCTCTGCACACAAATGAAACAGCTGGATATGGAACAGGACTGAGAGGATGGGCACTGGGCAGCAGCAATCTTATCATATGGAAGGCACAAGCAAAGATGGAGAAAGCAATTACAATGGCTGCAATCAAAGATATTCACTCTGAACTCCCTTTATCCCACCAATTAGATAGAGCCAAGGAGACTCAAGGAAGCAAATACAGGGGTACCTGATACATACGTAAAACTAGAGCCAGTCAATGCAAGAGGAATAAAGCTTCATCAGGCATTTATACAAACAATTGTATATTTTTAATTTCAAAATTTGAAGTAACCACAATTGTATTTTTCCCTCACAACGATAAAATCAGAAGCAGGAAAACATAAAGGCGGCAGCTTTACATCTCAACATTAACAAATCTTAAGTCAACTGTTAAAATGAATGCTATTCTTAAAAGATAATATAACAAATAATCTCGTAAAGCAATAGCAGATACATCAATATCTTTCCCACCCCAGACTGACAAATACTCCACCTACAGCACAGACAGCCAAAGCAATAGCAACACAAAGTTTCACTACACAAAAGAAAACCAGAAAAGAATCCTCCCTTCCCCGTTACACTCTACTAGCAGGTCACCCTTTTTCCATAAAGTTTGTCATGCAATTACAATTAACAATTGATCATAAGAGTAAAATGATGTTTGTGTTATTTTCTCCATCTAGAACTAAGATCTAGAAGTGTTAAAACTCTTCTTATTTTCTCCAAGAGGACATTCTTAATGCCAGACCAAGTTCCCTTTTGCAATAGTAATCCAAATCAAAAAGCTCTGAGCATCAGGCAACTCAAGCTGCAGAAAGTAAACAAGTCCAACTTGACTACTGATCACAAAAAATATTCTATAAGATATTGCATTCTTAATCAAAAACTAATACAGAGGTTGCTCTAAGGTGGTGAGTAAAAAGACGCAGAGGCTTTCAAACAGGATGGTTTTATTCCTTTGTTTTTAAATGATCTTTCTACAGTAGTGGGACAGGAAGCAGCAGCAAAGAGAGGAAGGAGAAAACAGTTTAGAATATACAGCACTTCCTTTTGGGTTGAGTTTCCGGAGGCTCGAGGGCAGCTAGGATAGCCTCATCAAACACATTCTTCAGACCTCTCTACAAGACAGAGGGGAGGAGAGAGAATAGCAGCCAGGTTAGAGGATTAGAAAGACTAGCAGATACAATAGCAGTCTGGATTAAATGAGCTGAATTCACTGAAGCAATGTGCCTTAAGAAAAATAATGGCCAGAAAGCAAATCTTAAGACCATTACTGGGGGAGCAGATAACTAAAGAGAAATTTCTTACCTCAAGAAAGGTTAACTGAGCAAGAAAGCAGTTTTATGAAAATGCCATGTTGACTTCTAAAACAATCACACTTTGAAATGTGCTATTACATTTTAATGAAAATGCCAGGAGAGAAAAATGGATATGTAAATACAAGAACAGATGCATTGTATAATTAAGCCTTATAAATTCCCCAGTTTTTCTTATGAAAAGAATGGCACACACATTTTGTCATCTATTACAATTTCAAGCTTCCGTGAATTCAGCCCCTGAATAACTGAAGGACACAAATAGCAGACTAACAGGCATGCTACATGTTTCTAGATTCAATGACATATCTGGATGGGATTAATCAAGATTTCAGAGTAAACCAATTTCCCAGAACAAAAAGGTTCAGACATTTAGAAAGAGTGTTAATTGTTCAACAGTACCGACTGGGAATAGTTTAAAGAACAGACTCTAGAAACAGCATACACTTCAGTTATTCAGTAATGTTAACAGAGCAAGTAACTACCACCCAAGTCATAGGAAACAAAGAATGGGGTCCTAGAATGAGTTTTAGCAAGCAGTCCAATGCTTTAAGGTATCCGCATGGGTATCAGAGCATAAAAGCATGAAGTGAAAACGAAGAATATTCTCAGATCTACAGGATTTAAGATGCAGAAATACACTTACACCTCAGCCAGAACTCCAACGTGACAGTGTGACTCAGTAGTACTGGTATGTTGGGCCCAGGTCTATAGACTCACCTAAACTCACTTAAATCTGAAACCACAGGTTTACCACCCAAAGAAGTTTCACATGTTCTTTAGGTCAGTTTGACCCCAAATAAAAATTTCCCAAAAGTCCCAGAACACAGCTTCAGTAACAAGTGCAACCTCACACTACCCCCAATCCTACTCCCACCATGGCATTCCAGAGGATTGGCACCTACACATTCTATTAGGTACAAAATAAATGAGAAATTACAATAAATATTTAAAAAGAAGCAGAGGTTAAAAAGTTGTCTTTTTTCCAAGTAACAAAGTAGAAATGCTAAACAAAAGTTAAAGTTCTCTGAAATTCTTTCTCAACATCTAGGAGCAAATGTTGATAATCAAATATAAAAAGAATTAAGAATGAAAAGGAAATATACTTTATAAGGGAAAAAAGTAGAGTACCGCTATTAGAAACTAGGGCATCCATTAACAAGAAGCAAATCTTTACTTGCTTATTGACAAAGATCAACTAATCCCCTACAAAACAAAACTAATCTTTGCTTTACCCACACTATCTGATTAAGTAGAATTCCGTTTTAGAGGAACCGACAAACAGAATCTGGAGTCCTAAAAGTTCTAGCTCCCAAAGATGAACAGGAACCCCATTTTCTATCTTCACCTCTTTTGACTTCTCCAAACTTCAAAATCTGGTAAGAAAAATATAGCTGCTAAGACCTTTTCAAATTCTTATTCTCTGCAAAGTGACTTACTATATAAATCTGTTCATACTATTAAAAAAAAAAAACCTTATATGGAAGCATCCAATTCTCTAAAATAATTTTTATCAGTGACCTAAAATTGGGTCCTGATGGCCTACTTGCCTCCATTTACCCCAAAAGCAACTCATATTTAGAGGAAAGGGGTATGCAACAGATGCATAGAGTTACAATCTCACACACACGTTCCACATACAACCTTCCCCCCAACATACACACAAACATTTTTCTGAGGATGGTATAAAACACAAAAGCATCAGGCATTTTTTTTAAATCTCAATCAGTACTGTACGTGAGAAGATGTAAACTGTTCTTTAGTTTTAAATATCTGCTTTTTACAATAAAACTAAACTGCCAAGGAAAATTAAATTTGGAAGAATGTTAAGCCTTGAAATTATTGAGTACAATATCTAAATAAGATGAAAATGTTAACCTTTAAATATCCGACATAGCATTAGAGATTATTAAATTATGTCTAGGCCCTACACACTAAATACTGAGTATATGCATAACATGTAATTATATACGCCACTTACTTCAGTACATATATAATCAAGATTAATGTAATTAAAAAAAAAAAAACTCTTCCTGCAAAGCTACTCTATTTTAATTAGGCATGCTTGCTCATTGTCGAAATGTCGAAGCACCAATGCCAGTGAAATAAAAGTTCTGTGCTAATTATCTCTGTAATTTTTTCCTCTGCCCCCAGAACAGAGACTCAAAACAGAACTGATGAGCAATAACCATGAAGGTGGAGATGAAATCACACAGGTCAGTTATAACTCTCACTCTAAATACTTTTAATATTGCTCCCTGTCCTCAGAATCTGATGTCCCATCAAACTTATGAGAAGAGTTCCAATTAAATCATTCAGAAAAAGAGAGGACATGAGGAAAGAATGCCTCCAAAAACATAATAGAGACACTATATAAGCACACTTGAGAAATTGCCAAAGCAATTTCTTTCTCTGACATGAAAGTCTCTATTATGATTCTCTATCCCAGTTAAATTACCCCAGAAACAGTATAGCATCAATTATCAATTGCCAGAATTGACAAAAAAAGATCTGATTTAGATGAAAAATTAAGCAGGAGGTGGGGGATCATGCAAATACTTGCTTGTAAATTTGTGCTAATCTGGACCTTTCCTGTAAAAAACAAAAATCAGTACCGGACCACTACGAATGACTAAGTACAACACTGGGAAGCTCACCAATACAAGAGCTTTACTTAGAGACTAATGATTTTCTCTATAAACACAGACCTCTAGCAAAAGAACACACACCATGAAGGTGATCCTAGTCTTCCTAGAAGCTTTCTTGAGCACTGCAGACCATTGTTAGAAATAACCCTGAATCCTAATGTTCTCAGAAACTATTCAACTGTAAACAGACATGGGGTTCCGCACAGTCCTCACCTGTGTGAGTGCAGAACACTCCACATACTTGACAGCCTTCAGGTCACGGGCCAGCTTTTCAGCCGTCTCTGGAGTGATAGGCTTCTGTTTGTTCTTGGCAAGTTTCTCAATAGTAGAGGGGTCATCTCTGAGATCAATTTGGGTCCCAACAAGCAAGAAAGGAGTCTTTGGACAGTGGTGAGTTATCTCAGGCACCCACTAGAGAAAAGCATTTTAAAAAATACACCTCTGTTAATCCAAAAGCCTCTAAAACTATTAAGAAGTCAGTAGAAGTTCTGACAACCTTTTTCAGGGCGAGAATATCTGACCAACTCACCTTTTCTTTCACATTTTCAAATGAGGATGGAGACACCACTGAAAAACAGACTAGAAATACATCTGTTTGTGGGTAACTCAGCGGTCGTAATCTGTCATAATCCTCTTGCCCTAGTGGAAAAAAATTGGAGAAATCAGCGAAATCTTGAGGTCCTCACAGCATTAAAATCACAAGTCAGTCAACGAATTAAGCATGCAGCTAACAGCACAGTGATCATTAACAAGAAAGTAACTTACTTATCTAATAAAATGTATGGCTTTATAGTATACTATTTAAGAATATTATCACTTGGCAAATTCTATTTAATATTTCAAGTCCTTAGGACAGCAGGGAATATGTTATATATTCATTATAATGTGATAATTACCAGTTTGTAGTTTTCAATCTTTGTGTCTATTAGCAACTCAACCATAAAGTAATAAACACAAAAAAATGGTTAAAAATCAATCCTACTCAGATCTGGTTAAGAAATAATCACAGTGAAACCATCTAAGGAAAAGAAAATCTCAGTGAAACCCAGCTGACAAAAATCCACTGCTCATTCATGACTACAAAGCAGGTTCACATGTTTAGTTAAGACCAGTCAGTATCAGAAACCAAGAACCCTCAGAAAAAAATAATTCAGCAAGAATCAATGGGTGCTAAATATTTGGGGGAAAATTCTGATGAAAAGAACATCTGAAAGGTCTAAAAGATCATCTAAAAATCACAAGGGAAAAATATAATTATATTGTGAAGAAACAGGACATTACTTTGAGTGATCAAAATTACCATCTCCAATGAATGACTGGAGTATTATGTGCCTCTAGATTTTTATCCTAAGAAAGACACATCACTATTGCAGTATTCCAACCAAATAACCTGAATCTAATCATGAGGAAATAGAGACCAAGCCCAAAATAAGGAACATTTTATAAGGGGGAAGAGAGAGGATGAGTCTGTATTCTACAAAATGAGGTCATTGAAAGACCAAAAAAAAAAAAAAAAGGCTAATTAAGAAAATAAAGAGACATGACAACTAAATGCAATAGATGGCCCTGTACAGAAAGCAGAAAAAAATTGGACCTAGATCAATTGACAAAACGAATATAGATGAAAGATTAAAGTACTATATCAGTGTTAAATTTCCTGACTATAGTTACACAATAATGTCGATATTCTTAGGAAATACACACTTATTCAAGGCTAAACAGCTATGCCGTATGCAACTTACTCTCAAATAGTTCAGGGGAAAAAAATTAATGTACATATATGTTTAAAGAAAGTAATAAAGCAAATAAGAGCACAATGTTAACAACTGATAATCTG
This sequence comes from Eidolon dupreanum, assembly GCA_028627145.1. NCBI lineage: Eukaryota > Metazoa > Chordata > Mammalia > Chiroptera > Pteropodidae > Eidolon > Eidolon dupreanum. Next base: position 9,977,742 of record CM053502.1, on the reverse strand, counting down.
GTTAAAGGGTATATGGGGGTTCCTGGTACTAGTCTTGCAACTGTCTTGTAGGCTTAAAATTATTTTCAGATAAAAAGTTTTTTAAAATAGCCATACATATTCCCATAACTGGGAGATGAGAGGAGTCGCAGGGGGAAGGATTTAACACTCCAATTCAAAACAACTATAGCAATCTTATGTACTTAAAAAAAAAAGTTAAGTATGTATTGCCACTGAACTGTACACTTAAAAGTGGTCAAAATGGTAAATTGTATGTTACATATATTTTACCACAATAAATTTTTTTTAATGAGGAAATAAAGTAAAGTTAAATATTTTGTATACCAATGAAAAAAAATTTTTTGACCACCACTGAAAGAGAATATAAGAATTTAGAGTAGCTATCGAAACGTGTAATTAAAGCTGTTACTATTATTGCCAGTTAAATAACATATCAAAGTAGACAGCAAAGGTATCTTCAGAAATTAAAGGTATTCAGAAATTAAAAGTTAAAGGAGAACTCAAAATAAAGGAGGTTATAAAACAATAAAATCACCATCTGCACCTCTAACAGTCACTGAATACTTACTACAACAATATGCTACAGTTAATCAAAAGAATTCAAAGGTATGCACTTAGATGTCTAACTTTCACTTCCTAAATTATAATGTAAAATTACATATGTAGAAGGGATTAAAAAGGAAAAAATGGGCTTAAAGAAAACAAAATGAGCTCTAACTGAGCTCTAACACTACTAGCTGGAGCTTTGAAGTATTACATATCTAAACTCCAATAAATCAAAAAATATTTTAAAAATAAGACAAAACAGTTAACAAAGCCTTGTAAAAAGAGATACAGATGTTCACATAGCTTCTGTTAGCCCTTTTCCCTATTCAAATGGAATATATTTCAAAAAATTAAGTCTGGCATAGACTAGAAAAGACTTCATTTTTAGTCATTCAGCCCCTGCAAGCAGTATAAGTGAACATCAAAACAGATCCAAGTCTATATTTCTGAGCACCACTAAGAGCATCTAAATGAATGTTCAATGTTTTACCTGCAACTAACTTTCTATTCAGATGGACTGGTAACAGAAAACAAATATAGCCATTATTTTTTAATACTAGGTCCAAAGCAGTATTGGTCAGTCCATTTATTTGTGATGAACAAGCCTATAAAATCAATCTTTCTTTCCCCGAAGAGATAAAAAATCAGAAGATTGTTGTATAAACGAAGAGGCTACCTTACCTCTACTTCTGCTACAAAGTCTACATTTAAGGAAATAGAATAAATACAGTCCCTTAGATGAGCAAGATTCTTCAATATCCAAGCATAATTTATCTAGCTAAAATTTATCCTGAGTATGTCACAAATGGGCATTATTCATTCAAGACAGAAGCAGTACTATCATTTAGCATCCTTTAAGGTATGTAGTATGATCAACAAAATTTCACTCTACTGTGTAAACAGATATGGACACAGTCTTAAATTTACCAACTCTAACAGCACACTACCTACCTCATCGCTTAACATCAAACGCATGTCAAAAAGCAAGACTACATCTCATGGGTTGCTGATCTTTTCTTTGGTTAGAACCTCATATTTAAAATTCAAATTCAAGAGAAACTAAGTCAGTTTGAACTGAGGACTCTAGTCCATATGAAAAATATGAAAGGATTTCATACAAAAAATGAGAATATTGCTAAAAAGCAAAATTTTTAGAGAATTCTAGTAGGACATGATAAACTCAAGAAGAAAGCAAATAAATACTTTGTAGTATTTACCACTACAGGTTAAAACCTAAACATTTTTTCTCAACCAATTACTCAGAATTTAATGGCATTTAGAAGTCCTGCTTCATCTCTTCCATGGAGCTTACTCCTAAATCATCTCATAACACCTTTTCGGCTTATGAGGAAAAAAATCCAAAAATAAATAGGGACACTATGGACCCTGACAGTCCTACCTTTTTATGTATAACATCTGCAAAAATCCAGACTATTATATGTTAGTGCAGAATTTACTGAAGTCTCAAACCTTGAGTCAAAACACCCCTCTGGAAGATTCTATAATAACGCTAAACCAGAGACCAAGGCTATAATGGGTATCTCTATGGAGAGCACTGTCATTCCCATTAACATAATTGAACAATTGCATAAAATGGCCAGATACTAGAAAACCTCAATGAAAAAAAGGAGTTTATTATTTAAAAACAAAACAAACAAAAATCAGCTAAACTAGGTCAAACTACACCACTATGACCTGTTCTGAACATTATCAACATGTTAATGAGAATAATATTAGCTGGGTACCAAAAACATTCTAGTCACTATGCAGTTTTTTTTAATGTAAAGTATATGAATCATAAATACACAGCTCTTGAGTTTTTAAACATGTATACACTTTTAAATTTTGATTATTTATCATTCAACCTTCACAGCATCTCTGAGAAAAGTATTTTAAACATTTTACATTTCAAGGTATTAAGCTCCACACAGTTCAGTAACTTGCCAGCTCTTTAGCTAAATGGTCTGTATAGTGTTAAAGACCAAGCTTTCTCTTTTCTTTTACCATAACACCTGAAATGACAGATTGTGGTTACATTAAAATTCAAAATGTATCTTCCAAAAACTGAACCTAACAAGAGTATGTGTAAATAAAAATCAATGCGTATAGAAAAAAACCGAAAATTTAATTTAAACATAAACAAATGAACCAACTATATTCCCAATAACACAGCCACAGTGAATAGGGAGGGGAAGACAAGTCCAAGGAACAGAGAACTTTGTGTGCTATTAGACTAATGAAAAAAGAATTGCAAACAAATCTTGAATTCTTATTTGCTTTTCATAGTGGCATAGTACAGCAATTCTGAAACTATTTTATGATAGGACTGAAAATGAGTAGATGTACTGATCTTTTTGGGAACTAAGCTTCTAACTATAGAAGAAAAGGTGATGAAAATAGGAAGTTTGTGAAAGTAAAGGCAACTGACTCCTGGAGTTGGACTGAACTGGAGCTATCAACAAAAAGTCATTATCCAGATTAAATGTGCTAATGTTATTTTTCTTCCTTAGTGGATTAATGATGATAATTCAGGACAAATCACTATGATGTAGAAATTAAATGAGGATAAAAAGTGACGAAAAATGTGTGAAAATATTAAAATGTTTGTACAGGGAAAGGTCTTAATAATATAAAAGAAAATTGCAAAATGGAGCACAAATGTTAACAAAAGAAGTTTAATTATGGTATGATCTGCCACATAACAGGCTACCATGCAACCATGAAGACAACAGACAACACTGACAGAGGCCACCATATTTTTTTAAGAGAAAAAAGAAGGTACAAAAAGGGGGAAAAAAATATCCTTTTTTTCCTCTTATGTATAAATACAATGAACGTACAGGAAGAGCTTTGTTTAGGACATATAATAAGACATGATTGCCCCTGGATATAAATGCTTTTTCACTTTCTCCTTCTGCTTATCTATATTTTGATTATTTTTTCCTATAATAAACAAAATCTGAATCCTTGCAATAAAGAATAACATTTAAAATTTTGACATTAAAAAGGAATTGGTGATAAGGTGATGATTATATAACATGGGAAAAAGCCTATGATAAACATGTTAAGTGAAAAAAGCTAAACAGAATTATATAGACGGCAGTAAAACATAAGCAGAAAAAAAAGAACAAAGTAACTCTGGGGACTCATAGCAAAAATTTAGTGTTGTTACTAGAGAGGCAGAAATAAAGCCATGAGACAGAGGGAGTGCCCTATCTCTGATCTTAAATATTATTTAAATATAACTATTAAAGTTGCAGCCAGAGGTGGGATAGGAAGACTATAAAAAGAATTCGGAACAAAATGACATGGTCAACAAATTAAACACAACCAGTTAAAGGAAAGTCAGAGGCCATCTCAGTGGGGATGAAAGCTTTAGTGGAAAGAAAACTGAGTTAACATTATAACTTAAACCACGAAGAGGGTCTCTGAGATTAAGGGCTTTGGAGAAGGAAGTGGAGTCTCCTCAAGTGTAGCAAAGACAGGAGGCTCATCCTGGATACCTGATCTCCAGTGTCGGTCAAAAAAGATCTCTGACTTATAATGACCTCAACCAACTGAGATAGAAACCCCCCAACTTGCCTGGGATGGTAAAATTGTTTAATGAATGTCTTTTAACTCCCAGAAAGATTCAGAATCTAACACAGAGATAGAATAAAACACATATTATTGTCAATTTTAAGTAACATTTAGGAATAACCTATCCTTATTTAAGAGTGTCTATAATAATTAAAATAATATCATATTAAAAAACATGACATTAGTTTTCTGATTCCAATTTAAAATGTGTAATTCAGTAACTGATCTTAAACTTGTAGTTTTTTAACTGAAAATGTTAAGAATTTTATGAAGGATATAAATAATACTGTGTAAGATAAATTAAAACAAACACAGGAAATCAAAAGTTATCAGGTTTATTAAAGTAATGTATGTAAAAACTTGAGACTGTTTTACTTGTCAGTTCAGGCAAACTGAATTGCTTAAAATAGAAAATTGAATACATTAAATTTATAAATGCAATTTAAAGTGCTGTAAAAAATTTAACACAGTAGTAAATTAGGCTGATTGAGATTAAAATCTTGCCAGCCTAAGTTAAATAAACCAGTATTAATCAAAGGACACTTGGCCACCTTGAGAATGACTTGTTAAAACTATTTAAATAAAAATTTTAATAAGTTGTGCAAATAAATTTAAAGGCTTATCTACTCCAAGCTACTTACAGAAGAGAAATAAAATACGTCCATACAAAGACTTGTATACAAATACTCACAGCATCATTAATAGCTTAAAACTGGAACCCAAATATCCATCAACTCATAAATGGATAAATTATACTATATATATATACAGAGAATTAAATACTACTTAGCAATAAAAACAAACAATTGATACACTCAACAGAGATCAATCTCATGCTAAGTGAAAGAACTCAAACACTAAAGACTACATATTGTATAATTCCATTTATATGAAATTCTAGAAAAGCAAAAGTGGAGTGACAAAAAGCAGATGTGTGGTTTCCTGGGGCCAGGTGAAGGGAAGGGACTGTAAATGGCACAGAAACTTTTTAAGTATCTTGATTATGATGGAGGTTATATGACGATATAGTCAGCAAAATTAATCAAAAGGAAAATTTAAAATAAGTAAATTCTATTGTATTATATACTTCAATAAAAGTAAAAATAAAATATTGATTAAAACTAAAGGCTTATAAAAATAAGCTGTGAAATTTGGAAATAAAATTTAAAACTAATTATCAACCCCAAGTAGCCATAATTGTCTTTTCTCTGCATACAAACTGCTTCCAAGGGCATATATAAAACAGAAAAATCCCTCACCTATCACAATACAGGTCATTACTTCATTTTCTCTATTTTCCAAGTTCCTAATATACCATTACTCTTAAAATTTTTAATTCATAAAAATTTTAAAGGCCTAAGACACCATTAGAAAGCCACTGATCTCTAAGCTTAACTGTTTACTATTATCTCTCCATTTCACCCTCCCAACTGAATCCAGACAGTTCCCCAAAGTGGGCAGTATAATAAATTTCATTAATGCAATGTCAGCTGGCAGACAGTGAGAGAGTAACTCAAAAAGTGAAAAGTTTTAGAATTCCCACAAAGTAAAAAGATAACTTTCTGAAAATTGCCCTTTGCTAATTGAGCTGAAAATAGCACAGATGACAGGTCAGAAATTAAGATGTACAGCCACTGTTAAAACAAGAATAACACTGAGGAATTCAGTATACTGAAGAAAGTTGTTCCTTTAATTTGAAAAGCTGACTACATATGTCAATAATTATGAGCTAGATACTGGTTCACCGTCAAAATACTTTCAAATGTAGTATAAAATAATAAGCTTTACATCATAAGAAGCTATCAGAACATATATTATACAAACACACATATTAAATAGCCTTCAAATTTTAGGAAATGATAATACAGCTTGTCTAATATACTCTGCTCTCACCCAACTTTATTTCCTTCCACACCATCCACACAGGGTACTCCAAACTCCTATTTGACATTCCAGGTCTGGGACTGCCTCTTGGTCAAACATCAATCATCATGGCAGTCAATCCTGCCAACTATTATTAAAAGGCAAGTTGTCTGCTAAAATGCTAGTTTCGCAAAATTTCCCAAAAAAGACAAATGACCTGCAACTATCATAGTTGTAGACCAAAACATTATAAAAGACATCAAGTTTTCACCTGCAGTATCAAAAAGTCCAAGAGTATATGGCTCTCCACCAATCATAACTGTGACTGCATAGTTGTCAAAAACCTAAAAACACAAAAATACAACATTGTTAGTATACAAGAGGATGGTCAAAATGGGATAGGACAACGCTTAAGCTAAGGTGATATTTCCTTCCTAAGACTCAGTCCTCTCTTAGTCCATCTTCCTTATATAACCAACACTGCATGAGCCAAATGCTTCTTGGAAAAAGTGATAGGGGATGTGTTCTGGAGTGTCTGCTTTACCCCAGTGGCCTCAATAAAAAGCCACAGAAGACTGAGCGGTATTCCAGGCGCAGAGCCCCTAGCTAGAAAAATAATTCTGTTCAAGTTTGAAACCTTTGAGACAGTAGTTTAAAGTTTACCTAAATGTTCAATCTGATTTCTAAGAAATTATTTATTTCCTCACAGACCATTTCCTTTTAATCTTGAATTAAAAACCCCCAAATCCCGGAAAATCTTTTCCCTTCATGGTTTAAAACAAGAAGAGGGTACCAACACACCCATTAGAAAGAAACAAAGGTTCTATCAAGGTACTCAAGGAAAGTGTCCAAGAAAAGGCTAGCAGATTATTTGTTATTATTTCATGAAAAAAACTCATGCTATTGGGTACAAACTACGTAACCTAAGGTACCTTCTTTGACTAGATGCTTTATTTGTAAATAGACTATAAAACCCATGCAAACACAACAGATACTAATATTGGTTGTACTAAGTTATTTGTGAAAATGGGAGGTAATGGTACTAAATGAAAAAAGACACAACACTAATTCACAGATGCTTCTAAATTAACTTACAGTTGAAAAGCAATGATTTACAACTAGGAGAAGGATATTATATTTTAATCTTTTAGCTATCTAACACTAATTTTCTGGTTCATGTTTCAATGGGTTAGGAGCCTGTTTAAATGTAAACAAGATGGGAAGCAAGGGCATGTAAAAGGTTAAAGGAAAAACAGTTCTTGACAAGAACAAGTAAATGTAATGAATGTGGTCAAGCTCTCAAACCATATAGGTTCTTTTCTTAAGTCATACCTAACTCTTTTGTAGAGATCCACATACAAACATATATTTAAAACACCCATGAGCCAACCTTAAACAGAACACCTAATAACAAGAGTCATTAAACACTCAGAAATGTTTATAAGAAAATAATTTTAATGGAGACTGAAACACAAAAATTTTGATAGTTGCCCTCACTCTGAAACAAGATATATGTATCTCTAAAAGTCCTCTGAAAAGTCCTTCTCAACCTCAGAACTTATTTCATTTACAATGGGCCAATACAAAAATATGATTTTGTATTTAATTATTCCTTCAAATTCTCCCCCTCCAAGAAACCTAATTTTTCTTCCTACAGCCTTAGCCTACCTCAATCATTTTACCTGCCTTGGGACATTACAGACAATCAATTCCAATTAAACTTAACTACCAAGCCTTTAACAATTCACCCTCCTAACAATGTTCATGTATCTGAAGATTAACCTAAAGTACATTTTCTTCCTTTTTACTTACAAACAATACTCATCCCATATTTATCTACATAGGTGCTTCTTAGTCCCTAAAATAGCTCACTTAACAGAGGTGACTACTGCCAAGCAAGGCCAACCCTACTCCCCTCCCACCACTGAATGGACATCTACGTTCAACATAATTATACCACTGAGTTGGTCAAACAACCTGGGACAAACACTGGATCCCCAAACTCACTCTTTCACAAGTGACTGTTACTCTGAATAACTCTGTCTCTCTTTCACTTCATTATCTTTGTTACTCCTATTTTCCCTTTACTTTTCCAAGGAGGTGTTAAGATTTGTGGGAAAGAACTCCCAAAAGCTTCTGTTGGTGTTCTCATAACAAATGCAGGTCTTCTCTGCCCCTAAAAACCAGTTTGGAGCTTCATTACTACTAAGACAGCAGCTCCTGAAGATTCTCTTCTACTATTCTCTTCTAAGGAGAATAAGTACAGACATACTACTTTCTCAGAAGCTACCAGACCCCCAAAAGCATCCTAGAAGACCTCTAAGCACTCATTAATCAAAAAAAAAAAAGTCACCTCATTCCAAGATGTAGAGCATACTTCTCCAAACTGAGACCACCACTCTTTAGAATCTTGTCTACTGGAGTTTTGCCTCCCAGCACTTCTTGCAAACCCTTGTGTCACCCCTTCTGACTTTCCACTGATTTTTCAGCTGTTTAATTTTAAAGTGTATATAATTTACCCATGAGAAGCCAAGATCTTTAAAAACAGGAAACAAAGGCAGACAACAGAAAAATTTCAGTACAGAGAAAGTTTTCAAAAAGGTATCAAATTATAATACATTTCACTAACAGATAAATGCTTTAATACTTACAGTTGGTACATACTCAGATGGAAATTTGTTTGTTGTATAGGATATCAGGAGACATGTTTTACCAACGGCACCATCGCCCACAACAACACACTTAATTGTCTGCATTGCTGAAACAGTTTTCTATCCACTTTAAATATTGCAAATCCGATGATGACCTACAAAAAGAATTAAAATTGTTTATTTACTTGTACTTATGTATTTTTTTTCTTCACCTAACAATAGGTTCACTCTTTCAGATCAAGAAAGGAACTAGCACCTCCCTACTATAGCTGAAAGAACCTAAAAAGGGAAATACTGACTTGCTCAAAGTCACAATAATAAATAAAAGTTTCTGATCCCTGGTTTTTTCTTTCACCTCATTGGTTTTTTAAAAGGCCAAAGTGATGTAAAAAGCAGCATTATTTCTATTTATAGTGAAAAAGAAGAGGCTATTTCAGAACGAATCCCATGTACTATGCCAAGTATTATTTTGTGACACTTCTCCTTCAGTTGTATGTGTACACGCATGCACGTGTGTATGTGTACCAGATTTGCAATAAAAGCCACTGTTTAAAAGAATGGTCCATATATCCAACCCTAGAACTATAGTTACTCAGACTATAACCAATGAGCAGCAGAGCGCCACCACCTTTCCACCCCGTAACAGATGAGCAATCTAAGGAACTGGACAAAGATCAGGGTGATCCATCATCTCACCAGCTGTTTTAGCACCAGGCTGCCTAGTTACTAATTCAATATTCATGGCATGAAGGGGCCAAAACCTGTATTTTCATAATGTAAAAGATTAAAGCATACTGACATAAACAGATATAATTACTTTAGCTTCTTACTACAGTCCTCCATTCTAAGAAGCTAACAATTACAAATGCACCAAAGATTTATTATATTTCATGAATCCTGAGATGCTCGTTTTCATATTTAAACAACACTACAATCAGAACATGTCTTTACTGAAGGTTCCCTACAATCATTACCAGTCATCCTTTTCCACACATTCTAATATTTACAAAGTTGGGACAAATGACATCTTAGAGTCAATGAAAATTTTTAAGTTTTTCCAGAAGAATAAAAAAGAAACACAACCCCCTGTGTACCTATATTTTAAAATTAAGTCCTATTTTGATTATATTCCTGAAGGGGTTACAATTTCTTGTTGGCTAGAACTGCCACCTTATCAAACATAAAAATGTCACAGAACCATCAATTCTGGGTTAGATGTCATGCCTATAGGTTCCTACAATACCCTTCACAACTCTTAATCATGATTTATAAAACTTAATCATGATTTATAAATGCCTGTTAATGTCTATGTGTATACATTAGCAGTGAGTAACCTACAGGATATGCACACTCACCCTTTCCTCATCAAAACCATCTGTTTCTCTTTCTTTAATCTCTTTTTATCCTTTTCCTTCTCTTTCCCCTCTAATCCACTAGAGAAGCACTCATACTAATATAACATTAAAGGTTAAAGATCTTGATCCCTAAACTAATTAAACACATTGAGTATTAAATTAATTCTAGAGAATTGCTCTAGAAGAATGTCTTTTACTTAATAATAAAGACAAAAAAAAAACAACAAGGTTGTCTTCTATAGAATTTCTTTTCAATTCAGAGGGAAGAAAAGAGGAGACAGTTCTGATCAGCCTGCATAATATTTTCCAGAGGACTACAAATCTATTTCAAGTTCAGTTCTTACTTTCTATTTCTCCTGACCATTATTACGAGGTAATTTTTTAAGTAGAGTTTAATCATAAACACTAAATAGAAAGTAATGTTTGATCACAGTAGCAGAGACTGCTAGCTGTCTGCCAACTCTTCCTCTCTTCTTTAGTAACAGAATTTTTACCTAAACATGTCACCTAGTAAAGACTACATTTTCTAAATTCCTTTGCAGCTAGTTGTGACCACTGAGACTAAGTTTTAGCAAATGGGAGTGGACTAGCCTTAAAAACAAGGGGTAGAGTCTCCCCTATTCTAGCCTTTAGGCTGGGATGCAGACATGATGATGGAAGCTGAAGCGGTTATACTGAACCACAGACAGAAATTACATGTTAAGGATGAGTAGTACAATAGGAGGGACCAGCCCTGAAGAGACTCCCAAGACTTTTACATAAGAAATAAACTTCTCTTTCATTAATCTCTAGTATTTTGGATTTCTTTGTTACAGCAGCATAACAGAAATCCTAATTACTATATTTCATAGACTCTAAAAAAAAAACAATGATTTTAAAATATATCCTAAATTCAGAGGTGTTAAATGTGGGAGAAAATATTTTAGAATCAATATAATTATAGTAATATCTGGATTTATCAAGTAATTTTACAGTAAACTTGACCACTTTTGAGACTGTCTCAAAAACATCTGAGATAAATGCTGTTTTTGAGTTTTAATTGTGGTTTAAGTCAAATTACTGTCATACCTAAATATAAAGTTCCTTATCTTCATTCTGTATCTAGGACTTATAACCCATACTAATAAGCAAAAACAAAATCAATAGGCTGTTTATAAACTTTGAACTTCTAGTGAAGGAAGAGCTATCCTTTCTTGAAATTTTCATTAAAATTTCCTAGGGAATAAGAAACAGAACAAAAAGTTTCCATGATTAATGCCATGAATAGGACTGCCACAGGGCTAAATCACAAACTTCCACAAGCTGTGATGGAAGTCAGAGCTCATTTAAAATATTCCCAAAGAGTCTATGGCCATGCCACCCTGAACATCCCAATCCTTTCTGATCTCGGAAGCTAAGTAGGGTCGGGCCTGTTTAGTACTTGGATGAGAGACCACCTAGGAAGCCCGGATGCTGTAGGCATAAAATAATAATAATAAAAAAATAAAATATTCCAAAAAAAACTATCATTAACAACTGTATTAAAGAATTTACAACTGATTCAAGCTGAATTCCTTTTATATTATAGATATATTTAGAAATGCCACCGAAATGAACTGTCTTAAGGAGCCCATTCACAAATAGCAGACTTAGAATACAGTACTGTTTTTTGTGTGTAGTGGAAACCTGAAATGTAATACCTCTCTATCTCTGATACCAACAAGAAAATGTTAAAATGAGATCATTCTGGCCACCAGGAAACTTTCAACACTTGAGTAAAACATATGGATACAACACAATCTGTGGTAGAAGAAATCTATGATGCAAGTTTAGAAACAAAGGTAACAGTATTTCCAATTAGCACATCAGTTTTACCCTTTGAAAGTGTAATTTTAAAAAGTATTTCTGCATTCTTAAGCACAAATTCATTATAACTAAATGTCAATTTTTCTAAGGAAGATCTTTAAGATTTTCCAGTGGAAGGTAATAGGTAAATAGAAGTTGTGTAAGAGAAATGTGCTCTGCATACAGTTTGGATAGATCACTAAACAAACCATATTTTGAGAACTTTTAGAAGTCCATATCTTTTCTGTGTAGGAAAAACAGCCCTAAGCCAATTGGGTCTTTCTTGTGTGTCTGCCTAATACGCTAGAAAGAATATCCAAGACACATAAACTTAATATGTAAAATAATAATTTTCCTAATTTGAAGTCAGGAAAGTCTGGGTTTTAATCTCTGCTCAGAGCTTACTAGTGACCTAATCAAGTTTAATTGCTTTTGCCTCCATTGTCTCATTTGTAAAACAAAACTAATTATATCAAAACCTCACACAGTTATTATAAAGATTAAATAATATGAAAAGAGCTGGCTCACAGCATGTACTCAATACACATGACTCCCTCTACCAAAAGTCCAACTAAATCGATCCCATCACATCTATTTTAATGCAGTGGGTCAAAACTTACACTGTACTTTCTCTTTTCATGCTTTGCACACAGGAGGTACACCAGAAACATAGGTTAAAATGAACTGAGTATATTTGCTATTTAACTAATGACACAAAAACCAAGAAACTCACACAAATATTTCTTCTTCACCTAAATACTCCTGTATTATTTCATTCTGTGTTTCCTGTATTATTTCTGTATTTATAGAGTAATCCTCAAAACCAGGTTATCTAACAGGTGTTAACAAAATATTTAGGTATGAGAAGAGACCCACCACTATCTTTAAATATCAAACTAAGTGCTTTTTCAGTTTATAAATCATCACCGCCTCCATGCAAACGAAGAAAAATCTGACAGTTATTACCTTTTATAATTTTTTTCCTGTTATGCCTGAATTCAACCTCTAAATAAGCCATTTCAAAATTATCACCTCAGACCACCAAAGCCAGAATTACCTTGGAATGGGTTTGTTAACAATTCAGATCCCTGAGCCTCATCCTATATCTAACAAATCAGAATTCAGCACTCCCTATGTAACTCTAATGTGCAATGAAGTTTAAGAACCACTGTCCTATATGACAGCAAGACAAAGAATACCAGTAACACAAGGATCTAAACTAAGATGAACATTACTGGCATTTTAGGTCACCCAGCAGTTTCTTAAAAGTTGAATTCAAATTATCAATCTGAACTAGCTGTACCAATCAGGCATTTTACATACTTAGTAATGAAAAATTCACATTGGATATTGAGAGATCATGAACTAAGATACTTCAGAGGTGCTTCAATCTGAACGTGTTTTCAAATAATAGTGATAGTAGCAAACACTTACTTGGCATCTACTATGTGCCACATACTGTTCTAAACACACTACACATATTCATACATTTCATTCTCCCAACAACCCTATGAGGTGTATATTATCCCCATTTTATAAGAAAAGTGAAGTTAAGTAACTAGGCTAATATTAATGAGCCAGTAAATGGTAGAACTGAAATTTAAATCCAAGCAGTATGACTGTCAAGCCCCTGCTCTACAACACTGTACAACACTATCTGGCCTGAGAACTGACATTAATAAAAACAAACATGATCACTGCAAATGGAGGTGGCAAGTACATACCCATGAGAGTGCCAACACTGGAAAGAGGAAGGCAGAAGAGGAAGCAAGAAAGAGGAGTTAAGTTCATTTCCTGTTTCTTCACACTGCAGGCAACTACTGAATTTTATTGGGGAGAAAGAGCACAAGAGAGAATAAGAGTTGCTCTTCCCCTTTCTCTATAACCACAAATCTTCCATTTCTTAGGTTTCCTGACAGTTCAGCAATCTGTTGGAAACTCTGAGTCTCCTGTTAAGAGCACTGGTTCAGGAGTTAGACTGGCTCTACCACTCTAGCTACGTGACCTTAGTCAAGTTACTTAACTTCGCTGTGGCTCAGTACTCCTTTAAAAACAAAAACAGTAATACCTTCTTCATAGGATAAGTTGATTAAATAAGATAATACATGTATATAAAGTATTTAAAACAGTGCCTGGCATACAGTAAATGCTTAGTAAATGTTAGCTATTACTTAAATGATTAAAGGAACTTTTAAGTCAAATTAAGTTTTAAAACATCAACAATTCCAACTCAGAAAGCACATATTTTTTTTCCAAAATAATTACAGTACTCATTGTTCCTACTAAAAATGTAGTCAAATATAGAGCTATCATTGCAAAAGTGGTCATTCCAGAGTTAAGTTCCAATTTAATTAACTATTCTACAAAGCATTTGACATGTATTAATAATTTCATGTATTAAAACGTCACCAGATGACCCACAAAGGGGGAGGAAGCAAGTTACCAGGGAAGAGACTCTGTTTTGCAATACATGCAATGCCAGCTTCAACAACATAGAGGAAACTAAGCCAGACATGTTTGTATATCCTGTTAACTTCCCGTTAAAACAATATCAAATCACTATGGCAGCTAAGAGGCTATGTAGTTCTAATTACCATTTTGCTATTCAAAGTGGAAAAGTTATTTTGTACAAATAACTAAACACTTCTCTTTTTAATAATAAAGTTCATTTGTACTAGAACTTAGAATTGGGGTTAGCAACTTAAAAGTATAAAAAATGATTCTGCCAATCACAATAATAATAAGTTGTAAAATAATGTATATCTTCTACACTTCTCTGTATCAATCACTTCATCAACCAACCATACCACAACCCTTATTTCCTAGATTCTTAACTGCTTTGGGGGTCCAATGACCCTTTGAGAATCTCAGAACTAAAGTTCTTTTAGTTTTCTGGGATCCTTGAGCTCTAGATAAAGAATGAGAAACTTTTTTTAAGAGAAATATCTCTTAATGAACTTAACCCCATCATTTTGCATGTATTCTAGCCTAAATGCAAAATACTTGCCCCAAAGACAGAAAGTTAACTGCCATGCATCCTGACATTCTTTTCCAACTCTTCAAGTATCAGGCAAATACAGAACAAGCCACATAAAGACAGTTCTTATTGAACTTTACAATTTGTTTCCAGAGTCCTCAATAAACAGGAAAAAATCTTAGAAAACTGTGGCATTTATTCGAAAAGTCAAAGCAATACAGATTCTGCTCAAAGGTATCTGCCCTAATCGAATGCCAAAACCAGCTTAATATGATTAGCAGTTGCCTCAGTTTTTAATATTAAATGTACTCGTTCCAATTTGAAAATAAAAAATGTAATTCTGTAAAATATCTTTCAATTAGTAAAAAATAGACAACCCTGTGTTAGAAGAGATAGTCATCCATGGATTTCTCATGTTCCTATCCATCTTGCTGGGTATCTGAGAATGCAAAGGCCCTGACTACTCTTACACAGGCCATAGCAGAGAGTTGTGTTTGCAACAAATGACCCTGAAGGGCACATCAATGTCTCCTTCTGGGACAAAGAGCAAGCTTGTTTCCCACTTGCTATTAAATAGTGGGTACCCCAAGCTCAGTGTTCCTCAGCTGTGACACAAATCCACTGCATCTCCTGCATGGAAATCTCAGGGATAAGGGGAAGCCAGACACACACACACACACACACACACACACACCCACACACACACACCCCCACCCCACCCCACCCCACCCCCGCCCTGCTGCTGGCTGTGCCTTAATTAAATCCTTTGTCTCTCATCCAGTCTGTCTTCTTCCAGTGTTCATAAAACAATACCAGACTAAAATATTAGCTTCTAAGGAGAGTGAACTAAAATCCAAGACCCTGTTTACTTCATTGAGTTTTGTTAGAAATAATCATTTTGTTGTGAATTTTTTATACGTAAATATAGCAATAAGATATTTCTTAAAGTAATAAATTAGAAGCTAGGTAAGAACACCTGGTCTTTAATATTTTATTCATTATCAAATTTTTTCTTTACAGGAAAATCCTCCTGAAAAAAATTTCAAGATTTTTTTCCACCTTCTCCTTCTCATTCCCAAGCCAACCAACACATCTTCTCTAAGAGCTGATTGGTTGCTTTAATTTGTTTATGTTCCATAGATGTCTATTCTAACAGGAAATTAATGCAAACCATAATCCTATCAAGAAAGGCGGTTCCTCTCAGTGATCTTATAAAAATAAGAAATTATGTATTAACTTGTTTTACTTTAAATTAATAAGGCTAATAAAATGTTTAATTTTTCAAAAAGCAAACAAATCTTATTTTGTTCTCTTCTATCCCTGAATAGCTGTTAGTAACCTTACTTTCCCCCAAAACTTCTGCTTATTCACCTCTAGAAGTCAGTCAGTATAGAAATTTAAAGGACAAGGTCTCCATGGTACATGTCGAAGAGCACTGTTGTTGCTTTTCTCTTGTTGATTTTTGAC
This sequence comes from Eidolon dupreanum, assembly GCA_028627145.1. Classification (NCBI taxonomy): domain Eukaryota; kingdom Metazoa; phylum Chordata; class Mammalia; order Chiroptera; family Pteropodidae; genus Eidolon; species Eidolon dupreanum. The sequence continues at coordinate 9,961,480 of CM053502.1, read as the reverse complement.
GTGAGATTGGTGAATACATACAAACTGGCAGATAGTTCACCAAAAAAATAGTGGAAGAAATCAGAGAAACAGACTCAGGCAGAAAGTAAGTGATAATAGCACTACCACAGCTTTTGATTGTTGGAAAAATACTAGGGTTTCCCTCCTCCATCCTGCATGTACTTTTCAGCTGTATAAAACAAGTTTCTTTGGGTTTTTGACAAATACATACCACCTTGAATTGTTCATATATACATACAAAATGGCTGCAAAACTCCTAGCATCTCCAGGTGCCAATTAAATGCATTAACACATAAAAAGTGTTGGATAGCAAATATTAAGCCCTTAAAGCATTTATTCAAATTGCTCCATTTTCTGCCACTTGTGACAGAAACTGACATATGTTGTGAAGTCACAACCTACATGAGAAAGTTGAGAGGCAAGTCTTAAGGTTCTATGTGTCATTGAGATGACAAAAATGAAGCAAGGAGGAAAAACGCTGACAGTAGCACTCACAAAATGAAAGATTATGATTCTATGTGGTAAAAGATGTTTTCAGCAGTGCTAGACAAGTTTGTTGTGTCAGCTTCATTCCTGAAAATGACTTCACTCCAAAATGCCTGATCCAGTCAGAATGCAAGTCCTTATTTTCACTGTAATGATGAGTTTCCCTTCCTCAAATTGGCAAAAAGGAAAGAACATCAGCCAGAGTCATTATTTCATATGTGACAAGGAAATAAATAACACTTAAAAATCCAATTAGTACATATTTAAGTAAGTTATATGTTTTAAATATAATACGTAAAAACAATTTGGAAAAATTGAAAAGTGCAATAATGTATAAGAGTACTAAGTGGTTGATTAGAAGAGAATGGAAATTACAATGAGCTTTTCCCTCAAAATATTCAAGACTAGTAGATTTATTCACTCATTCAACAAACCCTATTAAGCATCAAATATGTGCAAAGCATTGTCCTATACATAGCCATATTCCAGTATGCCTGCAACAAAGTCCATGTCCTCTTGGGGCAACAATCCTAAGTGGGGTATGTCAACAATAAATAGACATCACCCCTCTCGTACCTCCCAACATATACTTCCTTCATCATGTTACTGATAACGACACCTTTATATGCAATTTTCCCATTCTGGGAAAAATTTAGGGCAACATAATTCTATTCTCTTAATTAAGAAAGGGCAAAGAGATATTATACACACTCAAACCCCTCTCAGTTTCATGCAAAAGACCAGGTAACAAAAGATAAAAACATTTTGCTTATCCCAAATCTCAAATGTGAATTTGCCACAGCTCTGAGATCTAGACAGCCTGGAGGAAAACAGGATTGACATTGCCCAATCAGTTTCTTTGCATCTTACTCTGCCCATCTAATCAATTGCCAATTGCCTGTTACTATTTAAATGCTCTAACATGGTTTAATTCTTATTTCAAAGTTTATGCCTTTATTCACATCATCTCTCCAAACCATGGATGTCTGACCTTACAACTCATCCTATTTCTACGCTAACTTTCACCCCAAAATCCCATCTTATCTGAAACTCCTTAAGTATTCCAGCTATCAAAAACTGCCCCAATTCTCTGAACTCCCATGGCACAGCCTTACCTCTTAAATCTCATTATTTCTTACTCCTCTCCTTCACTCTCCATGCTCTAGCTACTCAGGTCTCTTTATAGTTCTCAAACATGCTAGGCCCTGTCCTGCCTTCAGGTCTTCATATTAGCCAAGAATATTCCTTACTCAGTTCTAAAAGCTGCTGACTTCTCATCCTTCAGATATCAGCTCAAATCATCTCAAAAAATAATCCCCCTAAGCACATTATCTAGAGTAATATCCAACTCCCTCCTCCTCTACTTCATTTCTCTTTATAGTATGGTTTTAATCTATAATTATCTTGTTTATTTGTTATATTACAGTAAGGAATACAGATAAAAAATAAGAAAATTTCTGTAAAGGCAGGGCTTTGCTTTATTTCCAGAAAATAGCTCAGTACTGGGCACAGAGTAAATACTGATTAAGTGAATCACACTGACTACTTAATCATTCTGTTTTTATGCCAATGTGCTTGTGCTTATTCTAATATTTTAGGATCTCTGAGAGAAAAATTAGGCTCATAGTTCTTTATTTCCCTCCCAAGTCACCTAATACAGTACTGAGCATATACTTAGAGCAAGAAAAAGAAAAATTTTAAAAAATTTTAAAACCTTAACTGAAGTAATAACATGAAAAAAAGCATAGGCTTTTTAAAGACAAGCAAATATGGGTTCCAATGTTAGTTCCACTTCAATGTGTGGGATCCTGGCAAGTTACTTCACTTCTATATCTTAATTTTCTCATCTACACAATAACATCTAACTCAAAAAAATTGCTATAAAGAGAAATGAGGTAATGTATATAAAGCAACTAATATATCACCTAGCACAGAGAAAACACTTAATATGGCATCTTATCCTCATCTCCAATTAAAATGTGCAAAACACAAAATGGCCCTATGATAAAGATTAGAACTACTACTGTTAAATGAAAACATCTAAACACTACCAATAAGAGGAAACTCAGAAAAACCCATGCTTCTACTTGACAGGGTTATTTGCTAACTTGATCAATCCTTTTTGAAATCCTCTCACTCTGATCTGAAAGAACAGTTTAAACTAAATTTCGTCTTTGTAGCCAGAGAATTCCGAATGTTACAAAAAGAGTTGTAATCCACTTCTATTTTAAGAAGAGACAAAATAACATTACTTAATCATACAACAAACACTTATCAAGTCTCCAATATGGCCAAGGAAGTCAATAGAGTAGCAGTCAAGCACAGAAGCTTTCAAATCAAGGAGCCCTCAGCTCATAATCCCATTCTTGTATGATTTTGAGCAAGCTATATAACCCCTTAAAGACTTTATTTCTCCATTTGTAAAACAAACAGCATTAACATCATAGGTTCTAAGAATCAGTTACTCCTCTGTAGATGGCACTTAACACTCAAATATGAGCTCTTTCTTATCATTGTGAAATAACTCAGGTAAGCAGTCAACTGAGAATCTGATTATCTAGGCGATCTTGTATAGGGAACTGTGTTTATAGTCTATCAAAGTGCTAACTGAAAGTCAATCACATATCCAAAAAACGAAATGTGGTTTCAGATTAGGACATGATACACAAGACAAATTTTTGCTTTCAAAAAAATAAAAATACCAAAAACAATAAGGAACAAGGTTTCTATATACAGGCCAATACCTACCAAAATGTAACATTCTTTGACCTGATAATTCTATTTCTAAGACTTTCTCCAAGTATGCAAAGAGGTAGGCACAAAGATATTTACCACAGCCTGGTCTGTAGGAGCAAGATTGGAGATCACATACATGTGTACCAACAGGTAACTGGTAAAACAGGTCATACATAATACAAAGGAATATTATTCAATTATTAAAAAGAATGAGCTATACTGCCTGTTATAGATTGGACTGTATACCCCCCCCCAAAAAAAAATTGATGTGATGAAGTCCTAACCCTAGTACCTCAGAACTATGACTGACTGTATTTGGAGATAGCACCTTTAAAGAATTAAGGTACAATGAGGTCATATTGGTGAGCCCTAATCCAATATCACTGGTGTCCTTACAAGGAGGTTAGGACACAGAAAAGAGGAAAGACCAAATGAAGACCCCAAAAGTAGGCCATTTATAATTCAAGAAGAGAGGCCTTCGGGGGAAACTAACTCCTGCCAACACCCTGATCTTGGACTTCTAGCCTACAAAACTGTCAAGAAATAAATTTCCATTGTTTAAATTACCCAGTATGGTACTTTCTTATGGTAGCCCTAGCAAACTAATACAGTGCCAACATGGGAGATCTCCAAAATATATTAAGTTTTAAAAAGCAAAGTGAAGAACAATGTGTATAACATGTCAACTTACATGGATTTTTAATGGAGAGAAGATATATATACTTATAGATACAGAAACTATCTACAAAGGCACATAAGACTAACTGTAAAGGCGCAGGTACAGAGTCTATCTACAAAGATACATATCTGCTAGATAACAGTGGCTGCTTCTGGAAAGGGGATATGGGTGTGTGGGACGGGAAGACTTTTCATCATATTCTCTTTTCTACTGAAGTTTTCACCATATGTATATAGTATTTCCTTTCATTGTAAAAACAAAACTACTAAAATGAGAAGATCTCTAAGACACATTGAACAATTAAGAAAAACACCATCAGCAAACCTGGTCTAACCACTAACAAGTCCTGATAAACCAAACTCACCAAAATCCTCGACCTATTTCACTAGCGTAGGCAGTATTTTTTTTTTTTTTGGCAGTTTCTTTAAATGTCTTACACATGTATCTTAAGAAACATAAAAATATTTACAGCACTTGTCTTAATAATCTACTTGATCCACTTAGTATGACAGTGTAAATCACTCAACTTACCAATGTATTTCAACAATTAAAACATTTGTATCCCTCTTTAAAAATAATATATACTTCAGTTAATTTATCCAAAATGAAAATACCAAGAAACAATGGAATACTATAACATTAAAACTGTTAATGCAACAGAAAAAAAATGATTAACAACATACCACAAGATGAAATACTATGTACACATTAAAATAGTTGTGAAGACTATCAATATAGTAACACAATGTTATTAAAAACATATACTACCACTGTTAAAATTCTGTGTCCTAATGTGTAAAAAACAAATGCAAAGAGAGTTTAACAGCAGCTATTAAAAACATCTACTACCACTGTTAAAATTCTGTGTCCTAATGTGTAAAAAACAAATGCAAAGAGAGTTTAACAGCTCGCACGTGTGTGTTAAAAAACAAGACCAAGCACCTAAGAGATCTTATACAATCTTCACTGCACCAGGACACAAGTTAGAACCTTTGGCATGTTACAATAGACTTCTGTTCTTCTAAGAAACAACTCTATTAACTATAAAAGTCAGTAAGGTATTTAAATGCCTATTATAATACTACAGTGGGTAAGACAGAAACCCTGCCTTTGAAGGTCTTCAAAACATTTTAGTAATCTACTGAACGCCTATTCTGTGCCAAACACTATGCTAGATAGCTCGACATACATCGCCTCATATATTTTACGAGTTATAAGCAGAAGAGGCTAACACAACTGCAGTAGTCTGACTGCTACAAAATTACACTATAAACTACCAGTGCCAGATTTTCAAAAGAGTAAGAAATATGAGTGATCTTCAAGAGAGAATAAATCTCTAGTTAGATGGAATATCAGGAGAAAGGGCACAAGCAATGCCAACCTGCAAAGTGGAAGAAACAAAACAAAAAAACTGTTTGAGTCCAAGTCATTAAAGACTAAAAGCTAGGCAGAGGAATTTTAATTTAACCTGGAAAGCGAACAGGAGGCTACCATTTCTTTATCTATGAATATCAGTTATTTTAGGAACATCAATGTTGTACCTGCATTCCAAGGTGGACTATCAAAGGAACTAAACTAAGAAACTACTTTAATAATCCAAGACTTAAATGGAAATAGAGAAGAAATAGTTGTCAGTTCTGAGGTGGAGAGTGGATCTATTTAAGGAGGTGGTTAATTATGAGGAAGTTTTTTAGTCTGGGAAATTAACATAGGTTTGCACCACAGAGAAATGGAGAAGTTAGAAGAAATCTTAAGGTCTGGCTATTACGTTTTTAAAGCATTCGTGTAAGAAAACAGGCTTTTCAAAATCAGTATACAAATTCTGTCCTAAGTCTATCAAGAATGAAATCATGTGCCAGCCTGTATCAGAAATGCTACATACAAGCACACATTTGCAGCAAAAAAAAATAAGTCACTATACTACTCAGGCAACAACACACACTATAAAATGAATGAAGGCTGAGAATCTTCCTTTGAAAGGTTACCAGGTGAGATGCCAACTACAAAATTAATCACGATCATGCAGGCTTTGTTATACCTAATGAGACAGAGGTATCTACACTCAGATCTTCAGTCTGTTTTACAAACTAATCATTTTTTAAAGAACAAGACAAAATTACCAAGATTCTGAATCAAAGCAGTCAATTTTGATGTAAAAGTACAACTTTGATGTAAAAATCTGTTGTTAATGGTAAACGTCTACAGAAGCATTCAACTATATACTTGAAAAAATAACTAGACAAACAATAACAAGTGACACTATAACAGATGCACCAAGATCTGTGCCAATGCAGTACAGCTGGCATGACAGCAGATGTTTTTGCTTGGTTGCAAAGTAGTGAGTAACTATATAGTTCTATCCACTAAAAGAGACTAAAACAACAAAGCATTGCAAACACTGAAAAATAACCAATATGTGTTGGCAACAAATCTGTCTTTTCAAGCACACTTTGAAACCAAGGACATCACCATCAAAGCACAAACTTCTGCCTTGACTATCAATTGTTTCAGTGGAAATTATGCACATACACCATATTTTGGGAAACCAAGCTTCTAAAATGGTACTCCAGCTGCATTATGGAATACACTGATTAATATCTATTTTTAAAGATTTCATATAAAAGTCAGCATAACAGTACTTGTCACTGCTAACAAGTGATTATAGTTGCTCCCTCTACCTAGAATTCTCTTGCTTGAATGGTTCATTCACATTCCCTACAGGTCTTCACTCAAATGTCATTTTGGAGCTAGAACTCCTCTGACTACCTTATTTTTAAAATGCACCCCAAGTTCTATCAAACCCTGAAGCACTCCACTGTACCTCACCCCCAGACCTACCTCATCTTCCTCCTCCTCTTCATTTTTCTCCAAACATTTACTTCTAACACACACACTAGTATGTAAATTTCATAGAGCTAGATTTGTTTTGGTCTGTTTTATTCACTGCTATATCCGCAACAGCTAGAACAGTGACGTTCACACAGCATGTACTCAAAGAGTTGTTGAATTCATAAATAAAATAGTATGGGTTAGAGATGCAGCAAATCAAAAAACGTGTTCCTTGGACTCAGAATATATCCTTCAATGGGTCCTTTAGGCTCTTAAACCCTCTCCTATTACTACCTGGATAAAGAACAACAATAAAAATTTTATACCCTTCTGAGAGAAAAATCCAATTCCAAAGGCAAAGTCGAAACCACAGCCTGAACCAGCTAAGCAGTTAACCTATAGGTACCCCAAGGATGTATTTTATATATAACACACTCAGTTCCAACCCAAGAAATTGCAAATTAGCAATTTCTATACAACAGCTGTTGATTGGGGCTTAAGTAAGCATAATTCATGGCCTATGCTGAAGTCTCTACCATTCATTCGCCTGCCTCAGAAACTTGAAAAAATGTTTCCCATTTTTCTTTCCTTTACAAACATTGTCTGGACATACCAACAGCCCTTGAACTTAATGGAGATTAATAAGCCACCAGACACCAGTGTCTCCCAGTCCATTTTCTCAAAACTTTAAAGGGCATTCCATGGGGGTCAAGGGGAGGAAGCTCCATCAAACAAGAAACACTGAATTAAACAAGATTCTCTGACAATCTAACTTCTCCAAGGCTTTAATAAACATATACCTTATGAATTTCCAAGAAAAGGATATAATAAATAGGATTTCCAATTAATTTGACACCCACCCCCATGGAAACATCTTTCAGGTGTTCTGAAACACACTAGAGAAACAACACAGCAATCACTCTTAAAATTAAAAATTATTCATTACTCCTCAATTCTCCTGGTTTAAAAACTCCTAGAATAATCTAACATTCCCTTTGGCCCTATGATGAGAACAAATAAATATGACCTTAAATAATTCAAACACTTCCACAGCTCAGAGCTTACAATATTTATACTATATGTATACCTTCTGAAACATACGAGGGTTATTTTAGTGATTTAAGTCCTAGCACTCTAATATTCACTGGAACCACCCATTTTTTTTCCTAGTTATCAGATAAATGGTATTTTACATTTTAAAATCTAAATTTATTATAAAATTTAACCATTAATCTTAAACTCCACAATAAAAATGTGGTTTTCTGGCAAAGGAATAAGTGATAAAGATGATTTAATTCCACTTCAGGAGATTCTAAAATTGAGCTCCTCTCCAATAGCATTCAGGTAGTGAAACAAATACTAGTAGTGCTAGTGAAGTTGTATTACAATGAAAATCCCTGAAACCACAGATAATAATTCTTTAACAAATTTTATTCTTTTACTTCCTATTCTTCTTCATCTGCTTTTAAACAGTATTAAAAGCAAACCAAAAAATTATAAGCATTATTAAATTGCCAACCAATAAATGGACTGTAGCTGAAATCTTACTGTGCTTTCTTCTATAAAATGTGTCCTTTTTTCATACTCCTTAACTACTTAACATAGTATTCTTTTATTCTACCTCCATCTCTCATCATTTAATTTGGTTGTTACTCATTTGATCTGTTCTCAATCTCTTTTGTTTCTACAAGGAGTTAACAGTGATTATCTTTTTAGCTGGAAAAGACAGCTGTGATTTAACATCTAATAGTAGATAGCTTCATACTGCCACTTGGGACACTGGGAATGGACGCTGACTGGTAAGTCTGAGACGATGATCCTCAAACTCTTTTGGAGTCCGCAGTCAGCCAAAGGCAGCCTCATCCATTTACTTCTGTATGGCATACAAATAGTTTTCTGCCTGTCTTAATTTCAAAAGGTTTAGGAAACACTGCACGAGAGCATACACTGCAGCAGGATAGCAGTGGTGAATTTCTCCAACAGTAATTTAGGAAAGGAGAAAAGTTATTAGAGAATAATTCAATCTAGTCTTTACATACAGGAATAATTTCTAAATACGGCAGTTCAGATTAGATTTTTTATTAACGTTTTCCCTTAATATAGTCAGTATTATAATAACTACATATGGCATATGGGTACTAGACTTATTGGGGTGATCACTTCATAAGTTATATAACTATCTAATCACTATGTTGTACACTTGAGACTAATATGGTTTGTCAACTGCAATTGAAAAATTAAAAAAAAAATTTTAATGAATCTCCCATTTGCCCGGAGAATACTTGGTGGTGGTGCTTGCAACTACAGCTTTTACCTTGAGATAACTCATGGATTACAGTCCTAACCTTACCCCCAAAGTTTGCCATGAAATATTTGCTTTTATTATTATTTTTGTATCGCTCTAGTATAGTGATAGTCTTTGGAAACAAATGACATCATTCTATTTACAGCATTCTGTTTTTAGTAGTGATATTTCCAATTACAAAATACAGTAATTCTCGATCTCTGAAAATGTCAAATTCTAGAAATCGTAGCATTCCTACACCTATTAAATTAACGCTAGCAGCTGCACTTTTTTTCCTAACCGGGAAAAGAGTTAAACATTTTCCCTTGAGATTTAAGATAGTTTATTCTAGTAAAGAAAGCAGAAAATATTTTTTAAATATGACCAGCTAAATGCCAATTTTGTATTTTTATTTTTATTTCACCTGTTTTCATAACCAACGAATAATCTTGATCATATGTTCTTCATAAAAATTAGCTTCCAATAAGAAGTCATCAGAGTTCAAATGTGTAACTGATATACTAAACTAGAATTTAAGATTATCTAGTTATTTCTAAGTGGACAATGGCATTTTAATAACTAAATGATACATCTATTCCTTATGAGCCCAGGCATGAGGCAAATCTACACAATAGGCAAGAAACTATAATAATTTTTTGAAAACCAAATAGGTTTCACATTCACTTTGATTATGATCCTTGCAATAACCTTTGGTACACTGCCTAAAAGAAACCAGGTTATACTTAAGTAGGGGGGGAAAGGAATAAAACACTCAACATTTTTCTGAAACTCCTTATGACACCACTCTGGCAGTCCTGAAGAGGGTGCTTCAAACTTTAATGTGCATAAATCTTATTAAAATGAAGGTTCACATTCAGTAGGACTGGGATGGAGCCTGAGATTTCTAATGAGCTCCAAGGTGAGCCTCTGCTTCTGGTCCACAGACCACACACTGCATCCTTAGGACCTTACATCCCTGCTTCCAGTATGCTGGTTAGATAATAAATAAAAATTTACAGCAGGCAACAATTTCCACTTCATTTAATAATTTAAATGGTTTCATGAGATTAATCTGGGGGAGAGATGGTTATTAAAATGTTGTTTGGAGGGAAATGCAGGTAGCTTCTCAAAAGTGGGCCTAAGAAAGATTATAATAAGAGCAAACACCTACAGAGCACTATGTGCCAGTGCTTCACACAGATTAATTGATTCGATTCTCATTAACAGTGTGAGGCAGGAACTATTGCTAGCCCTATTTTACAGAAGGTAAACCTGAGTCACAAAGATATAACTTAGAATGCACATAGCTAATAAATGGCAGAGGCAAGATTTGAACCTCCACTTTTAATCACTAAACTAGCAGTATCTCTCTCAAGAACATACAGTAGCAGAATTAAAACGGCAAATCATAATGGATTACTATTAGAGAGAGAAAACAATACAACTGTTAAATTGTAGTGTTAAAGCAGAGTGAGCAACAAGGTTCTCTTCAGGTGACTCCATCGATTCTTGGTGAATACCATGACTTAAAAATATACAGTTTTTTCTGTATTATAATCTGTTCTGCACTTCAGCATAAAACTAAATATTTGAGGGAAATGTTGGTGGCTAAATACTCAGTTTTACTTCATGAAATAAGTTTAAGACCAATGTCCCAAGGGCAACTAGTAGAGAAGAGTTTTGACATCCAGGACTTAAAATATCAGCAGTGGCATACACAGCTGAAATGACAAGTAATGAAAATTCCTTTAGCAAAAACATTCTGGACTGAAAGGATGAGTAACTAAAAGTAGAAACTGGTAAGGGACAAAACATAACCAGGAATTTGATACTGCTGAGCAGAGAGGAAGAAGTGGAAAAAAATAAGCTGTTCTTTGCAGAGGAAAGAAACAAACATTAAAGTCTGAATAATTTTTAGGAGTATAAGAACTAACCATCAGAAAAGATTTTCTAAGCAACAGTAAACTCTCCAGATAGTACAGATGCAGAGAATTCTGGACTAAACAGATGGATACAGTCAAACAAAAGTAGATTAGTAATCATCACTTCAATGAACCCAAACATGGATATGGCTGAGCAAGCAGAAAAACCTCAGGAAACCAGCACACAGGCACATAGAACACACAGAAAGAGAAAGTTACTCTCTGACATTATCAAATTCATTTGACAAACATCTCTTGAGACCTACTATGTGTTTGGCATTGTTCTAGGTGCTAGGAATTCAGGAGTGACCATGCCAGGTCAAAGCTCTGCTTCAACTGAACTTACATTCTAGTGGGGGAAACTAACAGATTTGTAATAGAATATTGAATATTGAAGGCCTATAATGAAGCCCTTTAATATGAGGATATATATTTATGGGAAATAAGATATTAACCCCTCCGTCTCCTGCAGAGGCCCTGTAACCTGAAGTGCTCATTGTTTGGTCCGCATTCTCTCAGAAAAATATCCTAAAACAATAAAGAAATGCATTTAAAATGTATCTACAAATAAAAGTACAATTTGACTTTTACTTCCAAGAATACCTATAAATATAACTCTCAGACAGGCACAGTAAATTGTACTTCAAAGTTTTCCAAATGCGACAACTCTTGTATCAAAACATTTTATGTGTAACCATTTTTTAAATAAAGAGAAATGCTTTTCTGGTTATAAAATTGTCAGTACGAAAAGTATCCAAATAAAACAAATCTTGATGTTACAAAAAATATCAAGCTTTGGTCTCAGTGGGCTTTAAGAATTCTCACCGATATTTAAGCCCCCTGACTACCCTAGGCTGTAACACCTGTCTTAGAGTCCCAAAAACTTAGATTTAACTGAGTACAGCTGTTGGTTATTAAATCAAAACATTTGAAAAGGATGTGATACCTTTTAGGTCTGAAGAAATTGTTGGAAAAGAGCTCATTTTTAATACTCAATTACTAATCTCCTATCTCCTTGCCACAGTCCAAACACTGTAAATGCAAACTATTCTCCTACCTTTTAAGAGGAAAGATACAAATTGATATATGTATAAACTTTTTAAATATAGAAGACTCAAGGCAGCAATTTTTATATTCTTAAAACAAGATAAATTATGGTAAACATTTCAGAAGATCCAAGCTCCACACCTATCCAATCAATCTACAACACCTAAACACTACAGAAAGCTGACTTAAACCTACTACTTCTAAGTGTTTTAACAAGCAATCTGTTCTCACTATAGGAATGAGAAACAATAGGAAAGTACTTGTTCCAACAAGAACCACCCTTACAAGGCATTACACAATTGGATTTCATTTGCTTTACAATGCTAACATTTTTCTGTGCTACAGTACTCTAGTCAATGAAGGATGTACCTAACAAGTACTGTGATCCCAAAATATTACTCAAGTTTTTCTAGTTAAAAATCTAAAACTTGTTTTAATTTGAAAACTAAGTGTCTAGCAAGCAAAGAGTAGGGGAAAAATGAATTTTCTTCTCACCACACCCTTGTCACAAAAAACGAACTGGAGTCAACTTGAATATGTACTGAATCTTAAGTCATACGGGAGAAGTTAAAGTCTGGGAAAGTCATCTTGGACCAAGCAAGGTGCTCCTTCCACAAATAAATTCACTTCATTCAAGTACAGGCAAAGGAATTTTTAATGTTATTGTCTACGCAAGTGGCTGTAGGTGTTGTCTTATGCTTTATTTCCTAGTACAAACCAATCTTGCGATTTTAAACCTTCCTGGCATTTGGGTGCATTTGAGACGCTGGGACTTGAAAGATCATCTAAATACGATGCACTGGAAGCAAACAGGATATCCAACTAAGGCCGCAAAATACTGTCTTGATTTGGTGAGTCCTGACTTGCAGGAGTTAAAACTCTCACCCCTTACATTGCGATGACGTAATCTTCCACACTGCATTTCTCTTGGACTTAAAGGCGAGGAAAAAACAGACGAACAAAGAAAATTTCCCCCTACTAAGAGAAATTAAACAAGCAGCAAAACGGCAGTTTCAGAAGGTGGTTAGGTAACTCCCTGAAAAGGAAGCTTCGTCTCAATAAGCAGGGAGAGAGTTGGAGAAGCAAACGGAAATGGTGTTAGGAACTCAACCTAAGGTAAGAATAAAGCAGAATGGAAAAACAGTGATAGGTCCCACCCCGCCCGGACTAAGCGTTGGGCGACGAGGTTGCAGAGGTTAAGAGCGTCGCAGGCAAAGACACGGGTAGCCAGCAAGCCGCCCCCTCCCCGACTGCCACTTCCCCGCCGCGCTAGCAATTCCGCTCCCCTCCCCCCGCCCGCCGCAAAATGTCCGCGGTAGCGCCGGGAGAAGCAGGAAGTCAAAACCGGGGCGCAAGGGCAGACCCAGCCCGGTAGCCCGAACCGCCGACACTCCCGTTCAGCCTGGCGCCCACGAACGGCTTCGCGGTCCAGGCCCACCGCGCCCCGACCCGGCGCCCTCCCTCGAGGCCAGTGGAACCGGCCGGGGGAGGGGAGCCCGGGCTACCGAGATGGGTGTGACCCCTTCCTTCCGCCGTGGCCGGTGACAGCCCAGCCCCGCCCGCGCCCTCAGGCCGGTACCCTGCGCCCCGGCCGCGCTCCACTACGGGGAGCAGGCGCCCCCTGCTTTTACTGCTGCGGCTCCCTCCCCTCCGCTCCCCGAAAGAACGCGGACCCGCGCTCACCCTGACGGCGCCGCGCGAGCCGGGCATCCCCCTCCCACCCGCGCCCCGCGCTCTCAGGCTTCCCGGGGCCCCAGAGGCGGGGTATCCCCGCGGACTGGGACAGGACAAGGGCAGCAGGCCCGGGAGAGTGGGGGCGCCGCTCTCGCGGGGAGCCTCGGGCCCCGCACTCACCTCAGCTTCTCCGCCGGGGCGTTGGCAGCACTGCGCGGGGTCTCCTCAGCTGCCGGACAGGGGCACGCGCCTGACGTCAGCACGCAGGCGACGTTCGGTTGGGTACCCGCGGAAGTGGGAGGGACCAGGAGGTGAGCGGAGCGCAAGCGGTTTGAGGCGGGACCTGAATTCATCCACCGCCCTTGTTCGCGCCGCCTATCGCGCGCCGGTCCCTTGTTCGCGGCTGGGAGCCGCTAGTCTTTCTCCCGTGGTTGTATTTCTAATAATACTGTAAATAATCGTTTGCAAAGCACTCCACTAACACTTCTTTTGATCCTTGCGACCTTGTTAAGTAAAATATTATCATCCCTATTTTGCAGAGAAGACGGATGCTTCTCAAAAGGGGACAGTGACATGTCCGATACCACACTGCCGGTGAATGGCTCAGGTTCCCCAGGACTGTATTCTGTGGGTCCGCGCGCGTGGCGTTAGAGCTGTTCTCATCTCTGCGTACACCCCCATGACCCTCACCCCAGCCACATTGTCTTCTTTCGGTTTAGAGACTTCCTCCCAACAGCAAGGTTTTGCACTCACTGTTTCCCCTGCCTGCTTTTTACCAGCTCTTGGGTTGGCTCTCAGCCCTTCTTGATCATCCTATCCTCATAGCACCTGTTTATCTTGTCTTCTCTGCTACTGTGCAAGCTTCGGGAGAATAGGCACATTTGCTATCGTATTCTCAGATGTTTCCTAGTGTTAGAGAAAAACAACTTAATAGTTCATTTATTGATGACACCACAGATATTCCAATATATTTAATTTCATAGCTATGTATTTTGGATTTTTTAATTACACAAGAATAACTACATTTTTGAGTGTTTAGGCATGGTGCTAACAACTCTGCATGTAATAGCTAATTTACTAGTCAACGACCATTTTATAAGAACTAGTACCCCCATTTATGGATGCATGAGCTGAGGCTCAAAGGTGTTAAGACTTGCCCAAAGACTCCAAGGCATGCAGTGGCAGAGTTGGGACTTGGACCCAGAAGGCTGGCTCTAGGTGACTAGTACACTGTTATACTATCCAGCAGGTTTATTATAGGGAAATCAGAAGATAAGCTTCAGCTGCAGTCCTATTAACATTTTGATGTACACCTTAGATATACATACACACACATCTATTGCACAAAAACAGATTGTAATCTGCTTTTCTCTTATAAAGCATATAAAGCATTATTTGTAAAGGCTGTATTCTAATGTATGGGCATTACAATATTTAACCAATCTACTATTGGAATTTAGGTTGTTCTGGGCTATTATAAATTTGTGACTATTATAAATATACGTGTTTAGTTTCTTAAACTTGAGGGAAACTGGTTTTTTCTCTCTGCAAGGCCAGTTAGCGGTGACCTTTACTTCATCCCATCTCACAATCCCATGAATGTCTCCAAACAATGTCTGCCTTTTCCATCAACAGCAGTATCTTGATGGGGTGTCACCCAACTACTTGACTTTTCCTGCCTTTGTTCTGAGGACAAGAACTCACTTAGCACTTTGTCTATTATGTTGTCAGATTTTTGTCAGAAGGGCCTTCTGAGTAGGCTGAAAACTTGGTAATGAGGGTGGGAATAGGGGTTGGAGCAGGTAGGGATTTGGGAATCATGGAGAGGGTGGTGGCAAGTACCACACAAGGGCAGACATGGGAAGCAGCGATGACAGTGATCATCAAGCATCTTGCAGTTGTGAGAGAAACCTACTCAACCTGGCTCAGGGAGTATAGGGAATTTACTGGCTAATGTTGACTGCGAATTGAACCCAGATAGCATCCAAGGGCTCAAACAGTGCCACCTGGACTATTTCATTGTATCCATTTCTCAGCTCTGTTGATTCCCACCCCTCACTCCCCGACCCCCTACCCCCCGTCTTGGTCTCATTCTCAGAAGCCCCATCAGCACCACTGTAATTATCTTCTGATTCCCACCTGCTCCAGGTTCTGTCGTGCCTATATCTGCTTTGGGTCCCTGCACGATTGTATATCCGGGACTCCCAACCTTCTCTGAATCATAAATCCTATACTCACAGAATTAATATCAAATTCCTACAGATTTCCTTTGAGAATCGGTTTTAATTCATTTTATACAGCACAAACTTCATCTTCCCAGATCTCAGCTCTTATTCACTCCCCAGCTCAGGAACTCCCAGTGTTTTCTCCTTTGTCTTCAAATTAAAATTCAAAGTCCTTTAGCCAGGCATTCTGTGTCAATGATCTGGCACCAACCTGCCTTTTTAAAGTTATTTCCTTTTCCCTTCTGTATCAGTCAGGGTTCTCCAAAGGAACAGAACCAGTTGGAAAGATCTGTATCTCCATCTACCTATATCTACCTATTTACCATTATATACATATAATGGAATTGACTCACACAACTATGAAGGCTGTTAAGTCCCAAGATCTACAGGGTGAGTTGACAAGTCAGAGACCCAGGAGAACTTATGGTGTAGTTCCAGTCTAAGTCCTAGGTCCTATAACCAAAAGAGCTGATGTCTCAGTTGCAGTCCAGTGACCAACAGCCTCAAGACCCAGGAAAAACCAATGTTCCAGTTTGAGTCCAAAGCTAGGAAAAAAAAATCTTCCCTAACTCGAAGGACAGTTAGCCTTTTTGTTCTGTTCAAGCCTTCGATTGGATGAAGCTCATCACATTAGAGAGAGCAGTCTGCAGTACTCCGTCTACCAATCCAAATGTTAATCTCAACCCAAAACACTCACAGACACACCCAGAATGTCTGACCAAATATTTGGGCACTCCATGGCCCAGTCAAGCTGACATATAAAATTAACCATCATACCTTCCATTGCACACCTTATGCTGCAGCTAAACTGAATTAGTATTATGCGTGCAGGTACCATATCTTGCCTCTATGCCCCTGCTCATGCTGTTCTCTTTGCCTAGAACGCCTTTCCCGCTCATGCATCCTAGCTATCAAGTCCCACTTTCCTTGCCACCATGAACTATCCCTTTTGCCAACACTGACCTGTGTCCATTCCCACCTCGTGCCTCTGCAGATTCAGTGGTTCCCTTCTGTCTGTGAAACTCCTATTCTTCTCTCATTTAAGTACTAACCTAAACCTCAGCTCGGAAGCCTTCTCTGACAATTCCAGACACTAATCATGGCTATTACATTTTGTATTTCAAGCATACCATACTGGAATCATTTATATCTGTGCTAACACAACCATTAGGCCATGAGCAGGCAGAGATTTATTCATTTTTGTATCCTTTGACCTGGCACACTGCCAGCCTTCAAAAATGTTTGATAAATAATACATGAATGAACATAGTGCCACTTCTTCCACAAAGCCTGCTTTGCTTCCTGCTGACAAAAGTGATCTCTGCCTCTTCAAAATTCCCATAGCGTCTTTGGGAACTTCTTCAGGCCCTCACTCTGTTCTGTCGTGTGTCCCCAGGCTGTCTCTGCCCTACCGCAAGCTCCCAGGGCCAGGCGCAGTTTTAGATGCATCTCCATGCCCCTCACCATACTCTTCAGGTGCCATAAACACAGTGAGTAAGTACTTAAAGTGGGCAGAATGAGAGAAGCCTCAAAAGTACATCTGTTGCCAGATGCCAGATGCCTAACCTACCACCAAACTACTTCCCCAGAGCCTGCAAAGATTTAGAAAGGAGGATCCACTTTAAAGAGACTCACCTTCAGTCTTCAGATTTAGGATTTATACAAGGGAATCCTAAACTAAGACTTGTGTGATTCATAGTTTATAAAACTGTGAAGAAAAGCCAGGAAGTGATTATTATTTAAAAAAAAAAAAAATCCAGCTACCAGCTGTGTCTAAAGGAGATTGCAATCTGGGAGGGATGGGGAGTGCAGGGGAACTGTGTTGGCAATGTTTTATTTCATGACGTGAGTGATGATTACATAGATGTTTGCTTTGTAATTATTCACTGTACTGTACATTTGTGTTATGTGCTTTTTCTCATAGGTAATATTTCATAGAAATAAAGGTCAAAATAATTCAATAAAAAAAAATAAAGTCTCACTGCTGTTAAGGTTGATGTGTAAATTCCCACCACTTAAGAATCAAACCTATCCCCTTCCATTCTGATTTACTGACTGGTCTTTCCCTACTCTGGCTGATGATGGCCCACGCCTCATCAGCAACTTCACTCTGCTGCTAGGACTCCAGATGTGCTCCTGGTTTGGCTTGCCATGCCACAAGGAGCTAGAGCTGCAGTCTCCTGGCTCTGATCCACCCCCACCCCTTCTGCAGCCCCTCCTGCGGCTCAGTCTCCCTCCTCCCCTTTGTGCCACATCAGTACCCTTGCCCAGGAACCTTGACCATTCCAGAAATCAGAGAAAGGAAAGAAACTGACAAAACCTGTTTCCTACTTGCCTTTTCTCCAACTGGCCCAGGCTTGCCTCCTTCATCTCTGTTACACATCTCTGGTGGAGATAATCTGGGTCATTGAAGAGGGTGGATGAGCTGGGATAGGGGAGAGAAAAGTCTAGAAATAACCAAATAACTCCATCCCCAACCAGCAGGGTTCAGTAAAAATTCAGAGGCACACGGCACGATAATAAAGTTTTAACTTGAAAACTATCCAAAAATCGCTCATGTGGACCAACTGGTCATGGGCAGCTGTGACCAATATTCAAGTTAGTGAGCATACCTCGGATGCAAAGGTAATCAATATCCCCCTGCTCAACTCCTTCAATGGCTTCTCCTAGCTCTTGCCCATCCCTCCAACCTCCTCTGGACCATACATTCACTCTGTGGGCTCCAGCCATGATGCTCTCTCTCTCTCAAGACATATTTGAGCTTACTGTGCCCCTAAGAGCCTCGTACTTGCTGTTCTGTCTACCACTCTGCACATGCCTGCTCCTTTTCACCCTGCAGATCTTAAATATTACCTCAAGAAGACTTCTTCCTCACTCAGGTTAAGTGGCACCCTAACCCACTATCACACCACACTGCTTTCTTTCTTTCATAGTGCTTCATAGATCCTAAATGATTTCATCTTTTTCTTATCTGTCTCCTCCCATTAAAAAATAAATTTAAGAACCTCCTTCACTACCATATCAAGTGCTAGAATATAGTGCAATCTCAATAAATATCTGTTGAAGAAATACAACGAATGATGACACAATCCCTACTCAAGGTATAAGAGTGGGACAAACAATAATCAAAATAATTGCTAGGACAAGAGTATATACAAGGATCTAGGTGAATAAGAAAAGCAGAGTATTCACAATAGCTATGCCTGTGCTCCTTTCAGCAGCACATATACACACAATAGCAATGCCTAACATTCATTAAGTACTTCCTATGTTCCAGGTATTGTTCTAAGTATTTAATATGTATTATCTCATTTGAAATTCACAAGAACTCTGGAATAAAGAAACTATGATAGTCAACCAAAATGAGGCATGAAGATGTTATTAGTAACACTGCCCAAAGTCATACAGCTAGTAGGTAGAGGAGCTGGGATTCAAACCCAGAGCTGATCCAGGAAGGTTTCCCATAGGAGCAAGGTTTCATCTGAGTCTAAAGGACTTGCACAGACTGGCCAGGGCAAGACATGCTGGGAGAACAGAAAACTTCCTGGTAGAAAAAATAAGAATGTCCAGGTACACAGGCATGGAAAAGCAGGATACTCAGGGAATAGGTCAATCTCACACGCATAATATTGAAGACAGGAAGCCAGACGCAAAAAGGTGTATACTGTATGATTCTATTTGGTGCAGAAACAGGCAAGAGAAATCATAATAGCAGTTACTTTCAGGGGGTTAATGACCAAGAGAGGGCATGAGAGAGATTTCTGGGGTGCTAGAAACCTGTATCTTCATCTGGAAGACTGTTATAGGGGTATGCCCACTTTGCTAAATTAAGATTTGTGCACTTTACAGGATGTGTGTTATATTTAAATTTTAAAAAATTAAATGTAGGATTGGCCTAAAAACAAAAACACTTGTGATTTTTTAAGTGTGGGATTTTTTCAATGAGGCTTAATGCCTGTGAATAAGATAAGCAACAAAGAGAGGGATGCGGAAGAGTAGGACAATAAGATTTTATGTATAGCAATCAGGAATGAGATGGAGCTGTTCGAGAGATCAGAACAAGATCCAAGGGACAGTTGGGAATCACTGAGTCTTCCCCTAAACAAATAGATTCAGGTACAATAGCATTTATTGAATGTTCCTGTGTTTCTGGTGCTGAGCTAGGGTAACCCTAGCTGGGAATAAGACAGGTATGGAAACTGAAGCTAAGAAAGGTGACATGACTTGTCTGAGATCACATATCTCCTAACTACTGAAGTTATCTTTGTTAGAAACATCCCATTTGTGCTTCTAAGGGTTCCAAAACACTAAGTGTTGGCCTCGATTGTGGGAGAAGTTTGGGCTCAGAGGAAGTGAAGGAAAGGCCCTAGCGCTTTGGTGGTGGTGGTGGTTTCCTGCCTAGAAGACACACCCAGCTTCAAAATCACCACTCTGGGCAATCAAGTTGTTGCTAAGCACCAAGGGGGCCCTAGAGCTTTCAAGCAGACCTAGCACAGAGCTGTTAACCTTACTTCATTACAAGGTCAGATGCGAAACAGAGAGAAGCCAGCCACCCACATGAAGCCTTCTCTTTCTTCTTTGGTTTTATTTACTCTGCCATCCCCAGCCCTTACACAGTAACGAATAATCTAACCCCCTGCCCCCTCCCCAACGTAATACTTAATGGTCTCTCATGAACCCTAATTACATTCTCTAGAAGAAAAACACCTTAAAGGAGGGAGCAACCACGTCTCCTACAAAAATCAAACTGTTCCTTAAGGACCAGGCATGTGTAGGCTCTGTGTTGGAGGCCAAGAACATAGAGGTTGTCTTCAGAGCTCACAATCTGCCTGTAAACACAAACTTCGCCCTACAGTGTGATACTTAGATCAAAGCATCGCACATTGGGTACACAATTTATATTTGCTGATAGAATGGGGACTGAGAGAGAACTAAAGCTGAGGTTCTATGGGAGCTCACAGGAGGGCTTCAGATGCTATTGAGGCAGGCATCAAAGAAGGCTTCAGGAAGGTGACCATGCCTATCTGCGTCATAAAGAATGAATAGGAGTAGGCTGGCAGGTTGGGGGAGGGGCATTCCAGGCCAAGGAAAAATGTCCAATAAATGCATGGCAGTGGGTGGAAAATGTTTAGCAAAATAGTCAAGTCATTGTCAAGTGCACTGTACTGAGCTGCCCGTGGAAGCTGACCACACATGATGCTCTTGGGAAGGCCAGTTACACTTTAATTCTCCAGCTACCACCACCATTGTAGTGAACTCCTCACAGCCCCCACCCCTCCTGGAGTTGGCCTTCTCTCCAGCAACCAGGGCCTGGCACCCACTCACTGCTCAGGGAGTAGCTGCCCAACAAATGACATACTTTTCCATGGCACCAGCCAGTTGCTAACAATCTCGTATTACCTTGTGGTCTCAACACTGATTTGCACTACCAGCCATCTGGCAGGAGCATTTTTCAGTAACTAGATGAAGTTACTCTTTTGTAAAACTTGGAGTCAAAATGATCATAAAGGGAAAATTAGACATGCGATATTTTAGAAATATTTCCTTCTGGTCCCTCCATTTTCCTCATTCCCCATCACTCACAGAACTAAAAGGTGTCAGGGTTCTTGAGAATCATGATCTATATGTACACAAGAAATGACAATGAGACACTAGCAGTAACTGTGTAGTGCCAACCAAGTAGAGAAAGCACAGGAATCATCTCAGGGAGTGGCAATAGAGATAGGGAATTACTGTACTCCCAAGTCCCCAGAGCCCTTGAAACAATGAAATTGGTTTACTCTTTGATATCCAGGCAGTGTGACCTTGTGACAAGGGCATGGGGCTAGAGTCAGATGAAATGGAGATGAACTCCAGCTTCCCTTACTGGGTTTGTTTGGGGCACAAAATCTCACCTGTAAATTCACTTCCACGAGAAGGAGCTGGTATGACAGGGTTGCTGGGAGATTGCTGGGCAATCGCAAATTGAACCAGTTCTGGTTTTGGAACGTAAGGGTTGAGTCTGGCTCTGTCACTTACCTCTCTAAACCTCACTTATGTTTTAGAGATCTGACTCCATACCTAAATACTCTAACCTGCACTTTTTACTGTAAAGTATAAGGCTAGGTATTAGACAGACATATAAAGTACTATGAAACTGATACAAAAATGTTTTTAAAATAAATCTCTTTATATTGCTAGCAAAAGATTTCTAAGGCTTACTGGGCAAGAAAAATATATAATAAACATGCATAGCATTTTTTGTGTAAATAAGAAAGGGACGTGTGCACACACATGTGCTTATGTATCTGCTTACATATGTATAATTCATATTTTCTGGAAGGCACGTAAACTGTCAATGGGAAGAGAGCTTTTACATTTTCCTCTTATACCCTTCTATACTATTGAATTTTTCTATCCACATACAAATATATCTTTTCTCTTAAAAAATATCAATAGGAAATACCATACGATTTCACTTATATGCAGAATCTAAAGAACAAAAAGAACAAACTAATCAAAAACAAATTCACAAATATATACAATCTGGTGACAACCAGAGGGAACAGAGGTTGGAGAGCCGAGAGAAAGGAATGAAGGATTAAAGAAGTACAAATTAGTAGTTGACAGATGGCTACGAGGATGGGGATCATGGCATCGGGAATGCTGTTAGTATTAATGTAATGGCTAAGTGGAGAGCCAGAGGAGAGAAAGAGCATTTAAGGGGATTGTTTTATAAACTATATAAATATCTAACTAATGTTAGATATTTTTAGTATACTTGAAACTAACAATAAAATTTTTTTAAAAATCAATAGGAGTTACCTAGAAAATTTATGCACCATTTTTGTTTTCATACTTTTTCTCTATCAAATGAAGCCAAGAAATGTTATTTTAAATTGTAAAATAAAGATTTTTAAAAAGGTAAAAGAAACATTTTAAACATAGGAGATTCTCAAGAGACACTTGTAAAATTAACATTTCCAAACACGATAGAAAAAAGCCAAACTAGGCTCAGGTTTTTGCTCCAGGATGAGTGGCCATGTTCATTGCCTAAGGGTCATCTGTGGCATGTCTGTGATGAACTCTACTACTAAATCAGTGGTTCTCAACCACCACAAATTTGCCCTGAGAGGACATTTGCCAGTGTCTGGAGAAATTTTTGGTTGTGACACCTAGAAGGGTATACTGGCATCTAGTCAGCAGAGGCCAGGAATGCTGCTCAAGTTCCTATAATGCACAAGAGAAATAGCCACAAAAAACTATGTGGCCCCAGAGTACCATAGTAGAAAAATATCTGTGCTACATTCACTCAATTTAAAAAAATCTCAGCTCTTCAACTATCTTGCCATAAAATCCCTAAGGAGAAGACTTTTTGGTCTTTTACTTGCATGTAAAATTCTAGACCTCTGAAACAGGTAAGAAACTGGTACAGGCCAGTTTTAACACCAGGAGTTCCTGATCCCTGCAGACCATAGGAAATACCTTCAGAATGTTCCGAAGTATTGGAGATGCTAGGACCCTATCAAAGTTACTTACTTCTATGCCAATGCTACAATTACTTCAAGAACTTAGAAAAGCTTAACCTAGACGATAAGAGGCATAGTTCTTTTGCCTGTATATTCACTATTCCCCAAACATTATATAGGCTTTCACATTCCCATGCTTTTGCCCAAGATGTGCCTTCTGTGCAGTGAACTCCTTCCCACTCCTCAAGTTCAATTAAAATGTCACTTCCCTAACTTCGCTACTTCCTCTTTGCTTTTAACATGTTTTTAAAATGGGAAATATGTTTTCTTAGTGCTGTCTAAAAACCAGATACCAAAAAGACTAGTTTTATTCTAACATTTTTAATAATATATTTTGGTGGCTCCTTCCTCTCTCCTCGAAAACTATATATTCCCTTAAAACTAGGTTTTTTATTTGTATTATAGCATCTAGAAGAGTCCTAAAGGCGCACGAAGTACTAAACAAACACCAGTATGGAGCTAATCAGCCCCTAACCCAAAAGATTAGTTGCAAATTGGCACCAAGTTTGTTACCAGAGCAGATCTGCAAATCCAAGAGCCCAGCCAGAGGCAGAAAGGTTCTTCAGACTGGGTCATGCTGGGGAAGCAGCTGCTGTTTACTCTCTCACAACCATAGATACTGCTCGTCTCAACTGTCAACCAAAGTACAGGTCTCTGTACCCACAAAGCCAGGATGACCTGTTTCAGGAAGAGCAGAACACAACCGTCAGACGGCATTAGAGTGAGTTCTCTTGCAGGAAGACAAGCTGTAGAACAAAGGTGACGGAAATGGAGAAAGAGCAAATTGAAGAGCTCTGTATAAGAGTTACTTACCTCTTATGACCCCATTTTGTCCAATTTGAATTGACTTTGAAAACAAAGGACAGGCCTGTTCCTAGTTCCAAGCTCAGTGAATGCCATGGTCATAGCTCACATCTACTCCTGATAATTATCTCACCTTTTTCAAATGCTGACTACTAAGAGCTAAACTGGTAAATTACCACAGCACATTTTTATTAAGGACCAAACTTTAACAGATCAAGGACATCCCAAATGAGTTACTTCTTTGGATACATAAAAACAATAAATTAAAGCATGTCACAAAGTGCGAAAAAAGAGGCATTCAGCAGAGCAAAAACAAGCAGCAGGCTGATTGTCCTAACAAGAGAGCAAAGAAACTCCTTCTGGAGTTCAAGGTCCCAGGAAACAGAGCTGCCTCAGGCAAAAAGAGGTCCAGACGTGGGCTTTGATTGATTCTTATTACAACTAGTCAAAGGTAAGCTCAAAAAAAACAAAACAAAACAAAACAAAACAAAAAAACCGAGGTTCAGATTTCTGATTGCAATTGGATCTTGCAACAAAAAAGAACCTTTGGTTAGGTCTCACAAGTAGAAGCAAACGGTGAGACTTAGCCAGTGATTCTGACCCCAGGCTGACATCTCTGCGCCCAAGCTCTGAGCTCCTCAGGCAAGACAGCCTGGAATTGCTCCTGCACCAGCATTTCCACAATCTGCTCCTTTGTGTGAATATCAGGTCTCAGCCACTGTCCGGCGAGCTCCTGGAGATGTCTGAGGACATCCCTTGGCCCAGCCGCATCCTCATAGCGGAACTTTCTGAACCTCTGCCTGGAAGCTGCAGGGTTAGGAGGATTCCTTCGTGGCATGGCCTCAACATCTTCCATACAGTCTTCATCGAAGCTCTCTGGTGGATACCTAGAAGGCTCCCGTGGAAACTGGATCTGGGGAGCCGTTATTAGCATGTCTTCTGGCTCCTCAGCCACCATCTCATTTGGTGGTGGCATTATTTGACCATTCTGGACTTCTCTATTTCTTTGTGTCTCCGAGTATCCTTCGGTCTCCATTCTGGAACTCTGGAAAAGGATAAGACTCCTAGGCACAAAGAGAAAAGTCAGGGACAGCAAAAACAGACCAAGGCTGTTAAAATCACCCTGATCTCATGGATGTGGGCCAGGACCAGGGTCGATCAGCTCTCTACTGTTGACAGGTTTTTTTAATTTGTTTAAACACGTTTTTTTAATAAAGCTGCCAGAAATTGTTTTTGTTTCCTTTTGTTGAATCAACAGAT
>CM053502.1:9878983-9935926 GCA_028627145.1 Eidolon dupreanum | reverse complement strand
GATCTGAGTATTTGCTTCCTCCACCCACTTTTATGGAGCATTTGCAAAGTCCAAAAGAGATGCTTAGAGGAGAAAAAGATCTGTTTATTTACATCTACTCCACTGTCTTTTCCACCTCCTCCTATTTCATGAAGATGAAAAAATAGCAACTGCTAACTACTTTAGGAGCTACCATCAGGGTAGAGCCTAAGGCTCAAAAAAAAAAAAAAAGAAAGAAAGAAAGAAAAAGAAAAAAAAAGAAAATGAAAAAGCCTCTATGTTAAAATCAAGATCCCAAGCTCCCCCAATGTATGGGAAACTGAACTTGTCAGAATCTCCTGATGCTTGATAGCTCCAAGAATAGCAAACCAAGGGTAAGTAGGGGTCAAATACCTGCAACATGCCAGGAATAAAAGGTTCTGCTTAGAGTTAGGGTCCCAGTTCAAAAGAGGGGTTATTTATAGGAAAACCACATCCTATGTTAATCAATTTTTTAAAAAGGGGGGTGGGGGAGACTCAAATGACAGTGATGTCTAAACTTTCACATTAGGATATGTCCAATCAAGAGTATAACTCCTACGATATAGTCAGTTTTCAGAGAGCATCTTTTTTCATTAAGAACGAATTCCTCCCTGTCTACACATAAGTGTTGACATTTAAAATCATTCCCGTTTCTTGGGTAACAATTGAGCCCACAATCACCAACACTGACCAGCTGACCTGCATGAACTAGCTCTCAGCTCCTAATCACCTCTTCTCTAAAGCTTCCCTGAACCATTTTCTAGTATTGCTTCTAAACCCTTGAATATTCTTGGAGTACAGCAACTCTATTATCTGGGGTTTTGCTCATCCTCAAAAGTTGTTATTAACTAGAGTGATGAGAGCAAAAACAAAACAGTACCACAACTCAGGGGTGCTTTGGATAAAAAGGAAATATTTAGTCAAGGAGAGGTTAGATGAAACATTGTGGGAAAGAAAAATCTGGGAAAAACCAGTGACTGTCGACAGGGAAATGATTAAATAGCCATTCAATGAGATATTGTGCAGCCTTGTAAAGAATGAAGTAGGTCTATGAGTGTCAATGTGAAGGTATCCATAACTCATCACCCCATGACAAAGGTATAAATCAACATGTGTAGTATGATCTCATCTGTGGAAATTAAAAGCACCCACAGATAAGCTTCTAGTACCGGATTTACTCACAAATACCTGGTTAGCAAATAAATTGTGTTTACTTCTGAGGGGCAGGAACCAAAAGAGGGAAACATTTTTCATTTAATATTTTCTGTATTGTTTTCTTCTTAACCACACGATGTATTACTCTCATAGAACTCAAACGAGAGAAAATTTTTCAGGCTTTCCCTTCCTGCCCAAAACCTTTCTGAGTGAAAAACCCCTAACTCACTTGGGAAAACACCTTTTCTGTATTCTAGTTTCCAGTATTGAGGACTTTACAACCCCAGCTTCTATGAAAAGTCTCACTTATCAGGAGGCCAGTTCTCAAGGTTGGCTCTGAAAGATGGACCTAGCTATAAATCCTATCAGTTTTAAACCGCCTGCCAGACACAGTGCTTAACCTCACCAGTTAACTAACTCGTTTTCTGAGCCCTTACTTCCTGACACTATGCTGAGCATTTTACATTCTCTTCTACATGCTCCTCTTAGCCACTCAGGTTAAAATCCAGATACGACTCTCTACTGCCCCACTTGTCTCTATTAATAACAGCAACAGCTGCTACCACTGAATTTTACAGGCCAGACACTCCGCAGCTCTTCCTCATCCAATCCTCCTGATAACCCAGTAGGACGGTTACTGTGATTTCCATTCAGATAAGCAAACTGAGGCTCGGAAAGAGGGACTTGCCCGAAGTCACAAGGCTAAGAGGTGGTGGGAACACAGCTGGCGTCTAGATGGGGAATTGAGCCCGACTCCTCCCACCAATATGGGCGCGGCTCAGACGGCCTAGGTTGGGCTGGAAAATGCGCTTCTGGGGATCCAGAATCGGGACGTCCTCCTCCTGAGATGAAGCGAAGCCCAAGGCCACGCCAGGCCAAGCAGACCGCAGATTGCAAGGGCAGACCCTCCTAGGGCCGGCCGACACTGTGGCCCCCGCTCCCAACAGACCGCGCGCGGAGAAGGGAAGCGGAAGGCAGGAGAAGGGGCCGTTCACCTGCGCAGGTGTCACCTCGAAGGGCGGGGAAAGGGGGACCACAAGCCCCACAACCGACTTCAGGAAAAAGAAACCACCTCCTCCGCGTAGAGGTTTGTAGCCCACCGCCGGAACCGGAAGTTATAGCCTCCCCGGAAGTTGGAAGTGGTAGGATACTAGGTTCGATTGAAGGGGAGCGGGTCGCTCTAGGCCTCGGCGGCGCTACACAGCTTCATGGTTTTAACCCGTGGTGGTACGTTTGGCTTCCTCAGTCCTTAGTCCTTGCTTCCTTGCGGAGCTTTGTGTACAACTTAGGCAGCTTTTACGCTTCGGGTAAGTTCTTTGTTTTTCTGAGCCGCAATTTACCTAACTGCAAAATGGAAAGAGGATGAAGCGGGAATTGAGACATTTAGGAGCCCGCCGGCAGCTGAGTCAGCGCCGCACCCAGAAGTTACACCCTTGAGTTTTTGCACCACCCAGAGGGGAAAAAAAAGGGCTGGGTGGCTCCCATTTGGAGACTGATTCTGTATGGCACCTCATGGAATCACTCCACATAATGCATTGGACACAGTCTGTTAAGTACCCCTGTCTCAGTCTACCCAGACATGGTGGGCATGGGGTTTTTACAGTCTATCCAGGGAGAGACCCTATACAGATAGGGGGCTCAATCTGAGCCCCTTGTGCCTGTTCCCCCAAGACTTTCCAATTGCTGATGGTTAAGAACTGAAGTTTTAAGTCATACTGAGCCTGGGTTTAAGTCTGGGCACACCAGTCATCTTATATAGCACAGCCTGTAAGAGGAAGTGCAAAGATGCTAACCAAAGCAGCCCTGCCACCTGGCTTTTAACCCTGAAGGAGAAGGGACTTGGCTGTTAGGAGGAGGCGCTCAGGTGGCTCAGCTCTCTTTTTATTGGCCTATCCAAATGGGACAGGCAAGGGAATTAAGAGGGGCACCCCAAAGCACCTTGCTGGGTTACCACCCCCAAGAGTCCATGTGTCTAGGGAAGAGAAGACGTGCCTTTCATCTACACTGCCACTGGTGGTCAGTGAACTCCTAGATGGCCAGTTACTCCAGTGGCTGGAGAACCAGGGCTTTTTGCTATGGCCCCACCCCTACCTCTCCTAGCAACTGTGGGCCTTTTCCCCACTCACTCATATAATGAAGTTTTCACCTTTCACTTCTTCTCAGCCTTGGTTTCCCCATCTGTAAAATGAGAAGGTTGGACTAGATTAAAGACTTCCAATTGTCCTGTCTCCAGCAGCTAAAACTAAGCATAGCCTAGGCAAACATTTGTTGAATGACTAAGTGAGTAAATGAATGAAGAGAGAAAGCTTGAATTTTATGATAAAGCCAATCTGATAAAGACCACCAGGGGCACAGGTGTAGTTTTAGCAAAGTTAGGTTTATTAACTTGATGCAGCAAGCACCCCCAGAGGAACCATGGTGTGTCTCACTAAATAAAGGAAGAAACAGGCTTATCATAGGATTTGGGAGGAGAGTGGAATTTAGATGAAATTGAAATGAAGCAGTGTTGATAGGCTCAAAGCAAATCTGGCTGTGTGCAAAGGGTTAACATCTGGCTTGAGCTGAGAAGTGGACTCATAGTCCTGTTTCCTTGAACACCACAGAGTTAAGATAAATATATAAACTTGTGTCCAAAAACCCCTTATCTGAGGCTCTGCACCTGGGTTGGTAATCCAGGCTGCTTCTCTGTGTCAAATCTGGCTCCAACCCACTAGACAAGAGGGAGATATTTCATTCTCATTGATATGATTTCAAACAGCGAAGTTTCTCAGCACTACGACGTCTTCAATGTTAATGGACAAGAGAAGATTTAACAGATTCACATTTGACAGGAATCCCTTGATGTGAGGGCTACTGAGAGCTCCAATCTTCCCATCTTAATGTAATCTCAGCTCCTGGGGCCCCACATCACTCTTGGCCTCCATTAGACTACTGAGTCAAGCCTTCATACCTGCTTGGGTGTACTTGTCAGCTCTCCAGCCAAACTGTGGCCTCATTGAGGACCTGGCCCAAGTTTGGATTATTTTCTGCTGCCCGTGCCTAGCATAGGATACCAGTAGGTGCTCAATTCATGTCCATCGAATCTGTCAACAGGTTTTTCAAATGCAAAAAAAAAGCGGAAGGAAGCATATCAAAATGATAGTAGCAGCTGTGTAAGGGAAGCAAGAATGTGTGTGATTTAAAAAACTTTCCCAAAATAGAAACTTCTAAAATGTAGCCCATATTAATGTGCTGAAAAAGGAAAAGAGGATGGACTTGTTGACTCTTTTAAGATTAAAAAATGAATTCTTGACACCTTAATGATTTTAAAATGAGAACTAAATTGTTAACATATTATTTAAAAGAGAGCATTGTAATACTGATTCTTTCTCATTTTTAAAAGGGAATTAAAGTATCGATATTGTGCTTTTTCAAAAAGTGGCTTGTTCTTCATGATTTAGAAAACAACAATAAATTGTTAGTGTTGACACTAATCATTATTCAAAATTAAATTATTGACTATGGTTTTTAAAGAATTTGATATTGTTGTGACTTGGAGATTAAACTAAAGGAAATTGAATTATTGATAAAATTGTTGGCATTTTTAGGTAAGATTTCCTCTACTGCCCATGTACGAGAGGGGTGTCATAGCAGTTCTCAGCCTCCTCCTGAGGCTGGCTGGAGGCCCCTTGAGGGTCCACTGCCCAGCCACAGGGTGGAGTTTTACATATTTGATTGTCCTTTATCATAAATTATTTTGGAAAATTGTCCCAGGGCCCCTCCCTGACCCATTAGGAAGAAGTAGATACGCAGCTTTTGCAACCCCGCAGTGCCTTGGGAACACCTGACAGTTACATATGTCACCTGGCACTGTTTGTCTCAGTACAAATAATTAACATATACTGGTTCCAGAATTTTTCCCATCCTGTCCCACATTCCCATGACGCAAAGGTGTCTGCTTTGCTTGACAAAATTCCTTCTTTGCCCTCACTCAGGCCTTGCCATACCAGCTTTTGGGCTTTCGTAGGAACCGGAGTGGCAATAAGGGCTGTAGGAGAGTTCTGTGGGGGAGACTGGAGATTCCAGGAGTGGTTTTAGGAGAAAATTGTGGGGCATTTTCAGCACAGTGTGCGCATCTCTGTGTGTGCCTGCTCCCTCCTACCCATTCAAGGGCTCTCCCCAGGTTGTCCTACTCACCTTTGTACTCCCAGCCCTGAACTTGCCACAAAGAAGGTGCTAGTAAACCTTTAATAGATGATTCTGTTATGCTCATTTCTATCTAATTAATGAGCCCTTTCAGGGCAGGAACCACTTTATCTTCCCCCTCTGAGCCTTCCTCTGGAACAAGGAATGAATGTTTGTTGAATGAATGAATGAATGAATGACCAACCACAGTTCTCCTTCCCTAGCCCATCAATGGAAGCAGAAAACACATGGCCCTTCCCTCTCCACTATGAGCTTCCCAAGGAACTGGCAAAGCCAGGTTTTCTGCAGATTCTACCATGTTTTTGTGTCTGCGTTGTATGGCTATATAGGATGATCAACTTCCCATGGCTCTCCAGTTTTAGCACTGAAAGTCCCATGTCCTGGGAACACCCTCAGTCCCAAGCAAACTGGGATGTTTGGTCACCCTATAGCAACTCCCTTCTTCTCTCTCTGCCTCGTTTTTTTCTCATCTTTGTATGAGAGTGTTGGATCTGGTCTTGTCTCTGCATATCAGATCTAAGATTTTAAAAACAGGCTGGAAGGAGAAAAGTGAATCGAAGAAG
This sequence comes from Eidolon dupreanum, assembly GCA_028627145.1. NCBI lineage: Eukaryota > Metazoa > Chordata > Mammalia > Chiroptera > Pteropodidae > Eidolon > Eidolon dupreanum. The sequence continues at coordinate 9,930,023 of CM053502.1, read as the reverse complement.
GAGGCAAGACTCAAGTTGGGATTTTCTAAGAGGCTTTTATTTTTTTGGCAAAGAGCGTGGATCAGTACTGCCAGCCAGACCTTGGTTCTAGTTGCTTGCTATGGTCTGGAAAAGAAGAGGGGGGAAAACCCAGAATAGTCTAGTGAGGAGCACAATGTTCTGAAGCCAGGTGGAACTGGGTTCAACTCCCAGCCATGCCCCTCATTAGCTGTGTGACCCGGGAGAGTAACTTGATCTGAGCCTCAGTTTGCTCATCTGTATAATAGGGATAATCATAATAGTCACTTCATGGGGAGGTTTAATTAAATTATTAGCTCAGGGGTTCATCACGGTACCAGGCACATATTTAAGTAGTCTATAAATGGTGACTGTCACTGTTAGGAACATTTATTAATCCTCCCAGATGAGATTTGCATTCTCATTGGGGCCTGAGCCTTCCCTATCGCAGCTCTCACATTTATCACTCATTTAATCATCTGTCCTTCGTGAGGCAGCAGCCCTTTAACACATCGCTCTGTCCTCCATGACAAGAAAAGACCGGGACCAGAGGAGGCACTTCATAAACACTTGTTGAAATAAGAAAGTTCAAAAGCAGTTCAAAGCTCCACCCAGAAGCCATCACAGTTCTTGGGCCCATGTTGTAGCAGAAAACATCCCCAAACCCTCTGTAATGTCCCCAGGGGCCTCTCCACTGCTGACCTTCTACGACCCTTTGAGCCCCTCCTCAAGATCTACTGTTCTTACTCAGCCCCCCAACACCCCTCACGGCTCGCCTCCCTGCTCACCTCCTCAATCCAGTCATTAAAGGCCGAGACACGCGTAAACACAGTGGGCTTCTTGCGGGTGTTGCAGCCAAGGGCAGAAACAAAGCTGGTCACACCGTGGACCTGCCAGGAGCCATCTGCAGCGGGGCAGTTGAGGGGTCCTCCAGAGTCACCCTGGAATGGTCAGAGAGTGGTAGGGGGCTGAGCCATGTCTGAGCTTTATGGAATTTGTCCAGACTTTGGGGATTTCGAGAAATCTGTATTACTTGACCTCTGTGAGTCTCAGTTTATTCATTTGTGATCGGACATGGTATCTGTCTGATGGGATCATATGAGAATTAAATGAGATGATAAATATATGATCTTAATGCCTAATAGAAAGGAAGCAATCAATAAGTGGTAGTTCCCATTATTAGTACCACAGTTAACTATTAAGATTATTTTTCATACTCACTTATAATACAATGAGAGTTTGGTATAATTATAACTTCAAGACAACAGAGTTGAAGGTGACCTTAGAAGTCGTAAGGTCAATATCCTTTGCTGTGCTGAAGGGGAAGCTTGAAGACCAGGGAGGGACAGTGATTTGCCCAGGTCAAGTCAGTGTGTGAGCTGGAACTAGAATCCAGAGGTTTTGACTCCCAGGCCAGGGCTGTGTGTCTGCACTATGCTCACTCCCTCCCAGTCCTGCCTGGCCTGGAGGCTGAATGGGGCAGCAGGACATGATTTCCCCTACGCCTTTAGGCAAATGGCAGCAGTACCCTGGGACCCTGCCCGCCCAGCTGAATGGCTATAGCCCAGCACCACCTCAGGCAGAGGAGAGCTGACTCACATTGCACCCAGAGCGGGTGTCCCCACCGGCGCACACCATGGTCTTCTTCACAGAGATGCCCCACCAGTCCCACTTGGAGCAGTGCTGATAGTCTACCACGGGCAGCAGGGCCTGCTGCAGCTTGTCTGGGAGTGGCCCATTAGCTGTGGGGATAGAGAGCACTGAGTAGGGCGGTCATGGGGTACAGGGCTTGGGCTGGGGGCTGGGAGTCAGGGCTGGGAGCCCCAGAGTGGGATGGGAGGTCTGAAGCAAGCAGCTCTTCTGATGGAGAAGATGGGGGACTCTCCTCCCGCCAGGTTATATGGTCCTGCCTGCTTTAGAGATCTGCACCTGGCACACAGGAGACAATAAAAAATGTTCGATTGAGCACATTCATGTTTGGGAGGGTTGGCGGGGAGAAAGCTGCTTTTGAAGGAGCAATGTGAAAAAAATGCAAAGACTGGCCCTGGTATTGCCCTCAATCTTAGTCCCCAGGCCCTGTCTTCCTGCCCACTGCCACTGTGGCCAGCTGGACGGATCAGCACATACTATAGAGACGGCCCCAGCCGCTGATGTAGCAGGGTGCCTCATTTGGCAGGATGTCGCCGGCAGGAGGGAGGCAGGCAAGCTGGACTGAGTCTCCCAGCTGGGCAGGGCGAGAGAGCTTGATGAGGGCAATGTCGTTGCTGGGGAAGAGAGAAGAGTCATGAAGACTGGTCCTGCTGCCAGACTGAGTCCCACCTCCAGGTCTTTGCTCCAGGTATTTCGCTGCTGGGCTGCCCCTGCTGCTCCTTTCCCCTCCGACGCCCACGCATTCTTAAGGCTAAGCAACCTTAGGAAGCCCTGCCAGTCCCTTCAGTGCACACTCAAATGACCCCTTGGCCTTCACAGTTGTCCTCTGCTTTTACATCAGTGGTTCTCACACCCCAGCTGCATCAGAATCACCAGCAAGACTTGTTAAAACACGGGTTGCCGGGCACTGCCCCCTTCCCAGGTTTCTGATGCAGGGGGTCTTGTATTCAGATTTCTAACAAGTTCCCAGGGGATGCTGATGCTGCTAGCCTGGGGACCACACTTCGATAACCCCCGCTCTCAGTCTTCATCCACCTGCTTGTCACTCAATCATCTCACCTGGGTCCAAGTTTTCTCTCCAGTTACCCCAAAAGCCCCGTGAAGACAGGTCAAGGTCTTGATCATCACAACCCCTCACTCCTGCACTGCTCTATACTCTTCTTTGACCCTCTCACCGGAAAAGAGCTAAGCCACCCAGACACACAATTTTGCCTATGATTCAGGGACTTAAGAGGCCCCACTTTGTGTCCTCACCCAGTGATTATCTCCTTGGCCTTCACAACCACCCAGGAAGCCCAGAAGTTCACCCTTGACAAGTGGTAAAACAGGCTTAGAGGAGGGCAGTGACTTGCCTAGGCCCCACAGAGACTTAGCGCTGGAGCCTGACTCTCAGTCCCCTGCTCCTCCTTTTGCCCATAGTCCCAGGAACCCAGAATGCACTGGGTGAATGCCTGTTGAATGGAGGAACCCTTGGATTTGAGAAAGGGGGTGTGTCAGAGGAGTCCTGGGTTCTGAGACCAGCTAGCCAAATGGCCTCTGGGGAGTCCCTGCCCCTCCTTAGGCCCTGCAGTCCTCTCCATAGACAGAAAGGTTTTGTGTAGACAGTCCTTAAAAGCTCTGCTGGTTGCGCCCCTCAGTGTGTGGGACCTACGCATAGGCAATTGGACCCAGCCCCACTCACCCTGAGAGTCTCCTCAGAATCAGCTTTGGGTCACAGAGGGATGTGTACAGGAGCTCCTAGGTTCCAAGCCTGAGAGTTCACTTACCCACAGGCCACGCAGTTGGAGTTCCAGAGGGGGTGCACGAAGAGGTCCTCAGCGTTGATAGGGATCACCTGCTCAGAGCCCTCGTTCTCAGCCCGGTCATACTCTCCCAACACTACCTGGTAGGTCAGGGAGCTCCTGCCAGTGGAGGTAAGGTCAGTCCAGGCCTGACTGGCCTCCTTCCCTCCCTCCCAGTCACCCACCATTCTGGTCTGCCTGGGTCTCATGCAGGGACAGGGGCAAGTGAGAGAACTCACGAGATGCAGTGGCCTGCGGTCATGACCCAGCTGGGGGCAATGAGGCTGCCACCACAGGTGTGGTAGAAGGCTCCATTCTTCTCATACTGAAGGGAAACCTGGTGGCCAAGTAGGGAGAAGTCTGAGTGGTGTGGAGCCCAGGATAACGGTTGCTCCCCATGGCTGTGTAGGTCGTGCACCACACAACCCCGAAGGGCATCATTCGTGCATAAGGAATGATGCCCTCTGGAAATGTGCAGTGTGCAACCTATACAACTGCCCATGGTGGCCCTGTCACTTTTCCACTAGAATCACATTCTGACTCTCCAAAGCCCTCCAACCCTTAGCCCTAGGACCTCAACATTCTCTGTCCTCCAGGATATCTCCAGACCCTCTGTCTCTTGAAAGCCCTACGGCCCTCTGTTCTATTAGGCCTGAGTTCTTCTGAACTTCAGTTCTTTCATGGCCCCTTGGGCCCTCTGAGGCACAATCCTCCCCAAATCCTTTGCCTCTCTTCTCATTTCCTATATTCTAATTTTCAAACACTCCATCTAAACCAGAGGTTGGCAAACTATAACCTGTGGGCCAAATCTGGCCAATGGTCTGTTGTACATAAGATTATTGGAAAATAGTCATACTCATTCATTTATGTATAATCTATGTATAATAATCATTCATTTATGTATAATCTATTACTGCTTTTATCCTCAATGGCAGACTGAGTTAAATCATTGCAATATAACTGTATGACCGACAAAGTCTAAAATATTCACTCTCTGGTCCTTTATAGCAGGAGTCCCGCACCCCTGGGCCATGGACCAGTACCGGTCCATGGTCTATTTGAAACCAGGTTGCACAGCAGGAGGTGAGTGGTGGGTCAGCAAGTAAAGCTTCATCTGTATTTGCAGCCACTCCCCAGCACTAGCATCACTACCTCAGCTCTACCTCAGATCATCAGGCATTAGATTCTCATAGGAGCACTCGTCCCCGGTGCCGAAAAGGTTGGAGACCGCTGCTTTATAGAACAAACTAGCTGGCCCCTGCTGTAGACGAGTGCCATCCAACAGAATTTTCTGTGACGATGGAAATGTTCTGTAATTTGGCTTCCCAATATGGTAGCCACTGGTCTAGCCCTCTGTGCCTCCCCTCCACTGACCTCTATAAAGCTCGTCATCCATATATTTATCTTATAGCTCTTTTACATAATTTGAGAAGTCTAGAAATGAGTCCCCAGAATCTCCCTCGCCAAACATGGAGCCTGAAATTCCACTTAGTGTACCAACATTTGGATTAAACATTGCCATCTCCCCAGATTCCACTTTTAACTTGCAAATACCCCATATCTAATGGGCAAAACTTCCACATGGAATAGATTGTCCAAGGGTTTCCTGGCCTTTGGAAGCTGAAATGGATACTGGAAGCACAGCAATGGGCTCAAGACTGGATGCCTTGTAGTCAGAGCATGGGGTGCCTATGGTAGGAAATGCTGCCACCAGTATTGCTCTTACCTGCCAGGGCCAGCTGTAGGGGACTGCATCTTCACCATTGACTACACGGCTGGAGGGGTTGTAGGAAGGTCGGCCACAGCCTGAGGCTGGAGGGGAGAGTAGAGGTGTCAATCAGCCAGAGGGTTCCCCAAAATCGAAGAAGAGGCCTGGGTCCCAGTTCCAGCTGTGCCACAAACTGGCTATGTGACCCCATGCAAGCCCCCTCCCCTCTCTGGATTTCAGTAGCCACATGTGCACAGAGAGTATTTGGAATAAAGCAAGGGTTTCCTGAGTCCCAGGAGTCCAGGATGGAGAGGAACATAAGGCCTCCTTCCACGGTAGGATTAAAGGCGCTGGTGCACTGAGACCACCAGTGCCTAGAGCCCAAGGGTCTTCAAGAAGTGATAGCTATCATCATGAAGAAAGGCAGCTTTGGAGTAAGACTGGGTTTAAAGTACAGCTCTGCCCCTCGTTTTAAGATGGGCTACTTTATTTCTCTAAGGATCAGGTATGGGGTTAATAACAACACTTACTTTATGGGGCTGTTGTGAGGATTACATGAGATAATAGAAGAAAAGATCCTTAGCATTCTACTTGGCATATAGTAAGCACTCAATAAAACCATTTACACAGGTGGCATTGAATGTCAGTCAAGGGAGGATGCTTGGAGGAAGTGTCCCTGGGCTGGAATGTAATATGGCAGAGAAACAAGGAAAAGGCATGATCACAGAATATGGAGCAAGGTAGGGGGAGTGCGAGAGGAGAGTTAAAGAGTTAAGCAGAAGAGCAGAAATTCCAACCAAAGCAGTCTAACCACAGAGCCCGAACTCTTTGCCATTAAATGTTATTCACTGCCCCATCAAGGATTCCCACCATAGCCCTTTGGGTTCCCCAATTTTTCTTCTAAGCTCATCCATCCATAGCTCCCCCTCCATTCTCCTGCTCCAGCACCAAGCCAAAAGCCCTGACGATCGTGCCCTAGGTATAAGCTGAGGACCCCTCCTGTGGAACTATGTATTGGGGTCGGGAGACCCAGGGCAGGTGGCAGATTTCAAGGGCTCAGTGAAGCACAAAACAGGCTGGGGTCTTACCAAGAGCCACAAATAGCAGGGAACTTAGCAGCTGGAACATCTTAAGGTTTGGGGTGATAGGAAAGACACAGAGCCTGGGACTCTAATATAGGGCAGAAGGCAGGTGGTAGGGGGCTGGACTGGGCCCCATTTCCGGAACAGATGGTGGAAGGCCAGGTCTCCCATGGTACAAGGCCACAGTCTTACCCACTGCAGATGGAAATGACAGCCAATGGCAGGAATCAGAGTTCCCTCCAACATGTGGTTACACAAGTGGCATTGAATGGCCAGCTGATAACAGGGGATGAGGAAGGAAATTTCACATCAGAACAAGCCAGCTTCTTCCAGGAAAGAACGTGGGCTCTAGAACTGATCAGACCTGGGTTCAGATCCTGCCACCTCCAAGCTCTGCAAACTTGGGCACATGGCTTACCTTCTCTGAGCCTCCGATTTCTCATCTCTAACATGGGATTAGTATCCACCTGAAAAAAAAAAATTGTCAAGTACTTACTCCATATCACACTGTTTTAGGGGATGCAGCCATGAACAAGACATGGTCCCAGATCTCTTGGAGTTTAAGTCTAATAGAGGAGACAATGAAAAATCAACAAAAAATAAGGGAAGACTCTTTCTGATTGTGGTGGTAGGTGCAGTAAAGAAAATGACACGTGAGTAACCGGCATAGGAATGGGAGTAACTCACTTAGATGGGGGACCAGGGAGAGTGACATCTGGACTGAAGAGGTACTGTTTGAGTGCGTCCTAGAGGACAAGTAAAAGCCAGCTGTGGGAAGCCCTGAAGGAACAGCACGCCAGGTGGAGAGGACAGCAAATGCAAATGCCTGGGGGATGGAATGGGCTTGGCTTCTTCAAAGAAAGGGCACTCAGTGTGGCAAGAGCTTAGAAGTCAAGTGGTGGAGGGTGACGTCAAAGAAGAGGCAACTCCTAAAGCTGAATTCACCTATGATCCAGTGGTTCCACTCCTAGTACCGACCCTTGAGAAAATCTTGCACATGTGCCCCAGGAGGCATGTGCAAGAACATTCTGGCAGCCCTCCCCTCAGTCCTCAACTGCAAAGACCTAGAAACGACTGAGATGTCCCTCAAGGAAAATGGATGAATGTGTGCAGGGCAGTCACAGAATGGAGTATTATTGATCAGCAGTCAAAAAGAGTGAATCACAGTGACACTTGCAATGTAGGCAACTCCTAGGAAAGAAAGAACAAAAGAAAGGTCCTGGGAGATTAAACGCAGTTTAATAGACTTAAAAAACGACTAAAAAATTTAAATACACTTTTAAAGGGATACCAATAGGTGGATAAAACTGTCTAAAAAGGCAAGCAAAGACATGATGGGCATAGGGTTCTGGATGATGGCTGGCTCAGGCCTGTGGTAAGGACAAGGAGGATAGATTAGATGTTGCTAGAATGTCTAACTTTATTTGGTAGTTTTTGTTTTGTTTTAGCTTTAGTGAAGGTTAGTTTACATACAATAAAATTCTCCCGTGTTAACTGTAAAATTAATGTTCTGACAAACATACGGTCATGTAACCACCACCATAATTGTGATACAGAACATTTTCATTACTCAAAACTTCCCTCCTGCCTAGTCTCACTCTGTCCCACTCCCACACCTGGCCCCTGGCAAGCAATGATCTGCTTTCTGTCACTACAGTCTTGCCTTTTCTAGAATCTTTACTGTGAATGGAAGACACAGTATGTATCTTTTGTTTCTGTGTGTCTTCTACTTAGCATAATGCTTTCAAGATCCATCCATGCCATTGTTAGATGTGTTTTTGAAGGTGCTAAATACATTATTTAAAATAACTATACATCTAATGTAATAAAAGTGGCCCATGAGTGAACTAATGATACCTAAAACGATGAGAGAGCATCATGGGCTGAGGCTTATGATTTATCATATTCTATTACCTGAAAGAGAGAGAAAATAGGATGAGAGAAAGTGGTGGGTGAAGGGCATATTCTTTAGGGTTTCTTAGCAGGTCAGTTAAAAAGGAGTTGGGTCTGTAGCCTAAGCATAAGAAGAAAGCCATGGGGAAGGAGGAAGAGGGAGGTGATTAAGTACAGGAAGGACCTGGAATCTAATTTATACTTGAAAAAAATCTCTTCCTGGGTGCTGTGTGCAGGATTGTGGGTGAGAGAGAGGGGGACCAGCTGGAGCTATTTCGGAGATGGGGTGAAACGGGGGTGAGGGGTGGAGTAGGGCTTGGCCTTGAGCAGTAGAGATGGAAATGGACAGATAGGGTGGGATCAGAGTGTATTTTGGAGACAGAGCCATACCTGAGATCACCTCTGTGACATGTGAAGCAATGCCTGGCACAAAGTCAGTGAACTTAGTTCACATTAATTCGTAGAACAGACTTAGCACATCCTTATTGGCTGTTGGAAATAGACTCCCAGGCCAGGGCTGGCATGCTACAGGTGCTCAACAAATACCTGCTAAATAAGGCTGACTGGCCCTGCAGACTCTCCTGAGTAATCCTTGTCACTCCTCAACAGGTAGTGCTCTAAGAATGGGCAGACTCCTTCCTGCTAGTGGTACTGACTCAACATAGAGCCCTCCTTGGGGGATCCTATGTTCTGGAAGCAAGAGAGGAGGTCAATGCATAGCTGCTTTAGATGGATCCCTCATGGCGGGAAGACAAGCATTAGCTGGACAGGTTCTCTTCCAGTAGTTTAACACCGTTTTTATGGAGTTAAAAACAACTAAAAACTTTATACTTTTTAAGGAATACAAATAGGTGGATAAAACTGTATAAAAAGGCAAGCAAAAGCATGATGGACCTAGGATTCGGTAGTGCACCCCCTCCCCTCAAAGGACTGCCACTCCAATAACCTAGGCGGGAGAAAAGTGTATGGACACAACAGAAGAAGCAGCTGTGAAAATCCTTCAAACTCTGATAAAAATAGCCATGCCCTCCCTTATCACCTGTTCCTTAATGGGCCTGGACTTGTTTATTTGCTCAGCTTTAAAGCTCAATGTCATTTCTCAGACTCTGAGCTGAGGAATAAAGAGGGAGGGCGAAGAGGTGGGTGGGGGAATGGGAGGGGCAACTCAGACACTGAGATTCCACGGGAAATCTGAAACAGAGCCTGAAATGATCTAATTGTCTAACCCATCTCTTCTGTCTGACAGTTGGGGAAATGAAAACCCAGAGAATAGCGAGGTCTGACCTGGCAGTGAGTAATCCACCCATGTCCCCTAACTTCGCACAATAAGCTGCCCCAGCCTTTCTCCAGGTGGCCTTCAGCAGGTCCCAGCCTTTCTGTGGGCTCTGCAGACAGATTTGCAGCCACCGTAGCCCTCTGCCCTCCAGAGTGACTGTCCCATCACACTGTCAGTTCATCTCACCTTCAGGCCTTATGGACACACTGTCAGCTGTACTGCTGAATAACCCTCTGGGGGTTTTCTGGCCTAGGAGCAGATGAAACAAAATCCCTAAAGATAATCCTCCTCCTAATCCCTGAGAAGAGGGAGCTGATCAGGGACTCTGGAGTCCTCAAGCATAAATCAAGCCACGTCCTGAGAAAGAGGTGGCAGTCCGGGTGCACAAGAGCCTATGGGGAGTAACGAGGCAGGTCTAGGGAGGGGAAGGAGGGTGGAGTGGCTGGGGAGCTTTGTTCTTGGGGTTCAGGGTTCCATTATTTCAAGTTCTGACATGATGAGAATCTCCATGAGGATAAAACTTTCTCTTATTCACCTTTGGATACCCAGTGCCTAGAAGGGGCCTGGCACATCATAGATACTCAACGATATCCATATTACATTAAAGGAGAGAAGGAAGGAAGGAAGGAAGGAAGGAAGGAAGGAAGGAAGGAAGGAAGGAAGGAAGGAAGGAAGGAAGGAAAGGAGGGAGGGAGGGAGGGAGGGAAGGAAGGAAGCTATCGGACTCCTCACACTCTTGCCTCTTCTTACCCTGAAAGTACAGTTGACCCTGACGTTCATAAAGGGCTCACCTGGAGGCTGCCCCATCTGTGTGTCCAGGAGAAGCTCAGCCACAGCATTGGGGTGGCGGTTCTGAAGAGCAGCATTCAAAAGGATATTAACAGATGTTCTATAACGAATGGACCCATAAGAATGGAGCCCCAAAAGGTGAGGTTTTTCATCTGCTTTTGTTCATGGCTGTGGCCACAGCTCTCAGGACAGAAACCAACTAGCACTCAATAAAGAATCAAAAGTCAAACGGGATTGGAAAATATGGGATTAAATGAAGTTCTTTCCTGCAGGACTTCTCAGGTGCCAATGTTCCTTGTGAATCACACACGGTGATCTTAAGTCCAGGACTCTCTGGTACCTTATTGCTCTGAAGTTCCCCACTACTAGCCCCATCCCCCTTGGATGGGACAGCCCGGCCTCAGGGATGGGTAAGGAGGCCCGCGATCAAGCAAATGCCCCATCTGTCCTGTAATGGCACTGAGAAGTCACTGAAGAGACCCAGGGCTTGGACCACATGAAGGTGGCTGTTCTCCCAAGAAAGCCACCGCCTCAGCCGGGACCCGAGGAGATTGTTGAGCAATGACACTGGGGAGGGATGGAGAGCAGGGACAGCCTTCTTCCCAAAGCCAATGCTCTACCTTCTTGGGCCTGAGCAGGAGTCGGGTGGGAGGGACTCCCCCACTTCCTCCAGCCTCTGGGAGAAGGAGGTGTGACCCGCCCCCCTTTCCTCTGCTCTCATTCCACTGCCCTCCTGGCAAGTACACATTCAGCAAATATTTATCCAACACCTACTGGATTCCAGGCATTGTCCTGGTCAGCAGGGATCCTTCTGAGATGACAGATGACAAAGTCTTCCTGAGCTCACAGCCAGCAAGGGGAGTGTCACGGCAGGAATTCCATGTCAGTCTGCTGGATACTCTCCATCTGCTCTCCATTGGCCTCTACCTGGCTCCACCCTAGCTGCTGGCTGACCTGATAGATAGCATCAGTAGGGTCCTTTGTCCTTGGCTTGATTCAGTCAATGGAAGGTGCCAGCAGGAGACTGGAGAACAGGAAGGGAGAGCAATTATAGTGTCTATTCCCCAGGCCCCTTCCTGCCAGGCCTCAGGATGCAATGGCTGCATGCCTCCACATAGGTCCTGGCTCTACTAACTGCCTCCTCCCTCTGCCCCTTCAGGCCTGGGAGTGGTATGAGCTCCCCATTGTTGCTAACCATGGGATGCTTCACCATCCTTATTAGTTTATCCATTAGTTTATCCATCTCCACTTCCATTAAATATTCCCCAATTACCCCTTGGGTTGACATCTGTTCCCCTCCCAGACCTTGACTGATGACTCATGTTTGGATAAATCTAACAGAGACCCCAAATAACAGTGCATAAAATAAGGTAGAAATTTATTCCCTTCCCCTCTAACTTCAAAGTCCAAGCTGGCATTGCAGCTTTGCTCTGGGAAGTCCGTCCCTAGGGTGCGCCCTCACCCTCAGGCCAAGTGTTGTGGGTTCAGTCGTGTTCCCCCACCACAGGACTCCAGTGCTGAAGTCCTAACCCCCAACACCTCAGAATGTGACCTTATTTGGACATAGGGCCACTGGAGATGTAGTTAGTTAAGATGAGGTCACTAAGGGTGGACCTTAATCCCATGTGATCAGTGTCCTTCTAAAAAAGGGAAATTGGGACACAGAGAAACACACATAGAGGGAAGGTGGCCATGGGCGAGCCAAGGAGAGAGAGAGAGACCTGGAACAGAGTCTCCCTCAGCCACTGGAAGGAACCAGCCCTGCTGACATCTAGATTTCAGACTTCTAGCCTCTGGAACTGTGAAAGAATGTATTTCTCTTGCTTGCATGACCTAGTTTGTAGCCCTAGGAAACTCATACAGCACACGATGGCTCCTACACCACACCCACATTCCAGACAGAAAGAAAAAGAGCAAGCATGTGCTTTATCTGTAAGCACCCAACCTGGAATTTGCACTGACCTCTTCTGAGAATGGTCAGAAATCAACATGGAACCTCCCCTGGCTGCTGGGGAGCCCGGAAATGCCCTGGCAGGAGAGAAACTGCTCTTACTACTGAAGAAGGGAGAGTGGATATTGGGGCTCCGGCACCAAATGCCACAGATGTTTTCAGATGTAAGCAGTAGGAAACCCTGTCTCAGGTAAACAATTAGGAAATTTACCATCTCAGGGTACTTGACTTCAAGTCCAGAGACAGGGAAAGCACAAGCATGGTACACCAAAGTTCGGGTTCTGTTCTCTGTGATTCCATGGCTCTGCTCTGCACAGGCTGCTGGCTTCCTCCTTCGGCTGGAAGTCACGTGGCTGCTGGTGTCACTTGGGGTTAAACCAGAAAACAGAAATCTCAAGTATTTGAAATGGAGGGACCAGGTTACCCGTAAGAGCTGATATAAGCCACAGCTGCCTCCAGGATGGAGGGACAAGATGCTGTTAGCTGGAGCCCAGGAGCTAGGTTCACCCTGCAGAAGCTGGGCCCAGGCCAGGCCTGCTAGGTGGAAGCCATGGAGAAGGAAGTATAGGAAGAAAAATACCCTGGATTCTCTCTTCATACTTTCCTACAATCTCCCATCAGTGCCTCCCATTGGCTGAACCCAACTAGAATCCAGCTGTCACTGGTTTTTTGAAAATCCAGCCTGCGAGAGTCAGTCCCCTTATCCCCCTGTCCAACCAGGATACAGTGAAGAATAAACCTCAGGCTGGAGCTTCTGTGGGAGGGAGGAGAGAGATAGGACTGGAGACCTTGGCAGAGCAGCACCTCAGCAACAGAGAGAGAAAGACACTATCCAACACACGTTTTCAAACTATATCTCTGAGTGCTAAGTGGAAAATAGTTTAAAGAGAAGCAAGAATACCACCCGAGAAACTAGTCCAGAGGCTATAGAGGTTGTCCAGGTAACCAGGATGGGGACAGGACAAGGGAGGTGCTCAAGAAAGACAAAGCCTGAAACTGATAAGAGGAACCACACAGGACATGCCCAAATGAGCCAGGATGACCTAGTTCTCTGTCCCAGATACACAGCCACTACACAGGGGCTTGTGCACAGCAAGTGTTCAGTGCATGTGGTGTGCATACACAGCCACGGTGTGCACGCGCACAACTCAGCAGCGCTCTGCCCACCATGGCTTATCTTCAACCAGCCACCAACCTGCCCTTTGCACAGAATCTGCCCCTGGAGAGTGAGTGCCTACGAGAAGCCTATGACTCCATTTAAAGAGGTGTAAACAGTTCAGGTTTTCTCGCCTAACCAGAAGGTAGGGGTGGGACAGTTGTCGACTGGTTAACTCAGAGGCGTAGCGATGCCACCATGGACCCAGGCTCTTGCCATCTGTGCTCTGCCAGCCTCAGGGGGCCTCTCCTCTTGGGCTGCCTCCTTCATTGTCCTAAGACTAGGCCTGGAGACAAGAATTAGAGCACAGGTAAGCTATTTGGGAGGTGATCCCGAGAAGCGTGTGTTGGGGAGCAGGGAAGTGAGATGTCAAAGGAAAGGAAGCCAAGACAGGGTGCGTCAGTGGACAACTAGGGCCCAATCCCACTAGAAAATCCTGGCAGCTGACTCTTCGGAGTTGTCTCACACACATTCCCAGAGAATGCCTCGTGAGCGTGGGGCAGGGTTACTCACGTGCACAGCTCCATCATGCCTGGGGCAGGGTATGTGAACACATGCTCAGAATTTTCACCTTGGTTCCCCCGTGTGCATGCACCCCTACACACACCAGAGCACACACCTTCTCCCCATTAAAACAAACATCTCTGTCTTCGTCTGCTTGGGATGCTGTAACAAAATACCATAGACTCAGTGGCTTAAACAACTGACATTTATTTCTCAAGGTTCTGGAGGCCGGGAAGTCCAAGATCAAGGTGCAGGCAGACCCAGTGTCCTGGTATGCAGATGGTCATCTTCTCATTGTAGCCTCACACGGCAGAAAACAGGGAGCAAGGAAACATGCTCTAACCTCGTGACCTCATTAGCTCTCGTGACCCCACCCACGAATATCATTGCATTGATGGTTAGGATTTCAACATATGAATTTGGGGAGACGCAAACATTCAATCCATAACAATGTCTCTCACTGCTTCTGACTCTGGCCTTTGGCTTGGGCTTGGCAAAGGGCATTTAACATTTCTGACAAGAACTACACCATTATGAGCCCCTTAAGTGGATTTGCTGGCAAAAATTGCAGCTCAGGCGCAGTGCAGTGAGGGAACCGGAACAGCCCATTCCTGGAGATACAGTGGGACCCTCTGACCCAGGTTGTAATCTCTAAAATTACCAGCAGGGGGTGTCCGAGAGCCATGACTGTCTCAAAGTGGTTTTTTTTTTTCCCCTTAGAAGATTGCTTGGTGTAAGTAAGGGTTTGTTTGTTTCTGGGTGTGTTTGAAGAGGAGGACAGGTCTCAGCTGTTCCACATGGGAATTTAGCTGAGTGTGATGGATGCACTCACCACCAATTCTAGGCATTGCATCACCCAGGCCCAATGCCCTGCCATAGCATTTGTGTTCAGTTCATGGTAGATGAATGGCTGAATAAATGAATGGATAGATTAATAAATGAATGAATAGATGATTATGTGGAGGACTAGAGGAATAGAGAGAAGATGATCCAAGAAAAAAGGTAAAAAGAGAAAATTAGGAAGAAGGATGGACAGCAGACAGACAGATCAGGAGAGAATCAGGGAAAAGAGAGAGAAATGCAAGGAAGATTTGTGGTAGGGAGGAGTCAAGAGGTAGTGACTAAAGGGGTGCAGTGCTAAATCTTCCAGCCTCAGTGCCTTGGCCCTAAGTGTCTCTTCTCCAGATTGCCTCCTACTGCTGTCCACTGCAATGTTCCCCTTCTTTCCAGGCCAATTGAACCTGGCACCTTCTTCAGGAAGGCCTCCCTGAACTCACATTTAAGATCAGATCCTCTTGCCTTAATGCTCCCTCAGCTCTGGGGGATGCTACTGGGGCCCCTCTGGTCTAGTTAAAATATGGGCGGTGGAGTCAGACAGATTCAAGTTTGGTTTGAATTCAAGCTCAACCATTGTCGTGTGACCTTGGCCAAGATTCCTGACCTCTCTGCACCTTGGTTTGCTCAGCTGGGGTAATACCAGTAGCTGCCTCACAGAGTTTTTGTGAGTAGATAGATAAAACACTTAGCATAGGACTTGGCCCAACGAAGGGTGACAATTATTGCTCTAGCATTCTGGAAAGTCCCAGCCTCAAATGGTCTGTCCCATCATTGAGTTGTTTGCCTTGATTTCAGTTCAGAAAATATTGTCATCAAAATGAATATTTAATAACACTGATCAATGTATGTAAGCTTCCTGAAAACACTCATCTTTGTTTGATTCATTTTTTGACCTGTACAAGAATATTTATTTCAGTGCTGCGTGTAATAACAAAACATAATTGGAAACGACCTAAATGTATACTGATCAGAAAGTGGATGAACTGTAATATATTTGTAGAATGCAATAATAATGTAGGGTGAAAATGATTGGACTAGAGCTATAGCTATGTATATTGATATGGATAGATCTCAAAAGCATTTCATTGAGTAAAAAAGCAAGTTACAGAATAATGCATTTAGTATAATGCCATAATACACACAGCATTTGAAAACATGCAAATCAATGATGAGCTGTATAGCAATGTATAGGATAAGCATGAGAGAACAGGACGGTGGCACCTTCTAAGAAGGAAGGAAGTCGGGCTGGTGAGGGCTTTGGGTGACTTCAGCTGTATCTGTAAGGTTAACTTGTTTTTGAGTTTCTTGAGTGTGGTATGAGACCTTCTCTACAACAACCTTAAGCATGAAATACGATGAAGAAACTGAGGCTCAGGCAGGCAAAGTAAAGGGCCCATGCTTACCCAGTCTCTGGGAGGCAGAGGTAGGAATTGAACTCAGATCTCCTGATCCCACCTGCCCTCCCTGTGAAGCAGGCTGTTTGGTGTTTACTGAAATGCTAGCAATGGTCTCAGGGGTAAAGAAGGTCCTGAGCGGCTGGGGCAGAGGGCCTGGGGCAGAGTATCTGAGCTCTGCCAGGCTGGACAAGGAGGGTGGGCTCTGGCCCACCAGGCTCAGGGCTTAACCCAAGCTTGGGCCCAGGCCAACCAAGGCAAGTTTTCCCACCTTCCTGTCTGTTTCCTGACACTGTCCTGGTGGGGTCAGAAGTCCAGGCCAGAGCCAGGTCGGGGAGGGTCTTCATAGCAGGAAGTGGAGGCCTCCAAGTTTCCAAGCTGACTCTCTTCCTCTCCTACAGCCTCCCTCACCTGCCACTCAAGCGCAGGCAAGAGGGTGGACTTCGAGCAAGCTCCAGTCTTGAGGAGATCCCAGGCTCCCCATCGAGGACCTCAACACAGATTCTAAACCCTTCAGGGCAGAGGTGTTCCACCTGTTCCAGGATGTGGCCTGGCAGTCATTCATTCTGTCCTTCCTTCCTTCCTTCCTTCCTTCCTTCCTTCCTTCTTTCCTTCCTTCCTTCTTTCCTTTCTTCCTTCCTTCTTCTTCTTCCTGGCACTTAAGGAGAGGAATGAGAGACAGCTCCTACCCTCCAGGGGCTTTGTGTCTACTCAGGTCCTAAGCTCACATTGTAAAGACTCACAGTGCCATTATGAGAACAATAGGCCTGAAACATGCTTTAGAGAACATTCGGTCCCACCTTCTCCTTTTCTAGTGTGGAACCAAACCGAGGACCAGGTCATTCGGCAAGTTAATAACACAGTGGGGCCTAGGACTCATTCTTTTCATCTGTCAATCAACAGCCAGTATTTACAGAGAGTTTACAGCATGCTAGGGGATCAACTCTGTGGGGCAGGAATTCTTATTATCCTGGTTACAGATGAGGAATTTGAGGCTCAGATAAGGGAAATGACTTGCTCAAGGTCTTAGAGCTGGTAGAACCAGTCAGAAGGAGGACCTCCCTGCTAAATTCCTCTCTGGGAAGACAAAGGCTTTTACCTCACAATGTTATTGAAAGGAACCAGCCATCTAGAGCACATTTACAGGAAGGGAAAAATTGTCAGCAGCTGCTTCCATAGTGGGGATATGGCAGGAGGAAAACACCTTCATATGGAAGGTGACCTTCCCCCACCCCACCCCAGGTGAGAGTCAAGGGAGCAACTTTTCAGGGTATAAAGAAGAACTGGAAATGTCCACTTTGGCATCAGCAGCCTGAAGGTAGGAGGCCTTGCCGGGGGGTGGAGGGAGCCCAAGAATAGGGAGGCTAGGGAGGAGGTGAGGTAAAGGGTCTCCTATGACCTTCACGGTGAGAGGCCTGGGCCTGAGGAGAGGAGGCCAAAGGACATGAACAACTGAGAGACTGTCATTTATTCCATGTTGAGCTGGTTTTGTCCTGTGCTGTGTGGTCACTCCTCTGTCACTCTGTGCCTCGGTAAAGTCTGTCACACAGCATAGCTCCATGTCTGTGGTGGTTTGGGGTACAGATGAGGAAGGAGTAGTGGCCACAGTGCCGGGGATGGTGGGTGTATTTTGCTACGAGAAGATGGCAGACAGTCGCAGAAGGTAGAGGGGACTGAGAACTGGTTCAGAAGCAGGAATTCAGAGTGTGGGGTGACAAGAGGACATACCAGCACCTTGGGCTTCTCAAAAAAAAAAGTGCACTGGGAAGGCTCCAAAATTCTCACAGCACATGGAATAGAGGACTGAGCAATTTTATTTGATTATTAAAGGAAGGGGTAACCCCAGAAGGCAAGAAGGCTTTGGGGAATACCTGTTTACATGATAAATACTCTTAGCATAGGTCTCTACTCAGTAAATGCTTAATAAATAGCAATGCGCTTATGGCCTTAGAGGCAGTAGGTATAGTGGTTAGCGGGCAGACCTGAGCCAGGTTGCTTGAATTCATATCTTGGCCAAGTTCTTTCTGGTTGGTTACTTCACCTCTGCCCTTCAGTTTCTTATCTGAAAAAATGGAAATGCTACTAACATCTACCTCATAAGGTTGCAACAAGGAATAAATGAGTGAATGCACGTAAAGCACTTACCGCAGTTTAGTAGTCAGGGTTCTCCACAGAAACAGAATCAATAGGAAATTATTCTTAATCTATGTTCAGGCTGCATAACAAAAATGCCATAGACTGGGTGGCTTAAATAAAAAACATTTATTTCTCACAGGTTCAGAGGCCGGGAAGTCCAAGATCAAGGTGCTGACAGATTCAGTGTCTGGTGAGAGCTCTCTTCCCAGTTCATAGGTGCCTGTCTTCTCCCTGTGTCTTCACATGGTGGAAGGCATGAGGGAGCTCCCTAGGGTCCCTTTCATAAAAGCACTAATCCCATTTATGAGGGTGCCACCCTTATGACCTACTCACCTCCCAAAGGCCCCACCTCCAATACTACACACTGGGCATTAGATTTCAACATACAAATTTTGAGGGGACACAAACTTTTAGTCTATAGCCATATGCAGTAAGTCCTCACCTAATGTCGTTGACGGGTTCTGCGACTTTAATCGAAACAACATACAATGAAATCAATCGTACTGTAGGCTAATCAATAATTGGCGTGAACAAGAGTTCAGATCCTAAAGCATCTTATCAACATTATTGCAAAACGACGTTGAACAAAACGATGTCAATCGGGAAACTGCAGTATATATATTTAGAAATATTTATTATATTTATACAAATATACGTAGGGAGATTTATTATTAAGTACTGGCTGATGTGATTATGAAGACTGAGAAGTCATGTGATCTGTCATCTGTAAGTTGGAGACCCTATTTAGGAGAGTTGGTGGTGTAGTGTTAAGGCTGGGGAGCCGGCCCACTGATAGTGTAGATTCCAGTTCGGGTTTAAAAGTCTGAGAACCAGGAGCACTAAGGTCAGGCGAAGATTGATGTTTCAACTCAGGCAGAGAACAAATTCAACCTTCCTCGCATTTTTGTTCTATTCAGGTGCTCAACAGATTGGATGATGCCCACCCACTTTGGGGAGGGCCGTCTGTTTTATTCAGTCCACCAATACAAATACTAATCTCTTCCAGAAACACCCTTGCAAATACACCCAGAAATTAAGTTTAAACAGACATCTGGGCATCTCGTCATCCAGTCAAGTTTGCCCAATTAAATCACACCCAGCAACACACACAGCAGCTGGGATGCAATAAACAATCGATATATATAGGCCATTGTTATTACTGTCGAAGTAAGAAATGCCCAAATCTGTAAAGAATTCCTATCAGAGTTTATTTGAACCAAACCAAGGACATATGCTGAGGAGCAAGATCTCAAGTACTCTGGAGAATGACAAGTTTGCAGTTTCTTGTATGCATTTGAAATTGAAAGAAAAGAAGGAAGATGATATAAAGGTGGGAGAAAGCAAAGCGGGGACTGGATTATCAGATAAGATTCTGTGCTCTTTTTGAGGGTGGTCATGCTTTAGAAGGAGGGATCTGAAAGGGGGTGTTTCAAAGGTGCGTTAATCTGAATGCACAGAAAACAATGGCCAGGTCTTGCTTAAGGCGAAGATAAGCCTTTTAGTAAAGAAGTTGTATGCCTGGGACATGACTACCCCCCATGACTTGCCCAGTTAGGAATTTATGATCAGATCATCCTGTGAGGTAAGTTTCCATCACATTATCGTTTTACGGACAAGGAAACAAAAATTCAAAAATGTTATGTCATTGGCCATAGACACACAGCTTCCATGATATGCTGGAGAACCAGGTCTCAAAAAAAGAAAAAACGAACAAACAAACAAATACCCTGATTTGCCACATTTACCAATTTCTGTGGTGTAAACATTCCCACTCCGGCTGATTTCAAGCTATCAGTGGTTTAACAATCAGTTCACCAAATTCCAGGATATTGAACAATTGGCTCCTGTGAGCTGGTGCGAACTACTCCAGCAGAGGACTGCGGCTCCACTGTGCCGCAGCAGTGGTGGGGATGGCGATGGTGGGGGTTCACAAACGTTAGCTATTCCTGCAAGTCTGTCAGGTCGACAGTGTTCAGTGGGCACCCTCCTTACCCCCATTTCACAAACAGAAGTTTGAGGTCTGGAGAAGTTCAGTTACCCGAGGTCACAGCACAAGTCAGTTACTTGCTATCTTTCTTCTCTCAGCAAGATTGTACATAAGCCTACATATGGCAGTTATCTCTACCCTCTTTAGAGGGAATTTCCCAGGCTGCATAAAGATGGGAGCCCTGACCCCTACCAGACTGACTGCTCTACCCCAAAAGCCCTGAGGTGACTTGGCAGGAGGGAAGCTCTTACTGGCTGGAACCCCACCTGCCCCAATGTTCTTGAGCTCAGATCTGTCCTGTCTTGTACCTGCCACGTGTGGGCTTGGGGAAGCACTGTTTCGGCAGCTGGCGAGCAGAGGTCCCTTATCCTTGAGACTATTAAGGGTTGAAGGTATGTGACTCATTCATTATGCTTGGGTAGATGGAAGACGGCAGCCAAGGGAGGGCCAGAACCAAGCCCAAAAGAGATTTTCAGTCCTACATGCAGGCTGGCCCACCTCCAGGTGAGGGCTCAGGTGAGTCACACTTCAAACAGTCACCTGAGGCTAGGCACAGATGTCCTTTTAGCAGAATGAGACAGTCAAAAGTTTGATTGCTCTTGGCTCTAGCTATCCCTTGGACAGAGCTGGGCTTGCTCCTTATCTATGACGCTTTCAAGAGCCATGTGGCTGAAAGAATAAGGGAACACTCCTCTCACCATATCAGGCCCCGTGGGAGGGGAGAAACTGCTAAATGACAGGTGGGGGCTTAATAAGCAGCATATGCACTAATGGGGCAAGGTCCTAAGGTTTCTGGAGAAGGAGGCTGCTCCCTCCATTCTGGAGAGCCCAGGGGAGTGAGATACCCTTTAACTCTTCTGAGCCTGGCATGGCAGAAGGGTCCCTGGTGATCTTGGTGGTACACAGGAAGGGACAAGGATTGGTAGGACTGCAGGAGGGGGAGTAAGATAAGAGGGAGAGAGTGGGAGGGACAAAGGCTAAAGGAAAGTCCACAACTGGCTGCTGGTTTGGCAATGGAGCTAAGGAGCCAAGGTTGGAGGTCATCCCAGTGAGGCAAGAGTGGGAGCCACTGAGGGTGGAGACTGCAGGGAGAGGCAACCCACCCACTCAGGATATTCTGAGACCCTGGCAACCATCCCTGCAATGCTAGAGAGAGAGAGGCAGCTGGGCTTGGCTGGATGGTGAAGGACGGGGTTTGTTGGGGGACGAGGCCACAGCTGCCTACCAGCTTATGTCTCCAGGCTGGATCCCTCTCAAGCTGCTCACACTTCACAGGGTTACTTACTAAGTCTTCATGAGTGAGAGGGTACTTAAGCCAGTAGAACCCAGAAGACCAGGTTCTAATTCTGACAACTGGGTGAGTTTGAGTAAGTCTCCTACCCTCTCTGGATCTTAATTACCTTACCTGGAAAACAAAATACCTATTTCTTAGGGGTTCTGTGAGGATTAAATGAGAGAGTGTGTTGTAGCCTCCAGCCCCTGAAAGATACACGAACCACTAGAACTCAGTGAGTTATAGGAAACACACTCTTTATTCAGCCTGCTGGGTCTGCCAGGGGTACACAGACCCCAAATTAAGCAGCAGCGAAATGTAGAGGTACAGGGTTTTTAAGCACAAAATCCCATTCTTCATTCTGTCTAAACACAAAGGTCTATTTTTCTTCTGTTCATTACCTGTCAACCCACAGGTCGGTTGTGCAAGCAAGGGTTACAGAAGCAGAAAGCTGGTTTAGAATATTATGTCCCTATAGTCAAACACCTATGTTCCTATAGCGATAGTCAAACAGTAATTTCCAGTAAGAGTCATTTTTTTCAGCCACCACAGGTGGATGTGAAACTCCTGGCACTGACAATGTCAGATTCTTTGGCACATAGAAGGCGCTTCACCAATATCAGTTTCTCAGGGCTAGGCCTGGGCAAGAGGTGGGGCAGGCAGCCTCCCCCAACCCTCCTCCTCATGTGTCCTCACACTTGGGGTCAGCTGGACTCTGGCCAGCCGGCCTGACTCCAGGCTGGGCCCTGAGAGCCCAGTATCTAAGGACAGAACCACCCCTCCCACTCCTGGATCCCAGGCCCCTCTGTCTGCAAAGGCCTCTGTGGTCCCCAGAAGTCCTCGAGATCCCCTGGAATTGAGGAAGCTGGAGAGGGACATTCCAGATCTTATGGGACGCAGCCCGACTTTCTGGGAGGATGGAGGAATAGCACATTCCTCCTGATATAATTGTCCTGAAGCTATTTCCAGAGACTCTTAGTGACCAGGCCCGAAATGGCCAGTGATCTTGGTGCCTGGGTACCTTCAGGACAAACGGCACAGAGGCCCAGCCCTCTCCCTGGCCGCCTTCCCACCCGCCCGGCCCCCTGCCCAGAGCAGAACCAGGCCTGGCTGAGGCTCCACAAAGGAACTGTTGACACTGCTTTCCTGGTCCACTGAGTTCCCCACACTCCTCTATCTCCTTGAGGGGGGTCGGGCAGCTCTGATCCCTCCTCTTGACTCCAGGTTTCAGCAGCTATAACCAACCAACCCCAGGCAAGGCCCTTCACTCTCAACAACTGTGGGCTGGGAAGGCACTTCTATGTTAAAGTGCTTCATAATCTTGGATCTTATCATTAGGAAACAGCAGAGAAACCCAAATTGGAGAACATTCTCCCAAACAACTTGCCTGCGCTCTTCAAAAATGCCAGTGTTAGTCTACAGCCAGGCCACCCTGAACAAGCCCAATCCCGTCTGATCTCGGAAGCTAAGCAGGGTCGGGCCTGGTTAGTACTTGGATGGGAGACCACCTAGGAAGACCAGGTGCTGTAGGCTAAAAAAATAAAAATAAGGGATTGTAAGCTGACAAGGCCCTTGCAATCTGTGATGTTAACCAAAGGTTGCCTTGCCTAAAAAAAAAAAAAAAAGTGCCAATGTTAGAAAAGAGAAAGACTGAGGAACTCCCAGGTTGAAGGAAGTCAGAGCCCCTGAGACTAAAATCAATGCCTGATCCTGAATCGAATCCCAGATTGGAGAAAGAGTTGCCATGAAGAACATCAGAGGGAGAATCGGTGAAATTTAAATAAAAACTGTATTTTAGATAAGAATTCTGTATCAGTGTTAAATATCCTGTATTTGGTAACTGCAGTGTGGATATGTAAGAAAATGTCCTTGTTCTCCCAGCATGTAGGGGATACATGCTAAAGCCATCGGTGGTAAAATATGCTATTATTGTCTACAGCTTACTCTTAAAATAACAATAATAATCAGTATGTGTATGTGGGTGTGGTTACAAATGTGGCAAAAGTGTTAATAATTAGTGGATTTGGACGAAGACTATATGGGAGTTCATTGTCTTGTAAGTCTTCAGTAAGTAGAAAATTTTTCAAAATAAAAAGTAAATCTGTATTTCCAGTATTTAGGGAAGGAAATGATGGAGAGTGGCTTTTCTTGGCAAATACCATGAGAACGCAAAAGGGGAATTTGGTTCATTTATTCAACAAATGTGTACTGGATGTCCCTAGTGAACCAGGCCTCAGTGAGGAGCACGGGGATTCTGAAGGGAGCTGAGATTTGTTCCCTGAATAATCCTCAGGCTCTAGCCGGAGCCCTCAGGATAGTAGATACTCACCACTGGATTATTATTGCAGGAGAAACTGAAGAGAAGGAAGGTAAGAAGGTGTTATTATACTCAGGAATGGGTTACTCAAAGGGATTGCACTTTAGGGCATCTTGGTAAATGTTTGCTGACCCAATGAGAAAAAAGAAGTAGTCGATGTTGACTGACCAAAGCCAATGGGAGTTATATTAGACCCAACATAGAACTTCCTGACTCTCAGCATAATTAAACAACTTAGAAAAACAACAAGGAATGCTGGAAAATGTCCACCCCAGCCTCGTTTTAAAAACAGGGCCCATCTGTTCTGGAAGGCTTAAAGTGGTGCTGGCCTTGAGGCAGGGGCTTGACTAGGATGACCCCGGGAGGCTCCTCCCAGTGCTAAGATTCTATGATTCTATGACATGGCCAGCAGTCTGGAGTGGCAGTATGAGGGTATTCTCAGTGGAGAGCAAGAGGAGGGCTAAATCATCTGCCTCCTAAAGACAGAGTGAGAATGGGAGGGGTCCCTTATGGTAGATGGGGCCCAGCCAGCCAAGAAGGGAAGGGTAGGGCCCTGTGGGAGTCAGCTCTCAGTCACTTCCTATATTACTGGAGGAAGAGATGGGGTGGTGTTGGACCAGGGAGGGAAGAGTCAAGGGTCTGGACATTCCACACGCTTCAGACCCAAAGGACAAGGGCAGCTGAGGGGCCGTGGGCTGTGAGAGGGGCCGACAGCTGTTTTCTGGGTGGGACAGGCTCAAATACTGCTCTGTTCTCACAGACAGAAGTGGATAATTAGTATCAAGCCGGCAGCACTGGGGGAGACAAATCAGAGCCTTCCTTCTGGTGAGGGGGGTTTTGGGGAACTTGGGACAATAAGGACAGACAGGGGAGGACTACCCTGCCCTCAGCTGGGCCCAGGCAGGCCCAGGAACAGGAGGTGAGGTTAAATGGACTGGGCATCTCTTTGGCCTGGTCAGGGCTTATTCTCTGTAAAGTGTCCACTTTTGGACCAAGAAGAGAAGGAGTCTCTATACTCACTCCCCTCTTGTGGGGTAGATATGGAGACCCCTTACTGTCAGTGAGAATCAAGGTCAAGTATCCCAGAAGGTTCTGATCTCACAAGTCCATCCCCATTAGTTGACTTGTGACAACTCCTGGCCCCCATCAGAGTTCCAAAAGTCAGAATCAACTTAGTTATGGGGTTAGCAAACACCCCTCTCCATCTGGTTCCCCCTATTGTACCCCAAGCAGGCAGGCAGAGCAGGTGTGGCGAGACTTCTTTCTTAGCAGACTGTGAAGGGGTCCAAAGTCATCCTGACAACAAAACATTGTCTTTCAGGGGTCAGCAGACACACCCAAGATAGTACCTTTCCCCACCACCAACAAGCTGTATGATCTGAGGCAAGTCATGTCATCTCTCTGAGCCTCAGTTTCCCCAAAATACTACCTTGATTTGTTGGGAGAATTACATGTAAGACACAAGCAGAAAGCGGGCTCAGAGAGAGTGCTCTGCGTACTGCATTGTTTCTAAGATGTATTTTTCAGTATCAGGATACATTGTGTAGTTGATGATTAGCTATTTGCTATTACCTTGAAAGGTCTGTCTCAGTGCTTGGAATTTCACCATGACTGATTCAGTCCTTGGCCTTTGTGGTCTTCTGGAGCCCCTGCTTAAGGGGTGAATGGGAATTTCAAAATGTAGGTTAGAGCTAAAGGAAAAGAGACTGCCCCATTTTTTCTAGGAAGTGTCCTGGCCTAGGTCATTCTCAGAATCTTGCCTTCCTCCCCATTTCTTGCTCTTCTCTTTGTGCTTCCTGAAAAATAAGGTGTCTGTTTTCCAGTCTGAAAATCCCTGGGCCTAGGCGGAAGATGGGGAGAGAGAAAAGGATGGTGCTGGCTCTCTGGAGGCGGAGGGAACACTTGGAGAGAAATCCTGGAGGGAGGTGGCAGGGAGCCAAGGAAAGCTGACCAAACTGTCTCCTTACCCAGGTAACCAGCCTCCAGGTGAGCTCACAGCAGCTCAGTGCCACGAAGCTTTATCCACCCAGCCTGGACAATGTCTAGACGCCAGGTGAGCCATCCCAACACTTACAGCCGCTTGAACCATCCCAACGTGTCCCTTCCGGCCCGGACATCAGGCTGGTCCCACTGCCCCAATGCGACCAGGGCTAACAACTTTAAACGCCCCCACACTCCAAGTGCCTCGGAGTTTAGCAACTACAGCAGCCTTTCGGAGCAGTCTGACAGCCCCAGCTCCCCCAACTTTCCAGTGAGGAATATCTGCATGGGCCGGCCATACAACTCCAAGTGCGTAGAGTCAAGCCACCTGGCGAACCACCCCAAGATTGCCAAAAAGCCCACTTGGCATAGCAGCCCCCACTGCTTGCTTTGCACAGATCATCCCTCGGGTCCCTCTGGCCCCACCTTCCTGGACCAACTCATCAAAGGCATCAACTACCTTGACAGATCCACCAATGCCTTCTACAACAACTACCCTAAATCACTGAGCCTACCAAGGCTTGCAGCCAACTACCTAGAACGTGCTGCCAACTCCATCCACCTGGACCACCCAGACCACTCCTTCACCCACAGCTACTCCAACCCCAGGAACAGCATAGCTGCCTCTGACAACAACAGCACCTGCATGGTGCCACGCACCAGGGGAGTCAATACTGCAGATGAGTCCATCAACATGAGTTGCCCACGCCGGCTTCATAGCCGGAATCTCACTCCCACGCTGCCGCATAGGCCAGGGATAAAGTTGCCTGAGCTCCCTTTGTTTGGCAATGGGATCTTTTCTTTAGGTCGTCTGCCCAGGCTTTGGGAAGCAATCCGTTCGGGCTGGAGTGCCCCTGAGCCCATCTCTAAACCCAGTAGCTGGTGGTGATATCAACACCAACCGTGAAGTGGACTCACGTCCATCAGGCTGCAGGTGTGGAAAATAAATTGTCTGTGGCAAAATGCTCCTTCCAAGGTTCTGTTGAGGGGAAATGGCCATTTAGGTTGGAGGTTATAAATTTGAGGACCTACAGGCCTGAGCAGTTAAAAATTAATGGGCGAATTGGCGGTAGTAGGGAGAGGCGGACACTGTGTATGAGTGGAGAGGGAATACCTGGTCTAAACCCAGCTCTCAAATGGGTTGTCACCTCTTCATGAAAAGCCAGGAATTTGAGTTTTATATGTTAGCAACAGATTCGAAAATGTCACAGTGTTCCGTGGGCTGAACAAAAATACTTATTAGCTGAATGTGAAGCCCACAGGTCTCAGTTTGGAATCTCTGGGTTTTACCTTGTATGGACCACTGGAGACATCCCTAGTCTCCCTTAGCCTCAGTTTCCCCATGTAAAGAAATAGACTGGCTGTTTATACCCAATCCTCATCCGTACCCTTCTTCTTCCAGGCTTGTGGTTGATTTTAGCACAGCCACATGTGAGCAGAAAGATAGCATAATGATGATAATAGTAAACTGATATAGAACACTTACATGTGGCAGGCACTGTTCTAAGTGCTTTACACATTTATTCTTTTAAAGATGTGGTTTTGATGACCAAGACCTAAGGTGGAGGTAGAGAAAACTTTATGGTGGCTAGTGTGAGATGCATTGGAACAGGCAACTGGGGATAGCTACAGGTGGAAGAATAGCCCTTCTGGGAAAATCTCTGAAAAGAATGGTTTTGTCCAAGCCAGGTGAGGGCTGGAGGGTCAGAATGAGGTGGCTCCACATTTCTTTCCGGGAATGTTTGGGAAAATGTTCCTGGGCCACTGGGAACTCCGAACCTTCAGACTCAACTGATTTGGGTGCTGAGAAATCGGGCTCCACAAGGTACCCAGGTATCTACCACCTGCCGATGACTCTGGAGACCAGGATTCCAGCCTAGTTCTGCTATTCTCCTGCCTTGAGAACTTGGGTGGATCATTTCCCCTCCCCAGACCTGTTTCCTCTTCTTTAACATGAGTGGGGTAGCTTTGATGATCTCTAAGAGCCCTTAGACTTTGATGTTTCTGAGTCTCTCCTTCTGCCCAAGACAGTCCTGGGGCCTCCTGAGCTGAGAATTGAGAGTGCTTTCCTCCCCCAAGAACTCAGGCCTCCTGAGTCCTGAGTCATCTTCCCGGGCTACCCAGGGGCCATTTCAGGCCTCAGGGCCTATTTCTGTGTGGCACTGAACTTCAGGCCCAGTCCTTTCTGGCTGGAGCTTTTCTGTCTTGAACATATGGGAGCCAATAGCAGCTCAGAATGTGGAATGTGGCTGACCTTGAAATAATGCAGAACCTGGAAGTCTACAAGATTCCATGGCTCTTGGAGGAGGTGGCTTGCTGTGACCTAGCAGAGAAGGCGGCAGATCTGAATATCTCTGCCATGAGATCACTGCAGTGGTCCTAGGGTAGGAGGAAGGAAAGGGATACTGACCCCCCAGCCCCTTGAATTCACCTTCACTTCTATTCCATCTCTTGGAGCCCAAAGCTCAGCAGGGCACACACTCCTGTCTCTGTCTCTGGCATCCTTTCCCTCCCCAGGGAGAAGACTTTGGCCTTTGTCTGAGAGGTCCTCAGCCCTTCGGTGACCCATTCCCCCCATGAACGTTCACAGGAATACAGCTTGTTAGAGTCCATTTGGGGCCAACTTAAGAGGTCCTTCAAAAATGTCCTGATTCCCAAATCCTCTATTTTGCCACTCAAAGCCATCCCCTTCTTGCTCTAAGTCCATATTTGCATAGGAGTCGTCCCTAACTTTCCTGAAGATGCCTACGTCAAAAGTGGTCCAATTTCATGTAATCAGAGAATAAGACCCTTGCCTAGGACACTGCTCTTGAGGTCTCCCGTATCTAGCCCAGTTCTGGCTCACAACAGCAGCTCAATTATTGATATTGATATTGATTACAGGGCCCAATGATATTGATTAGGTGCTCAGTAATGACAACTACTATGAAGAATATTTACAGTATCTTGAATGCAATGGATTTTCAATAAACAATAATAATGACAACAGCCAGCATTTATTATACTCCTAACTATACCCCAGGCATTAAGTGTTTTGTATGTATTAACTCATTTAATCCTCATGCCAGTCCTTTAAGGAAGGCACTATGGTCCCTATTGTACAGATAAGGCAACTGAGGCACAGAGACATCAGGTTTAAATATGATAAAGATAGTTACAGCGTATAGAACATAGCAGCTCTTCAAGAAATGGTTGGCATTGTCATTATAGAGTACTATAGGCACAGTAGGTGCTCAATAATAATAATAATCTTCACGAGTATAACATCCTGGAAGTAGAAGGTGTTCCACAAATGTATACTGTGCATGCCCAAGAAATGATAGATGTCATTTCAGAGCCCAGTACACAGTAGGTACTCAGATGAAGTTTGACCATTGGTTGGGGATTATATTGTTCCTTAAAGGGACAGGATCTCTGTACTTGGCCCAACCACTACTAGGATAAATACTCACTGCTCACGAATCCCTTCCACCAGTCACTCAGCCCAAGTCCAGAGAATATAAGGCTGTTAGAGAAGACTTTCTGCTTTGTGTGGCCATGCAAAGGCTGTAGGAAGTCCCCATATCCACTATTCAAGCCACGCGTTTGCAGGGCCCATGTAAACAGGAAGCAGTGTGCTGGCTGCAGAGCAAGCCCACAGCCTGCTGTGCTGTTCATCTTGTGAAAAGTGGCCTAGGTATCTTCAAAGCTGGGAGTGGCCGGGAAAGTCCTTCACGCCTACAGAAGTATGTCAACGTTTATTGAGCACCCACACCGTGTTCCAGATATGCTGCCAAGGCCTGAAACGTAGACTCTCGGCCCTCTGCTCCCTGTGAGCCTAAGTTTTAGTATCCCATTTTGCGGAGGGAGAAACTGAGGCTCAGAGAAAGTGATAGACCCAAGCCCCTGCAGCTGGTAAGTAGCAGAGCTGGGATTCCAACCCAGGCCTCTGACCCTTAGCCAATGCCCTTTCTACCTAAAGTGTAAATCTTGGCCCTCAAAATATACAATAAATTAGATGAAGCAAAGACGGTATTGAATCCCGGGGGCTTGGACTGCCTGCCAACACCACTCTTCTGAACAGGGCAGTGTTAACCTGAACAGGCCCTTTATAAGAAATAGCAAACAAAGGGAGAAAATTTCCTAAAGGTCACCTGTGGTGTCAGTTACCCAATCCACTGGTCCCTGCATCATTTGGAAACATTGGGTATAGGTGTATGATTTTAGAATTATTTCGTATATTAAAAAAAATGTGATATGGCCCTTTTCAAACATAATTTGATATCATTATTCTATGATCCTAAAAAATAAATGCGATTTTTCATATGATCAAGGTGTGTGTTTGGCAGACACACTCATCTTATTCTTGACCCTAACTCTACCCCTAACTTTTCCTTATCCTGAACCTTACCCTCTAAGCCTGAGCCCACCCTGCCCCTCACCCCATTCCTGAGTCTCACTTAATCCCATACTGTTTTTTCTGTCTACACGTGACTTGTCTTGCTTGCTCTATATAAGAAACACAAAACTAGGAAGGAGGGGCACTTTCCCCCCAATTACATCTACACTACCCTCTTCTAAGTTGAAATCTCAGGACACAGAAAGAGCCTCAGACATGTGCTGTGCCTAAGCTAGTACCATCAGTTTTGGCAAACTCTCTTCACAGCCTCCCGGACCCCTCCCAATAGGGCAGGAATTTTTCGCGAACAATTGAACAAAGCCGGGAACTCGGAGGGAGAAGGCACAGGACATTCCAAAAGGATTTCTCTCAAGCTCCAAAAGACAACATGTAGAAACGCAGCAGAAGGTTCATAGCCTAGCAAAGAAAAGCATGAAAGGGATGGAAAATCTGCCCAGTAGGAAGGGCAGTGCAGGCTAGAGGAAGGAACAAGGGGCCGGGGGTCAGGAGGCTTGGGTGGGAGGCCTGCCTCTGCCACTCGTGACCCTACGGAGGCCACTCCACCTCTCTGGCCTTAGATCTGTGGTCCTTAAAAAACAAGGTTGCTCCAAAAGTAAACACATAGATGCATGAATATCTGATCATAGCAATGCTTTATTAATCACGATGACCTGGAGATAGCCCAAATATCCAACAATAAGATAAAGTTAAAGAACGATGGTGTGTTGATAAGACCAATCCCAAATAATTTTTAGAAATATGTGCAAAGTCAATATGAGTGTTATTCAAAGTAGCTGGCCCACAAATTACTAACGGTCACCATCTGTGATAAAGAGCTTCTACCAAAATGTAAAGCTATGTTGGTTCCAAAACGGACCAAGTTTTGCAGGGAAAAAAAAGTGTCAGCTAAGCTAAACAGAGTGCTTACTGATACAGTTAGTTTCCACTCTGAGCAAGCTTCTTATCTCATCTCAGACTGTAATAAACAGTTTGGGGATTGGCACTGATCCGCAGAGCCATTTTTAAGTAGCTCTGGTCCTTACTGACACGTAGAACTATATTTATAAAAAGAATGTTAAGTGAGAAACACAAGACATGAAATCATATGCATAAACTGATCATATGAGGTAAAATGCACATGAGTACAGTGACAAAGGAACAGAAATGAACACTTGACAGAGCTCCAACTACAGGTCCTGCACAGAAGTCTCCTATAGCTGAAGCAGGGGCGTGTGGGCAGGAATGTGAGGGGGTACGTGAACACCATAAGAATTCCATTCTGGCTAGAGGGGAGCAGTGGGGATTGGGGAGCATGAGTGACAAATTCAAATTATAGAAACCATTTACGGTCAGCTCAGGAGGTAGGTTCTGGGGCAGTATTTGCAAAGTGTGTTAGGAGAACACCAGTCTTGTGAGATGTTAAAAGGTTTTTTCATATCTCGAATATGTTGAGGGATGTTGGGTTAAACAGAGCTAGCTGCACAGGTGACTGTAACTGGGGGTCGACGCAGAAACTCTCCTGTGTAGGTATCTCTTGAGATGGCCAAAGTGTGGGAAAGAGTGCAAAATTCCTAACTTTGACCAGGGAACCCCGTTTTCAAGGAACATCTCAAAGGGTAGATGATTCACGAGGCAGTGTGGGAACCCTGCCCTGGGCCTGGGACCAAGGAAGGAGCTCAGCAAGAAAGCGATTGATAATGATGGGCAAGGAGGAGATATCAAGAGGGGGCAGAGGACCAAATCCATGGCCATTTTCAGAAAAGTCACACTTCTACCTGGGCAGAGTTGAGAACAACCCAGGGAAAAGCAGAATTAGAAATGGTTGAGAACGTAGTTTCCAGAGTCAGACAGACATAGACGTGAATCCTGGCTCTACCATGTACTGACTGACTATGTGACCTTAGAGGACCACTTCATCCCCTAGGTCTCACTTTCCTTGCCTGGAAAAGGGTAGTAATAAAATACACTCACTTGTCTACAATCCCAGGATAATAGTGATCAAACGAGATCTAATGTTGATCGAATGGTGAAGGGAGTTTATCTTTGCTCCAAGCACAAACCAGAAAGAAGACATTAATGCTTTATGACAGGCCTGAATCAACTTGTTCTTTCATTCAAGTGAAATTATTCAAATGCCAACTCCATGCCAGGCACCGTGTTCTTCACAGTGTAATTGGGAACAAGACGGAAACCAGATAGCCATGCTCCCTGCCTTCATTATGCCTCATAATATTAAATGATCTTCCAAATTATTTCAATTGTCAAAAATGGTAAGAGAGAGAAGCATGAGGGATGCGGGTTATGGGAAAGTGTAGCAGGGGACATGACCTAGCCTGAGAGGTCAGGGAAGACTTCTATGTGACATGGTGTTTGAGCTGAATCTTAAAGGAGAGTAGGGTAAATTGGGGTGAGTGTGGGGTGAAAAAAGCACTCAAGCATGCTGGGGGAAGGATGTGGCTGCAGAAATAGGCAGGACTATATCTTGCCAGGCCCTGTGGGGTCCTCTCCCTCTCCAAAGGAACTTTTACTGCCTGCTTAGAACCGCATCCTCCCTCTTCCTCCTCCTCCTCCTCTCCACATCATTACGTTTTTTTTTTTCTTTATCCCTACTCCTTCTTAATACCCATTTCCTGTTCCACATTCTCACCCAAGAACAGATCCTTACCCCTCCAGTATCTGTGTTCTTATACAGGCATTGGAACTCTTGTGCAAAATAGGTGTTCACTTTCATTATTGAATAAAAGCAGGGCCACACCTAGCCCATGCAGTGCCTTTGCTCTATTAGCAAAAAGTACTGCACAACACCCCAGGCAGATATAGACCCACAACAGGGCCTACCCGGCTGCATATCCTTGTTCAGAGAACAACGTGCCCAACCATCCTCTGCAGCCCTGAATACACAAATGAATAAAATAATGAAGAAATGTGAAAATGAATGAGAAGCTCTGAGGCAGAGAAAAGATTTGGATCAGAGTGGAAACCAGGAGAAGTTGAATCCTGTCTATTTTGGAGCAGCAGACAGGTGACCCACAAACTACTGGTTCCAGAAGGCCTCCAACTTGTTTCTCAGAAGTCAGAGTGTTTGGCTACTCTTGCCTGTTCAAACTCTTGTAGTCTCTCCTTATCTAAGGAACCTTGTGCGAGACTTGAGTTCTTTCTTTCCCAAAGAGTATGACGAGCACCCTGAGCTAAGATTATAGGCGATTATGGGCGCCTCCCAGGCTCAGCAAAGCCCAGAAGGCCCTGCCTCTGATCCTCTAAGCCATGTGAGAAGATAGCCAGGCCCTAGACAAAGCAACCTGAGAACATTACTAAAGATACCAAGGACTGCGGAATAAAGCAGAGCTGGCCAAATCCCTCAGTGGGGAGAGGATGCAGAATAAATAGTGGATGACCAGTTCTCAGGGCGAGTGGGGTTGCTCTGGAACACTTTCTACACATTTCCTGCCCTCCACGTCAGCCCAGCTCCTTCCAGTCTCCAGTCAGCTTTGCCATCTCTTTCCTCAAGCTCTTTTTGGAAGCAAGACTTACAGCTTGGGTTTGGTCTCAACTAAACATCTACAAAGGGTTACTTGTTCCCCTTTTCCCTTTGCTCATGAGCAAATCATCCAAGAAGCCAAAGTTCTGGGAGTTAAAGCGCCTGAGGTAGAGAACAGACACTGAGGCAGCTCACAAAATGTGATTTGTCACGGATGCTGACCCTCCATGGACAGGCAAGGCCTTGGAAAAATCTTGCCACCACAGCTGGCCACCTGCCAACTCTGAAGTCAGCGGAGTTTTGTAGCCTTCCTCATCAGATGGGAAGTTCTCAAGTGCAAGGCTATACTCCCCCATCAGACTGAAGAACCTTGGAGTGGGAGTGGGGGTTGCATCTGGCCTTTAGACTTGGAGCAACACATTGGGTGCAGAGGCTGCTCCTCAGTCAGATTGGATGCCCCTGAGCAGCGGTCACCAACCTTTTTGGCATCAGAGACCTGTGCTCCTATGAGAATCTAATGCCTGATGATCTGAGGTGGAGCTGAGGTGGTGATGCTAGCGCTGGGGAGTGGCTGCAAATACAGATGAAGCTTTGCTCACTGGCCCACTCACTGCTCACCTCCTGCTGTGCAGCCCAGTTCCTAATAGGCCATGGACCGGTACTGGTCCGTGGCCCAGAGGTTGGGGACCCCTGCCCCTAAGGACAGAGTTGTGCCTCCCTCTTCAGATTGGGAGCTCACACAGAAATAGTAATAAGAGAAATAGCTACCACTTATTTAGTGATTATTCTGTGCCTGAAATTGTTCTTTTAAAAATATGTATTAATTCATTTTAATCCTCATATCAACACTATAAGGGAGGTCTTAACATTATTTTCCTTTTCTAGATGATAAGACTGAGACACATCGAAAGGTTGAATAGTTTGTTCAATATTGCACAGTGCGGTGATGGAGGCAGGATTCTCCATCAGACTGAAAACAACACAAGGATAGAAACGATATCCTCTCCCTTTCCTCCATCAGATTAGGGGTTCACCGAGGGCCAAATCTGGCATCTCTTCTCTGTCCATCCCTATCTCCCTGTCTGGAGTAGAAACAGACCTTATTCAACACTGTACCTGGCATCTGGGTTGGGGCCAGTGAGCTGGCTGAACCACTGTGGATGTAGTTTCCGTCCCTTAGAGCTCTGAGCTGGTCACCAGAAATATGCCCCAGAGGGTGGAGAACCCCATCTTTTGGAGATAGACATCTCTATGGGATGGGGGTCGGAATGCCAGTATTTTCTCTATCTCCCAGGTGCTAGGACAGGAGGCCCCAGAATGCAGGGGAGACTGCAGGCCACTATCACAGGGAACATACCTTCCGGAGCCAGGCCTGGTGCCACCCAACTCACTAGGCATTTCCTTCTGTCCACAGCTCACCTCACTCCTGGCTGCAAACCCAGCCATGAGTCTCTGGAACCTAGCAACTGTCGAGGAAACAATGGAAACTTCAGTTTTTATTCTCCTCCCTCTATCATTACTCAAAAGGTTTTCCTCTAAGACACACACACGTTTTCTCTCCACCCATCTGCCCTGGAAATTTTCAGCAGAAAGGAGCCCTAAGTGTAGGCGGTGGGGAGGCTCTGTGGTGTGGCCATGTGCTGTCTGCAGGTCTGTGTCAGACGTGGATCATCCAGGACTGTGATTTACCATCCAAGCTTCTGTGATTGGGGCTTTGGCAGGGTCTGTGTGTGTCTGGGCCCGGGGCGGGGGGTGAGTTGGTGTGTTTCTGGCACTGGGGCTGTGATTTATGTGAATCAAAGTTGGTCTTTGAGTGATTTATGTAGAACATGGTGTGTATTGGGAGCAATTCAGTTCAGTATTGAATGCCCACTGTAAGCCACTGTGGTTAGTGTGTGAGAAAATGTGAAAAATACAGGCTGATATACACGTGAGAAAATTATGTTGGCCTGTGTGTGAATTGTGAGTGCCTGTGAGGAATTTGTGTGTGAAAATATGTCCTTATGCTTAGTGTCTTGGGACTTATATATGTGACTATGTAAAAACGTAAATACGAATGTGAGCAGCAGAGTGTATATCTAAGTTCTCTGCGTCACCTGCAGAGGTGAAAATTTTGAAGAGATATAATGTTCTTTTGAGTCCGTAAAGATTATTAGTGTATGAAAGTTGGGTGTAAGAGTGTGAAAGTGTTCTGAGTGTTCACAAGTAGTGGATGAGGATGTTAGTGCATGAAAATTTTGAGTGTGGAAATGTCCCATGAGCCAAAGTTGGCGTGAGTGTGTGTGCATGTGCTTAAGTGCGCCTGCTCAGGTGCATGTGTGAGCAGATGGAATTCTGGGCTCTCGAGAGTTGCCCGTGGGAGGAGTCACGTTTGTGGAGCGCGACAAGGTGTGAAGCGATTTTAGGGGTCTGAGAGTCAGTGGTCGCCCGCGGGAGCAGTGTGCACGTGGAGGGAGGGCGAGTCCCAGCACGCAGGGCCCCGGCCCGCGTCCCATCCCAGACTCCAGGCCAGGTTTGGCGGGGAGCCGGGCTGGGTCGCTGCCCGGGCGGAGCGGGCTGGGGGCCTAGACAAAGGCCCAGTTGGCTGCGAGGCCCGCTCCGGCAAGCGGCGCCCGCGGCCTGGAGGCGGGGCCTGGACCCCGGGCGGGGCGGGGAAGGGGCGGGGCATGGCGCCAGGGGCGGGGCAGGCAGTTGGGAGGGGTGGGGGTGGGGTGGGGGTGGAGGTAGCTGGCCTCGCTGTCCCGACTCCGCAGGCTGGCGAGCGGGCGGCTGCGGGCGGGAGCCGAGCAAGTGAGCGAAGCGGGCCGGGCCATGGAGCGGCTGGCGGCGGGCGCGCTGCTGCTGGCTCTGCTGCTGCACGGGCGGCTGCTCGCTGTGAGTGTGCGGAGTGGAGGGGCGGGGGGCGCCCTGGGCCACGTTCTCCGCGCCCGCCAACTTGGCTGGGGCGCCGAGGCTGCGCGATTGGGACTCTGGTTTGGGACGGCGGCTCTCGCCAGGGACCCCCGGCCGGCACGGGGTGGCACCACCCTCCGCGGTGGGGCTGTTTGGAGGGGTGTCCAGGGAACCCTGCATGGAGCCGGGGTCGGGGCCGGCCCGCGTGGGAGCCTGTGGGTCGCCCGGCCACGTTGCCGTGTCTGAGTCGCGCTAGGCATGACTCGGCCTGCGATTCCTGGAGACCAGGCAGAGAAACTTTGAGCTGGGTGAGGACTTGGCAGGGCGAAGGAGGGCACCTCTTTCTGTGCCAACTTGGGAAAGGGACACACAGTGGTGATGGAGACCCTATCAGTCCTCACTGGAACTTCACCACGCCATCTGTCCCCTTGAGGATCTAGTAACCAGGCAGGCACAAGAGCCGTTCAGAACACAACTGAGGCTTGCATGGAACACCCCTAGACCCTGGAGTTCGACATCCCAGAACTTGAATCAAAATCCCTGCTCTTCACTGAGTAACTGTGTGACCTGGGGCAAGCTAGTTAAATAAACTCTCTGAGACCAGCCTACATACCTAAAGAAAAGTCAAAATACATTGCCCAAGGGTGGTTGGTAGGACTGGATGGAATGCGCAGGAAAGTAAGTGCCTGGTGCTGGGCCTGCTATGTGGTGGACACGGGTGGATCTGCTTCCCCAGCATTCCTCTTGCCAGGTCTTCAAGGTGCAAGGGAGGCCTGCCTCTACAGCCCACTGCCCTGCTCTGAGCTGGGATGGGCCCTTGCAGAGGAGAAGAAAATAGCTGGCCAGGAGAGGCTCTGAGGACCTGAGTGAACTCCAGGAGGGTGGGGCTGGGTCAGTGGGCAGGGAGCTGGTGGCAGATGTGGGTGGGGGCACATCTGGGGAGGCTGGCCTGTGTGGAGAACCACAGAACCACCCCCACCCTCTTTGAGGTGGTCTGAGGCTGTCCCTGTCCCTGCCTCCCTGTTCTCAGAGCCAAGAGAGGGACTTTTCTAAGCTGGCCAGTATTTACCCAGTGACTGACTCCCTGTCCTTGCCTTATGGGCTCTCTCTTACCTCTGCCCTCCTGAGTCACTCATTTACCCCCACCCTAGACCTGACCCCTCACCTCTCTTGCCCCACCCACCTCTCCTACCCACCTCCTCACATGGGCAGCTTCCTTAATCCTCTGTCTCAGCCTCTCACCCCAACACATCCAGCAGCGCCTACCCAGTTGCTCCCCAGTCTTGATTTGAACTTGTAGCTCCCAACACTGATCTTCACTTTTCCAAAAAGTAGGCACCAACAGCACATGTGCTGTCTTCCTTTTCTGACCCTCCTCTAGCTCTGCTCCGTGATGAGGGACTCCTGGATGCCTGGGTTCCACTGTGGCAGGAGTGGGGAGTGGTCGGAGCTGTTTGCTCTGTGCAGAAGGAATTTCTACAGAAATTCCCGGATTGCAGCCAGTCATCTCATTCACTTGTTCATTCAACACATCTCTTTGAGCAGCATTCCACGACAGTCATCCGGAGTTCAGGATTCATTCATTCTCATTGGGCAGGTATTTGTGCACCCGACATGGTGCTAAGGGCTGAGGTTTATGGCTGAGCAAGATCAGGTCCTGTCTGTGCTTCCCCAGAACTGAGATCAGTAAATATGCATCTTTGACCCTGTAAGATTATAGAGTTTCCTCAGCAAACACATTGAGGTCTTCACTTCCCAACCCAGGCTGATGGTGGAGGGCTGGAAAGAAGTTGGCTTCTGGAGCTCACACACCCAAGTTTGAATCTCACCTCTACCATTTTCCAGCTCTATGATCTGGGGCAATTTTCTCTCTCTGAGTCTCGGTTTTCAAATCTGTAAAATGGAGATAAGTTAGTTATAAGTTTTGAATGACATCAGGTTTCTAGGCAGTGCTCCAGCAAGCCTTGGACTCCTCCTTGCCCACTGCCTTTTCTCTTCTGCCTTTCAGTTCACATCCATAAGCCAGTACAATACAAGAGGGTAAGATGGTCCTTAGGGAGCTCAAGACCTCATCGAGGGCTGGAGACAGAAGAAACAGTGGTCTGTGATTAAGTGTGGAAGTAATTTCAGTTTAGAGGGGGTGGTGAAGCTTGTTGGGGGAGGGGGACGGGCCTGAGTGACTCAAGGCCTGCCTTGGCTTGCTGACCCCATTTCTTCCTGCTGGGGCCTTAGCTCTTCCTTTCTCAGGGTCAGCCCTGCCAGGAGATAGGATTCTTGAGGCTACAGTGATTACAGTGTTTCCAGAGCTGAGGAGGGAAGTCACTGAGATACCTGTTCCCTGCCTCAGCTGGGTTTCCTCACTAGGGAGGCTGTGGGCTGACAGGAAATGGAGGAGCCTCCCTTTCCCTCAGGGGCAGCGTTACCTCAGCTCTCCCCTTGATATAACTGGCTGCCCTGCCCACCCCCTACTGACCCCCTTGCTCCAGACATGCTGCTGGGAGAGGATTGTGAGTGTGCCCTAGGGATTTCCGGCAGCAGATTTGTCCATAGAGGGAAGTGGAGGCTGGAAGGAGCAGAGATGGACCCCTTCCCCCCATGCCCTAAGCAAGCTCCCTATGTGTAGGGAATCACAGCCCCTGCTAGGCTTGGCCTGGGCCTGTTCTCAGGCTGAGCACAGGCAAGTCGGGATCTGTGAGTCTGAGGCCCTGCCTGGGAGATGAGTGGAAGGAAAGTGGCAGAAGGTGAGTGGGTTCAGGGCTTGGAGTGGTGGGGAGGGAGGTCTTGGGGTGTCAGGCCAGATGATGACAAAACAATATGGATAGTTCACATTTATCAAGTGCCCGCCAAGTTTATCAACAGATCCCCACATGTTCCTCTGCTCAGACGCTCTCTGCACTCCCCGTGTTCCCCATCAGACCGGAGCCCCTGGCAGTACAGCCCACAGGGTCCTGTGAGATCTGGTGTCCCCCACTCCCTCGAATCTCTCCTCCTTCCCACTTCTCCCTCACTCCTTCAGTCCAGCTACAGCAGTCTTCGTTTCTCAAACGTGCCAAATACACTGCCACCTTAGGGCCTTTGCATCTGCTGTTCCTTCTGCCTAGAAAGCTTGTCCCGCAAATAACCGTGTGACCTTCTGCCTCACTTCCTTCAGGTCCCCAACTATTCTACCCAACATTCACCATCCCCTTACACTCCTTTATTTTTGGGTCACCATCTGACATCTATTTGTATACTTGTTTCTCTCTTTTCACCCTCAATTTAAGCTCCACAAGAGTAGGACCTTCCATGTTTTTGTTCACGGCTGCTGTATCTTTAGCACCTGCAGGTAGTAAGTGCTCAGTTAATATAGCTGTTGAATATATATAGCTACCAGTGTAGTCCCCTTTCTCTAAGCAGAGGAAATTGAAGCACAGAGAGATTTACTTGCCCAGGGACTCACGCATATACTCAGTGGTACCACGAGCCAGGCTTTTGAGGCTCTCCTCACTGCTTTACTGCTTTCCCACTTGGTAGTAGCAGCAGGCATTCATGTTGATAAAGCTTGTCACTCAGGTTGATAAAAGTGAGAACTCAGTCCCTAAGTAGTGCAGGGGCTGCCTCAGGCAAGAGTAGCAGGGTCTGGCTTTGGGATAAGAGGTACAGAGGATGGGGCGCCTCAGGATCCATGGGGCCTCCTACGGATGCCTGCCTAGGTGGGAGCCTGGAATGACTAAACCAGGATGGTCATTTGTGGGATTACTTGTTCATTTGTAAGTTTGTTAATTAATGAGTTTCCTCGTTAAATGATCCCTGACATCCCAAAGACAGTTGAATTAATCTAGGGGTCTTAAGGGCCGAGTAGGCCAGGCTGGGCCTTCCCCTCTCGTGGGACATGAGGGGAGGACCGGCTCGCTGCCCTGCATGGAGCCCTCACTAGGTTCCCCTGGCCATTCCCTGAGGGCTCAAGGTTTAGGTGAATCTGCAGAGGCTTGAGGGCTGCCTGGTCTGTGGGTGAGAGTCTCAGAAGGGAGGGCGGGAGAGGCTGCCCAAGATGTGGAAAGATCTGGAATGATGATTCAGAGGCTACTCCGAGGCCAGATGTGTGGGTTCTGGACCCTCAGACCATTTGGGGCATGTGGGAAAGGCTCTCAGCCCTGGCCAGTTGCCCCCACTCCCCAGCCCATCCCAGCTGCGAGGATCAGGCTGAGGGAGGAGGGAGCAAACATGACCCCATCCCCCCAGCAGCTTCCCAAAGACCCGGTGAGCCCATCGTACCCTCCTCCCAGAGCCCACCCTGGCTTTTCCCCCATCTCGCTTCTGCCAGGATGGGGGAGGTTGGGCTAAGGGTCCCGGCCCTGCTGGAATATTGCCCCAACCCAGGCCTTGGCCTCTTTGGCCCCGCTGCCCCCTCCTGCTGGGGCCTACTGGCTGCTCCAGCGCCCAGAGCTGCCTGACTGAAACCCAGAAGAATGTGTGGAACTCGCTTCGCGGGGAGCCGCCAGCCTCACTGCCCAGCCTAGTGGCGTCGTCCATGTCAATAGCGGCCTTGAGAGGGGAGCGGCTCATGGCTGTTGGGGGCGGTTGGGCCAGGGGCACCATCCTGAAAGCCCTGGGAACAAGGAGGCTCTTTGAGGCCAGGGAATGTGGGGACTTCCAAGTCTTAGCCACCCCCAGAACCCACCCTTCTTCCTTTTCCTGATGCCCACCCGTGCCAGGGTTGCAGGGACCACAAAGCATCCCCAGGGGCATTTGTGGCATCTCTGAGATGTCCTTAAGACCAGCCCCCAGCTACCTACCAGAGCCCTATCCCTGAGGCACCAGGAGGGTGCCCCGTTTCTCTGTTGCTTAAGGGATTTTAGGGAGGCAACTGGAGCACAAAGGCTTATAGTTTGCATTGAATGACTGAATGGACCCATGATGTATGTGACTAAATGTTCTGTAAACTGAAGTCCTGTATAGGTGTGTGTTAGACTTAAAATTTACTAGATATTTACTGAGCACCTTTTAACTATCTGACCTCGTTCTAAGTGCTGAGGTTATGGCAAAGAACAAAAAAGGTCAAATTCCCTCCCTTCATGTAACTTGCATTATAGCTAGTGCAGGAAGACAGACAGTAAATATAATATGTCAATGAGTGTTAAGTGCCAGAAAAAATAAAGCGGAGGAGAGGACAGAGAGTGAAAAGGTGGAGTGGTCAGGAAAAGCCTCTGATAAGATGACATTTGAATAGAAGGCATCTGAAGGAAGTGAGGATGTAAGGCCTGCAGATATTTAGGGAAAGGGCCCTCCAAGGCCCAGAGGTGTGCTTGGCATATTTGCAGAAAGCAAGGGGGTCCACGTGGCCAGAGCAGCATGAGTGAGGGGGAGCATAGTCGCTGGGGTCAGAGAGTTGGCAAGGGAAGATCGGCAGAGCCTTGGCTGAGGGAAGAACTTCGTATTTGCTTCTGAGTGAGAGAGTTCACTTGAGTTGCTGTGTAAAGAGAATGTGGAAGGTCAAGGGCAAAAGCAGGAAGGCTGTGACTCAGGCGGGAGACAATGGGAGTTTGTACCAGAG
Organism: Eidolon dupreanum; assembly: GCA_028627145.1. Taxonomy (NCBI): domain Eukaryota; kingdom Metazoa; phylum Chordata; class Mammalia; order Chiroptera; family Pteropodidae; genus Eidolon; species Eidolon dupreanum. The sequence goes on along the minus strand of CM053502.1, from coordinate 9,888,031 downwards.
CAATGGAGGTGAGAAGGAGTTGAATCCTGAATGTATTTTGAAGGTAGGACCAGAAAGAGAGGGATTGGGTGTGGGTGGGACAGAAAGAGAGGAGTTAGGGATGTCTCCACAATCTTTGGCTTAAGTGTCCAGAAGGATGGAGCTGCCACTAACCAAGATGGAGAAACTTCAGGAGGTGCAGGCATGGGAGAAAGATGGAAAATGACAGGTGATGGAGGGGACTCACTGCTAGGGCAGTCAGCCCCCTCCCTGCCTCCCACCTTCAGAGAGGGGGTTTTGCTGAGTGTACACTTAAGGTGCTGCAGACACTAATCCCTTAGAACCCCACAGCCTGAGCTCTTTGTGTTTAATTAGAATTTACTGTCTTCCACTCATCTAGAATGGAAACTCCATGAGAGCGGGGACTCTGTTTTTGTCATTGCAGTTTGCCCAGTGCTAGGTGATAGTAGGTGAACATTTATTGAGTCAATAAATTAATGACCTTGAGGAAGCCAGCAGGCCAAAATGGTCCAGTCTCCTTGCTGAGGATTGGGAAGGAGCTGCTTCTGGCCCCTGGAGAGCCCAGGAGAGCTGTCCTTCCAAGCCACTGCTATCTGCTGAGACCTGGAACATGTGGAACAAGCTGGCTTGCCCACCCTGTCTTCTTCTTGTCTGTGCCCTCAATGGACTGTGAGCCTCTTTCCCTGGGCACTGTGGGTGAGGGAAAGATATGGGCTCAGAGGGCCTTGACTTGAAGTCTTGGCTCAGCCCCAGCTGGCCGTGTGATTGACCTTGGGCAGTTTGCTTCCTCTCTCCAAGACTCAGGTCAGAAATAGGGATCGTGATACCTGTTTCCTAGGTGGATATGAGAGCAGGTGGTTGCACCTCTCTTGGTGTCTGGAATGTGATAGGTGTGTGACAATTGGTAGCTGCTCTATTAGTCTTGTTCCTGCGCAGGGCAAGGATGGAGTAGTATTTGACTCAGGGTTCCCATTGCTCAGCATGGCACATCTTCTAATCAAAACTGCTGCCATCCATCAACCCAGGCCCTGCTCTGGGCTTATTGAATGAATGATGGAGGAAAAGGATCATTCCTGCTCCCTCTGCTTCTCTTCCGCAGTCTGAGAGCCCCGGATGTGACTGCATCTGATCTGTCACTGCCTCCTTCCCCCACTGAGGCCACAGCTGCAGGACAGAGTCCACCCTTCCACCCTGATTGCTCCTTCCTGGAGGGGGAGAGGGAGGGAGTACACCCAGGGTGTGGCCTGGGAAAGTCTGGGGCCTGTGGATCCATAGTCCCCTTCCCAGATGTGTGCAGTTGGTAGGTTCTGAGCAACAAGAGGTGTGGCCAAGTGGCTCCCCTGGGTGCAGAAAGGATGTTCATGCATCTGAAGGGGAACGGCAGAGAGAGGCTTCCTGGGACTTCATCCCAGCCCCATCCTGCGTCAGGCCCACACTGGAGGAGGCAGGACATTGCCCCGGGAGCCCTGGGAAAACCTGTAGCAGGTCTTCATCGCCAGGGTGGGTGAGGTCACAGCTCTAAATCTGGCCCCGGTGGGCTCTCAGAGAAACAGCGCGACTAAAGAGAAAGAGACACACAAGTGGGTGGTGACCTCTCTTCCCCCACGGTATGCCTTGGGCTTGAGTTGCTAGATGGGTCAAGTCCAGGTGTTTCATTTTTTAACATTTGGCATCTTTTCACACCTTTTCCCCAGTGCCAGTTTTGTGGAGATGGGGAGGCAGTCTGGGGCTGAGCAGAGGAAGGACTTCAGAGGCGGCCTTGGGTGACCCCACAGATGCTTCTTCTGGGTTGGGGCTGGGAGTTCCCAGCTGCCTCTGGCCCCTTCCCAGCCCACCTCCTGCTCCCTGCCCCCACTTCTTCCTTTCCCGCTTCTCCATACTCACCCTCAAGGAATCAGCTCTGCTCCCCCCCTCCACCTCTTGGTCCTGGTCTCCCCTCCTCACCCCAGCTGACTCATCCATCTCTTTGTTTGGCGTTTCCAGTTTTCAAATAGTTGGGAACTAGGATCATGCCTCTTCTTGGATCTCTCACTGAGCTGAACAGATTGAAATTCTGGCCTCAAATCCTAGCCCCAGTGGCCTCTATCACCTAACAGCTCCTCTCCCTCTCCTGCGGTGTCTGCCTTCCCCGTGACCCTCAGACCAGAGAAATAGAGACCTAGGAGTTTCCCGAGGGACAAACCAGGGCCTTCTGAGCTCTGGGATTTCCAGGGTGTCCTCCTCAGTCACCGCAGTCACTCAGATCATCAGCCAGTTCTCAGTGAACATCCATGTCGTCTCTTGATTAAAACTGCCACCCTCTGGAGCCAAGCCTTGCATGGGGCTCTCTCTGGGCATTATTGCAATCTTTTGAGGTTGGCATTATAATCTCCGTTTTGCAGAGGGTGAAACTGAGGTACAGAGATGGGGGGAATGGCTGGCCCAAGTCACCCATCTAGTATGTGGCATAGCTGGGAGGAGAGCTCAGGTTGTCTGACTCCAAAGTTGTCATCCCTTCCCAAGTGGGTCCAGCCTCTTGGGTGCAGAGAGAAGTCTCTCTGGGAGGACGGGCATAGTCAGGACTGCTGCCTGTAGGAGTTGGACTGGGCCGGCTTTGGCAAAGGCTACAGTAAGCTTCATATGGGCCATGTGGACTTATCCAGCTCCTACTTCTAGGGCTTGGATGCCTCTTGCCCCTGGGCCTCCATCTCAACTTAGTGATAGCATTCCCTGGGGAGGTGAATTTGTCTTTCCCTAGGATAAAGACCCTTGGGAACCTGTATCTTTCAGGTCCCAGGCTCCCTGTGGGGCCTGTAGATTTTGCTGTTGGGAGTTAAGCGAATTTTTGCTGCATGGGGCCTGCCCTGGACCCACTTCCGTACTGGGGGCTTGGCCAAAATAGAAGGCACAGAAGCACATAGCCCAACTGAGGGGCAGAATCTACATACAAGTCCAAAATTGTGTCATTTGAACATCCCTGTGCAGTAGAAGAGCCAAGAATTTATCTGTCTTTTTATTCACAACTTCATTGCCTGAGGACCTACTGTGTGCTAGACATCCTGTTAAACATTTTATCTGCATTATCAACTTTCCTATATAGTTGGGATTAAATCTCCATTTTCCAGATCAGAAACGGCTAGAGGAGAACAGTAACTTGCCCAAGATCACACAGCCAGGTGCAGAGGAAGGTGGGAGCTGAATCCAGCTCTATCAGTCTTCCTGGAAGACGTTAGAGACATGGTCCCTCCTCTTCCAGAAGGAGAGTCAGGACCCACAAACCATAAGTACCCAGCAGAACTCCAAGTCCAGACAATAGCAGATCATCAGGGAAGGAAAAGATGAATTTGTCATGAGCTATCTGGAAAGACTTTCTGGAGGTAGTGAGGCTTAAAGAGCAAGGAAGGTTTGGCTGGTGGAGGGGTAAAGCATCCAAGCAGGGGTCCCCATTGTCCCTCGATTTGCATTGTTAAGTGTGTGGGCAGGAAAGCCCTGGCCTGCTGCTGGAATCATTAACACTGGGGAAAGAATGAGAGGAAATCCCCAAGAAGGCTGAGATGACATCCATCCCAGTCCCCTGCCCTGTACCTGGCCAGACCAGGAGGCAAAAGGTCAAGGCCTGGGCCTCCACTTGGCTTCTAAGCCAACTACCAACCCTCTTCTGTGGGCCTCACTTTTCCTGCTCACAAAATGGGCTTCTTTCTTGCCCGGTGGCCACCTGCCAACTCAGAGGAAAGGGATCTTGAGTTCTTACAGAAAATTGCTAGCTTCCCTTCAAGAGTTGGTGGTATTCCATTCTCTGGGGCCAGGGGTGGCAGCCACCTTGTGGAGCCCACCGTCTTTCCAATCCCACATCTTCCTTCACTGACACTACCAGCCCACAAGTGCCAGGGCCTGGGCAAGGGAAACGTGAAGGCATGGCTTTCTGCTCCCTTAGATGTACTTGAAGCTTTGCCTGTCCTCCTGTGTGGGCCTGAGATGACCCCTGCAGTGGTCTGCTGTGTGGGTTCACCTCTGTGGCCTTTGGGCACCTACAACTGGGCTAACATCCAGGGGCCCTGTCAATGTCAGTTAGGTGAGTGAGCATAGACTAGGAGTCATGAGATTCCTGCACTCCTCCTGGCTCTGCCTGTGTTGTTCAGAGCAAGTCATTTAACTTCTCTGAGCTGAATTTTCTCCATGTGCAAATGGGACCATTCATTCATTCATTCATTCGTCAAACATTTATGGAGGGCTGGCTCTGTGCCAGGCCCAGTATTAGGTATAAGCACCAAGCATGGGCTGAAGAAGCTTCTGATAGGGGAGACAAGCTGGGTGGTGCACTAGTCAATAAAAGGTTGGGGGCCAAGGAGGCTGCATTCAAGGAGAGTCTTCGAAGAGCTTTAGAGTGGGTTTTCAGGGCCACACGACCTCTGGGAGAGATCTGGGAGAGATTGTGACTCTGTCTCAGCCCCCATTTGTTATTCTGGTAACTGTACAATCTGTTTCCCTCAAAATTAGCTTGTGGGAAGAGGGGACGTGACGGGACAGCTTGCCTGGGTTAGGGCAGGAGACAAGACTCACAGAGGTAGAGAAGAAGGCAGGCCGGTTCTGTTGTGCGTCTCATGAGCTCATGGATGTGGAAAATAGTGGGGGCTATTTATATTGAGTCTGGTTATTTTAATTTAGGAAACATGGAAGCTGCCCGCAGAGCTCAGCTTTGGGCTCTGTGGCATTGAGTGAGTTAAAGGAGCCTACTAGGCCTGATGCTCCTGCTTTCCATTTTCCTTCTTTTTTCTTCCTACTCTGTGGGGTGGGGGTTGAGAGGAAGTCAGGGATCCTGGATTTGACTTCAGAAAATGGGAGGAAAGGGTTAAGATGGCTTGTTTTTTTTTTACCTCAGGGGTGGGAGGAGGTGGGGAAAAGGGAATGGGGATGACTGCTGGGGCTGGGGCAGGAATGTGTGATAAGATCAAAGCTTTCAGCTTGCCTGGGCCTCACCTTGGTTTCACCTGAGCAATAGGAGGGAATTCTCTTAGCCAGGGGAGGATGGAGAATGGTGACCTGCTGGGGGGAAGGGGAGTTGCAGGTCCCATCCTCTTCCCTTTAACACTCCAAGAAGCTCCACCTCGGCAGGCCTCAGATACCTGCTCCCACCTATCCCCAGTCTCCCAGAAAGCCCAGCTTTCACCCTCGCAGGTATTAGAAGTCCTAGGGGCCACCTTTACTTGGTACATCCAGACTGGGGTGGGAGGACACTCTTCCTACCACTACCACCCCCATCAGCTTTCTCTCCCTTGAGGTTTCTGGCCCTGACTCAGAGGCTCCTTTATGTGGCCTATTAGACTCCCATCTGTTAATTCTGCTGTGGTCAATTCTGAAGATTGTACTTTGGGATAGTGTCATTGGCAGGAGGCACAGCCCTGAGTCCTGTCCTAGCTCCATCACTTATTGCTGTGTGACTCTGGGCTGGTGGCTTAACCTCTCTGAGCCTCATCCGTCAGCTGGGAATGGTAAAACCTTTTTTGTAGGGTTTGGTGAAGATTAGAGATAATGTAAATCTAGCTAGAAAAGGCAATTGATAAATAACAAGAACTATTATTTTGTGACTTTCTTTTTCTCACTTCAGGACTGTCCCTGTACTTGGTCCTAGGTAAACTTAGGGACTTAGTTTTGCTCTGCCTCCCCACCCATTGTCTGAGAGGGCCCCAAGCCCTAGGGTCCATCCTCTTGTTTAATACCCTTCACTTGTAGGTCTTCATATATTGGTGGGGGCGGGGAGGAGCAGGGCAGGAAGGGCTATGAGTGAAGAGGACCTAGACCTCTGTTAGTGCCCTCCAGGCACCTGCTGGGCCACCTGCTCTGGTGATACCAGGTTAGGTCTTTCTGGCCAGCCCAAGTCTGCCAGGTGGTCCAAGCCACCCCCTCCCATACCAGGGGCCTCAGCAGCCCATCTCTTTGATTGGAAAGGTGGCCCCAGAATGCCCCAGCTGAGAAGGGGCCTGGAGCTGGCCCCGGGGCTGCTATAGCTAGGCTCCTGCCTCAGCTCTCTGTCCTGATTGTGCCCCAGTTAATGATTATTCTGGGCTGCAGGAGAAAAGGGGAGGGGAAAACCCACCCTCCTAGCTCCTTAACCACTGGTTGCACCCGAGGTATGTCAGCGGCCTGGGTGTTCCCTGCTTTAATGTGACAGCCCTGCTCTGGGGCACATGGGATGGGGGAGCAGGGAGTAGGCCTTGGAGTCACAAATTGACAGGTAGCCTCTGCCCCTGGAGTCCTGAAGACATAGAGCCTACAGGATGTGGGTGAAATGTGAGCTAGGGTATAATAGACCCCTGTGGTTTAAGACCAGCTGGGTGAGCAGAGCCTATAGCAATACACCAGGTGAGCAAGGCCCTTCTAGCTCATAAAAACCCCTGTGCTCCTCCTCTCCTGACCTCAGACCCTACAGTGAAGTCGGAAGTAGAAGGTGGTATGATGGTTGCGGGCTTTCGGCAGCTTGGCTTGGCTTCCACCGCCAACTCAGCCACTCCCAGGCTGTGTGACCCTGGGCAAGTCACTTCACCTTTCTGGGTACCCGTTTCCTTATCTGAAACAGGAGAATACTAATCCCTACTTTGCAGGTGTCAGCAAGCCAAGATGTGGGAAGTGTTTAGCTCAAAATTAATACCTGGGGAATGGTAGCAATTATTACTATTATTGTTTTTGTTATTAGGAGAAAGTGAAAGTTGAATCCTAGTCTTGGGTAACCAGGGCAACAGTGGCCCATGGGATGAGTTGGAGGATTTGAGGGAAGTGGGGGCCTGGGGAGGTCCCAGGAACGTGTATCTGTGGAGAGGGCTGAAGGAAGGAGAGAACAGGACTTTGATAGGATCTCTCGGTCTCCCCTAGGCCCACCTTAGTCCTCCCAGCCCTGGCTCCTCCCTGGGCTGGGTCCCGAGGCTGGTGCAGGCCAAGAGTGGGGGTGGAGGGAGAATCGTTTATTTTGATACCATTAGGGCATTTTCCCCCACTGGCAGCTGCTATTTTGGGATCCCCGGAGAGCAGGGGTATGGTTAAATTAGGTAATGTTGCTTCAGAAGGAATGTGTGAAGCCGTCGAGCCCAGGCTGCAGGGAGAAGACAGTTGGTTCACTCCATATAAAATTAAACTGCAACTTGGAAAAGAGCAGCTCAGGTCTCTTTATAAGGCAATGGAGGGGGAGGCCGCTGGAAGCTGCCTCTGGGGGAGTGGAGGTGATGGCTCAAGGCCTCTTTTGGGGGAGCCTGGGCTCATGACCATGCCAGGAGGCCTAGCTGGCCGAGCAGGGGCCAGTGATGGGGCTGAGGGGTAGGGCTGGTGTGTCCTCAGCTCCAGGCCTCTGGCTGCCTCTGGGGGGTTGGGCCTGGGGTGGTGTGATACATGGGGAGGATGGATCTGCATACTTGGCCTCAAATCAGCTTTCTGTGCTCACTCAACCTCAGCACTACCAGTGGTGAAATAACGGTCCCAATCCCCTAGGGATGTTTCTTAAGGATTAAATCTCTAGAAGAAAAAGCATAGCTAAGGTCTACTGTGTGCAGGGTGCTGTTCTAACTCCAAAGCACTCCATGCAGTTTGGGCCTCACCTGGGAGCTTGTCAGAAGTGTAGTCTCAGGCCCCACCCACATCTACGGAATCGAAATCAGAATCTGTACACAAACAAGATCCCCAGACCCCCAGGAGATTCCCGTGCATGTTAAAGTTTGAACCCTCACCCCTGTTAAAGCTCGAACCCCCGCACTTCATGAACCTCCCCCTTCCGTGATGTAGGAATTATCATTTGACAGTTGTGACAGCTGAGAGACGTGAAAAGATAGGCAAGATGGAAACTCCTTTGGTGCTCATTCTCTCCTAAATGCTGCCCCTTCTTCCCCTCTTTTGGTCTGGGCCACATTAGGGAGAGAAATGGGGTGTCAAAGCCCCTGGCAGGACCGGAAGAAGTTAAGAGTGTCCCTTGCCTTTGAGACTTAATCAAACTCTCTTCTCTCCATTCACCCATGGGATGAGCACAACTGGATGGGAGTCGTCTCCCCAAAGTCGTTCTATACTTCCCGTCCTTAGAGAAAGAAGAGGGCAGGAAAGGGATTCTCTGTTGCTGTGGCCTGTAGCACAGACAATGGCCACTGCCCAGCAGGTTAGAGCGGGGAGAGGGAGTCAGCAGGGGCTGCCCTGGGCTAGTTAGGGTCACCCCACCTGTCACTGGAATGTTTGGGGCTGAGTCAATCTAGCAGCAAATATTTTGAAGAACACCTACTACATACCCAGCCCTGGGAAGGTATCCCAAATTTCCTACAATTCTATAAACTATTATACGGGAAAAAAAGTTACAATTTATTTAGCAATTACCATGTGCCATGTGTTATACTAAGCCCTTGACTTACATTACCTCTTTTATGTATTTAGTTTTACTGTCAAGTTTCCTCTTCTATAAAATGAGGATAGTAATAATAATACCTGTCTCATGGGGTTGTTATGAATATATTTGTCAAATGCTTGGCACATCGTGTTTGTTAAGTAAATATAATAAGTACAATACTCTCTCAACAAGGTGGGTACTATCACTGCCCTTATTTTACAGATGGACAAATTGAGATCCAGAGCAGGGAAGGGACTCACCGGTTGGGGACATAGGAGATTGGGACAGAGCCATAAGAAATTGAGTCCCCAAACTCCTTCACTACTATTATAACTTGGTAAATATTTATTTATCATCCACTAGCTGCTGCTTAGCATTGAGAAGTATCTAAAGGTTCAATATATATTAATATATATGTATATGATATTAAAAAAAAGAAAACAAAAAAAAACAAGTGTTTGTCCCCAAGGAGCTTTGGTTCCAGCAGGAGAGTAGAAACACTTGCTCAAGTGACTATAATTAAGACCAAATCTCCAGCTTTCCAAGAGGTCGAAATTAAGTCCTATGGATGTCTAGGGGAGAAAGATGTCTTTGTGAGATATCCAGGAAGACTTCGGAGTGGAGGTGGTAATTGAGTCAAGCCTTGAAGGACAGATGAGTAGATTAGATTGGGAGAAATAGGGCCAGTATTCCAGGAGAAAGCAGCATACACAAAA
>CM053502.1:9847905-9878483 GCA_028627145.1 Eidolon dupreanum | reverse complement strand
TGCTGCCCCAACAGATTCCTTCCCCTTTGCCGTCTGCTGCCCATGGACTAGGCACCGGCAGCCTGGGGGTGGGGCAGGGCACCTTGACCCTGTATCTGGGGCCTGGGTTGTAGCAGAGTGTGGAGAGCACTTGTGGGGTTACCTGGGAGCCCGTATCAGAGCAGAGTGAGAAGGGACACTTGTCTGGGTCCTTGTCCTTTCCTGGAGAATTGGGACCTATGGGTCACAGGCTCTTCTGGTTCCTCTGCCATACACAGGAGTGGAAGCACTGAGGCCGGCTATGCTGGCAGGAGGCAGGTGGGCAGGCAGGGGCTCGTTTGTCTCCCACCCCCACACCGTCTCTGGATTTGGATGGAGTGAGCTCACTCCAGCCCAGATGCCTGGAGCCTTGCCCTGGGCAGCTGCAGCCCCCCTGGGGACTGCAGTGCTCAGACCTTCCTGCCCAGCTGCAGGCCGGTATGGTGCTCCGTCCCAGGTCCGTGCCATGCAGGGAGAGGGTGGGCTGGCTGCCCGAGGCACGCGAAGAATGTCTCTGGAGAAGCCTGACGTCTCACATTGTCCCAGGGTCTGCCTCAGAGCAGGCAGACAACTTGAGCCTTGGAACTAAGCTTTGTTGTCACCCCCAGTCAGTGCCACACCCATTCAGCCAGCCCAGAGCCTGGGGAACAGAGCCAGACCCCTCCCTTCATTCTACACCTGGAGGCTGACCTTAGACCTGAGCCCACACCCCACTCTCCCATGCATAACCTCTCATCCCCTCACCTCTGCCTTACACCTCCTGCATAGTACTACTTCTAATGCTTATTGGGCACTTTATACAGGCACCAGGCTGAGTGTCTTACGAGCTTTAACCCGATTTACACAGATGACCCTCTTTGAGCCTCAGTTTTCTCACCTGCAAAATGGAAATAGTACAAGCTCAGTCCCTTAATTGAAATTCTTGGAATCAGACATGTTTTAGAATTCAGAAGTTTTCAAATTTGATAAAGGTGACATAGCGCACATGCCAGCTGTGCTGTGACATCCTCAGTAGAGTCTGGGGCAACACCCTGTAATCAAACACATTAATGTTGCTATGGCAAAACGTATGACTGTTCACACAAAGTGGAGTGAATAAGCTATTAATAGCTTCATGTCAGTTCAGGTCAGGGCCTGGCACCAGATGAGCTGGTTGTAAACTTATTTGAAAAAACGCACCCTTGGTTTTCAGAGCGCCTTGAATTTCCCTACTGCAAGTGAGGGACAGTGGTCCTGTAGTACCAGCCTTTCCCCCGGTTGTCCACACAGCATGTAGGACGGGGCCTGGCCTGGAGGAAGACCTCCCTCTGTGGTCTCTGACCATTCTTACTGTCACCTCTTCACTGGGACACCACCTTCCTACAGCTCTGATTTTAGCAGCTCCAGAAACTCTTATCTACACATGTAACCTCTGCAAGCCCCACACTTCTCACTTAAAAACTCCCTTTAAAACACGCCACCCTGCATGTGTCCAATCCCTGTCTGATCTCGGAAGCTAAGCAGAGTCAGGCCCGGTTAGTACTTGGATGGGAGACCACCTAGGAAGACCAAGTTCTGTGGGCGTAAAAAATAAAAAATAAAATAAGGGATTGTAAACTGACAAGGTCCTTGCAATCTGTGAGGTCAACCAAGGATTGCCTTGCCTAAAAAAATAAATTAATTAAACCCTATATCCTATATCTGTATCTGAACCTCCCTACACCCCAGACCTTCTTTACCTTCTGTACCCTTCTCTAATGACTTGATCTTTCACCTCCATGCTTCTTCCCAGCCATCCTTTCCTCCCTCTGTACCCTCTCCCAAGCCAGGAGAGGAGAGCCCAGTCTCTGTCCCTTGTTGCCAAGGACCTCTGCAGCACTTGGAGTTGCAGCTCCTCATCCTGACCATGAGGGCCTAGACACAACTCAGCATCAGGAAGCGGGTGCTTCCTAGAAGTCCCCTGCCTCTCTGGTATCCTCCCAACCTGGCTGTGTTCAGGGAGTGCCTGCGCATTGGGGGGCCACCCTACCCACACCCCTGCCATAAGCGATTGTTTTCTGCACACCAGAACTGTCTTCTGACCTTGGCCTGTGTGAGTCAGCTCTACCCCCTCTTCCCCCGCCAGGAACCTGTAGGGTCTGGAAAATCCCCCTCTCTTCCTGGCTCCTTCCTCTCTGGTCCAGGTCTGCCCTCCGGACCCCCGCTCTCTGGCCCGCCATCCGGCTCCAGCGCCTACCTAAAGTGCTGGGTTCCTCTGGGAGGAAGCAGGGCTCCCTCACAGCCGGAGGCACGCTGGAAGGGAGGAAACCAGGGTTCTATTTCTGCCTCTGACCTTAAAGTCGCTGACGGCCCTCCTTGGGACCTGAGGCACCCGCTGCATGGGCCCAGGCTGCTGCTGCCAGCTCATGCATCCCATGATCCATCTTGGAAGCTGATCAGATTGGACATGGGGACCAGGCAGCCCTGGCTTCCCGGCCCAGCCCAGCCCTACCTCCTTTCCTGGTGAGCAGGGAGCTTGGGGTACGGATCCTGGAGATCCTGAGTTAGTCCTGGCTCTGCCAGAGTCTCACCTATGATCTTGGGCAAATTTCCTCCTCTTTCAAAGGGAGCCATTCTCACCTGCTCAGCCACTTCAGGGGGTCATTGTCAGGGTCAGATGACACTGAAGCTGAGGAAATGCTCTGTAAATAGTGAAATGCAGTGTGATTGAGAAGCTTTGCAGGAGTGACTCAGTGACCTTGTTGAGTTCTGGCTCATTCCACAGCCCTGTCTGCAGAGGCAGTATGGTGCACTGGTAAGAGCTTAGCCATTGGAGCCAGATCACCAGGGCTTTAATCCAAGCTCTGCCAGGTGACCTGACTCTGCTCCATTTTCCCACCTGTTCAGTGGGGCTGGGTTAACACATTAAAATCCTTAAAGGAATACCTGGTGCATAGTAAGTGCCCAATAAATTAGCTCTTTTTATTCTCCAAGTAGCCCTTGGACTTTCCAGGTCTGAATCCAAGTTCCCTTCTATGGTCAAGTCTCAGGCTCCTTTGGGCTCTTTCTGAAGCCTCTTTCCGGTCTAGCTCCATCCCCCTCCCAGATGTGAAATACAGCTGCTAGAACCTTTTGATCTTCAGTTTTTCACAAATGAAGTCTCTGCTCTTGTTAGCTTGGCCTTCGCTTTCCATGGACCCCGATCCGACCCGGGAGTTCTGGGTCCTGGGGAATGGGCTGCAAGCAAGGGCAGGCTGTCATGTGGACAGCCCATTCTCTGGGGTCCCTGGGGTGGGGGGCTTCTGTCCAGGCCTGACATGCTCTGGATTCTCTTTCCCCTCTCACTACAGATAATATGTTCTTTGCATTTTTTCTAAGCTGAATCTTGCTTTGCTATTTCCTGTCCTGTCCCCGTCCCCCCGCCCCCGTACTCCCACCCCTTCTCCGGCTTCTTCCTCCCTGGACCTTGCTCACCACCAGGGTTCCTCTTTCCAGACAGTGGTCTAGTGTCTAGGGGGTGCCAGGAATCTCTGTGTCCCATGCAGCCCTCCTCCGCCTTGCTCGCATGGGGAGGAGAAGGATATGGCAATGACCCACAGAGGTAGCCCTCCCCAGGTGGGGGGTTGCCAAGCCTGCCCCTCTAACCTCCTCTCCCCAATATCAGTGCCCCTGCACCAACCCTAGCCTCACACTCCCCTTAGGTCAGCCAGGGCCTGCTCAGGACCTACCTCCACCCAGTGGGATCATTGCCCTCTACCCCTGGTCAGGGGAGGAGGGAGAAACCCTAGTGGGGGGTTGATGTTGTGGGTGTCAGAATCCCCTGAGCGTACACAACCCTAACCTTCCCTCCTGGGGGTAGGGAGAGCCTGACTCAGTGGCTCTGAGAAGCAGCCCAGGTTCTAAAGTGCACTCTTGGATGCAAACTGATGGCACAGGGATGGGCACTTGTCCAGAGTGGAAGCGTGGGGAGAAGAGAAGGAATAGGAGGAGAGGTTTGCCCATGGATTGTTGGGGGAGAGGCGTTAAGTCATAGCAGAAGATAAAGTGGGCCGTGTAGGCCTTACACAAGGTTTGGTAGCACTGTAAACACAAGATGACCAAGTGGCACTCAGCCCTTGCCCCCAAGGGCTCCCAGGTTTGGAAGTGAGGCGCATATAGACTTCGTCGGGATGGGTGAAACCTTCGAAGCAAGTCATCTTCAGGAAGCAGCTAGAATTAACAGGTGATGACATTTTGTCCATCCATCCATTCATTTATTCAAGTATTTATTGAACACAGGTGCTGAGAAGATAGAGGTGAATTAACCACAGTTCCTGCCTTCAAGGTTCTTTTCATTCCAGTGGAGGTACAGGCGATAACAGCATGAATCTCAGAGGGCCCAGAGCCCAGCCTGGGGGTGCAGGTGCCTGGAGTCAGGCCAAGGAGTCAGGACAAAGTCTCCCAGAAATTTTCTTTTTAGTCATCTTTATTGACGTATAAATTACATATAATAAAATGTACCCATTTCAAGTGTACAGTTCAATGATGAGAAGGAAATGTATGTACCCAGGGAGCCACCACTCCAAAAGGCCCCCTTGTGCCCCTTCCTGGTGAACCCCGCCCATTCCTGGTCCCAGGCAACTACTGATCTTTCTGTCGCTATAGATTAGACTTTTTCCCTCTAGAGTTTCATACAGGACGGAGTCTTTTGTGTCTGGCTTCTTTCGCTCAGCATAATGGGTTTGAGGTTTTTCCATGTTGCTGTGCATATCTGTAATTTGTTCTTTTTTTATTACTGAACAGAGGAGGTGATCTTTAGCTAAATTTTGGAGGAGGAATTGAAGTTAGCCAGATAAACAAAAAGAGGAAGGGCATTTAGGCAGAGGAACCAGTATAAGGAAAGGCCAGAGGCTCTAGAACATGGACTGTGTGAAGTTGGGGGATTGGGGGGGAAGAAGGCAGGCTCTTTCTCCAGTACTTTTCTTCTTGGGCTTCTCTCCTGTGGCCACCACTTTGTCTTCCACAAGAGACCATTTCTTTCTGGCCAGGACGGGCTCCCTAGATAGAGTAGAGGCCAGGGCAGAGCATGAGACGCCCCTGCCAGGCCATCTGGGGCTGGATGTGAGTTATGGGGCCATAGCAAAACCATGCACATTTGTGTGTGGAGGGCTCTGGGGTTCCCTGGGGTTCCGCTGGGTTTGTTTTCCTCTAAGTGATCTGTAAAACTCCTTTAGAAAAATCTCAATCTCATCTAAGGGAAAAAGGCATTCACTGCCTATACCTACACCTGAGAAAGGCAGGTGTGATGGCTGCTGGGGCCCTTCTGCTCCAGCCTGCGGGTTGCAAGGTCTCAGCAGCAGCCTGAGGTCACATGAAGTTGACACCATGCCTGTCCTGCCCTCATTCAGCCCAGTTGCTGGGCTCCACCCCTGCCTCTGCACAGACGAGCCTGTCAGTGCAGCACAAAGTGCCAGAATTAATTCTTCAACATGGCTGGAATGTATTCCCTGTGGCCTGGAGATTTGGAGACCAGACTGAGGCAGAAAGAGGTAGCCAAGATGGCCCGGCCAGCGGGAAAGCTACTGTTGGAGGCAGCTTCAACTGACTCACCCTGTCTCTGCCTCTGTCCCCTTTCTATGCTGACCCTCTCCACCCTGCCACCTGCCCATGTTTTTATCTTTGCTGGCCCAGGTCACCCTTTACCTGCTTGTGTCCCCATGTCCCCTAACTCATGTCCTGGATATATTCCTTGCTTTCTCCAAAGGAAGAAGAGTCATCACTTACCAAAATGCTTTAAATTTTGTCTGTTTATTTGAGGATTCATTCAGATTCGGTGAATTTGTAGGTTTGGGCTCAGGGACCTCCAGGGCCTAATGGGATTTGGGAAAACTGAGTCAAAAACAGTGGTGTAGCCCCAGTCTGACTCTCTGAGGCAAACCAACTCTGACTTAATCACTGAAGGGCTTTGGGGTGGGACTCTGGGTCCCCCTTGAAGGGAGGGGAAGGAGCCTGAGCTCAGTGAGAGCTGGAGAGTATGACGCAGTTGGCTGTATGGTCTCCCACAGGTAACTCATGGGCTGAGGGCATACGATGGCTTGTCTTTGCCTGAGGACGCAGAAACGGTCACAGCAGGACGGGCTGGCTGGACCTATTCAGACCTTTCTGACGACGAGGACTTACTGGCTGATGAAGCCTCTGGAGGTAGGCAGAGGGTTCTGGTGGCTGGGAGTGAAGAAGGTGAGGTGCAGAGTTGGGGTTCTTCCTACTGGGCCTTAAAGAGGCCCCAGGAATCTTGCCCAAGGTGGCACCTCAAGAGATGAGCTGAGAGTTACATGTGTCCTGAGCCCTGGTCCCCGTAACCCCAGGATTCTCCACTTACAGCCTGTGTGAACCTGGGCTAGGGGCAGCTCTTCTGCCACAGCAGTCCCCTCATTGCACAGGATGATCAGGACCGATGGCGAAGGTGGTGGGCAATGCACAGTGAGGATGATTATCTCCCTAGTCCACCTCCTGTCTTCACCTGGTGGCCAGTCTGGCTTGGCCTCTCCCACCCAGCCGCCCTTGGTCCACACCCTCTCTGATGGAGGTTTCTAGACTGACCTATCTAGGCCAGCCCTCCCTAGGCATGGGGAGGAGATAACAGTTGTGTTTTCATGACCTTACCCACTGTGTGCCCAGAACAGTGCATTACACATAGTAGGTATTCAACGAATGTTTGTTGTTGCTGAGTAAATCTCTCTTTTGCTTGCAGATGAACTGGGCAGCGGGGACGTGGGCAGTGGGGACTTCCAGATGGGTAAGTTGCTGGAGGCGTCCCATAGGCCCCTGTCCTGCCCCTGGGGTAGCCCCAGACGCCCCATCTCTGGGGCCAAGGGCTTTGAGGGCTCCTTGGGCTTGCCATGGGAATGGCCTTGTACCTGCTGAGCGACGGTTACATGAACTGGTTGGCAGGTACCTGCAGGACTGGAAATGGCCAGGTTCTGTGCTTGCCTGTACTAGGAAATGCCTGGTTCTGATGGGGGCACTGAAAGCCAGCAGCTCAGCATCCAAAGCACAATTCTTACCTCTCAAGGCACCTCAGCTGTGGAGTCCTTCCTTAGAGTCCTCTTGGGGACTGCTGAAGAGCTGGGGTGTCCAGGCAAGGGTGGGCAGACAGAGGGGCTCTGTGGCCTAGAGCATCAGGCAGACCAACAGAGCTGACAGCGGGGGCTTGGCTTTACCCAGGAGGGAGCCCTGCCTTAGGTAACATCACCGCTAGGAAGCCAAGGGTTTGCGGGCTGGGAGAAGAGGGCTGGGCTTCATGGAGGGAAGGGAATCAGGAGCTCTGTCAGGTGCCCATTCCGCCAGTACCTGAAGTGCCCAGCCAGAGCAGAGGCTGAGCCAGCACTGGGACTGGGGTCAGAGTCCCTATTCCTCCCACCCTAGGATTCTGGGTAGAGAAGGACCTACCTGGTGACAAGTCCCAGCCACTCCATATGGTTCCTGCTGACCTCTGAGAGACAGTGCTGGGCACTCTTTAACCTATGATCAAGGCCAAGGATGGAGCTCGGCTCAGGCTGACCACTCGGCTCAGGTTGCCCATGCCAGAAGCCCTGGGGCAGGTCTGGCCTGATCCTCCAGGAGAAGGGTCGCCTTGCTCCTACTGGCTTCTCACGGGCAACCAAATGCCAGAGGGTGGCGTCCTTCCTGGGCGAGTGCTGACAGGAGGGTTGGCTTCTGGGTAGAGTGGTCCTGTCTGTGACCTTCCAGCACCTGGGACTCAGATACTGCCTGAAGCTTTTCCACGTGTAGGTCTCTGCAGGGCTACAGGATATTTGGGAGCCAGGTGGGGCCCAGGAATGTGTGTCAGGTGGGCCTTCTGGACACAGCTCACCCCCAGAATGGCCCATGCTGATGCATCCCTGGGAGCTACCTCTTGCCAAGCCAGGCCTGCCTGTGGAGAGGCCCTGGCCCAGTCCACATTGTACATTCAGAAATATCTATGGCCCCTTCCACAGGGCTGCCCACTGCAATAGCTCTGTCCACTGAGTTGTCCTTGCCAGCCCATCTCCCACCATGAGAAGCAGCTATGAGGGCAAGAGAGGCCAGGGGTGAGGGATGGGTGGGGGTGGGGAATAGCAGCTAGGGAGGGCCCAAGAGCAGGGCAGGAGCCTTTCCTTTTTGGTGGGGTTGATCCGCGGGAAGAGAGGAAGCTTTAGATTCTCCAGGCCCAAGCCCTGGTACCAGCCCACTGCCTTCAGGTCAGGCCCATGCAGCTGGGCTGACTCTCAGCCTAGGAAGCAGCAGGTGTGTCTGATTCCTAGGGGCTCAGTGTGCCCACTTCAGCCTTGCCCAAGGGCAGTGTCCTCCTGTACTGACTACTAAGCAAGGGCCATCCTGACTGTGATGGGGTCGTCCCCGCCTGTGCCCTTGGCCTGGGTCCTGACCCAACCCCAACCCCTGGAATGCCACTCCTGAGATGGCACCTCCCCTCTCTTCTTCCTTAGGCAGGGCTGTGGCTACCCCAGGCTCTGCCCAACCCTGTCCCACCTACCCCCCCATTCTATGTGCCCTTCCTTGGCAGCTCCTGCCCACCTCCCTTCACCCAAATTCTTCCCATCTTCTGACTTGTCTTTGCTTTCGTATTGCCTATACTGCTCTGACACCTGTCTCCATGTCTCTCCTGCCCCCCTCCCCTGCCTGGGCTGTCTCTTTCCTACTGTTTGTGCCTCTTCCTCTGTCTCATTCTTTGTCTTTCTTCCTCTGTCTGTTTGATTCGCCATCTCTGCCCCCATATCTCTGTTTTTTCCTCCCTTTCTTCTGCTTTTGTCTCCACTTCTCTCTCTCATGTTCCTCCCACTTTCTCTGCGTCTCTGTCTACATCTCTCTGTGTCTCTATCTCCACCTCTGAATCTCTGTCTCCACCTCTGAGTCTCTGTCTCCACCTCTGAGTCTCTGTCTCCATCTCCATGTCTGTCTCCATCTCTCTCTTTGTCTCTGTCTGTCTGGCTCTCTCTCTTCATGTCTCTGTCTCTCCCTTTGGTTCTCTCTGCCTCCCTTGCTGTCTCTGTCCCTTGTCTCCTCCCTCTCTGCTACTCCTCTCTGCAGGCCCTGGGCCACCCCTGGGCCTCCCTTCCATGGCCGGCGCGATGGTCTCGGAGCCTGATGAGGAGTCTCCTCTCAGTAAGTGACCTGCTGGCCAGGTGGTAAATCATTCTCCCTCTCTCCCTCCTCACCCTCTCTCCCATCTTGTCCCCTCACTCCTTCTCCTTCCTCTTCTCTTCCTCCCCAGCCTGTACTTTGTCATACTGGCGGCTCAGAGGCACCTCCCTGCATGGTCTGGGAGCCAGGCCAGCCACTGCTCCACCCCAGCTGGCCCACCTTCTCCCCTGCCCAGGATGCAGTCAGGCCCCATCTGGGTACTCACTCTGAACACAGTGGGCCGGGCCTGACGTCCTCCTCACAGGGTGCTGGTTGGGCAGGGATGGGTGCAGCAACCCCCTGGGGAATGAAGCCCTAGAATCTGAAGGCAGCTGTATCCACCTTGAGACTGGCTGATCTTGGGGCCAACTAAGGGACCCAGAGGGACCCAGGGCTGGGGTTGGAGGGCCTGGGTGTTGGGGGAGTTCTGGTGAGCAGAGACTGAGCATGGGGAGTAGGTGGGGTAGCTTGCATTCCCCACCCCCACCTGGGTGCAGGGCAGCTCTGGGCCTCCCGTCCCTCCAGCCTCTGACTCCAAGTGGGCTCTCCAAATGAGGTCAGAATGAGGGCCAGGAGAGAGGAGGCTGGCTGGGGCAGGCACCCAGTGAACATGCCCACCCCTACATAGCGTCGCTCCCTTCCAGCACCCTCAGCTCTGGGGCTGGTTTCTGAAGTAGACAGACCTCACCTTCTGCCCCAACCCTCAGGCACTGGCTGCAGGGACAGAGCTCAGGGTAGAAGAGGGAGAGGGCTCGCCCTGACCGCCCCCTGTTCTGAAAGAAGGCCGGAGGTAGGATCAAGCAGGAGGGTCCATGCCCTTCCCAGGCCCTAGTAGAAAGAGGCTTTGTGGAGCCCCAGCCCCTCCCCCGGGATGGGGCGCATTCCTGGGCAGAGGCCTGGCCTCCTCACCCGCGCTATGCCGCGGGGCTGAGTCCAGGGGCTAGGGTGGGGGGACTTTCAATGGGCCTCTGTGCCTGCTCACAAGGGGCCTCTGTGGCCAAGCTCATGGCCCCCACACTCCGGCCCCCAGAGCCCCACCCGCCTGGCACCCAGGAGCCCAGCCCGGCACGGCCCCTGTGGCTCAGAGCAGGCAGCACTGCCGTCACAAGCACCCTCTCTTGGTGTAGGAGTCTACTCCTGTACCTTGAGTGATTCCTCTGGGGGTGTGTACAGAGTGAAGAAGGAAGAGGACAGGCTTTGTAGTCAGGCCCAGCTGATGCCACTCCCTGCTCAGACACCTCCATGATTGTCATCTGTCACCTCTCCAAGCCCACTTCTGCCTCAGGCACTTTGCAGTTGCTGTTCCCTCCGCCTAGAATGCTGTTTTTCCAAATACCTCCTTGTGGCTCACTCTCCACCTTCAATTGTCCCTTTTGAGGAGAGGTCCTCTCTTGCCACCCTGGGAAAGTACCTGCCTCCCCATATATTCCTTGCTCATTTGTTTCATTTCCTTTCTCTTCCTACTAGGAAGTGATCTTCTTGGGGGCAGGAATTGTCATTTTTGGAGTTCACTGCTCTATGCCCTGCCCGTGGAACACTGCTTGGCATACAGTAGGCCCTCCATATAAACTTGTTAAAACAATGAATTCCTCCTTCAGATGGGAAGTAATCAAACCAAATATTATTCCTTGGGTTCATCATAAAGACCAAAGAGAGTAATTACCCGTGCAGCCACTAGTATGTGCTAGACACTGTCAAAAGCATCTTACATTTGTTAACTTATTGAATCCTCACAACAGCCCTTTGGGGTGGGCACTGCCATTATCCCCATTTTATAGATAAGGAAACAGGCTCAGAGAGGTTAAGTAACTTGTTCAAGGTCACAGAGCTGTAAGTGGCAATTTTGCTACAGCGGCTGAACTTTTAACCACTTAAGCTACACTGTTTCTCATATGGTAACAGTTCATATATTGCACCTGCTGTGTGCCAGGCTCCGTGCTAAGCACTTTGTACATATTTTAAACTTATTTGTAACTCATATCAACTCTGTATTTATAATTTACCCCTTAATTCATGCACAGTATGAGAATTAATGCATAAAAAATCTTGTACATAATAGGTGCTCAGTAAATGATTTGTGTGTGCGTGTGTGTGTGCATACACCAGTCTGTATAAACCACAGGTATATGGTATGAATTGATTCAGCATCTACTACTAACAGTGCCAGGCTCTGTACTAAGCACTGTGTGTATATGTGTGTATATACATATATATGATTTCTTTGCAACTCATACTCTCATATTAATTACTTCTATATGAACTCAGTGAATATTATAAGATTTTATGTGTGTAAAATGTGTATAGTAGGTACTTAAGAAACAATAGTTGTCTGTGTATGCTCATACCAATCTAATGTGAATTTATTCAGCCATCAATTATGAGGTACTATGTGCCAGGTGCTATACAAGCACTAGTGATACAGGAATAAATGAGATCTGTGGTTCCCCACCCTGCCCCCATCAAATTTATAGTCTAGGTGTAGAGAGAGAAAGGTGTCAACAGCTTCTGAGTCTCTGGTGCTTGCTCCATGCCAGGTGCTGTATCTAAGTGCACAGGGAAGGGGGCGCATGATGTTATTTATTTCCTATGGTAACCCAGTGTGATAAATGTAATTAATGTCCCCATTTGACCTAAGACGAAACAGAAGTTCAAAGAGGTGAGGTCAGTGCCTGAGGTGTGTCTGACCTCAGAACCCATGATTTTTAGGATGATGCTCTACAGTTCATGTGTATCCATGCAGGATCTGTGCACTGTGGGGTAGAAGGTGCTCTGATAGCGAAGGCAGAGGGGCTGAGGGAGCCCAGAGGAGGGGGTCTCTAACCCAGCTAGGGTTGGGAGAGTAGGGAATTTCAGGCAGTCTTCTTGCAGGAGGTAATGGCTGAGCTGAGCCTAAAGGGATGAGGAGGAACTGGCCGAGGAAGAGTGAGAAAACATGTCACAGTCACTCATGAGTACTTTCTATGCCAGGCCAGTCTGGAAGCCCCTTCTTGCCCAGCCTTCCTCTAAGCCTCTGGGGATCTCCTCTTCTGCATCATCGCTTGGTTTATGGATCAGGCTATTTTCCCTGTTAGTTGAAGCCCCTCACTCAAGGGTGGGCCTTGGCTTTGACCCCTGAGCAGACCAGTCAGGGCCACTGCAGCATGTGCTAATAGGGGCAATTCCAGGCATAGCTGTGGGCACACACATGTTAGCTTCAGCAAGAGGCCTCTGGGGACCAACCTTCTATTTCCATGACTGACCCAGTTGCCTGAGGCTACCACATCCCAGGCTTGGCCCCTCACGGTGACCCTCCGCCCCTTCCTTTTCTACAGTTTATTTCCGAGCCCTGGTAAATTTCACTCACTCCATCGACTACAGCCCTCAGCTGGAAGATGCAAGCTCTGAGGCGTTCCGAGAGGTGTCCGAGGCTGTGGTAGACACGGTGAGGTGAAGGGGTTTTGAAGAGCTCCCCGGGTGTGGTAGGGCAGGACTGAGGATGGGGTGAAGGTATCCAGAGGCTGATGGTGCTGTGTCCCTCCCCAGCTGGAGTCAGAGTACTTGAAGATTCCCGGAGACCAGATTGTCAGTGTGGTATTCATCAAGTGAGAAGGGTCCCCCGGGGGCTGGCGAGGGACTGAGGGGTAACCCAGAGGGAGCTGACAAGGATGGAGAAAAGCCTGGGTACTAAGAGGGAGGCAGGAGAGGTCTAATCGGGTTAATGTCTATTGTTGGAAATTCAGGAATTGGTGGGGGTACAATTTGGACCTTAACTTGCTCTGCTGGGGGTACAGGCTGTCCAGGAGCAGGGTGAGGGTCAAGTGATCAGCTCTGAGCATCAGGCAGGGGGCTGAGGGAGGAGCTGAGACTTTAGGCATCTTCCTCACCCTGCTCCCTTGCCCCATGCCCATCCCTAGGGAGCTGGACGGCTGGGTCTTTGTGGAGCTGGATGTGGGCTCCGAAGGGAATGCGGATGGGGCTCAGATTGAGGAGGTGCTGCACACAGTCATCTCCAGTGGCTCAATCGCCTCCTATATCACCTCTCCCCAGGGATTCCAGTTCCGACGCCTGGGTACAGGTGAGCCTATCCTAGGACCTGGAGTCACTTCCCCCAGTTTCTCGGACTCATATGAGTCCCTTTTGAGTGTCCCCACCATGGGCTATCTTAGCTTGGGCTAAGAGAGGGACAGAGAGCTCACCACCTTATGAGTCCACCCCATCAGTCTTGACTTGGGTTGAGCATAATCTGTTTCCTCTACCGTATACCCATTAGACCCAACTTCTGCTCTCTATCAACCTCTATACGTTGCCGAGTCCTTTCTTCACACAGTACTTTCAGGTCCAAAACACTTTTGTGTTTAATAATAACCAACAGTTATTTACTGAGCACCGATTATATGCTAAGCACTCTGTAAGGCCCTTATAACCAGCCTCCCATTCAGTGTTCACAATAGTTCCTGTGAAGTAGATGTTATTCCTCCTGTTTTAGAGATAAGGGTAACGAGGCCCAGACAGGAAAAATGGCTTGTTTAAATTCACATACACAGATAGTGGAAAAGCCAGAGTTTAAATCAAACCCTATGTCTATGAAGTCTTGCCAGAACCTATGAGGAGATAAGATGAGAAACAGATAGCAACTGAGGCTCAAAGAGACTAGGAAACGAGCCCAAAGTCACACAGCTGTTGGTTGTGAAGGCCTGGGCTCCTGCTCTCAGACCTAAGGTTCTTTTCATTGCACACTCAGGGTCCTATTTTGACTCCCTGAGTCTTGTCTTTTCTAGGCCAAACAGTCCCAGTTCACTGGTTATGGTCCTCAACCCTGTCTCCATCTCAGTCCCCTCTCCTGGGAAGGCTCCAACATGTCACCATCTCTGACTCTGTGGAACCCAGAACTGAGCAAACTCCACCCCTAGCCCGATCAGAAAAAAATAATGAGACCATTACTTCCTTCATTCTGCATGCAAAACCTCAATTAATGCACCCAAAGATCAAGTTCGCTCTTTTAGCATCCCCAGACCCTGACCTAAAGATTGTTGGGGACCCAGCCCTCTTCTCCCCACTTTGCAATGAGTCTTCCTGGCTAGAGATGGTGGGATGGGTCTGGCTCAGCCCTGCAGCCCACAGCTTCCAGGTCCCAGGCTGCTGATCACACCTTCCTTTCCAGCACAGACACCCCCGCCCCCCTTGGCCGCTGCGGCGGCCGCAGTGACACCAGGTGAGAGTGTAAGCCAGACTCAGGCCCAGCCCAGTAACTAAAGTTAATGGGTGGAGGGGAAGGAAGGACGAGAGCAAGATGGCTGGGCATAGCCCACAAGCCACCCCTTCTCCCCGTCCTCTTTGTCCTTGCTGGGCTAGGTTGTGGCTTGCATGCATGTGATGTGGTGGATGCATGTGTGTGGCATGTTAACTGTGTGTGGGGTCTGTGTTAGGGCTGAGTAAGGCTATTGCCACATATCCCACATCCCGTGTGTGCTGCGGGTGTATCCACCACGTGCTCTTTTCCCTCGCTGAGTCTGCCAGAAACCACGTGGCCTGACGCAGGGCACCGAAGCCCACTCCCAGCCATGCAGTGCCTGTGCTGACCTTTCACCAACCTTCCGCCTGCCTCTCTGACTCCCTCCAATCCCACAGTGCCCCAGATCTCGAGAGTCTGCACCGAGAACGAGTTTGCCTGCCACAGCCACAATGAGTGCGTGGCCCTGGAGTATCGCTGTGACCGGAGGCCTGACTGCAGGGACATGTCTGATGAGCTCAATTGTGGTGAGGGGCTGTCTGGGGCACAGTGGCCTGCAGACGCCAAGGGAGGGTCAGGGTATGCCTGGGCCTCCGAGTCAATCCGGGCTGTGAAGTTTTGGTGTAGGTAGAGGGGTCTGAGGGAGGTAGGCAGGGACATGGAAGGGTGACAAGAGGGCCAGGGGCACTGGGTGTAGCAGGGAGGGTCTGGAGAATGGGGGGCAAGGAAGCCACCCCTTCATGCCAACACCAAGTGGGCTCTGTCCACAGAGGAGCCAGGCGTAGAACTCAGCCCCGTCCCACCCCTGCTGGTGGAGATAACATCTGCATCGCCCCAGCTGGAGGCAAGCACCCCGTGGCCACTACCAGGCATCCTTGCTCCCTATCCTCTGCTCCCCAGTCCAGGCAGGCCCGTGCCCTGTGGGCCCCACGAGGCCACATGCCACAGTGGGCACTGCATTCCTAAAGATTATGTCTGTGATGGGCAGGAGGACTGCAAGGACGGCAGTGATGAGCTGGACTGTGGTGAGGACCGGGCAGAATGGAG
Source organism: Eidolon dupreanum (assembly GCA_028627145.1). NCBI lineage: Eukaryota > Metazoa > Chordata > Mammalia > Chiroptera > Pteropodidae > Eidolon > Eidolon dupreanum. Next base: position 9,863,092 of record CM053502.1, on the reverse strand, counting down.
GTGGGGGCGTGGGGTTTGGGGGAGAGGGCTGGGGGAGGGCCTCTGGCTGAACCCTGCCTGGTCCACCCAGGCCCTGCTCCGCCCTGTGAGCCCAATGAGTTCCCCTGTGGAAATGGGCACTGTGTCCTCAAGTTGTGGCGCTGCGATGGTGACTCTGACTGTGAGGACCACACCGATGAGGCCGACTGCCGTGAGTGTCCCAGGCACCTCCAGGCGCCCCTGCCCCACCCAGGCCTAATTCCCCATGCCCCAGCCTTTCTGGGACAGGTTTGTTTGCTCTTTCTGACTAAGTGGTAAAGGCCCTGAGGACAGATTTAAGGTTTATTTCTCTCTGTCCCCAGCAGTGAAGGCCCTGGGCTCTGAGTTAGCCTTTGCAGTGAGTACTGTGGCCAACTGCCGTGGTTGATGTCTCTGTCTCTTTACTTCTTTTCCTTTGTTACCATTAATCTTGTCTTTGTTATTTATGCTTGTGTGTGGGTCAGAGATGTAGCTAAGAGGGATTGATACTCCGAGTCTCTGATGTATGTATGTTTGAGTCAAAGCTTCCCCTTATGGGCCTAAACTTTTTTCACCTAGAGCTGGTTCTGAATTATTTTGTTCCTCCATCATCCCAGCTCTTAATCTATCCATCCATCTACTATCCATCTGTCCATCCATTTATTTGTTCAATAGCCATCCTCCCATCCATCTCTCTATCCATTTATCGTCTGTCCATCGTCTATCTTTCTCTCTCTTCATCCATCCATCTATTCATCCATATAGCCAATATCTTCTCCTCCCTCCTGTCCATCTGTCCAACCATCCTTCTAGCCAGTGCCCATCCATCCATTTGCTATCCATTTATCTAGTCAATGTAATGGGCCTTATGACAGTTAAATGGGTGAGGCTGGAGAGTCAGAGACCATATAAGATAGCATCTCACGTGTCCTGTTTATGAGATGAAGCCTAGGGCTTGTTAGTCCAAGACTGAGGTTAATCTTCAAACTATTTCTCTGTAATCATGGGTCACCTGTCTGAGTGCATATTGACATTTCTACTGTCTACTGATCCAGCTTCTCCTTGCCTTCCCTCACCTGCTCTACTCCAAAGCAAACAATGGAGAGAGATAGCATCGTGCCTCAGACTGGCAGCATTTTATGATGCCCTTTCTGTGACTCTAAGCTTGCCTGACTACATGGCCCCTGGGGAAAGGGAAAGTAATTGAGGGCTTTAGTTGAAAAGCCCTTCTCAGAGACCTCTGCCGGAAACAGTCAAAGAAGGTCCTTGTTGACAGCACAGAACAGAGAACTCCAAAGCCGGATGGCCTTGGGGCTTCCAGGGTATTGGGACAGAGGTCCCTGCGATAGTGTGAGTAGATAGCTGCCTCCTGACCTCTTCCTTCTCTGTGGATGTGTGGCTTCCACTCCTGTACCGCTCTGCCCTCTCCACTTCTGTCTACGTGTCTGTCCCAAGCTCACTCTTTCCCAGGAAGAATATTAGTCACTCTGTCCACTAGAAATGCCTAGCTGAGGCCCAGCCCTGGTGCCAGGCCAACTCTAGGCCTCTGGCCAGTCTGTAGGTGGCTGCCTCAGGTCAGGTGCCACCCCTGGACCAAGAGAGGGGTACAGAGCAGCAAGGTCTGTGCCATGGCAGGCCCCTTGCAAGGCCCTTCCAGTAGAGAGAACTGCCCTGAGTATTACCCAGAGTCCATAGATACTGAGATACTGGCCCCTGTGGCTATGCCTTTGGCAGGGGCCTTGTGCTTCTGAAGGTGGCCGAATATGGGAGAAACTGAGTGACAGTGACATGCCAGGTATACTCTGTTTTGGGGAACGTAGGTTGAGTGAGTGGTGGGAGCAGGGCAATGTGATGAGCCGTTTGATGGCCGACTGGTGACTGTGATATTGTGGGCAGTGTTGTGGCAACAGTGTCAGGGCACCTGTGTGTCATGTGAGCAAGGTGAGAGGCCCTGGGAACACCTGGGGAAGGTGGACAGGGTGGATTGGGTAGGCATAAGTCAGAAGTGGGGGAGGTCCTTCCTAAGGGCAGTGCCCCCTGCCCACACCACCTGGCTCTATCCCCCAGCTGCCAAGCGCCCCGAGGACGTGTGTGGGCCCACGCAGTTCCGCTGTGTCTCCACGAACACGTGCATTTCAGCCAGCTTCCACTGTGATGAGGAGAGCGACTGTCCCGACCGAAGCGACGAGTTTGGCTGCAGTGAGCAGGGAGCTGGGGGCGAGCTGGGGACCCTGGGCTGGGTGCCAGGTGCCCTCTCCACAGTCTCAGCTTCGACTCTCTCCCACCTGACTCCTCTGAGCCATTTCCCCCACTACTTCTCCCTTTGCCTCTCACAATTCTTACTCCTACTCTCATTTCCCAGTGCCCCCCCAGGTGGTGACCCCTCCCCAGGAGTCAATCCAGGCTTCCCGGGGCCAGACAGTGACATTCACCTGTGTGGCCACCGGCGTCCCCACCCCCATCATCAACTGGCGGCTCAACTGGGGCCACATCCCCTCTCATCCCAGGTGCGGCTCTGGGCCCAGGCAGGGACTGGGGCTGTAGGGGAGGCGAGGCTAGTGCCCCAGGCCTGACCCTGCCTCTGTCTTCGTGCCCATCAGGGTGACAATGACCAGCGAGGGAGGCCGTGGCACGCTGACCATCCGAGATGTGAAGGAGGCAGACCAGGGTGCCTACACCTGTGAGGCCATGAACGCCCGAGGAATGGTGTTCGGCATTCCTGACGGTGTCCTGGAGCTTGTTCCACAGCGAGGTACTACGGACGGGCTGGAGGGTGCTGGGTGTGGGCTGGAGTGGGGGCTGCCTATGGAGGGGCCAGCTACAGCCCACTCCCATGCCGCCCAGCAGGGCCTTGCCCCGATGGGCACTTCCACCTGGAGCACAGCGCCTCCTGCCTGCCCTGCTTCTGCTTTGGAGTCACCAACGTGTGCCAGAGCAGCCGCCGCTTCCGAGACCAGATCCGGTTGCGTTTTGACCAGCCCCATGACTTCAAGGGTGCGTTGGCGGGTGGGCAGGCGCCGTGGTGGGCGGGGGCCAGGCACCAGGCTCCAGCGTGCTTAGAGGGAGGGCAGGTGGGAAAACAGTGTGCACATGGGGCCCAGTTTGGAGAGGGACCCAGGGTTGCTGAAGAAATGCTGAGCCCTGTAAGAAGAGCATTTCAAGAGGAAAACATTTTTTGGAACAGCCAAATCCACACTTGATATTTGCCTGTTTCGGGTTATGAAGGGAATGGGCTCTGGAGCCAGATTCCTGGTTCGGATCTTTACTGCGACCCTTACTACCTACATGCCCTTGGTCAAGTCCCCATCTTGTGTCTCAGTTCTCATCTACAAAATGGGGAGAAAATAATAGCTACCTACCTCCCAGGTGGTTATAAGAACTTAATGGGTTAATATGTCAGCCTCTCAGAATAGTACTTGGTCCGTGGAAAGTGCCCAATACATATTCCCTGATGTCATCCTCATCCTGACAGACTGAGAGGTGACATTGTCCCTGAAGCGTAGGAGCCCAGGCTTTGGCACCCTTTTAGCCTAAGGCTGACCTCCAGCTGCGCCAGTTACTGCCTATGTGACTTTGGACAAGTTTCTTGGTTTCTCTGGGCCTCTTTTCCCAAACATAAAGTCAGGAAGCTGGATGCCATTCTCTGGCTCTGAGAGACAGAATGGTATGGGCCCAGACATCAAAAGCCCCAGGTTCAAGTTCCAGTTCTGTTATTTACCACCTGACGTCAAGCAGCCCCTCATCTCATTTCCTTCATTACAGAAGATAAAATGTAAGTAGAGGGCTTAGCACCTTACACAGTAAACATTCAACAAATATTGCTTACTATGTCGTTGGTTGAGGAACCTCAAAGTGATTTATAAAATGTAATTATCTCTCAAAGTTGTCCCCTATTATACTTAGTATAATAATGGCCATGGCCACCATCTCTCAAGCGCTGAGTTGGCACTGTGGCTTGATTTGCACAGTCATTGGGTAGCCAGTAGTCCTGGCAAGGTTAGGGCTGTTTTTACTGTTTTCAGAGGAGGCCCCCAGAGCTCTGAGAGGTTATGGGGTTTCCCTCGGGACATAACAGCTGTTTAGAGGCAGAACTGGAACCCAGGCCTGTCTGATTGGAATCAGGGTGGACAGGCAAGTAGGTGGCCTGTATTGGATGGTGACAAGGATAGAGGGGGCCTGAAAACATCCCTGGAAGAGAAGGACGAAGGCAGGTGTGGGGCAGCGTAGCCTGGTCTTGGGGGCTATGTGTGGTCATTCTGCAGATGAGGGGCTGGACTCCTCCCTGGTTGCAGGAGCACATTTAGGATCAAGGGCAAAAGCTGTTCGCAGACAGATGTAGACACAGGAAGGAAAACTTTCTAAGAGTCGAAACTGTCCAGACTTGAGTGGGACTGCCTTTGGAAGTAATGAGCTCCCCATTCCTTAGAGCTGTCCAGTGTGGTACTCACTAGCCACGTGTGGCTATTTAAATTTAAATAAATTAATTCAGTTCCTCAGCCACTCTAGGCACATTTCATGTGTTCAGTAGCCACAGTAGTTGAAAAGCACAGATAGAGGGCATTTTTATCATCACAGAGTTTTCTTGGATAGCTGGTGCTGCTCTGAGATCTGGGAGGGTGCTGTAGAGAGAATTCCTCTGTGTGTGTGTGTGTGTGTGTGTGTGTGTGTGTGTGTGTGTGTGTGTGTGTGTGTGTAGGAGAGGGTTGGACCAGATGACCTGTCAGAGTAATAGCAACAATAACAGTTAACCATCCAACAGCAACAATAACACCTAACTGACTTTTTGAGCACTTCCTTTGTGCCACGCTCTGTTTTAAGCATTTTGTATCAAGTTGCTCATTTTATCTTTCTAATAACCCTCCGAGGCAAGCTACTATTACCTTATCTTCTAAATAGGGAAACTGAGGCCTTTGCCCAGACTCACTTCTGGAGGGAAGTAGAACCAGGACTTAGGTGCCTGTTCTTCCGCCATCTGTAGCTCTCTACTGCCCCCCGAGGGCTGTTTTAACCCTGACAGTCCATGGATCTATTGACAAGCAAAAGACCCTGAGAAGTCCCGCTGTAAAGAATCCCTTTGACCTTTCTTTGACCCTGTGTTTCCCAAGTGATTCTTAACCATCATTCCACAGCATTGACCTTCCCCAGAGCATACTTTGAGAAATGTTGCTCTAGACCTTCAGGAGGAGGAAAAAACTTTTTTTTTTTTTACTTTGGGGGAAAGATTAACATTCTCTCTAAATCACATTTCTTCCAGAACTTTCCACCTTTCTGGATTTCCACCCCTCACGGTGGGTGTCTCAGGCATACGTGTGCTGCAGCCCTCATCCCTCCCTCTCGCCACCGCAGGTGTGAACGTGACGATGCCTGCACAGCCCGGCATGCCACCCCTCTCCACCACCCAGGTGCAGATCGACACTGCTCTGCAGGAGTTCCAGCTGGTCGACCTGTCCCGACGCTTCCTGGTCCACGACTCTTTCTGGGCTCTGCCCGAGCAGTTCCTGGGCAACAAGGTGAGGGCCAGGCTGCTGCCCGGGATAGGGATAGGGCCAAGAACCTCCCCACATGCACAGAACCTGCCTGGGCTCTGCTCCCTCCAAAGTTCATGGGCAGCAGGGCAGACTTGACTGTGGGGAAGAATGTGGTCATGCCCAGTACAGCCCCCATGGGCAGCAGCTCGTTCATCTGCCTGTCCCCCACCCCGCCACACCCCAGGTCAGAATGCTGACTCAGCCCTCACAAAGCCCTCCCATACTACCCCACTCCTGGGCTGGGTTCAGAGCCTGTCCTCTGGCCTACCTGGGCACCTTTTACACAGCATTATCATGCCCCCCCACAATGCACCGAGCACCCCAAAGGCAGAGCCCAGGTCCCATCCGTCTCTGCTCCCTGTGCCCAGCTCTGTGCCAAGCATGCAGTGAGCACCATGTCTTCAGAGTGAAGGAGGAGGGGGACAACTGGACACATGCCCACGGCTGTCCTACCCTGATCTGCCCTGTCCTGGCCAGGTGGACTCCTACGGTGGCTTCCTGCGCTACAAGGTGCGCTATGAGCTGGCACGGGGTGCACTGGAGCCAGTACAGCGGCCAGATGTGGTCCTCATGGGTGCCGGGTACCGCCTGCTCTCGCAGGGCCACACGCCCACCCAACCCAGTGCTCTGAACCAGCGCCAGGTCCAGTTCTCCGAGGTGGGTAGTGCCTGAGCCCTCAGGGGTGGGGGTCACAGGGATACAGGCTGTGCAGGTGCTGACGCGTGACCTCCCCCCCACCACCACCTTTGTTTGCACCCAGGAGCACTGGGTCCATGAGTCTGGCCGGCCAGTGCAGCGGGCAGAGATGATGCAGGTGCTTCAAAGTCTTGAGGCCGTGCTCATCCAGACAGTGTACAACGCCAAGATGGCCAGCGTGGGGCTGAGCGACATCGCCATGGATACCACCGTTACCTACACCACTAGCCATGGCCGTGCCCACAGTGTAGAGGAGTGCAGGTGCCTGACCCAGCAGGAACCCCGACAACAATAGGGAAGAAACAGCAGGGTCTCACAGTTCCTGCAGCCACTGTCTCGATCCTGTCTCCACAGATGCCCCATTGGCTATTCTGGCTTGTCCTGCGAGAGCTGTGATGCTCACTTCACCCGGGTACCTGGTGGGCCCTACCTGGGCACCTGCTCTGGCTGCAACTGCAATGGCCATGCCAGCTATTGTGACCCTGTGTATGGCCACTGCCTGGTGAGTAGTGCCAGCTGGCTCTTGGACACTGGCTAGGGGTAGGGGACAAAGGCAGGGTGGGAGGCCCAAGCTGAGGCTTCCTTGTATCTACAAGCTTAGCCCAGCATCCAGAATGAGTGCCATGGCTCCCAACAAGTTATCATGATCCCTGGATGTATTAAGAGAAATATAATGTCTAGATAAGGGAGGCAAAAGTCCTACTCTCTTCCTGGTCAGACCAATCCTGGAGAATACTATGTAAAGCATGGCCCTTAGCAGGGCAGCCCTAAGGGGAAAGATCCTATAATCATACGTTATCTCTTACAAATAGTGGAGAGAGGTGGAATTGCGGGCTGACAGAAAGCCGGGAAAAACTATTATCTCCAAATCTCTGAAGAGCCGTCAGGGATAGGAGGAACAGAGGCTCCAGAGGGCAGGCCTGGCCAGTGGGTGCAGATTGGAAGAGAAAGGCAGGTTTAGGTCAGTGTAAAAGCAGGTATTGGAACCTTCTATGGGACAGGCTGCATGTGAGGCGATGAGGTACTCATCGGGATGCAGCTGCATGCTCCCTGGCCTGCAAATCTGTGGAGTACTTCCAGCACGATGGCAGAGGAGGAGCCAGACAGCCTCAGAGGCCCACCTTCAAGGAGCCCATCTGGTCCAGTAGGGCCCCACATCAGGGGAAGAGGGCTGCTCTAGAGATCCCGAGCCACTCCCTTTCCTTCCTTCTAGAACTGCCAGCACAACACCGAGGGACCACAGTGCAACAAATGCAAGGCCGGCTTCTTTGGGGATGCCACAAAGGCCACGGCTACTGCCTGCCGGCCTTGCCCTTGCCCATACATTGACGCCTCCCGCAGGTAGGACCCACCTCAGGACGAGGTGGATATGTCTGGGGGAGCGGACAGTGCAGCAGGCTAGGGGCATACTCTGGGCAGGGGGGTGGGAGACCTGGGTCAAATCCTAACCTGGCCACTAAATTGTTTTATGCCCCTTGACCTCTTTGGTCCTTTTCCATATAATGGACCCATCTGCCTTCCTAGTGTTGCTATGAAGCTGCAGATCGAGAACAGATGGGTGGAGAAGTGATACCATGCTTCGAGGCTACCTGTGTCCATGTGATATCTCAGAGCGGGACTGTAAAACCTTGCCTGGCCCATCGTTGCAGCCCTGCCCCATGTCCTATCCATTCGATCCCCACAGATTCTCAGATACCTGCTTCCTGGACACGGATGGCCAAGCCACGTGTGATGCATGTGCCCCAGGCTACACAGGCCGCCGCTGTGAGAGGTAACGGAGGTTGGTGGGGGCTGAGGGAAGCAGGTCGTACTCTGTGGGGGTATGAAAATGCCTCTGACAACCTGTTCTCTACCCCAGTTGTGCCCCCGGTTATGAGGGCAACCCCATCCAGCCAGGCGGGAAGTGCAAGCCCACCAGTGAGTATCACAGCCGCCATCCCTTGGCATCTCCCTGGGCTGCCCACCAGGCCCCAGACCTGAAGCCCATGATCCTTGGGGAGCACCCCATTCTGTCCCTGTCTGCCTAGACAATGTCTATCGCATTCCCACCTACTTACCAACACCTGCTTTGTGCCTCCAGACCAGGAGATTATACGCTGCGATGAGCGAGGCAGCTTGGGGGCCACTGGGGAGGCCTGCCGCTGTAAGGTACAGATGTCTCCCCTACCCTACCCCAGGGGCCTTGGGTCCTGGCACACGGCTGGGAGAGGGAAGAAGGAGCCTCCAGCCTTTCCACAGCTCCCTTGGCCAGTGGGTAGTAGCCTAGCTAGAGGCTAATGGGCCTGGCTGGAGGCTAATGGGCCTGACTGGCTAGTTTTCCCCCTCATGAGAGGTGGCCTAGCATCAGCATCAGGAAGGAACACTTGTTGGGAGTCGGGTGACCCAGGTTCAAATCTTAGATCCTTTACTAGTCGTTCTTTTTGCAGCTGTTGTATCTGTACTGTACCTTTTCTTTTACCATACTTTAATTCTCACACGGACACAGTGACATAAGAATTAGCATCGCCAATTTACAGGTGAGGAAATGGAGGCTCAGAGGAGGGAAATCATTTGCATTAAGAGTGTCAGTGGAAAAAAACTGGACAGATTTTGGAGTCAAGCACCCCTGACCTTAAATCCAGAGTGAATTAGCAAGCCAAGTGAACTTGCGTAAATCATTTCCCATTCCTGAGCCTCAGTTTCCTCATGTGAAGCAGGGAAATATCACATACCTCTCAAAGTACTTAGAGGAGTTCAATGGGATGATGGTTGAGCAGAAACTAGCACAGTGCATGAAACACTTCATAAAACAGTCGCAGTAATTATTCCAAATCTAAATCTGTATTTCAAATCTAAATTTATTTTTGAGCCCCCTAGCAACCAAAGAGAAAAAGGAAAAATGATTGGTTGAATAAGCCCCCATTAACTGAGAGTTATTCTTCACATGGTGGCAAACGCTTCATACATGTGCTCTTTCTGTGGCTCCCCCTGGCCTTGGGTCCCCATCTAGAATGTGGGCAGATTAGGACGGAAGCTCCAGGCAGCCCCTCCCGTGGGCCATCCTGCAGCTCCCAGCTCTGTGCCTGCAGAACAACGTGGTGGGGCGCCTATGCAACGAATGTGTCCCTGGCTCTTTCCACCTGAGTACCCACAACCCCGACGGCTGCCTCAAGTGCTTCTGCATGGGCGTCAGTCGCCAGTGCACCAGCTCCTCTTGGAGCCGTGACCAGGTACCTATGCAAGGCGGGTGGTCGGGCAATCAAGCGGGACCTCCAAGCCCTGGGCTGGGTGGATCATGTTCCAGTCCCAGGCCACAGCCCCATCCCGGCCTCTTCTCCCATCCCAGGTGCATGGGGCCTCCGAAGAGCCCACTCAGTTCAGCCTGACCAATGCCGCAGGCACCCACATCACCAGCCTGGGCATCTCATCCCCCACACCCGGAGAACTGGCCTTCTCCTCCTTCCAGAACCTCTTGTCTGGACCTTACTTCTGGAACCTCCCTTCGCGCTTCCAGGGGGACAAGGTGGGCAGGGGTTGGGAAGAGAAAGGGAATTCTAGGCAGCAGGGACATCCTAGGCGAAAGCTCGGAAGCAGGGGTGTCGTGGTGCCTTTGGAGAAGAGGTGGCTGGGGCAGTGGGAGGAGGACCCAATCGTGGGGGCCCCCACTGAGCGCTTTCCACCCTGTGTCCCAGGTGACCTCCTATGGAGGAGAGCTACGCTTCACAGTGACCCAGAGGCCCCAGCCTGGCTCCCTACCCCTGCACAGGCAGCCATTGGTGGTACTGCAAGGCAATGGCATTGTCTTGGAACATCACCCTTCCCAGGAGCCTAGCCCTGGCCAACCCACCACCTTCACTGTGCCCTTCCGGGAGGTGAGCAACATTGTCTCTGGAGCCTGTCAGGGAGGGGGCGGGCCCCTGTTCCTCCCACTCAGAGATGTCACTATCCCAGGATGTCAGGAGATGTAGCACATGTGTCCTTTCCTTGGCAGCAAGCATGGCAGCGGCCTGATGGGCAGCCAGCCACACGGGAGCACCTGCTGATGGCACTGGCAGGCATTGACACCCTCCTGATCCAGGCATCCTACAGCCAGCAGCCAGCCGAGAGCAGGTGTCTGGGGCTAGGGCAGGAGGACAGAAGGGGGCTTGGGCAGGTGACTCCCATCTAAGTAGTGCGATGTGGTGCAGCCGGACTGCTAGCTCTACCTCTTACGGGCTGTGTGGCTGTTTGGTGCCTCATTTTTCCCATCTGTAAAATGGAGACTGTAACAGTGCCTTCCTCACAGGGTTTGTCTCAGGTCGGGCTCCCTAGAAGCAAAGCCTGAGATAGAGATTGGGGTACACACGATTGACAAGGGGAACCTGGGAGGGACAGAGAAGGGGAGGGACACAGGAGGGGAAAGTGGCCAGGCAAGGAAGTGTTTTCAGGGAAAACCTCAGCCTCATCCCTCTGATGTTCTGCAGAGTCATCCTGCTTTGAGGCAAAGGGGCTTTTATACCCTGGGTCAGTCTGTCATTGGTCACCCAGGAGAGCACAGGGTAGTATGACCTTTCTGGGCGAGGAAGTCGCATTCTTTGGAGAAAGTTGCAGATTTAAGCCATTTGCCACAGCCCTCGCAGCAGCCGAGGGATGGGTAGACATCCAGTAGCTTCACAACAGGGCTGTTGGGAGGGTGAATGAGATCATCGCCTATAGGACTCCAGGGATGCCTGGCACAGAGTGAGTGCTCATTCATAGGGGCTTGTCACATCCAGGATCTCTGGCATCAGCATGGACGTGGCTGTGCCGGAGAATACCGGCCAGGACCCTGCGCTGGAAGTGGAGCAGTGTACCTGCCCACCTGGGTACCGTGGCCCATCCTGCCAGGTGAGCCCTGGGCCCCACACACCTGTCCAGCCAGCTCCCTCTATGGTGCTCTCTGGCTTCTCCTCCTTTAGGTCTCCCTACATCCCTAGGCCCACCTCAGCCCTGGTACCCAATGGTCCCTGCCCAGAACCCAGCCCTGCTGAGGAAGCCCCTCCCACTGCCATCTTCCTGCCCCCAGGACTGTGACACAGGCTACACACGCATGCCCAGCGGCCTGTACCTGGGCACCTGTGAACGCTGCAGCTGCCATGGCCACACGGAGGTCTGTGAGCCCGAATCAGGTGCCTGCCAGGTGAGTCCCACCCTCCCTTCCTACCTCAGGGGCCTGTGGCCTTCAAGGGCCCAGCCTCAGCCCACGCTCTGCCCCTCCAGGGCTGCCAGCACCATACCGAGGGCCCTCAGTGCGAGCAGTGTCAGCCAGGATACTACGGGGACGCCCAGCGGGGGACACCGCAAGACTGCCAGCCATGCCCATGCTATGGAGCCCCTGCTGCTGGCCAGTGGGTCCAGTCCCTGCCTGTACCTGCCTTTTCCTGAAATGTTCCACTGCCCCCTCCCAGACCCCCTTCCTCCCAGGCCCTTCTGAGAGGCAGCGGTTAAATCCTGGCCTTACCGCTTCCTTGGTGTGTCATTTTGTATAAGATACACTTTCTTCAACACTGGGCCTCAACTTCCTCATCTGAAATGGGGACGTTGATGTACTCCACCTTGGCCTTAGCACAATGCCTGCCTGGCACATGGCTGGCTTCAGAACACGTTCGTTCACCTGCCCACTCTTCCTCTCCCTTCTTCCCTGGTCTTAAAGGAAGAGCTGCCGACCTTTTAACTGGAAATTTTCCCCCACATTCTCAGGGCCACCCACACTTGCTTTTTGGACACAGATGGCCACCCTACCTGTGATGCGTGCTCTCCAGGCCACAGCGGGCGCCACTGTGAGAGGTGAGTTGGGTGGTGAACAAAATGGGGAGTACGCAGATGTAGCTGCCCCTGGAGTCAGGCTGGGCCCAGCCCTCCTGACCAGAAGGGACCAGAAGCCTTCTACTCACTTCACACAAGTCCCCAGAAAACAAGCAGGCCCTCTCCCTGAGAGCCTAAACCTTAAGCCTGACATTTGAGACCTCCTTGAAGATCTGGGCCTGCATTTCACCTCCAACCCCCAGCAACCCCTGCCCCAGCCAGACCAGTCTTCCCAGAAAACCCCTCATTCTTGTGAAGGTCCTAATTCAAGGCCTGATCACAGTGAGCATGATCACTGTGGCCTAGGGCATGTTCCTGCTCTTCCTCTTCCAGCTGTTTCCCCATCTGGAAAATGGATGAGTTAAGCTAATAGATCCTTTCCAGTACTGTGAGGTCCTGGGTCCAATACAGGGTCTCCAGCACAGTCCTGGACTCGCAGCAGGCTCTCTGCAGGATTCTGTGGTTCTGTCCTCCATTCAGGTGCTTTTTTCCTCCATAGGTGTGCCCCGGGTTACTACGGCAACCCCAGCCAGGGCCAGCCATGCCGAAGTGAGTAGAGTTGGGGAGGCCTTCGGGGTTGGGCTCCCAGTCTCCCCCAGGGGTGGAGCTAGCACAGACCTTTGTTCTCCTTTGACCTGGGACAAGTAACTTTACCTTTCTGAGCCTCAGCTTCTTGATCTGTAAAATGGGCTAGTAAAAGGCCCCCCTGCCCCAGAGTGCTACTGTGAATGTGTAGAATGCCTACACATAGTAGGGGTTGAGAAAAAAACACTTCCTTTCACAGCGGTGAGTTGGATGCCCAGGGGTGGTTGAAATGGTGGTTGGTGGTGGGGTTGGGGTTCCAGCTGCGGCTTCCCTCCACTTCAGGAGACGGCCAAATGCCAGAGCCAATCAGCTGTGGCTGTGATCCCCAGGGCAGCGTCAGCAGCCAGTGTGACTCTGCTGGCCAATGCCAGTGCAAGGTTAGTCCAAACCCCTGCCCTCGGGAAGGCCTTGAACTACAGCCACAGTGGTTGCCAGGCCTTTCTTCTCACTATACCCTTGGAGCTGTCCCTGTGCCCCTGCCACACTTCCCCAAAGGTCCTCTCTCTGCCCCAGCTGACAGGAATGGGGGCCTAGGCATGGAGTCAGCCAGGGTTCCCATAGCTGCCAGAAGTTACTGGGAAAGCTGGCCTCACAGGTAGCTGGAAGTGCGAGAGTTCCAGCCAAGCTCCTCACACCTACCTTTTCATTCATCCTCCCAGGCCCAGGTGGAAGGCCTCACCTGCAGCCAGTGCCGGCCCCACCACTTCTACCTGAGTGCCAGCAACCCCGACGGCTGCCTGCCCTGCTTCTGTATGGGTGTCACACAGCAGTGTGCCAGCTCCTCCTACACCCGCCACCTGGTAAGAGCCTATACATGCCCCAGCACTAGGGCAAGGTGGAAGCCTAGCCCAGGCCTAGCCCAGTGGTGTCCCCATTGCCTATGAGGACACCTGTCTCCATACCCTCATTATTGCCTTTGGAAACACAGATCCCAACAGCCCTCACCTCTACCCTATTACTCCCCGTGACTCCATTATTGCTTATGTCAGCACTCAGTCCAACCACCCCCCTTCCTTCCTCCAAATGTCTTCCTCACTCCCCCATTTTTCTGTCCCAGCCCTGATCTCAGCAACCCCCATTACCCACCCTAATGCCTTCCCGTGCCCCTCCCCCACCAAGGTGCTGGCCCCAGGGCCCCAGCTGACACCCATCTTCCTTCTGCTGCCAGATCTCTTCCCGCTTTGCCCCCGGGGACTTCCAAGGCTTTGCCCTGGTGAACCCGCAGCGGAACAGCCGCCTGACAGGAGGCTTCACTGTGGAACCCGTGCCTGAAGGTGCCCAGCTCTCTTTTGGCAACTTTGCTCACCTTGGCCACGAGTCTTTCTACTGGCAGCTGCCAGAGACATACCAGGGAGACAAGGTATGATGTGCAGCAGGGGCTGGCAGGCCCTCCCTGATTGTCAGCTCTGGGCCAGGCCCCTGCCAAGCCCTGGAGCCAATGGGGACTCAGAGTCATGTTGACTTTAGAGCAGTCTGGCCCAGCAGCCACGTTGCGGTTAAGTGCACAGCCTTTAGGGTCAGGTAGGCCTCGATCTAAACCCAGCACTGCCGCTTACCAGCTGACTGCCTTTTGATAAACCTCAGCTCCAGGGTGGCTGAGAGGATTGGAGATGGTGCCTGGCACATAGTAAGTGCTAACCCATTGATGATTATTAGCTTTCACGCGTCCCTCAAAACACAAGGATGGATGAGACAGTTTCAATTTCATTCATTTGGCCACACAAAATTCAACTGTGCTATTGGCTCTGTGCTTGGTGTTGAGCATAATAATTCTCATTATGGGTCACATTTACTGAGCTCGTACTCTCTGCTTGGCACTGTTCCAAGCACTGTTACATGTGACAAGTCACACCTGTATGAGCTACGCACTGCTACTGCCCTATCTCATCAGTGAGGAAATGAAGGTGAGAGAGGTTAGGTAACTGGTCTGAGCTCCCACAGCTAGAAGATGCCATTGCTGGGATCCAAACCCAGGTCAGAGTCTGCCCTTCAATACTACACTAGGCAGAGGTGAACGTGTCTTTGCTATTCCCAGTCCTGGTCCAATGGGGAGGCGATGGTGATGCTGGTGTTGTGGGGTGCAGGGTCAAATGTGTTCCTTGAGCACTCAAGGCCACCTTGTGGCACCCTGGGAAAGTGGGTCTTGGTCCAGGAGTACCCTGCTGGCTGAGGCCAGTGCTCAAGCAGATGTGTCCCCACCCATGCCCAGAGTCCCAGGGAGGTCAGGGACACTTCAAAGGGGGAGGCCCAAGGCTGCCTTGTCCCTGATTCTTGGACAGACTCAAGGATCACAGCCTGTTTTCAGGGCTGGCTGCCTTCTAGTCCTTTCCCCCTTCTCGGTTCCTCCTCTCCTGGCCTCCTCGCCTGCCTCCCTGCTGCCCTGCCCTGTGGTTCCAGACCCTTCTCTCTGACTCCCTCCCCTGGCATTTCCCTGCGCCCCACAGGGGGAGGCATATTTTGCGCGGATGCGCCGGGCTCACCAGGTAGGCCCCTGATCTGAGTGGTGTGATGCTGATGTGACATGGGCACGGTGTGTTCTTAGATGCCTTCAGTCCTGTTGGGGAGATGCCCAGTGCTCA
>CM053502.1:9498845-9847405 GCA_028627145.1 Eidolon dupreanum | reverse complement strand
TGTAGGGCTGAGGTTGGATCAGCTCAGCCCTCACTGTTTCGTGGCCGCAGGCCCCCGGCAAAGGGGCCGTCTTAATTGGGAGGTAGACACCCTTCTTTGGGCTCCCTTTACCCTGTATCCAGACCACTAGCTCTTGGCACTCCATTCGTTCATTTGAGAAGCATAAATGAAGTACTTACTGTGCACTGTATTGTATATGGGCAAGAGAAAAAAGGCGCTGGCCTCCAGAGCTCACTGTTACTCCGAACATCATGCTTGTCGTCATCAGCACCGTCATCGTCATCGATTATTATTATTTTTAGCACCAGCGTTAGCATTAGCATTAGTGTTAGTATTGACATCACTTCTATCTTGTTCCAAAAACAATTTAGAGTCCTTCTAATACACACACTATGCAATAGAATAGCATGCAAACGAGAGTCTGGTCCAGAGGGAAATGAGGGCAGGGAAGCTTGGCCGAAGCCAAAGATGTAGCTGGGCGTGATGAGGATTTGGCAGTACTGAGGCTGTGAGCTTGCAGGCACTGTGCTGAGTGCAGGATCTCCCGTGGCCTGTCATACTTAATCCTGCTACCCTTCCGGGTAGGTATTATTTTTACTCCCTTTTCCATATGAGGCAAGTAGGGCTCAGGCAGGGTAAGTGACTTATCCAAGGCTGTACAGCCAGTAGAGCTGAACTTGAACCCTAGTCTCAGACTGCAGAGTCTCAGCCCTTTATGATAAAACAGGTAGATCGAGGCCCTTTGCATTCAAATCAAACAGGACACCAGTTGTTTCATGGTTATCCGGTTATGGCCCTGAACTCCCTACATTTCCCTGAGCTTGTGGAAGATATGCTCAGAGCCCATGTAGCCCAGGGCCTGGCATGTGATCAATAGGCATTTAATACATGTTTATAACTGAATGAACACACAGATGAACAAATGGTCTAGGCCTGACATACTATGGTACTGACTTGAACATTTGCCCTGGTGGCAGAGGAGAGAAAGGAAAGTCCTGTGGGACAGAGCTGAGGCCTTGGCTGACCACGTGAAAGCCCTCTGAGGCAAACATAAGGGCTCTTCCATTGTGCACGACAAAAAACCCAAGTCCAGCAAGTCTGGAACAAAGAATCTCTTGGCTCACGTAACTACAAAGTCCAAGGATATCTGGTGTCAGGCATGGCTGCATTCAGGGGTTCATTAGGACTTTATCTCAGTTGGCATTCTTCTCTGGCTTCTCTTCTGACTAGTAAAGGGAGTTTCTCTGTTCCAGTAGAAAGAGTAGATGTGCCAGGTTCACATGTCCACCCCTGATGGAGCAGAGAGGGGGATTGGTAGAATGTACAGGTTGGCCAGGCCTGGCTCACGTCTCCGCTCATGACATAGGTTCCTTTAAAGGAAACCAGGGCTGCAGTTTGTAAACAGCAGGGAAATGGATTCTGAGCAAACAAAACCCACCTGCCCAGGAGGCAAGACCTCCCAGGGGCCATACCCTCAGCTCTACTCCCATTGCTGAGAACTTTTGAACCTTCTGTGACCTCTTTGTGGTGGTCATTGTCATTATTTCTGTCTGCTTTGTGGGAAATTCCTTCCAATGAAAGGGACTAGGAGCTTGTTTGCTGGGATTGTCAGGCAGTGGAAAATGGGCAACCCTATAAAACAGAAAAGAGGCTGCTCAGGGTCAGCTCTGAGGCTGTGAAAGAACTGAGAGATGTCCTATCTCCTAGGCAACCACAAGCTACGCATGCCAGCTTCTGGTTGGGTGGACGAGGGGGGGGGGTGGTGGGGACAGCACAGGTGCAAAATATCTCAAGAGGCTCCATCCCCTCACCTGTATGGTCATATGCCCCCCAGAGGAGGGCGGAGTCAGGTTGTGACTGCAGAACTGCCTCTTTGCAGGTGGCGGCTTATGGCGGGAAGCTGCGCTACACCCTGTCCTACACAACAGGGCCACAGAGCAGCCCACTCTCTGACCCTGACATCCAGATCACGGTGAGCACGTGGATTCCATGCCAGCCGAGCAGCAGGGGAAGCCAGAGTGCATCCTCAGTGTTCCTGTTCTTTCAATCCAGCACTCGGCTGGCCTGGCATGGGCTGGAGGGGTGAGATTTGTGCCCCCACCTCAGCACCTGGTTGGACATACCCAGGCAGAGGCCCAGATGCCGGGAGAAGGGGACAGTGGGCATGTACCAGATTTCTTGGGCACACGAGCCTGGGAGATAGGAGAGATGTGAGGCTGGTGTTACGGAGAGGCTGGAACTGATGGAGGACCCCACCATCAGTTCCCCTCTCAATCCTGCTGGTGTCTCCCCAGGGGAACAACATCATGCTGGTGGCCTCCCAGCCAGCGCTGCAGGGCCCCGAGAGGAAGAGCTATGAGATTGTTCTCCGAGAGGTAAGGGGCACTTGGCCACCCTGTGTCTGATCCTCTCCCACCCTCCCCCCTTGCTTTGGAGCCTGGCTTTGCCGCCAGCTCCCCTGCTTCTCACACCCCTATCCCTACCTCAAAGTCCTCCGCCAGTGCCTGGAAAGCAGGAGTTGAGAGGCAGGGAAATGAGAAGCCGCACATAAAGTCCAACACCCCTCACCCCCACTTGCTGCCATTTCCCGACCTAGGAATTCTGGCGCCGGCCTGACGGGCAGCCAGCCACACGCGAACACCTCCTGATGGCACTGGCGGACCTAGACGAGCTCCTGGTCCGGGCCACGTTCTCCTCGATGCCACTGGCAGCCAGCATCAGCGCAGTCAGCCTGGAGGTCGCCCAGCCTGGGCCCTCAGGTGGACCCCGGGCCCTCGAGGTGGAAGAATGCCGCTGCCCCCCAGGCTATGTCGGCCTGTCCTGCCAGGTGAGTGTGGCCAGTCCAGATGCCTCTGCTCTGGCACAGCTGGATCAGCAAGCTGAGCAACTGGAATGTCATTGGACTGTGACCACTGTCGCAACTTTAATGTACTCTGCAATATCTCATTTATTCTTCCCAACAGCCCCAAGAGGTGTATAATTATCCCCTTTTAACAGGTTTTTTTAAAAATAGAGATACAGAAGGGTGATACCAAAGGCACACAGCTACCCTCTCCCGAGGTTAAGACCCAGCTCGTGCTGTCAGGATGTCCACCAGGGACAGGAAGACCATGCAGAGAAAGAAACAGTACTGTAGCCTAAAGCAGAGCATAGAAGTGCCTTAGAGGGGAGCAGCGTGGAGCAGGGTAGGAAGGCAGAATAAGCAGAAGCTCAGAAGAGGAACATGTGGGAAAATAGCCGGGGTCACCCCTGGAAAGCCGGGGTGGTGTGGGAAGCACTTCCTTAGGCCTGAAACAAGGCGATCTGAGCTGGGCCTCAGGAAAATCCCTCTGCCAGTGGTGAATGAGATGGATGAACGAGACCGGGAGTGGGGACAGGGAGTCCTATTGGGAGGGAAGGGCAGAGGGGGTGGAACAGAGGTCTGTCAGTTGGAGAGAATCCAGGAGCACCTGCAGGGCTTGGCTGGAGACTGAGCTCCAGGAGGGCAGGGCCTGAGCTGAGCTGACTGTTGACCACCAAATCCCCAGGCATGCAGCAGTGACTAGTTAGCAATAGATGAGTGAATGCGGAGCTGGGGAAAGGGAGGGGATGGGGCTGTAAGACCAGGTGGGTGACACGGAGGTCCAGCGTGGGAACAGCCAGCACCCCCCTGCCCCGACATGGGAACCCCAATGTGGGAAGTCCACATCTCTGCAGTTTTACATCTGTGCGCCTGTGCTGTGGCCACGAGTATCCGAATACATGAATTTCACATCCCGTGAAATTATAAAATTTAACACATTTTGAAGGAGAACCCCTGGGGAGAACAGAATCCTTGGTGCACATTTTCTGTAGTGAAGTGAAACAGATTTATAAACATGCCCTTGAAATGGTTGGGGAGGGTGGGAGGGCCTGGCGAGATTTCAAAGAACGGGTAGCAAATAGAAATTTATTGTTTTCAAAACCTATGATTACTCACTTAGAATGGGTGAAAACATCCTCGGTTGTATGTGTGCGGTCTCTTTCACTTAATTTAGTGAATGTAAAAATGGTTGTAAAGAGGGCTTCAAGGGCTCATTCCAAATCTAGGTCTCCTGAACCCCCTTTTTCCATCTAAGGGTTACGTTTCGCAATAAAGACCCTGCCAGAAGAATTTTCAGTAACAAAGTCCTGAGGATGGAGATGGGTTCTCCATTCAGGAAGAACTATTATTTCAGTAAATTCAGATGACTGGAGATGCCTAGATGGGGTCAGACAATATACCCAGCTTTGGAGTATTGAGAAAGTGAAGATGAAGTCAAGGAGGAGGGCTGCTAATCAAGGACTCGGGAGTGGAGGGTTGGGCCTGGGTTTTCTCCTCCGAGAGCCAACGGGAGTCTAGATGGTGAATGGGGCTGGAGGGAGAGAGCTTCTGAGTCTGCTGGCTCCAGTGGCACTGGAGATGGAGACCAACTCTCCTCTCTCTCCACCCAGGACTGCGCCCCAGGCTACACACGCACTGGGAGTGGGCTCTACCTCGGCCACTGTGAGATGTGTGAATGCAATGGCCACTCAGACCTGTGCCACCCAGAGACTGGATCCTGCTCGGTAAGACACAAGCAGCGCCAGGGCAGGGGGTCGGTTTGGCTGGGCCTGGGTTGGGTGCCAGGGCTAGCTGTGGGACAAGGCGGGGTGGGCTCAGTAAGGTAGGCCTGCCTAGGTCCAGGAGCAAGGTCATGGGGCACAGTCTGTGAGACAAAGCATCTAGACCCACAGGTCTGGTCAGCGAGAGACTGCAGGCATTGTGGGGCAGCCAGAACTATGGAACAACATTCTTCTTTATAAAGAAAACTTCGATTCCTGCAATTTCTTATTACCAAAGTGACACATGTTCTCTGTAGAAGAGTCAGAGACAACCCAAAGAAAGTAAAAATTCCCTGTAACTCTACCACCAGCGGGCAGCTCTTTTGCCCTTTTTCCAGGCTGATATGTACACATATCAATATGCCTTTTGTTTTACAAATAAACATGGGATCATTATGTTTCATGATCAACTTTTTTCACTTACAAGTTCATGAACATCTTTCCATATCATTAAATACTTTTTTATGCCTGAACTTTTCAGAGTGGGGTATGTATAGCCCTCCAGAGTATGTGGGTGGTTGACAGAATAAGAAATATTCCATGTTAATAAGAGAAACATGGATTTCTTTGGAGAGGATATAAAACCCACACATTTTTGTAATAAAGCATCTTTTTTCAAAGCTCTTCCCCTACATACCTAGGTGTATATAGTTTTACTTTCCTATGATATCACAGGTGTTTAAGTAGAAACATCTAAGAAATGTAATCAACATCATCTTTTTTGATAGATACTTGGCTGAATATTCTTTTTAATTTATCCAGTTCCTTATTTATGAATGTTTAGGTTTATTTCCAGCATTTTGCTTTTATAAACACCAGTGACACAAACATCCTGTAATGAAATCTTTGTGCGCTCCCATGATTATTTATTTAAGATAAGCTCATGGACATGAATTTCAAGATCAAGGGATTACAGATTGCAAGGCTTTTGGTAAAGTCTGCGGAATGGCGGGTGGCTGACATTTTGTTCCTTGCAGCAATGCCAGCACAATGCTGCTGGGGAGTTCTGTGAGCTGTGTGCCCCTGGCTACTATGGAGATGCCACGGCTGGAACACCTGAGGACTGCCAGCCCTGTGCCTGCCCACTGGCCAACCCGGAGAACATGTGGGTGCCCTTGTTCAAGGCCCAAGGAGGCATTCTCCCTGGGGAGCAAAGGGCTACTATACTGGCCTTGGGGGCAGAAGGAAGGGAGCAGGGTGGGGCATGAGCATTCCATGGCCTGACCTTTGCCTCTTCTATTCCAGGTTCTCCCGTACCTGTGAGAGCCTGGGAGCTGGTGGGTACCGCTGCACAGCCTGTGAACCTGGCTACACTGGCCAGTACTGTGAGCAGTAAGTTTGCAAATAGAAGGGGTGAAGGGAGGGGGCATATAGTAAACTCCTAAGCGAGAGTCCAGGGTGGTGTTGCTCAGAAAGATCTCCACCAAGATCATGCCCCTCCCCTCTCCAAAACCCTTCCAAGATTCCTCACTGTCCTTAGGACAAGCCCAGGCTCCTCAGGTAGCTTTATCACTCTTCAGTCTCACCCCACTTCTGACACCCAATTCTATCCTAGCTGGGCTTAACTTCTTGACTACTAGATATTCAGGTCTTCTCCTGTGCTGTTTCCTTCACATGGAACATTCTGCACCCTCAAACCTCCCCTTCCTGGGGACTCCTGTTTAGCCTCCAAGGCTCTGCTTCCTTCATTCATTTGGCACCTTTTTGTTGAGCATCTACTGTGTGCCATGCAATGTGCCAAAGTATTAGAGATAAAATGGTGAACAAAACAATTTCAGTCCCAACTCTTACAGAGTCTACCACCTGTAATGAGAGACAAGACAGCAAAAAAGTGACTATACAAATATATAATTGCAAACAGTGAGACGTTCTCTGAAGAGTACAGCCTAATCCGAGGGAATATAACAGCCCAGAAGCCCCATCCCCTGGGAAACCTTTTCATTCTCAGGGCTGGATTAGTGTCCCCACTCTGTGCACTGGCAGCCCCCATACTGTCCCTCCCTCTCATTTTACATAGTTTTCATGCTGATTTCCCAACGAGCGAGTTCTGTAAGAGCAGAGGCTTCATTTTCACTCTTATATTTCCATAGCCTAGCGTAATAGTTGCTTAATAAATGTTTGTTGAATTAATATTTTCCTGGAGAACAAAGGCTTTACCACCCCCGTTACCCAACCTGCTGACTCCCCTTTCTCAGCTCACTGAGGACCTGAGGGGCCTCTTTGGTCTCTGAAATCCTTCCAGAACTCTGAGCCTCCTCAGCCCGCACTGGGCAGTCAGCTGGGCTTCTGGCTCCCCAAGTCTACCATGAGGCACTGAGTGCCCCGGGGGCTGACAGCTGGTCCTTGTTCCTCTCTATAGGTGCGCCCCAGGTTATGTGGGGAACCCCAATGTGCGGGGAGGCCGGTGCCTGCCACAGGGTAAGTAAGACCATGGCCCTGGGTTGGGGCGATAGGCAAGTCAGGGAGCATAGGGAGTTTGAGAGATACTAATTCTGGGAGACAAGGCCAGGGGTGGAGCATGCCCGTCTTTGGGAAGGCAGAGATATCTGAGACAGTGCCGCATGCTGGGGACCTTCTGCCTGAATGGCTTCTTCTGTTCCTCCCCCAGCAGACCGGGCCTCACTGGTGGTCCAGGTGCAACCAGCTCAGAGCATAGTACCCCAAGGTGGCCCCCACTCCCTGCGGTGCCAGGTCAGCGGAAGCCCACCACACTACTTCTACTGGTCTCGTGAGGATGGACGGCCCTTGCCCAGTAGCACTCAGCAGCGCCATCAAGGTAGCGTGGCCCCAGGCCCGTCAGCTCCTTGAGTCGCTCCAGCAGGAGGAGAGGCACAGGCCTTTCCCTGCCGTGCTGGGGTCCTGTCCTTACACCCAGAGTTGGGTGGGAGAAGGGGTGCATCCGCACTGACGAGCTGCCATGCTTTCCCCACCAGGCTCTGAGCTCCACTTCCCCAGCGTCCAGCCCTCGGATGCTGGAGTCTATATCTGTACCTGTCGTAATCTCCATCATGCCAATACCAGCCGGGCAGAGCTGCTGGTCACTGGTGAGTTCCTACTTCCCCCATTCCCGAGACTGCCTTCCGGGGCTGGGCTGCAGACCGCAGACCCAGGCAGCTGGTTCATTCATCTACCAGAGGGGATGGTAGTTGCTTGGATGAGGGTGCTGGCCATGGAGGTGAAGAGAGGTAATGGAGTCAAGACTGACTTTAGAGCAGAATTGTAGGACTTGATTGTGGTCCTGAAGGAGAGAGAAAAATCTAGGGTTATGCCCAAGTGCCTGGTTTCTAGCAGCTGGGCCATTGGGGTACCATTTACTAAGATGGGAGAGGTTCAGTAGGAGAATGTCTTCATATGCACTCCTGCAAAAGCTGAGTCGGGATTTGTGTGTAAGTAGTTCATTTGGAAGGGGAAGTAAGAAGGGAAGAGAAGGCATCCAGTAAAGTTATTTAGCGAGTTACCACCGTGAGCAGTTGTTGTTTAATGCAGCAGAGAGAACTCTGGGAAACTCCAGAGTAATACATGCACCTTAGAGTCATCCCTCCCCAGGGTCAAGGGAGCTGGAGTGTGTGTACACCAGCTCCTGCCAGTCATTGACTGGGGCCTGTTCTAGGAGCATTGATTTCCCTGTATTCTGTTCCCCCTCGTGGGCAGGCACAGTGGTTTCTGGTGACCTGAGAAAGCCCTTGTGCCACGAAGTACAGCAACTGGCAGAAGTCAGGCAGGGTGGCAGCGAAGTGACAGGATGAGGATTGGGCAGGGCACCATTAGCACCTGCTATAAACAGGTCAGAGGTAATCACTAGTTTGATTTTGAACTTGTTAAAGTTTGGGATGTTTGAGGTAACATTGAAGTAGGTACATCAGGCAGGCATTGGACATGTGAGACTGGAACTTAGGAAGGAAGCCCTGGTCAGAAAGATGAATTTGGGAGCTATTGGCTTAGGGATGAAGTTTAAAGCCACGGGGTAGGATGAAATTACCCAGGTAGAGTGCAGGTCCAGAGCCCCAAGGGAACATGTCGAGTTGAAGAGTCTTTTTTACAGCAGAAGAGACTGAGCAGTTGGGGTGAGTAAGCTAGGAGGAGACAGAGAGAGGTGTGTGTTGGAAGCCAAGAGGAGAGAAGGCTTGCAGCAGGGAGAGATAGGCCTCACCAGATGCCCCAGAGAAGTGAGACATGGCAGAGAAACAACCCTTGGAGGTCGTGCTTTGACAAGGGCAATTTCCAGTGGAGAGTAGGGATAGAAGCCAATTTGGTGTGAGGCAAAGAATGGATGGGAAGGCAGCAAGAGTAGACAACTCTTTCAAGATGTTCAGCTCTGAGGGGAGGCTAACAAATGGGGCAGTAGTAGTTGGAGGAAATATGGAGTCAAGAGGGCCTTTTCAGAGATGAGAAATTCTACAACATATTTGTCTGTGGAGAGGGACGATCCCATGGAGAGGGAGAGGAGAGACTGACATAGCAAGAAAGGACACAACTGAGGGCGGAAGTCCTTGGTGGTGGTGGGGCACCAGCACTCAGAAGGTGGGTGGGGGTTGGAGGGAGAGTCTCATTCTTCAGGGACCAGGAAGGAGGGAGGTGGGTAGATTTGGGAAGATGGGAAACTACTCCTGACTAGTAGTTTCAATTTTCTTAACCATATGAATTGAAGCAATTAGCTATGAAAGCGGAAGAGGGGTAGGTTGGTAGAGAAGATGGGAGGAGGTGTGAAATGGTTTCAGGGAGGAGAGAAACTCGAACCAGACAGAAACCCAGTTGGAGTGAAGTGTAAAATGTTAAGAGCTCATTATTTGTGGTCTGTGGTCATGAATCAAAGCCAAGTGGGCTCGTGGCGTGATGTTCTCTGATCACAGCCCGCTGGCTGCTCAGTGCCAGCACACTAAAAGGCGGGTAATGGAGTTCGGATGGATGAGGGAGGGAGATGCCAGGGAGTGGAATAGCATCTAAAGTAGACTTGGAAGGAAGTGGCACCTGGATGGGAGGAGGAGAGAAAGTGGCCATGTTGACGGGGGCCTGGCTAGCACCCCACTCACTGAGGGGCCTCCCATCGCTGCAGAGGCTCCAAGCAAGCCCATCACGGTGACAGTAGAGGAGCAGCGGAGCCAGAGCGTGCGTCCTGGAGCTGACGTCACTTTCATCTGCACGGCCAAGAGCAAGGTGGGCAAGGCGGGGAGTGGCCATCAGGAAGGCTGTCTTCTGGGGTCTCTGAGCGCCACCCCTCACCCCCACCCCATACCCCTGCCCTGCCTGCAGTCTCCGGCTTACACCCTGGTGTGGACCCGCATGCACAATGGGAAACTACCAGCCCGAGCCATGGATTTCAATGGCATCCTGACCATTCGCAATGTCCAGCCAAGTGATGCGGGCACCTACGTGTGCACCGGCTCCAACATGTTCGCCATGGACCAGGGCACAGCCACGCTGCATGTGCAAGGTACACCGTTCATGTCCATGCCTGACCCATCTGCTCCCGGCCTTCCCCCATGCCCCCCAAGACGAGCGAACTTCTTCATTCAATAACAGTTTCTGAGCATCCACAGTCTGCCAGGTCCCGGCCTAGATTCTAAAGAAACAGTGGCGAATAGGAGCTCTGGTCAAATAGCTCTGCCCTCCTGCATTACGTGTTCTAGTAAGGTGACAATAAGCATGGAAATAAACAAATGGCATAATTACACACAGTGATGCATGCTGGGATAGGAATAAACCATGATGGGAAAGTGAGAAATGAGATGGGAGAAGCGCGAGCTACTCTACATGGGGTGGTCAGGGAGGGCCTCTCTGAGGAGGTGACATCTGAGCTGAGACCTGAAGGAAGGAAACGTTCTCTGCCACTTAAAGAGCTGGCAGAGAATGTTCTTGGCAGAGGAAGCATCACGTGCAAAAGGCCCTTAAACAGAAGTATGTTGATGTGTTTGAGGAATGGAAAGGCCA
This sequence comes from Eidolon dupreanum, assembly GCA_028627145.1. Taxonomy (NCBI): domain Eukaryota; kingdom Metazoa; phylum Chordata; class Mammalia; order Chiroptera; family Pteropodidae; genus Eidolon; species Eidolon dupreanum. Next base: position 9,836,875 of record CM053502.1, on the reverse strand, counting down.
GTGTGGCTGGAGCTACGACGGGGGTGGGTGAGGAACTTGAAGAGATGAGTGCAGCAGTTCCTGGGGGATCACAGCAGGGAGTTCAAGTTTTATCCTAAAAGTGATAGGGAGCCCCAAACAGGAAGTCACAAGATCCTATTGACATTTCAAAAGCTCCCTCTGGCTGCTCTGTGGACAAACAGCCATTAGGGGCTTGAGTGGAAGCACAGAGAGCAGCAAGGAGGCTCTTGCCATGGGTCAGACGACATGTTCTCCTGACCACGTGTTCTTTCTCCTCCCCCATCAGCCTCGGGCACCCCATCTGCCCCCGTGGTCTCTATCCACCCACCACAGCTCACAGTGCAGCCTGGGCAGATGGCCGAGTTCCGCTGCAGTGCCACGGGGAACCCCATGCCCACCCTAGAGTGGACAGGTGAGGCTGTGGCAGGAATGACATCCAGAACCTGGCTCTGCTGACTGTGGGAGGCCGAGGGCAGGTTGCTAGTCTGTGGGGCCTGCAACTTCAAGGGGGCCCAGTAATGCCAGTCCCAGTGGGTGCTGACCCTACTTTTCCATGTCAGGGGGCCCTGGTGGCCAGCTCCCTCAGAAGGCACAAATCCATAGGAATATCCTGCGCCTGCCAGCCATTGAGCCCTCGGATCAAGGCCAGTACCTGTGCCAAGCCCTCAACAGCGTAGGGCAGCAGGTGGCCAGGGCTGTGCTCCATGTGCACGGTGAGAGGACAGGGCTGAGGGGTGGCTGGGAGCAAATGGGCAGTGCAGAGTTCTCACAGGGCTCTGTCTGCAGGGGGCAATGGGCCTAGGGTCCAGGTGAGCCCAGAGAGAACCCAGGTGCACGAAGGCCGCACTGTCAGGCTGTACTGCAGGGCTGCAGGTGTACCCAGTGCCACCATCACCTGGAGGAAGGAAGGGGGCAGCCTTCCCCAACAGGTAAGGAAATCTATCCAGGCCAGGCCCATGGGCTCAGCAGAGTCCTAGCATTTTTTACCTGCCCCTTTCACCTGCACTTCCTACCTCATCTCCTCTTCTGGTTCCCTTCATTTCCAAGATGGTAGCCTGCTCAGTCATCCTCCTGGCAGGTAGTAGCTGTCAGCCTTGTGGTTTGCTGTCTGGCTCTACCTCCCTTGGTGTCCAGCTGAGCCCTAATGTTGGCTTTGTGCTTGCCTCTACCTTTTATGCCCCTTCCGCCCACCCGCGCCATGCCAGCCTGCCTCGGCCCCTCCGGCGGCAGCTCACCCTTCTCACTGTGTGGCAGGCCCGGTCTGAGCACACAGACATCGCCACACTGCTCATCCCGGCCATCACAGCTGCCGACGCCGGCTTCTACCTCTGTGTGGCCAGCAGCCCTGCGGGTACTGCGGAGGCCCGGATCCAAGTGATCGTCCTTCCAGGTGCGGGTTCTCTGGGGGCTAAAAGAGTGGGGAGGGCAAGCCAGGACTCCCCTGAGGCCTACTTACTCCCCTTCTGCCCCCAGCTTCAGGTGCCAGCTCCCTGCCGGTCAGGATTGAGTCCTCATCACCTTCTGTGACTGAAGGGCAGACATTAGATCTCAACTGTGTGGTGACAGGGCTGGGCCAAGCCCAGGTCACATGGTACAAGCGAGGGGGCAGTCTGCCTCCCCACGCCCAGGTACGAGGGTCCCTGAGCCTGTGGCAGGGGATCTGGGGGTGGTTTTGTACATGGCGGAGGCTTCACACAGCTCTTGCCCTCTCTATGAGCAGGGGCCAGCCCTTATTTCCCTCCCTCTCCAGCTTCTGGCACAGGACAGCTCGCTGGAGCCAGTGAGAGCTTGGTGAATGACTCATTGAGGCTCAAAGGGAATGGTGACCATGGCCCCCTCCCCATCCTCACATACCTCTGTTCCCACCTGGCCCAGATTCACGGCTCCCGGCTACGGCTCTCCCAGGTTTCCTCAGCTGATTCTGGAGAATACGTGTGCCGAGTGAAGAATGGGTCAGGCTCCAAGGAGGCCTCCATCACCATCTCTGTCCTCCACGACACCCATTCAGGCCCCAGCTACACTCCAGGTGAGGAGCCAGGTGGGGCTGGGCAGGGCCCACCCTGGGATCTCTCCACTCTTCCCAGGGAAGGTGCCTGAGGCCTCTTCGGAGACATCAGGACAAGACGGGGCACTAGGCAGGCTTTGACTCTCCACTCCCTACTTGTGGAGATGAGGGGACCGAGGTTGAGGATAAGGTTGATCTGGCTTACCTGGGAGCCCATCATGAGGGTACTGTTTTCAGAATTCATCAGTAAGCAGCAGCATCTGGGTTAAACACTGAGTTGGGAGTCAGGCTGACCTGGGTTCAAATCCTAGCTCTACCCCTTCTCAGCTTTGAACGGGTTATTTTACCTTTGGGGGCCTCGGTTTCCTCATCTGTGAAATGAGGACAATGCCACTACCCTGTGGAGTGAGGACATGGCAAGCATTCTGTAGAAGGGAGTTGTGGCATTAATGTCTGCATCGTCTGGCTTATCCTGGGCACTACAGGACTCTGGTTCCCTACAAGCCAGAGCAGCTCATCACAAATCAAGGTGTGGGCAAATGGGCCTTGAACTCTGAGTTGGAGGTGGGGGAGGGAAGAAGGGGTATGGCTGGCCATGCTGAGCGGAAGAGCATGGTCCCGGGCCCCGAAAGGCCTCCCATCTGACCCAGCTCCTGTGTGCCCTTCTGTGCCTCAGCTCCTGGCGGAGCCCCAGCTCGGGGCAACACCCAGCCCATCCGCATCGAGTCCTCCTCCTCCCATGTGGCTGAAGGGCAGACCCTGGATCTAAACTGCGTGGTGCCTGGGCAGGCGCATGCCCAGGTCACATGGCACAGGCGTGGGGGCAGCCTCCCCACTAGGCACCAGGTACAGAAGCCCCCCAGGGCCAGCTTGCCGGAGGGGTTGGATAGGGCCACTCTGGCCCGCTCCCAACCTTCCCTGTTTGCGCTCAGACCCATGGCTCGCTGCTGCGGCTGCACCAGGTATCCCCAGCTGACTCAGGAGAGTATGTGTGCCGCGTAGTCCTTGGCTCTGGGACCCTGGAGGCCTCTGTCCTGGTCACCATCGAGGCCTCCGGCTCCAGCGCTGGCTCCATCCCTGGTAAGTGACTACCTATGACAAGGCAAGCTGGAGGAGACTGAGACCCTTCCAAGGTGCTGAGGTCCTAGGGACTCCTGTTGTGACATGGGACAGGAGGCCCACACTGGAGCTGGCCACAGGGCCCAGCCCAGGCAGACTCCACTTCTCTGAGTAATCCACCATCTTTCCATCAGTCTCTCTGGCAACATCATTCCTCGTGTTTCTGCTGCTGCCTCCTCTTCCTCTGTCCCAGCCTCAACTACCCTCATCTCTCCCGCTTCCTCAGTCCTCTCTGTAGAGCTTCGCCCCTGCCCCAGCCTTCCCCTCAGGGTTGCTCAGCTGAGGACATCAAGCCGAGGCCACAAAACCGCTGAGGCCTGGCCTCAGAAGACAAAGCTGAGCTGGCTCCAAGGGGCCAGTTCTTTCCATCTCTTCTGAAGGGCATCTACAACCCTCACCCCTGTCCCCACAGCCCCAGGACCTGTCCCACCTGTCAGGATCGAGTCCTCGTCCTCCACAGTGGCTGAGGGGCAGACCCTGGATCTGAGCTGTGTGGTGGCAGGACAGGCCCATGCCCAGGTCACGTGGTACAAGCGTGGCGGCAGCCTCCCTGCACGGCACCAGGTACATGTTGGTAGAAAGGTGGGAGAGAGCCAGCCAGGCCGTGGACAGTGGGTTGCAGGGTTCCTGGCTCCTGAGCTAAGGGGCTGGCAGTTCCCAGTTCAGAGGAGCGGGGAAAGGGAGGTGCATCTGCTGAGCTCTGGGAAGCCTCTCTCTCACACCCCCGTGCTCATGCTGCCCAGGTCCGCGGCTCCCGCCTCTACATCTTCCAGACATCACCAGCCGACGCAGGCGAGTACGTTTGCCGGGCCAGCAACGGTGTGGAGGCCTCCATCACAGTCACAGTAACTGGGACCCAGGGGGCCAACTTTGCCTACCGTGAGTAGGGCTACCAGGCTGGGCTAGGATGGAGAAAGGGAATAGTGGGGAAGAACTGGAGTGACCTGGTGACCGTCTTCTTGCCCAGCTCCTGGTGGCACCCAGCCCATCCGCATCGAGTCCTCCTCCTCCCACGTGGCTGAAGGGCAGACCCTGGATCTGAACTGCGTGGTGCCTGGGCAGGCCCACGCCCAGGTCACGTGGCATAAGCGTGGGGGCAGCCTCCCCGCCCGGCACCAGGTACAGGACTGGAGGATAGGTGGACCAAGAAGGGGATAGGAGGGAGGCTGCTGGGTGCTGAGGTCAGGGATGGGGAATGCTGGAGACTCCTCTGAGATGAGAAGACTTGGACCCCATTGACCATTAGCTATTATTTTTACTGTATTTTATAGAATTTAGGATGCCATTGATTGTAAAGTGCACCATTATTTTATGTCCCTCTAAGAGGGAAAAAGCTGCTATTTGCAATTGTGAGATTATTTATTGTAAGAAGCATCTGGACTTCAGAAACATTAAAAGGTGTGTCAGCATTGATACATTAGTGTCTGCCCAGTTCACCATGGCACCTCCCAGCCACCCCCAACTCCTGGAATGAGACCCCATCTTCTTCCACACCCATAAACAGGACAGCGCTGGTGGTGAGGCCTCAGGGGTCAGAGTGAGACAGGTTTGCAGGTTATAGGCACAAGAGTCCTGTAGTCCCCTCTGACCTCACCTCCATTCCGGCCAGACCCACGGCTCATTGCTGAGACTACACCAGGTGTCCCCAGTCGACTCGGGCGAGTACGTGTGCCGCGTAGTGGGTGGCTCAGTTCCTTTGGAGGCCTCCGTCCTGGTCACCATTGAGCCTGTAGGCTCTGTGCCTGGTGAGTTGCACAGGGGGGAGGGGAGGGCAAGGCTGGGGGGCCCTACCGGAGGAGGCTCCCCACTCCGGCAATGGCAGGATCCCATGAGACCATTAGCCTCTACCTTCATTCACCCGTCCTGCTCTCCTCCCAGCTGGGGGTTGACCCTCTGCCCTCTGTCCTCAGCACTGGGGGTTACCCTCCCAATCCGAATCGAATCGTCCTCCTCACACGTGGCTGAAGGGCAGACCCTGGATTTGAACTGCCTGGTTACTGGGCAGGCCCACGCCCAGGTCACGTGGCACAAGCGTGGGGGCAGCCTCCCCGCCCGGCATCAGGTAGGAAGCAGGGAGTTAACACAGGGGTGGGGGGAGCAGTGGTGAGGGATCCTCGTGACTATGGAATAAGGAGCATATGCTTTGAATTCATGCACATTCAAGTTCAGATGCTACTCCCTGCCTCTGGCCTGCTGCGCGACTTTAAGCCAGCCATTTGACCTTTCCTGATCCTCAGTGTCCTCGTCTGTCGAATATGCTCATGCTGCCCACTTCACCTGCCCTGTAGCACGTCAACAAATGCTGGTCCCCTACTTCTTTCTGCTGAGCCCAGTCCCGACACTGGGACAGGAGAATTGAAGGGTCACGAATGGTGGTCCTCCTTGGAACAGCTTTCTTCAAGCTCCAGCTGGGGGGCCAGGCTGTGAGGGGCCAGGGAAGGGGGCAAGAGTCTGGCTGTGAGCCCCAATGCCCAGCCCTGAGCCTGCCGCCCTCCTGCCCCTCCCAGGTACATGGCTCAAGGCTGCGGCTGTCCCAGGTGACTCCAGCTGACTCTGGAGAGTATGTATGCCGTGTGAGCAGCAGCTCAGGCACTCAGGAAGCCTCGGTCCTCGTCACCATCCAGCAGCACCCCGGCCCCTCCCACTGTGAGTGTCTCAGGTGTCATAGCAAATGGCAGGGGGCAGCTATGGCCTCTCCACCCTCAGCGGCTCCCACACCTTGCCTCCCATCTCGCCCTCCCAGCCCAGAGTGTGGTGTACCCCGTCCGCATCGAGTCCTCCTCAGCCTCCCTGGCCAATGGACATACCCTGGACCTCAACTGCCTAGTGGCCAGCCAAGCCCCCCACACCATCACCTGGTATAAGCGTGGAAGCAGCCTACCCAGCCGACACCAGGTACCAGCCAGCACATAGCGGGGACAAAAGCTGGACGCACTGGCTCCGACAGGAATCAAGAGGCACTCTCAGCACCTCTTCTGTGCTCTTTCAGTCATTCAACAAACATTGAATGTTCTCGTACATGGGCTCTGGACCATTGTTGAGGATACAGAGACAAGTCCCTCCAACCTCAGTTGAATCCTGTATTTTAACACAACAGTCTATGATTCACTCATTCACTCTGTTTCCCCGAGAACCTGCTTCAGGCCAAGTCCTGTGCCTGGCGCTAAGTATCCTAAATGGAATGAGCAGGTGTCTGCTCTCAGGAAGCTCACTGGCTAGAAGGTGAGGCAGACATGCCACCTGACAACAGTGTAACAGAAGCCATAGCAGGGTACTGTGAAGTTGCTGGGGAGAGCTGCAGTGGGCTTTCTGCAGGGCTGATGGGTGAGAATAGTTCAAAGGCTCGACGCGCTGTCCACCCCAGTCCAAAGCCTCATGAAGGCCACTGAGGGAGTTCTGAAGGAGGCCAGGGCGGGGGTCGGCCCCAGGCAAGGCGGGGAGGCTCCTAGAATCCAGCGGCAGCTGTAGTGCCTGAGACATGGAGGTGTTGCCCCCACCCACTGATACCTGCTCCCCCTCAGATCGTGGGCTCCCGGCTACGGATCCCCCAGGTGACGCCAGCGGACTCGGGCGAGTACGTGTGTCATGTCAGTAATGGTGTCGGGTCCCAGGAGACCTCACTCATTGTCACCATCCAGGGCAGCGGCTCCTCCCACGGTGAGAGCTCATAAGGCCGGGTGTCCAGGAAGTGGGTGTAGGGGGAGGCACAGAGGTCCCTGGCACCATCCTTGTTGTCTGACTGTAGCTATATCTGACCCTCTCTGTTCCCAGTGCCCAGTGTCTCCCCACCAATCAAAATCGAGTCCTCATCCCCCACAGTGGTCGAAGGGCAGACCTTGGATCTGAACTGTGTGGTCGCTGGGCAGCCCCAGGCCACCATCACGTGGTACAAACGTGGGGGCAGCCTTCCCACCCGACACCAGGTACAGAGTGGAGCTTAGCAGTGGGATGGGACCTTTGCCTCCTGGGGTGGGCAGATTCAGGGATAGCCCCATGGACAAAGAACCCGAAGTATTAGCTGGCAGTCCCAAGGCTGTCCTTCCTCCAACCGTGGGTGGACAGTGGGTAGCCTCAGCTGGTCTTACGAGGGAGGCTTGGGAGGAGGCCTGACCCAGCCAATAACCCCTTGGCCCCTCGACTCCCTCTCCCCCTTCTTCCCCATCCCACCCCCCAGGCCCATGGCTCCCACCTGAGGCTGTACCAGATGTCTGTGGCTGACTCCGGTGAGTACGTGTGCCGAGCAAACAACAACATCGATGCCCGGGAAGCTTCCATCATGGTCTCGGTCTCCCCCAACGCCGGCAGCCCCTCCGGTGAGTCCGATGAAGGCCCTGGAAGGGACCAGGAGTGTCCAATACCAAGGCCACTAGCCACATGTGGCAATTAGTTAAAATTTAAAAATTCACATCCTCGTATTTCAAGTACTCAATGGCCACACGCAGTTAGTAGCCACTCTAATTGGACAGTGCAGATAGAACACTTCTGTCATCACAGAAAGCTTATAAATTTTGTGAGGACTAAATGAGTTAACACACAGAAAGTGCTTAGAATAGTGCCTGGCACACCGTAAGTGCTCAACAAGTGTTAACTATTATTACCTTGGGGGTGGGGGCTTCTATGGCTGAGGAGTCCTCCAACCCAGTTGTTCTCAAGTCTGATGATGGCTGAAGACCCGACTCGATGTTTCTGTGCCCCTAGTCCCTGGAAGTGCTATGCCCATCAGAATTGAGTCGTCATCTTCACATGTGGCCGAAGGGCAGACCCTGGATCTGAACTGCGTGGTCCCTGGACAGGCCCACGCCCAAGTCACGTGGCACAAGCGTGGGGGCAGCCTCCCTGCTCACCACCAGGTATGGGAGTTTGGGGACAGGAAGTAATGGGAGGGCTGCTGGATGTGGAGGCCCTAACTGGAGGCCTGTCCCCCAAGCTCTGTCCAAGAAGGCCTAAGAGCCCATGTAGGGTACAGTACTTGCCCTGGTTAGAGTTTAGTTTTTACTCCAGGCCTTCAAGGATTCTGATTGCCATGTTTGCTCCTCTGTCTCCCTGTCTTGTCCCCGCTTAGACCCACGGCTCCCGGCTTCGGCTGCACCAGGTGTCCCCAGCTGACTCGGGCGAGTACGTATGCCGTGTGGTGAGCAGCTCTGGCCCCCTGGAGGCCTCAGTCCTGGTTGCCATCGAGGCCTCTGGCTCTAGTGCTGTTCCTGTCCCTGGTGAGGGTCCCTGCAATGGGGCTGGGAGGTTGGACGAGGGAGGAAGGGAGGAGACCAGCAGGTCGCATGGAGTGCAGCTCTAGGGCCCGACAGCACAGACTTGGGAGTCCGGCATATGTGGGCTTGAGTCCCAGCTCCTCTGTCCACACTCTGAGGTGTGGCACAAGGGACTTCTCCTCTCTGCGTTTCACTTTCCTCATCTGTAAAGTAGGTGCATGTGAGGGTGACTTTAAGGTGGTGCCCTGATAAAACATCTTTTATATTAGTGGTAGTATATTAGGGAAAAAATAACAACACATCACATCTGCCATGATTTCATGGAAATCATGGCCTATAATGGCGCTAAGTATTTAAGGTTTTTTTTTTTTAAGCGAATCAGTCAAAAGGAATGATCAGCACACAGCCGTGACAGACACACGAGAGCAGTACATGAGGTGCTAATAAACACGATACAGCACTTACTAGGTGCTGGGCCCTGTTATATTTTCACATGTTAACCCATTTCATCCTCGCAGTAATGCTTGGAGGTAGGTATGATTGTGCTCTCCATTTTACAGATGGGGAAACTGAGACAGAGAGGCGAAGTAGCTTTCCAAACGTCACACAACTAATAAATGGCAGAGCTGGGTTTTGAACCCCGGCAGTTTGGCCTCAGAGTCTAGGTTCTTAGCGATACACTGCTACTCGAGTTTCAGTAGTCTGTGTGGAGGTGCCTGGCCCTGAGTCCTGGCCACCAGTGGTACTCAGAGCACAGGAGGAGGGGGTGGGGCCAGCATCTGGGGCTGAGAGGATGAGGCACCTCTATCCCCTAGACGAGCCCAGCTGCTCCAGGCCTCGGGATAGGAAGGGGGAATCCAAGCCACTTTCCCACGGTCCCTGGTCAGAACATCTGGGCATCCAGGAGCGGGGCTGAGGGCACAGGGATGAGGGTCCCAGCTCCCTGACCTCTTCCTGTGCCCCAGCCCCAGGCAGAGTCTCACCCATTCGCATCGAGACCTCCTCCTCCCACGTGGCTGAAGGGCAGACTCTGGATCTGAACTGCGTGGTGCCTGGGCAGGCCCACGCCCAGGTCACGTGGCACAGGCGCGGGGCCAGCCTTCCCGCCCGGCACCAGGTATGGGGGCTGGAGAAAGCAGGATGTGGACACTTCCCACCCCACCCCCAAAAGGCTGGGTACAGCAGGGCTACTGCTGGCTCCCCAGCACCCTGGTGCAAATTTAAAAAGGACACCTCTTACTCAAGACACTGGATTTCCTCCTGCCAGAACAAACGTCTTAATAAACATACTCCGCAATGTCCAGTGTCAAAGGGGGTTGGTTGCCTTTGACAAGATGTAACCTATATAACTGTACAGGATAGCCCTGGGATACAGGCACCAGAGGGCTAGGGCATCTTAAGGCCTTGGCCTCTGGCCCCCAGCTCACTCTCCCCACTCTTACTCCAACCTTGACCAGGTTCATGGCCCCCTGCTGAGGCTGAACCAGGTGTCCCCAGCTGACTCTGGCGAGTACTCATGTCAAGTGACAGGCAGCTCAGGCACCCTGGAGGCTTCTGTCCTGGTCACAATTGAGGCCTCCAGTCCAAGCCCCATTCCTGGTGAGTGATGGCAGCCATGGGCGATGCTGGGGCATAGTGTTGGGGGGCCCTGCCTTGCTCCTCTCTGCTCTCCCAGTGGGGCTCCAGCTCTCAATTCCATGAAGGCCCTCCAGCCCCTCCCTCCAACCACCGGGGACCAGTGCTGGGTCTCATCATGGCATCTCGGCCCCCAGGGAATAAAGACCCTTCTTTAGGTCAATGGCGCTCAGCCATGTTGGTCGCTCTCAAGCCACTGCACCTCCAGGAGAATCAGTTGGCATTCACCGCCAACAGCTTAGGTTCCTGCCTTGACCCCCCGAGAGCCTTGCCTTTCTCACCTACTCGTTGTACCCACAGCCCCAGGACTGGCCCAGCCCATCTACATTGAGGCCTCCTCATCTCATGTGGCTGAAGGGCAGACCTTGGACCTGAACTGCGTGGTGCCTGGGCAGACCCACGCCCAGGTCACATGGTACAAGCGTGGGGGCAGCCTCCCTGCCCGGCATCAGGTACAAGGGCCAGGGTGGGGCAGTCCTAGGGCAGGCAAAGTTTGACCTGCAGTTGCCTTCAACGCCCCAAACCTCATGCAAACCCTGGCCTGCTTGGGGGCCCCAGGGGAGAAAATACTTTTTGCAGGGAGGAGTCTACCAGCCTGGGAGTTGAGACCCCTGGGTCTTTCTCCTGGCTCTGCTACTGAATCATTTCCTGAGCCACTTTCCTCTATAAAGTGGGTGGGTTGGATGTGCAGGAGTCTGTAAATGAAGCTTATCCACACCAGTTGAAGTCCTGAGCTCCTGAGACCCAAGGGAAAACTCTTGGGCACTGACATAGCTGGGCTTAGGGATTTGTCCTGTCCAAATACTTTGGCCTGATGGCTGCCCCCTCCTCGCTCCGACAGACCCACGGCTCCCAGCTGCGGCTCCACCACGTCTCCCCTGCCGACTCCGGCGAGTATGTGTGCCGCGTGGTTACCAGTGCAGGCCCTGAGCAGGAAGCCTCCTTCACAGTCACTGTCCCACCCAGTGCAGGGTCCTCCTACCGTGAGTGTGGCAGAGGCCATGGCAGGGGGAAAAGGGGAGACTTGAGTTCAGGCGGGAGGTTGAGCCATCCCAGCCCTGCTGAGCCCAGCCCTCTGCCCGCCTCGTTCCCCAGGCCTTAGGAGCCCTGTCATCTCCATCGACCCGCCCAGCAGTACCGTGCAGCAAGGCCAAGATGCCAGCTTCAGGTGCCTCATCCATGATGGGGCAGCCCCTGTCAGCCTTGAGTGGAAGACTCGGAACCAAGAGCTGGAGGGTGAGCCAGGCGGGGTGGTTGGGGCTGGAGGCAGGTGTGAATGCATAGCGATCACCATTGTGGGCGGCAGAGGCCGAGTTGGTACCAGATTCACTGTGTGGCCCTGGATAGAGTCCTTCCCTTCTGGGGCCTCAGTGTCCCCATCTGGATGAGAGGGGTTTGACCCAGGAGTCTCCAAGGACTCTTTCATCTGCCATCTGTGGCCCTGTGAGCTGGGCACGGACACAGGCTAGAGAGGTCAAGAGCGTGGAGCAGAGGTGTAGCCACTGGCACCAAGGTACGAGGACACCCTCACTGACTGTACCCTCCCCCAATGTCAACCCCACAGATAACGTCCGTATTAGCCCCAACGGCTCCATCATCACCATTGTGGGCGCCCGGCCCAGCAACCATGGTCCCTACCGCTGCGTGGCCTCCAATGCCTACGGCGTGGCCCAGAGTGTCGTGAACCTCAGTGTACACGGTGAGGAGCGTCACCTCCATGGGCTCTGCCTTCCTGTTTCAGCCCCGATTCCAAACTCAGAACCTCCAGGTTTAAGTCCTGCCTCTGACACTGCCTCCCTCTTGGGCATTCTCCATCTCTGAGCCTCAGTGTCCACATCGGGGCAGTGAGGAGACTAGTGCCCACCTGGCAGTTACTGAGAAAGGGGCCGCAACAGTGAGCGTGCCCAACGAGCCCTGCATATGCATCAACAGTGTCATTCCTCTGGGCAGGGCCCCCTACAGTGTCTGTGCTCCCCGAGGGCCCTGTGCGGGTGAAAGTGGGAAAGACTATCACCCTGGAGTGTGTCAGTGCTGGGGAGCCCCGCTCGTCTGCTCGCTGGACCCGCATCGGCACCCCCACCAACCTGGAGCAGCAGACGTTTGGGCTTGTGGACAGCCACACGATGCTGCAGGTAAGGCATGGCTCCCCCCAGCCAGTGGCCAGGGCCATTTCATCTCTGGATCTGAGGCCCAGTAGGGCCCATCCTTGAGCAGATGCTTGGAGGAAAGAGTGTTGGATGGGCAGATGAATGATGAATGGATGGAGAGAGAAAGGATGAGATGGGATAGGTGGATTATGGGTACAGTAGAAGATGGGTGGATATATGGATGGGTAGGTAGATGGGTAGATAGATGGGTGGGGGGGTAGGTTGGTGGAAAGATGGATGGGTGGGGGGGTAGGTTGGTAGGAAGATTGGTAAATGGGTGGGTAGGTGGATGAATAAGTGGTGGGTTGATGGACACGTAGATGGATGGACTAATGGAATGTCTAGAGTGTTAGCCCTCAAGCAGCCAGTCAAATAGGAAGGTTAAAAATGAAAGGAAGAGTAGAATAAAGAGGTAAAACCAAGCCAAAGCTGGAGGCTGATGTCAAGGTCCCTCCTCAATGCCCATGCAACCAGCCTCCTTTCCTTCTTCCAGATTTCACCAGCTAAACCATCAGATGCGGGTACCTATGTATGCCTAGCCCAGAATGCACTGGGTACAGCACAGAAGCTGGTGGAGGTGATTGTGGACACAGGTGCTGTGACCCCAGGAGCCCCCCAGGTCCAGGTTGAAGAAGTCGAGTTGACTGTGGAAGCTGGACACACAGCCACCCTGCGCTGCTCAGCTACAGGTGTGGACAGGGGCTGGGACATAGGACAGGCAGAGCAATGGTGCCCTGGGGCCTGAATTTTAGACATAAGAAATCTGAAGATGGTGTCATGTCTGGGGAGGGGACTCTGCTCCTGGCATCTCACATGGTGGCTAAGGCAGAGGTCCCCAACCTTTTTGGTACCAGGGACCGGTGCTCCTATGAGAATCTAATGCCTAGTGATCTGAGGTGGAGCTGAGATGGTGATGCTAACGCTGGGGAGCAGCTGCAAATACAGATGAAGCTTCACTCGTTAGCCTGCCGCTCACCTCCTGCTGTGTGGCCCAATTCCTAATAGGCCACGGACCAGTACCAGTCCATGGCCCAGGGATTGGGGATCCCTGGGCTAAGGTGCTTACTTCATGCCTCCTATGAAGTCACCAGATCACCTAGTTCCTTTCCTCACCATCCCTACTCCCAGTCGGTCTCTGGAACAGCCCTGCAATCTCTACTCTCTTCTACTCCATTCAACAGGCAGCCCCACACCCACCATCCACTGGTCTAAGCTGCGCTCCCCGCTGCCCTGGCAGCACCAGCTGGAAGGTGACACACTGATCATTCCTCGGGTAGCCCAGCAGGACTCAGGCCAGTACATCTGCAATGCCACTAGCCCTGCTGGATATGCTGAGGCCACCATCGTCCTGCACGTGGAGAGTAAGGCACCCATCCTCCCTCTTTGGTCTACCCTGTCTATACTGTGTGGAGGTCTGAGCCCACCCACTAGGGTATACCCTGGACAGAACCCCAGAAACCCCACCTAGAGGGGCCCCATGTACCTCAGGCCCCCAGAGCCTGCCCTAGCCTAAACCCACATTCCCTCCTGTGACCTTTGCTCTCCTCGTCCCTAGTCCTCAGGGCTCACCCTTCAGTTTCCCTTGTCCTGCGGCACGTCGCCTGCTCCCCTCCTGACATCTGTTCTTTCCTTGCCCACCCCCCACCTCTGTGTCCCCCTCCTCCAGGCCCACCATATGCCACCACAGTCCCTGAGCACGCTTCGGTGCGGGCAGGAGAGACGGTGCAGCTCCAGTGCCTGGCTCACGGGACACCCCCGCTCACCTTCCAGTGGAGCCGTGTGGGTGGCAGCTTCCCTAGCAGGGTGACCGCCAGGAAGGAGATGCTGCGCTTTGAGCCCGTGGCCCCCGAGGACTCAGGCCGCTACCGCTGCCAGGTCACCAACAGGGTGGGCTCAGCGGAGGCCTTTGCCCAGGTGCTCGTCCAAGGTGAGCAGCCCAGCTCAGGTTGGGCAGAAGGAGATCAGCCTTCCTCCCGGCCCTTCACTTACCCAGCAATTGGCACCTGGGGACCCCCACTTGGGGCACAAAGGCCTCCCTCCATTACCCCACCTGGAACGCTTTTCTTTATCCCCTGTTCTCCAAGACCCGAGGCAGGCCTGCCTCCTCCAGGAAGACCCCCATCACTGAGTTCTCAGCAGCTCCAGTTCTCATGACTGCATCCCTTTCTTGGCGAGGACTTCACACTGCTGAAGGCTGTTATATGTACATAAGTACCCCAGCCTTCTTCACTTGCCAGACTAAGGACAACACTCGGGGCAGGGCCCATACCCAGTCACTTCAGCAGCCCAGGCTTGTCCACCACAGGACCCAGAACAGGCTGGGTAAATGCTGGACAGTGATGACAATGCTTATGTGACAGGGCAGCACCGGGACGCCCGGCGCTCCAAAGAAACTGGCATCTCCACAGTCTCCTCTGTCCATGATACAAAGCCGAATAAGTGCTGTTGGGCCCCAAATTCTAGAAGCAGAAAAGCATTTGGCCCATTGGCCAAGAGCCTGGGCTACAATGAGCCTGGGTTCAGTGCACAGCTCTGCACACAACTTGATAGTCACGTGACAGTGGCCAGGTCAGTTAACCTCAAGCCTCAGTTTTGTCATCTGTAAGGTGGAGAGTACAATGCCAGCACATGGGCCGACTTAGAAAGATACACATCTGTAAAGCCTGTGGCGCACAGTAGGCACATATTAAAGGATGATAATGTGCATCTGCACCCATCAGTCCCCGGTACAAGGACATGCGGGTGCCTTCACCACGACCGTGGATCCTCTGATGTGAGACAAGAGCCAGATTAGTCTTGCTGTCCTTTCTTGAAGTGTCTAAATCTTTCCAAGACTGACCCCTCCCACTTGTGCCTCGGGCTGCACGCTCTTCCAGAAGGCCAGGAGCCCAGCATTCCAAGGCTCATGTATGTGTTGATCGAATAACTGCACAAGTGAACAAATGAGTGAATCTGTCAATGAAAGGTCTTTGACCCTGGCCAGAGAGGCTACCAGGAGAAGACCGTCCCATGAATGTTAGGATGGGGGCTTCCTGGGTTCTAGGCTGGTGTCAGGGGTCACACACACACTCACACACACTCACACACATCCACACAGATCCTCATCATGTCCCCGCAGGCTCCTCTGGCCCTCTCCCCGCCACCCCAGCAGGGTCCACACCCACTGTTCATGTCACGCCTCAGCTGGAGACCAAGAGCATAGGGGCCAGCGTGGAGTTCCACTGTGCTGTGCCCAGTGACCAGGGCACCCAGCTCCGATGGATCAAGGAAGGGGGTCAACTGCCTCCTGGCCATAGCGTGCAGGACGGGGTGCTCCGGTGAGTGGGGATGGGACGGGACTGAACCTGGGTACCCCAGCCCAAGGTGCACAGTGGGGCTTGTTAGAATAGCTGCCCTCTGGGGCTCAATATGAAAGAATGTCCTTGAGCAAGTCACTTCACCTCGCTGAGCTTTGGTATTCTCAGCTGTTCGATAGGTTATATGAGACCAAAATGAGGTTATCTAAAGCACTTAACACAGTGCCTAGCATGTGGAAGGCCTTCAGTAAACAGTGACCCATATTTGTATCTTTAGAGGAAAGAGAACAGGCTCTGAGGGCAGATACACACACATGACCTGGATCTCAGCTCTGCTATTTGATGTGTGATCTTGACCTCTAGACCATAAAGTCTTGGTCCAAAATGGGTGTGGTGACACCCACCCTGCCTATGCCTACCTATCTCGCATGGTTATGGGGAGACTGGAAGTTGACACCACGTGCTGATGTCTGATGGCTTTGAACTCCTATGCAATTGCAAAGCAGTCTCATCATGGTTTTTATTCACTAATGATGTCCTATGTTTTTCTTTACAGAATCCAGAACTTGGACCAGAGTTGCCAAGGGACATATATTTGCCAGGCCCATGGACCATGGGGACAGGCCCAGGCCAGTGCCCAGCTGGTTGTCCAAGGTAAGAGAGTAACTTCAGGCCTCTACTAAGAGTAGGGGGACAGATGAGGGGCACAGAGACCATGTTCCCCAGGAACCCCATTGGTACAATGTGTACGAACAAAGAGAATGATTCAATTGTATCTTGTTTGTGTCCAACATAGAGTAGCGGGGCTTGACAAATATTGTAGGAGAAGGAGGCAGATGTGTGTTGAGTGAGTAGGTGCTCATACAGACAAATGAAGAATGACAGTGGGTACAGAAGTGAGTAAAGGAATAAAAAGGAGAGCAAATGAGTGTGTTAATGAGCGAATGCATGAAAACGCAAATGAAGACATGAATGAACGCCTAAGGCTCCAGTGCTCACCTTTTCTTGGACCCTCAGGCTAGGCCTGCAGCAGGCCAGCCTCACACTGCCTTTGCCTCCCCCCACCCTCAGCCCTGCCTTCGGTGCTCATCAACATCCGGACCTCCGTGCAGACTGTGGTGGTCGGCCATGCTGTGGAGTTCGAGTGCCTGGCCCTGGGTGACCCCAAGCCTCAGGTGACGTGGAGCAAAGTCGGAGGTCGCCTGCGGCCTGGCATCGTGCAGAGCGGAGGCATTGTTAGGATTGCCCATGTGGAGTTGGCTGATGCTGGACAGTACCGCTGCAGTGCCACCAATGCTGCCGGCACCACCCAGTCCCACGTGCTGCTGCTCGTGCAAGGTGAAGGCTGGCAGGAATCTCTGTGGGGGCCGGGGAGCGTGGCGGGGGCTGCTTGTGCTGCGATCTCCTGCCTTGCCTGTTTTACTCTTCCTTTCCACTCTCTTGGGAATTTTCAATTTTGTGTATTTAAGGGGCAGGTTTCATAAGAGGGGATAAAAGTGAGTATTCCTCTGGGGCAGGCTGAAACTTGCAGGGAAAAATTACACCAAGGGGGCATCAAGAGGAAATCGATATGTAGTCCTCACCTACTGGAGCACCTGCTCTGATAAGGGAGACCTACAGCCCAGTCTGATGGCAGAGGCAATGTAAACACAATACAGACACAACAGAGAGTAAAACAAGGACAGTGGATGCAGGGCAGCCACAAATCTGTATTTTCTTCTAAGGCAATTCTTTTTCACCCCAAACCTTATGATTTGCTCCCAAACTTCCTGACCCATACTGCCTTAGTACCCCTTTATCAGGTCCCCAAAGGGATGCACAATTTTCTGCCTAGTTCTACCCATGCAACCAGGAGTGAGTAGGCACTTTTCCCTCTAAGCCACAGTCTCCTCATCTGTGAAATGGGGACACAGTACCTCCCTTCCAGGGATGATGTGATGACTAAACACATGAGGGAACAGGATGGGCTCACAAATGGTTGATGGCTTCTGTCTCCTACCTTCTTCTCAGCCTTGCCCCAGATCTCAACACCCCCAGAAGTTCGAGTGCCTGCTGGTTCTGCTGCAGTCTTCCCCTGCATGGCCTCTGGCTACCCTACTCCTGACATCACCTGGAGCAAGGTAAATGCCAGGCAGGGGACCAGCAGTCATGCCTGACGGGCAGGGTCCACGTCTTCACCATCTCAGTGCCCCCAGGATCTGGCCCAGGCTTGGCACTAAGTGCTGGGTATTTGAGGGTGGGCCTGAGGCAGAGATGGGAGACAGGCCCTATGGAGGTATGGGCCAAGGCCAGGGTCCAAAGTGTGGGTGTGTTTGTAGCTGGATGGTAACCTGCCACCTGACAGCCGCCTGGAGAACAACATGCTGCTGCTGCCCTCGGTCCGACCCCAGGATGCAGGCACCTACGTCTGCACTGCCACTAACCGCCAGGGCAAGGTCAAAGCCTTTGCCCATCTGCAGGTGCCAGGTAAGACAACACCCCCCTGGGATTGGCAGTGCTCTGCCCACTGCCTGGTTTGCATTGTCTCTAACTGTGCTCTCTGCTGGCAGAGCGGGTGGTGCCCTACTTCACACAGACCCCCCACTCCTTCCTGCCGCTGCCCACCATCAAGGATGCCTACAGGAAGTTTGAGATCAAGATCACCTTCCGGCCTGACTCAGCTGATGGTGAGCAGGAGAGAAGCTGAGTTATGGGGCCTGGGGTGGGGGTGTCTCCTGGCATAACTGCCATCATGGTATGAGCCCTGGTGACCCTCAATCCTCCCCTCCTCCATCAGCCCTCCCTGTTCCGGAGCCCCTAGGCCTGCCAGGCCTTCCCTCTGGGGCCTCTCTCCTGCCTCCTCTCTTTTCCATCCCTGCCTCTGTGACACCTCCCGTCTGAGCCTGCCTGTGGTCTCTCTGCCGTTGGCATATTGACGCTCGGTCCTCCTGTCCCATCTTCCTATTCCTGTCTCTGCTCCTTGTTCCCTCCTTTTTCTCCCATCTCTCACCTTTCTCTCTCTCTCTCTCATCTGTCACCTCCCACCTCTTGCGGGTCTCTGACTTTCACTGTCCAGGCCTCCTTCTCTACTCAGGTGAGTCTGCCTCCACCTCCTCCTCAGGTAGACCATACAGTGTGAGTGAAGCAAATTCAGTTTCTCTCTGGGGGTTCTTAGCAAGGCCTTCTAATTAGGGTGCCATCCTGAGATAGTGGGTAGGCCTTGCTGTATGGGGTGTGCCGGAAGGGGCACAGGGGTTAAAGAGTGGAGGGCTCATAAGCTTGGGTTGTTCATTCCTGGACTGGGCAGACAGGGACCCCATAGCTGGCTGGGAGCCCCTTACACAGCTGTCCCTGCCCAGGAATGCTGCTGTACAATGGGCAGAAGCGGATCCCAGGCAGCCCCACCAACCTGGCCAACAGGCAGCCCGACTTCATCTCCTTCGGCCTCGTGGGCGGAAGGCCCGAGTTCCGGTGAGATGCTCGCCCTCTCTATTTACAGGAGAAAGGAGGCTGGGGGGCCTAGACTACAGGGCTTTAGTTAGACACACACTGTCCTGGACTGAGTTGTACAAAGATGGTTCTGAAGGGAGGAGGAGATATGGCTGTTACCCTTGGTGACCACCCAGTCTGCTGGAGTAGGGGCAGTATGCCAGCTAGGTGAGCAAGGAAGCAGCCTCAGACTTATATATAACTTCCTCAGAAATACTCAATGATGCTGAGTATGTCCTTAGGAAATAGGACTTCTGCAGTCCAGGATTCATCCATTCATTTATTCATTCATTCAACAGTTATTTGCTGAATATTTGCTATGTGCCAGGCACTGATACAGGGATAAACAAAACAGATTAAGTTCTGGCCCTTGTGGGAATGTATAGTCTAGTCGAGGAAGACAAGCCATAAACAGAGAAAGAAAGAAACAGGGTGATCTCAGAGGGAGCAATCCTTAGGGGAACAGTGAGGCCAGGTACTAGGCTACAGAGCCCCGGAACCAGGGACAACTGGAACCCCTGGGGGGCTGTCCTGGACCAGCTCCCAGGGAACGGGTGAAGAGAAGCATTGGGGATGGGGCAGGGATAGGGTGAGCTGGGGGTAGGTGGTAGAGCGGGAGGACAAGGCAGGTACAGGAACTAGAGCAGGACTGCAGGAAATGATGACATCACTTTCACCTCAGCTGGGCCCCCTGCCCAGCCTTTCTTGCGAACCTCACATTCACTCTCTCCTGCCCTGCCCCTGCCCTGTGGAGCAGATTTGATGCAGGCTCAGGCATGGCCACCATCCGCCACCCTACCCCACTGGCACTGGGCCAGTTCCACACAGTGACCCTGCTGCGCAGCCTCACCCAGGGCTCCCTGATTGTGGGTAGCCTGGCCCCGGTCAACGGGACCTCCCAGGTGAGACCTGACCCATCCTCCTGTTCCTAGCTCCCTTCCCCCCTCCGCCCAGCCTATCTGCCATTCTCAACCTTCCCACTGCCCAGGGCAAGTTCCAGGGCCTGGACCTGAACGAGGAGCTCTACCTGGGTGGCTACCCCGACTACGGCGCCATCCCCAAGGCGGGGCTGAGCAGCGGCTTCGTAGGTGAGCCCCTTCCCAGCCTCACCTGGCTGGTTGGCAGAGCCCATCGGAGCTTGGAGGACCCTGCAGGATGTGACTAGGGCTGGGCGGGCCTCCCAGCACCCCCCACTTTACTCATCGCCGGTTCACCCTCCAGGCTGCGTCCGGGAGCTACGCATCCAGGGCGAGGAGATTGTGTTCCACGACCTCAACCTCACAGTGCATGGCATCTCCCACTGCCCTACCTGTCGAGACCGGCCTTGCCAGGTAACCCATAGCGCATATGCTACCTGGCTGCCCTTGGCCACCGCCACCAGCTGTGGCAGGGCCCTGTGGGGACGCAGGAGGGCCAGAGTGTTCTCAGCCTGACTTCTAGGTGCTGCCTTGCAGAACGGGGGCCTGTGCCAGGACTCGGAGAGCAGCAGCTACATGTGCATCTGCCCTGCTGGCTTTACCGGGAGCCGCTGTGAACACTCGCAGGCCCTGCACTGCCACCCAGGTGCGTGCCCACCCCTCCTGATCACTGTCGCCCCTGGGTACTTGCCTCTGCCCTTTGCTGCCCCTTCCTATTCGCCTGCACTCCAGCCGCTCTCTGTACTCACCACACTCTCACTCCTACCCAAATACTTACGACTTCTCCTAGACACTGACTTCCATCACTGCCACCCTAAAATTCACTCTGCCTCCCATCTCTGCTACCCAAGTACTCAGCCCCCTCATTACTGATGCCCAGGTACTCACTCCTCCCATCACTACAACCTAGGTAACTACCACCTTCCCATCTATTACCAAGGCACTCGCCCTATTACCTGCCACCCAGGTACTCACCACCCCGCACTGCTGTCCAGGTACAGTCTTTCAAAATCACCATAGACAGAGTCACTCATTCACACCCCTTATGCTATCCCCCTTCCCAGCATCCTCTGACCCCACACCTGCTCTAATCCATCCCCCCTCCTCAGTCTGGCCAAGCCCTACATGACTGAGGCTCCTGGGCTACAGCAGGTAGGGCTTTGGCATTCAAGACCTCACCCTCTTTTGGGTCACCTCAATGTCCTCCTTGTGGCTTATGTGTCCCCCAGAAGCCTGTGGGCCCGACGCCACCTGTGTGAACCGGCCCGATGGCCGAGGCTACACCTGCCGCTGCCACCTGGGCCGCTCAGGGATGAGGTGTGAGGAAGGTGAGGAGCCAGGCCTGAGATCCCCAGGGATCTCAGTAAGAATGGGGACTTTGGACAGTGGCCTTCTGAGGCCATGATGGGCCCTCACATGATAAAATTATACCAGAGCCAGAGGTCTTCAAAGGCACCTACCTACCTGGTCAAGCTTCTGCCCAGTCTGATCCCTGATATGCGAGCCCCCGGAGGGGATGCCCCTCTTATTGGAGATCCCCCAACCCTGGTCTTCAGTGCCGGGGGCAGGAGGTCCTGTGCTGCTACAGCTGTTGCCCCATGGGTCCTGAGCCTCTGGGACTAGAGAGTGAAGTGGGCGGGGTTCTGGGGTGAGTGAGTAGTTGGACCCACCTGGGACTCTGGTCTCCCCACTGCCCCTGGCTGAGCTGTGGCTGCTGCAGGTGTGACCGTGACCACCCCCTCCATGTCGGGCACTGGCTCCTACCTGGTGCTGCCTGCCCTCACCAACACACACCATGAGCTACGCCTGGACGTCGAGTTCAAGCCGCTGGCGCCTGATGGAATCCTGCTGTTCAGCGGTGGGAAGAGCGGGCCCGTGGAGGACTTCGTGTCCCTGGCGATGGTTGGCAGCCACCTGGAGTTCCGCTACGAGCTGGGGTCAGGTGAGCACTGGACCCAAATGTAGATGGGCTCTAAGCATCGAGCTCCATGTCCCCTTGGCTCTCCGTACTCTGAGGAGGCTCAGAGGAATAAATTCAGAAGTTAAACTCATTAAGTCCCCTGCTCCTTCACGTTTCTCCTTTGTGTGTGTGACTTCAAACAAGTCCATAGATCTCTTTTGAGTTCCTTGTGGAACACCAGGAGGCTGAAGGAAGTTCCCTCCCTGAAGTCCTCGTGTGAGGTGGGGCAGGGCAGGGGGCCATTCACGTGCCAACCCTGCCTGGCGGCCTCCCCAGGACTGGCTATTCTGCGGAGCCCCGAGCCACTGGCCCTCGGCCGCTGGCACCACGTGTCTGCCGAGCGCCTCAACAAGGACGGCAGCCTGCGGGTGAATGGTGGACGCCCTGTGCTGCGTTCCTCGCCGGGCAAGAGCCAGGGCCTCAACCTGCACACCCTCCTCTACCTCGGTGGCGTGGAGCCCTCCGTGCAGCTGTCCCCAGCCACCAACGTTAGCACGCCCTTCCGCGGCTGTGTGGGTGAGGTAAGGAGCAGCTGCCAGGAAACACGCGGGAAGAGGAGGGGTGCACCTGCAGCTGACCCTTGGGACCAGACACTGCACTTCTGAGCCTCAGTTTCCTTTTCTGTGAAATGGGGATAACGGCACCTACTTTCAAAGGTTGTCCTGAGGATTGACGGCGCTGAGGGATGTTCCTGGCATGCAGTAGGCACTCCTGTTCCCCCCTCCCCCACCCTCAAATCGCATGTTACCGCTTAGGTTCCAGCTTGGGTTCTCAGCTCCCCTCTACTGTATTTTTCTCTCTGCTCGTACACCGATGCCCCTGCTGCCTGAATCCCCTGAGTCCTTCAGTGTCCCTATGCCCACAGGTGTCAGTGAATGGAAAGCGCCTGGACCTCACTTACAGCTTCCTGGGCAGCCGAGGCATCGGGCAGTGCTACGACAGCTCCCCGTGTGAGCGCCAGCCTTGCCGGAATGGCGCCACGTGCTTGCCTGCTGGCGAGTATGAGTTCCAGTGCCTGTGTCGAGATGGCTTCAAAGGTGCGTCAGCCTGCCCAGGCCCTGGGAGGGAGGGGTGCAGGGCAGTCACTGGCAACTCTGGCCCATGCCCACTCACCTCCGCCATCCACAGGTGACATCTGCGAGCATGAGGAGAACCCCTGCAAGCTCCGTGAGCCCTGTCTGCATGGGGGCACCTGCCAGGGCACTCACTGCCTTTGTCCCCCCGGCTTCTCTGGCCCACGCTGCCAACGAGGTAACTGCCCTAGCTTCTCTCTACTTCCCTTTTGGGGTCGTGGAGCTGGACAGAGTACCCACAGGTGTCTCTGCCAACTACTGGAGCCTGCCTTTCTCTATAGGCTCTGGACATGGCACAGCGGAGTCCGACTGGCATCTTGAAGGCAGCGGGGGCAATGGTACGTTTTTATTGTGGCCAGCTAAGAACGCCGAGCAGGCTTGTCCCTTCCCTGACTCAAGTCGCTGAGCCCCATCTTCCAGTTACCCCACACCCTCAATTCTGGCCTCTAAGCTTAACAGGTCCATGGGAGAGGCTCACTGGGTACAGACAGACAGAATAAAGAAGAGCACAGCCATACAGAGCTGGGTCCTGCCTTATACTTAATGGCTAGGTGACCTTGGACAGACCCTTGTACCACTCTGATTTCAGTGTCCTCTTCTATATTCATGCATTCTATCAACAAACATCTGTTGTGTGTCCATCCTTGTCCTGGGAGCAGTAAATATAAGATGAATGAGGCAGAACCCTAGTTCTCAAGGGTTCCAAAATCCTTTTAAAAGCAATGATGATAATTTTAAAAAATGAATGTTTATTGACATTTATAGGCACTGTGTAACTGCTTGGTAGATACTCATCTTATTTATCACTAATGTAATAGGAGAGATAGTGACGTAGTGCGTAAGAGCATGGACTCTGAAGCCAGCCTGCCTGGCTTCAAATCCTAGCCCTGCCACGTAGTAGTGGTGTGACTTTGGGTGAATCACTTCATCTCTCTGTGCCTCAGTTTTCTCATGTATAAAATGGAGAGAAGTAACATCCTTCCACAAGGTTTTGGATAAAATTTTGTGTAAGAATAGAATTATTTAATGCATTTAAAATGCTTAGAACAATGTCTGGTCTAGAGTGGGTACAGAATGTTAGCTTTGGTTAAATTAATATTATATGTAAGTCGTGATAAGGTTATTATAAGGATCCGGTTAAATGAAACGATATTTATAGCTAGATGTAAAGCTAGCTCCCTGCACAGTGACTGACACATAGCAGGTGCTTGGTAAATGGTAGTTGTTCTATTCGTCACTTGGTGGAGGGTGGAAAGGTGTCCCCTCTGACCCCTATAGCTACCAGGCCCCCAGGGGCCAGCACTGGAATATATGGTGTTGGGGCCACACACAGTATGGACATTGGAGGTGCAAAGTCCTGGTTGCCATCATCCAGGCTTCCCCCTTCCCGGGCAAGTCACTCACCTGTCCCTGCCCCCCAAGTCTGTCTTCGCATCTGGAAGATAGTGGAAACACAAAGGTTCTGAACCTTTCAGGTGCCAAGGACCTAGGTGATCAACTATCCCAGTTTGCTCAGGACTAAAGGGTTTCTCAAGATATGGGACTTTCGGAGCTACAACCAGGACAAAGACTTGGCAGATAGGGATGGTTGGTCACCCTACCTGGACTCTATTGACTACATAAAATAAAATATGTCGGATTTCAAAGGAAACCAATTATACTGAAATAAGATTATCAAAATATTTAAAACCTTCTGACTTGAAATCTACATGTTTCTTTATTAACACATTAAATAACAAGATCTAGTAGTGATTCTAATAGCTAGCACAGTTTCAGTAAGCGTAAACAATGTTTGGAGATATTTGCACCTACTGTGATTTGATAAGGAAATCTTTTATTAGTGACAAAGTCACAGGTTCTGCTGCTACTCCTTTGGTTTGTTGCCTACATGCATAATTGAAGGAACTGCTAAATTTCAGTGAGAAGTGAGTGAACATAGAACCATAATGTTTTCCCATTCTGGTTCACAGGCCCCTGAATTCTGTCTGTAGCCCCTGGGGTCTCCAGGGACTGCAGGCCCAGAGCCCCATAGGCGTGCATGTCGGGTGGAGGTAGGGGCTGAGAACCGATGCTGGATGTATACTCCAAGCAGGTGAGCAGATGTCTGACCTCCCACTTTCTCCCACAGATGCCCCGGGACAGTATGGAGCCTATTTCCATGATGACGGCTTCCTAGCCCTCCCCAGCCACGTCTTCTCCAGGAGGTGAGATGGGTGTTGGGAGAGCCAATAGGCCTGGGGAGGGGACAGGTTGCAGAGAGGCAAATGGGCATCTGGGACTTCTGCCCCATCATCCGCTTCCCCCTCACAGCCTGCCCGAGGTGCCTGAGACCATCGAGCTGGAGGTTCGGACTAGCACAGCCAGTGGCCTCCTGCTCTGGCAGGGCATGGTGAGTGTGGGCATCCAGCCTAGGTCTTAGGGTTTCTAGCTTCTGGTGGCCAAGGCAGTGGGAGAGAGGAAGGCGGGGGCCACAGCCATCAGGGGTGTTAGCTCTGCAGACTGGGGACCCCAGAGGCCCTGTGCTTCCCTGGCAGGAGGTGGGAGAGGCCAGCCAAGGCAAGGACTTCATCGGTCTTGGGCTTCAAGATGGGCACCTTGTCTTCAGGTAGGTCCTCTTCCTTCCCTGGCCCCCCTTACCCTCTCGGTGACTTCCCCTCTGATCAGCCCATGGCTCCTGCCATAAGAAGCTGCAGCTCCCAGTGCCCCAGTGACACACCACTGCCACCCTCCCAAACCCCCTCCTGTCCTGCCCTACCTCATACCTTCCTGGGCCTGTGTGACTGCAGCTACCAGCTGGGCAGTGGGGAGGCCCGCCTTGTCTCTGAGGACCCCATCAATGACGGCGAGTGGCATCGGGTGACGGCGCTGCGGTAAGGGAGGCTTCCCAGACACTAGAGCGAGGGGCCCAGAGTTCTGGAGTGAGACAGGATCCCCACCCCCTCCCCGCACCATACGTGGGAGGCAAGCATTGGGCTCTGGGGAGACAACTTAAAGCCAGGGTCAGGGAATGCCTACCAGGCAACCACAGGCTTCCAGGGCAGGACAGAAGTCCATGGGGTGGGTGGGCGAGCACCCTACGGTGAGTGCTAGGAAGCCCCAGGGGGGAGGGGGTCATATCTTCCATCCAACAGGGAAGGAAGGAACTTAGAGAGCAAACACCTCTGTCTGGAGTCTTATGGAAAAGGGAGGGACTCTTCTCGGGTCAGGGAGCATGGGGACCTGGTGGCGAAGGGCCTGACCCAGTTCCATTCACCGCAGAGAGGGCCGGAGAGGCTCCATCCGGGTGGACGGTGAGGAGCTAGTCAGTGGCCAGTCCCCGGGCCCGAACGTGGCAGTCAACACCAAGGGCAGCATCTACATCGGTGAGTCCTGGGCTCTGGCCTCAGTGTAGACCTGGAGCCCCCTCCTTGGGACAAGGCGGGAATAGGGCTCCTACAGAGCTACAGCACACACCTTGCTCCCCTCCTGAGCCCCTGGAGCTGATCTCCCTTCTTCTCCGCTCCTCACAGGCGGAGCCCCCAACGTGGCCATGCTGACCGGAGGCAGGTTCTCCTCGGGCATCACGGGCTGTCTCAGGAACCTGGTGTTGCACTCTGCCCGGCCCGGCGCCCCGCCCCCACAGCCACTGGACCTGCAGCACAGTGCCCAGGCGGGAGCCAACACGCGCCCCTGCCCCTCGTAGGCAGCTGCCTGCCCCACATGGACTCCTGGGCAGCGCCCCAGCCCCACAAGTCTATTATTATTAATATTATTATTATGAATATTTTGTAAGAAACTGAGGCGATGCCACGCTTTGCTGCTACTGCCCTGGGCTGGACTGGAGGGTGGGCACTCCACCCCCCACACAGACACACCTGGGCAAAGCCACAGACTAGGGGGCAGGACAGGCTGGATGGGAGCAGGTGCCTCAGAGAGCCACCAGGACTTTGGGGCAGGTGTGGTGACTGAGTGGGCTCAGAAGTGCTCCCACCAGCCGAGACCCGCAAGACAGAGCTGGGCCGCCTGTTTCTGCAGCCCCTGGGCAGCCCTTGTCCCTACAAGAGCCAACCTCGGCTTACGGCCCAGGGCCTTACCAGCCACCGGGAGCAGAGGGCATCGCAGTGGCCTTTGCCACCCTCCCCTGGGTGGTGAAAGCTCTTTAGTGCCAACTGTGGAGCAAAAGGCAGCTTCCCCCTGAGCAGGCAGCCCCCACCCCACCAGCCCATGTCCCAGCCCCACTCCACCTCCACTAATGCCTGGCCAGCTGGGCCGCCTGCCCCTGGCAGCCTCCCCCTCCCACCAAGCCCCCCTGGTTTGTATCCTCCCACCCAACAATACCCAGCCCAGGGTCCTTGCCCTCGGGGACTGTGAGGCAAACTCCACCCCAGCTCTTACCAAGATCTGCTACAGGCAGAGCCCAGCACTAAGAAGGTCCCCCCGCCTGCACCAGGCCACATCCCCCCCACTGATCTGGAAGTGAAGGCCCAGGGGACATGGGGGGAGGAAGGTGCTGGTGGCTGGAGAGAGCTAGTGCCCTGGGTGAGGGAAGCCAGGACTCACGACTGGGAGGGACAGGAAGGGGCCATGACAGCCCTGCCCCATCTGTGGGAACCTAAGGGCCAAACTGGTGGCAAGTGACCTCCCCACCAGCAGTCCCCACGTGTGGGGTCGGGACGCCTGGCCTCTGTGTCCTAGAAGGGACCCTCCTGTGGTCTTTGTCTTGACCTTTCTTAATAAACGGTGCTATCCCCGCCCTGGCAGTCCCCTGTGTCTTCAACTAGGGCCTGACTGGCTGGAACCTGAGTGTGGGTCAGGGTGGGGCAAAGCAGGGCAGGTGAGGTCTGAGAGTGAAGCAAGGCAGCTTCGGGTGAGTGAGGCCCTTGCTCTCTGCCCTGCACTGATCCAGCAGAATACCAGCCACCACACGAGCTGCAAGGCCAGGTCCCTCCCGTGGCCTTCATCACAACCCTGTGAGGCAGGAATCATCCCGTTTTCAGAGGAACAGACTGAATCCCACAGAGTTAACGTGACCTTTCCAAAGTCAGACAGCCCTCTGGAGAGTGGGGACAGAACCCAGGGTGTGTCTGACCCTAGAGCCTACTCTACTTCCTCTGGAGCTGCAGCCGCTTTAGGGATGGCCTCCCTGACCCCGGAAGGCTGGCCCACTCGGCCGCAATCCCCCAGGGGCCACCTGGCCAGGACATATGTGACAGATGGTGCAGCTAAGGCAGAGGCCACGGGCACTAGCCCACCGGGCCAGCCGACTGGAGAAGCAGCAGCACCAGAGGAGAGCAATGAGGAGGCCAGCGGAGGCTAGAAGCAGCGAGGCAGCCAGCGCCACCCTCTGTAGCCAGGGGTGACCTGCAGAAGGAAAGGGAAAGTCTGCTCAGGTCTCAGCCTGGGCCCACCGCCCCCATCCCCATTACCTAAAGAGGGAAAAGTATGGTCTTGATGGGAGGAGAGCAGGTGGTAACCAAAAGCCATTACCTTCCAGAGCTGCATCTTGTCCTACAGGGCCCTGGCCGGCGGGGGGACTGCTCTCCGCGGCAATCTCGAGAGGGCCTGCCGACTCAAGAACTGGGGCAACAGTCAGGGGCTTGGAGGTATCGTCCTCTGTACTCCCCACCTGGCTAGGCACCAGAGAGGGACCTGCAGTGGAAATAACAGAACCAACACAGACTTGCCCTTTCTACGGCATGATTATATCTCATTAATCCTCCCCAAACCTCTTTGAGTTTGTTACTATTAGTATTTTCATTTTATAGATAAGGAAAGTGAGGTGTAGGGAGGTTAAGTTCTTTGCCCAGGTCACACACCTGGAAGTGATAGGGGAGGACTTGAACTCATTAAGTCTAGCTCCAGGGCCTGGGTTTTACGATGTACAGGTGCTGAGTGTTTTCTCTGCACCAAACACCTTACTCCGTGCTGGGCCCTTTACCTACAGTATTTCTCTTAAAGTTTATGACAACTCTGAAAGGTTAGGTTTATCACCCACATTTTACAGATCAGGAAGTTGAGTCATAGCGAGGTTCATTCTTCTACTCATTTGATTAACGTTTCTCAAGCATCTACTACATACACCCCAGGCATTGCTCTAGGGATTGGGATATATGACAAGCAAGATAGAAATGTCTTCATGGAACTGGCGTTTTAGTGTGAGGAGACAAAACAAATTATATGTCAAATGGAAATAGGTGCCGTAGAGAAAGATTAAGCAGGGAAAAGGGACAGGGCACATCAGCGGGGGTCAGTATTGCTCATTTTTTTACTGTGGTGAAATATACCACAATAAACCATTAACCACTTTTAAGTGTACAATTCAGTGGCATTTCTTAAGCACACTCACATAGTTGTGCAACCATCACCACCATCCATCTCCAGAACTGTTTTCATCTTGTAAAACTGAGACTCTA
Organism: Eidolon dupreanum; assembly: GCA_028627145.1. Taxonomy (NCBI): domain Eukaryota; kingdom Metazoa; phylum Chordata; class Mammalia; order Chiroptera; family Pteropodidae; genus Eidolon; species Eidolon dupreanum. The sequence continues at coordinate 9,807,656 of CM053502.1, read as the reverse complement.
TACCCATTTAAACACACTCTCACCACCCTGGTCCCCGGCAACCACCGTTCCACTTTCTGTCTCTATGATTTTGGCTACTCTAGGTGTCTCGTGTAAGTGGAATCATACAGTATTTATCCTTTTCTGTCCAGCTCATTTCACTTAGAAAACGTCACGATTTCATCTATGTTGTAGCATGTGTCTGAATTTCCTTTCTAGGGCTGAATAGTATTCTACTTTATGGACATATAACATTTTGTTTATCTTTCACCTGTCCATCGACACAGGGTTGCCGTTTTTAAATAAAGGGGTCAGGAGAGAACTCACTGAGAGTGTTAAACAGAAACCCACAAGAGATAAAGGAATGAGCATGAAGATCTCTAGGGAAACACCTTCCAGTAAAGAGCTGGTCTTGAGACCAGAGGCAGGACAAGGCTGGAGCATGGAAGGAGCTGCTGGGGACCAGTGTGGAGAGAAAAGAGGGCAAGTAGGAGAGATGGCAGATCAAGAGGGTTCGTTGGCCCTCGGGAGGCTTTGCTGTGGCTGAGTGAGGAGCGTGGAGTGTCGTGAGCACAGGAGTGACGTGATCTGACTTAGTGTTTTGGCCAGGGAGCTTAATTCCCCACTCCATAAATGTGGGCTGCATATCGTGACTATCTCCCCGTGAGGACACTACAGAAAGAGGAGGCGAAAGAGTAATAGTAGAGAAACCTGACAAACACCATCTCAGCCAGGTGATTGAGGCCTACGACAGAAGTCAGGTTGGTGGTATGTACCTTTGATATGATGTGATGAAAATGACACTTTACCTCTCTTGTCTTTCTAATAACCCAAAACGCCAGTCTTATCATGAGAAAAACATCAGCTGAATTAATGTCGATGGCTTGGTTATGGGCTGCTAAAAGGAGTAAAGAGTAACTCAACAGTTTGGGTGAGAAGGGGAAACAGGTGAGGAGTAGGACACGGGGAGGGGGTGTGAATCAGGAGTTCAGTTTGGGGCCAAGTTAAATTTGGGGTGCCATCTACACATCCTTGTGAAGATGAGCAGGGAAGTGGTTATGTAACTAGAGTTCAAAGACAAGTCCAGCTAGTGATATATTATAAAGGAGACCACCAAGGGAATGGGTGTGAAGGATGGAAGGGGAGCAGATAGAGAAACTGGGCCTCATGGCACAAAGCAGAGTGTCAGGGAGATAATAAGGAACCTGCAAAGGAGACCAAGGAATGGCTTGGGAGGTGGATTTTACCTCTCAGCCAGCTGGATTTTTGCAGTAAACAACCTTTTCAACAGTACATGCCAGCCCTGTTTGGGGGATGAAGCATCTCCAGATTACTGAGAGGAATATTCCTGGGTGACCTATTCTGGTCTTCCTGCCCACAGGTCATTCCTGGTTATGTCACTCGCTGACTCTACGACCTTAAGCCATAGAGTCATTTCTCCTCCCTAGGCCTCAGTTTCCTCATCTGTAAAATGTGGGAGTCAGACCAGATCAATGGTTTTCAAAGTAAGTCTTGAGAGTCAAAGTCAGGTCCCTCAGTGAGACATCTGTTGGCCAGGGCCCAGGCCCACCCCATCTTCATTTAAATGGAGCATCTCTTTTTGATGTTTTGGACCTCTGTGCAAAGTTCCATTTAGGAAAATCTTCCACCACTGATATATCATTCGGAAGCAGCTGGATTAGATCATCTCTAGTGTCATTCCGGCTCTAACCTGCTCTGATCCTCAGGTAATCTGGGCTACACCAATTCCCCACTATTGTGCTTCATCTTATTCTCTCCTGCCATGCCCCTGCCTCTGGCCTTCCACCGAGGCCCTGCCCTGGGGAAGGAGAGCTAAGCCTAGCTTTCCTCCTAGCTGCTCAGCAGGGCCCAGGCCATACGCATCACTGACCTCTGCAGTTGGCTGGTGGCCAGGAAGCCTGGTCACTGCCGTCACCACAGTTGTCCATGCCCCAGAGATCGCATACCAGGCTCGGGGGAATGCACCTGCTGTTCCGACAGCGGAAATAGGCATCACAGGATCCTGAGGCCAAAAGGGAAGGCATGTTATGAGGACCTAAGGCCAGCCCATGACACAATGGGATGTGTAATCTTATAGTGAAGGAATGTGGGAGGTGTGGGCAGGAGAGGGCTGTTTCCATGTGTATGCAGATGAGAGTATGAATGAGAGTTTCATGGGAGACAGGTATATAATCATCATGATGATGATAAACACTTACTGAGTTCCTATTCTGTGCCAGGCATGCTTCTAAACAGTTCATTCCCCTCTTACCTCATTAAGTCTTCATAATAACCTTCTAGGGTAAATACTGCTATTAACTTCATTTAGAGATGAGAAAACTAAGGCACAGGAAGGTTAGGTCACTTGACCAAGGCCACTCAGCTGGCATCTAGGTAGCAGAGTAGATGTTCAGTCCCATGCTTATAAATACTGTGGCACACAGTGAGTGTGACTTTTGTGTCTACATGAGCACATCCATACAGCCTACGGTACCCAGTCAACCTGAACACTTCCAAGCATATCCTTGCTCACGGCATTGCTCCTGCCGTCAGCTCTGCCTGGCATTCTCTTCCCCAAGTAACAGCATGGCTCGCTCCCTCCAGGTCTCCACTTCAATGTCATCTTGTTGGTTAACCTTCCCTAATCTCCCACCTGAGAACAGCACACCACCCCTCCCCTAGTACTCCCACCCTCATTATCCTGATCTGGGGTTCCTCTGCAGCACATCCCACGTAGGCAGAATAAGGATTTACTTGATTATTTGTTTTCAGTCTGTCTCTCCCACCAACATGTCAGCTCAGAGAGGGCAGAAACTTCTCTTTTCTTCATTGCTGTATCCCTAGAGCCTAGAACAGCACCTCACACATTGCAGGTGCTCAATTAATATTTATTAAGTGAATGAATATGCACACAGGTGAAAGAATTGTATGACTCACTGCAATGGTATGGCAGACAGGTTGATTCACCCAGCATCCCATTCTGTGGAGAAAAGCTGGTCCAGGTGGGACTGCTTAACACCATGGCTCAAAAGTGGACGTGGGCATTAGAGCATTCCATTTCCTGGCAATACTAATCTGATTTGACCCAAGGCTTTTGCTAAAATCATAAGGAAAGATGTGTGCTGTTTCATTCAGATCAGAGTCATTAGACGGTTGTGGTCTTGGAGCTGCAGGACCACCTTGCTGCCAAGTAGAAAGAAGACCTGCCTGAGATGGAAGCTGAACAGACCCACACATTGCAAAGAGAGAGGACGAGAACAAAGAGACAGAACCCAGGTGACATTTTCTGAAGTCCAGAATCCAGCTATACCTGAGCCAACACCTTACTGTCCTGGTTACAGGAGCCCCTCCCAAATTCTCCTTTGGCTTAAGCCAACTTGAGCTGGGCTTCTTTTGTTTGCAAGTGAAAGTGAATAATATAGAAAGTGTGTGGGTGTAAGAATGAATGTCCGTGAGAGAGAAAACAAATAGTAGCATGGTAATGTATGGAGAATCACACATGACTGTTGGCTGTCAATGTTAGAGCGTGTGCAGGAGCCAGGCAGGGTATGCTTGCATGTGTGAGCCATTGAGACTGTGCGTGTGGCCCAAGGACGTGAAATAAACCTTCCTCAATCAGGCGATAGAATTGATCCAAGGAAGCTGGACTTGTAATAGGGCTTCACCACTGCCACCTTCTTGTCGGAGCCCAATTGTGCTAAACACAGAGCAGCATTAACATTCTTGGCCTCCCTGTCTGACAGCTGCACCTGAAAAGAGGGGAAGGCCATGGGGAGAGGTGGGGAGGGGTTGATTTTCAATCAGTCAGTGAGAGCCATTTCAAAACAACATAATGGGAACCTATAGGAGCCAGAAAGGGATCCTAAGCACCATCAGTCATAGCCCCAAGGATTTACAGTACAAATTTCATATAGTTCCTCCCAGAGACTCTAATGGGGGAAGAGAGAATCTAAAATCCAAAATTAAAGTCTACAGCCATGCTACCCTGAACAAGCCCGATCCCGTCTGATCTCGGAAACTAAGCAAGGTCGGGCTTGGTTAGTCCTTGGATGGGAGATCACCTAGGAAGACCAGGTGCTGTAGGCATAAAACGAAATTAAAAAATAAGGGACCATAAGCTGACAAGGTCCTTGCTATCTGTGAGGTCAACCAAGGGCTGCCTTGCCTAAAAAAAAAAAAATTAAGATCATGCACAATTCCAGGAAAAAGAACATTGAGACTTGACTAAAGACAATGAGACAGCACAGGGGCGGCCTCCAACCAGCTCAGTATGAAAGGATTGTCCAAGGCCTGGCATGCCAAGGTCTAGTTCATGATGAACACTTGTTGGCTCTGAGACCCCATTTTCTTGTCTCAAAGTGCTCACAATCCCATGTTTAATTCTCCAATCTGGATATTTAGCCAGAGATGGAGATAAACTCTCTGTGGTTTTGGAATTTTCTAGACTGTAACAGCTCATCTACTCACCATCACTGGACACAGTCTCTGCTGTGACACTGGCTGTGACATTGGTGAGTTGTGTCTCCAATCCTGGGGTAACCTGCTGGGGCTAAAGCCTTGAACTCAATTTGAGCCAGAAGACATTAACTCCAGCAGTGAAAGTCCGCGCTGCTTCTCTTGTGAGCAGGGAGGCCTGGGAACACTTAACCTCCCCAACTGTCCTCACTTGGCCCCTCTGCAGTCATCTGAAAGGCTGGCCCAGGACAGAGGAGCCATACGTGAACATGAGAGTGTGAGGAAGTGTGCAAGGTGGTACTGTGGATGTATAAGGTATGCGTTGTGATTTGTATGTGTGTGTGAGCAGGTGTTAGAGTGTGAGGTTTCAAGTGTGTGGGAGTTGTGTGGGAATGGGAGATGTGTGTGAATGTCAGTGAGAGTGTGAGTGTGTGTGTCAGGGACTGGTAGGGTAGTCTGGTATACTCATCCATGGAAACCAGATTTATGGGGTTGACTCACTGGGTCTGGAATGTCCCTCAGTGTGACCCTGCCAATCCTGACATCAGTCGCCACCTTCTCTTTCTGAGGACCCAGCCCCCGCCCCCCATCTTCTTGTGCTCCCAGTGTCTTATTGGTGGCCCCCAGCTTGGAGGCTCTGGTCCTGGCCAACAGCCCCAACCCACCCAATCGGAAAGAGGTGACTTCGCCCACGAAGTCCACGCGAGGCTGGCGACCTCTGGTGACCAGGCGCAGGCCCAGGAATTCCCCAGAGGACGTCACCGGGGCAGGGATGGTCAGGCCGCAGAGTGGGCCCCCCAGGGGCCGGGGCGCCCCCGGCGGGCCCTGGTAGAACTGCAGGTAGGAGCCGGGGGCGCACGCATCCGCAGACGCCGGGGAGGAGGCGTTGGGCGCTGGAGATGCTGGAGACGCTGGAGACGCTGGAGACGCCGAGGTCAGGGTGTAGGCCAGGAAGAAGCGGAACTGGAAGCGGATCCTGTCGCTGGGGGCTGCCGCCCGCACCCAGAGCCCGCAGTCGGTGTCCGGGGCCACGAAGTAGAACCTGCGCGACGCGGAGTGCGAGCGCAGCAGCAGCCCGTCCCCCTGCCACGTCTGCCCGCAGAGGTCCACCAGGTCGGCTGCAGCGAAAAGCACAGACCCTGGAACCTCGCGGCCTGGTTCCAGGCCTGGCTCTGCCTCCTCGCTGTGTGACCCCAAGTAAGTCACACACCCTCTCTGAGCCTGTTTCCTCATTGGTAAAATGGGGCTAATTCAGCAATCTCAGAATTTTCGTCACGATTAAATAATTTAAGTCAAATCCTCAATCTCTTATTTAAAAACCCTAGGATGTGTTTCAGAATGTTCCAGATTTTTAGAAAGATCATATGATTTATATACAGCATTTTATGTTGCAGCCCTCCATGATTACATTTTCCAGAGCGACTGTTGGAACATTTATCCTAATCAGGACAAACAAAGACAAAATAAAGCCTCCTGTCAGTTCAGGTCAGGTGTTGCTAGTCAATTAGTTAGAAATAAATTTTGGTTTTCACAGCTTTTTGTATTTTGGAGTTGAAACTAAAGGATTGTGACTATATAGGGGTTCCATGCTTAGGACAGTGCCTGACATTTAATGAGTATTATGGAAGTGTTAGCTATTACTATTGCCTTACTTAAGGATGGCATAGACACAACCTGGCACCGGCTCACCCAACAGCCTCTCCCTGTTCCTTTTTGCTAAAATGACCCTGATTTCCCTCAGCCATCATGGAGCAACATGTCAGCGGGGTGGAGTGAGGTGTAGGGAGTGAATGAATTGTGCCAGGCTGTCTAAGTGCCTTGCATGGTTTACCTCATCTCATATGAACAATAAATTCTCTTGAGGGCAAGAACTTATTATTATTCCCACTTTACTACTGAAGAAACTGACTTAGAGAGTTGAAACAATGATCTCAATGGTAGCAATGCAGGAAGAGGCAACCGGTGTGTGTGAACACAGGGTGATCTGACTCCAAAGCCCACAGTGTTTCCACTGCCTGGTCTGAGGGCTGTCCCACCCATGCCCAGACCCCTGCTTCTGGGTGACTTGGAGCTCCAGCCTTCCAGAGGGTTTTGGGGTAGATTTGGTGGTGCCAGGCACCTGGTTTCCCAGCCTCCCCCAACTCAAGGGGTCCCAGCCCATCAGGGTGAGTGCTGATTGGGAAACACAGTTGCTAAGGGTGGTGGGGCCCGAATCTCCTGCCTACCCTAGCCAAGTCCTAGCCTTCATACTCACCTGTCTCCAGAGCAGACACAGTCAGGGCAGCTGCCCCCAGCAGGAGCAGCCTCTGGGGCAACTGCAGAAGACAGGCCTCCATCCAGGCCCTGCTGTGCCCAACAACAGGGCAGGTCTGCAGAATCTTCACTTTGGAGTCTTTTGGGAGACTGGGGTGTAGGGGCCTGGCCAAGCCAGCTAGGGAGCCGGCAAGAACCAAGGAGCAAGGGGAAGCAAGTCAGTAAGCTCCTCTGGTTTCTTCACAGTGATCTTTCTGCTTCCAGTTCCAGATCCTCCTTCAGATCAGGATTGTGTCTAGGGTTGTCATGGAGATTTAGGGCTGGGACTGGAGCCTGGGGAGAGAGAGCAGGGAGGATGTCTGCTCACCCCCTGCCAGACAGGAACCAGGAAACTCAGATCCGGTTCAGCCATGGGGCTTCTGAAAGGAGGACCAACAGTTCCAAAATGCTACTGCTTTCCTAGATAAGTTGGTACCTTAGGGACTGAGCTTAAGGGAGGCCCAGGACACCAAAGGGACCTCTTTAAGTGCCTAGAGAGGCACCAAGTGGTGAAGGAGCACCAGACCTGCAGTCAGCTCTATTACAAACCAAGTATTCCTGCCTCAGGGCCTTTGCACTCACAGTTGCCTCCACCTAGAGTGCTGTTTTCTCAGAGTGTTCTATAGCTGGCTCCTTCAGGTCATTCAGGTCTTAGCTCACATGTCACCTCCTCAGACACACTTCCCTGAGCACATCTCAATCTGAATTATCTTCTTCCTTGTCACTCAATCACATCTCTCCAAATTTCTTATATCAGCAATCACTGGAATTATTTTGCTTACTTATTATATCTTGTTATATATATTGTCTATTGACCCCCAGTGAAATTGAGTTCTATGAATGTCTTGTTGGTCTCTGAACCTCAAAGTCATAGCACGGTGCCTAGCACAGAACTGACATCCAAGAAATAAGAATAAATGTGTGGCACTGAGCAAAATCCTTTTTCTGGGTTTTACTCTCTTGTGTGTAAAAAAAGGGCTTGAACCGTTTTAGTCTTTTAAAAAACTTATTAATAGGACAATTTTTTTCAAAAGGTATCTTACATGAAACTTTAATATACAACACTGAAACTTTCAAGTCTCAGTTTCCTCATCTAAAAAACAGGATAATGATAATTCCAACTTTGTAGGTATGTTGTCAAAGTTAAATAACTCAATACAAGTCAGGTACTTAGAACAGTATCTGTCACATGACAAAGTGCCCAGTGTATGTTGGGTTGGATGATGGCTCTTAATGTCATCACTATTATTTAAATAGAGTTTAAAAGGTCCCCAGTAGTAGCTTTTGAGACACCTCAGAGTCCCAGGTCTCTATGGGAAGAGTCCCAGTGCTCTCTAATGGCTCTCCCTTCTAAACTGACATTCGATACAACCTTGGTATCCTATCGTGTGTGATGTCCAAGGCTAGGCCTTGGGGGACTTTGAGAAGACTCAAGTCTGCCTTAGGCATGGATGTACCATGAAGCTCATAATGCTTAAGCTTTAGGATACATTGTTTGCATGGGATTATATATTTTCATAAAATTTGCAAAAGTGAGATATTTTAATCAGTCAGCTCAGACCACTGTTTTTCTTCACCCTGTCTCCTCCATCACACCTCTCTTCATGTCAGATGGCTACAGGCATTTATGGAATTTGAATAAGGGGACATTGGTTTGGGTTTGGGAAGTATACACTTATGATGTCCTAGCTCCTTCTGGGTGTAGATTTATTATTTCTAGATGCCCCAGAAATGGGAGGCAGAGCTAGGACTGCTCATTTCAGTAAGGCTCTGGACCCCATTTTCTTCCTATTATATTATCCTACTTTGACCTTGAGTCCTAAAGTGCCTGGTCCTGCACTAGGAGCTAGAGTAAAGGACACATTACCCTTAAGAAGTTCAGAGCCTAGCAGCCAAGCAAAACAATAGTGCAATTTAGCTTTATAAGAGCCAGAGCTATGGGAACAGAGAGGGGAACCACCTTCTCTGGGGCAGAGAAGCCCGAGAATAATAAACTAACAAGTATTTATGAAATGAATAAATAATTGTTAACAAAAATATTATTAATGATAAGTTAATTAATTTATCAAATGCTTGCTATTTTCTGGGGACTGTTTTCATGCATCAGCTTATTTACTTTTCAATAGTGCCATGGAGTAGGCACTATTGTCATCCCCATTTTGCAGATGAAGAAGTTGAGGCACAGAGATATTAACTATAAGAAGGAAGTGGAGCAGCTGTCTACCTCGCAGAGGAATATCTATCTGGGCCGAAATTTAAAGTATGGAAAGGACCTTGCCAGATGACCAGAGAGTCAACAGCAATCCAGCCAGGAGAAGGATGCCCAAAGCTGAGAAGGCTTGGGAGAACCCACCTTGATAGCTTTTACCTAACAACCTGAGAGAGCGCCCTCTTCTGGTAAAACTGGCTTTTAGGCCTCCTATAGACTATGGTGTTAAGGTTCAATCCACAGCCAAAAGGGGCAGAGTAAGAATTTGAACTGGGAATCTGACTTCCAAATCCATGCTCTTAGCATGACAACGTGTTAAGCAAGGGTTTTTATATTGAGTCATGTGGAGAGACAGTTCTTTTGCCTTTTTGTCCATATATTGGCAAAGGTTGTTAATATCCCACAAGACAAAATTCAAGGATGAAATAATGAGATCACAGTCATTTTCACTGAATTAGAAAAAGAAGGCATAATTTGGTGGACCTAAGCCTCTAGAACTCATTAGAGTGGCCAGAAGGAAAATGAAAATTTACAACAGAAACAGAAATAAAAGTAAGATATAATGTACAAAATAAAACAGGATGTGCAAAAAGTATGGTGAGTGCTTATCTAACACATTAAAAATCCCAGAAAAGATCTCTACATATCTAAGAAAATAATTTTTTTTGGTAATGCCAATACCTCTTGATTACCAGATTGCTAAGCCCAATTTGCATTTACTTAGCAAAATAAACAATAGACATTTCAGAAACTATTCCAGGAATATACAATAGCCTAGCGTTTGCAAGGATTTGAGAATGTTAAATTCCCTTACCCATTATTATATACATGATATCATAATTAGAGGAACAGATAGAAAGCATACAATAATTTGAACAGATAAAATCATAAAATGTTTAGAATTAAAAGGATGGACATTTGCCCACCATAAAACTATAATAGGGAGCATCTTAGTTACAATTTTAGGTAAAATTTGGTCATTAGCAGGAGCACAGTACCAGAATCAATTAATGAACAGATAAAGGACACAGCCTAGCATTTAAAAAAAAAAAATCCCCTAAAATTGATAGGATTATTTGACTACTGGAGAAAACAGATTCCATTTAGACATTCTTTTACAATATTTCAAATGACTAGGGGACAAAGGCCAAGACTTTCCATCAGACAACAGACATCCTTGGATGGACTAAAGAGGGCAGTAGGACCTCATTATTTTGAGCACCTATACTACTAAAGAAAAGAGATTTCAGTGACTGATGGGCATGTTGATTGGTCACTCTGAGATAGACTTTGAGAATCAGGCATAGTACTATTTCTGCCTTGGGACATTTTCTGATACAGAAAACTAGCCCAAGAGAAAAACTAGTTATGTTGCTTGCATTACAGGATGCAGAGACTGTTGGTAGCCCCCAAATAAGAACCAAGTTACTTATCTTAGCATGAGCTAGACCCAGTAATCCCGACCAAACAAAGGGGTTAACAGAAAGTCCTACTCACCTGAAATGGAAATGGTGTTAAGGGAAACGTGTTTTAGCTTTGACTGTAATTGCTGCCTGAGAAGAGAGAGCAAGGAAGACCTCAACTACCACTTTGAAGACAGCAAGCTTCCTCCTGGTCCATGTTGGCACTGGGGCACTATTGATGTGCATAGCTCAAGGATGAGAGTGTCTCACTCATAGTAGAAGGGATCAGGTGGGAAGCAGCAAACCTAAATTCAACCACACAGCAAACTCTGGCAGGTGGAAGGCCAGACAAGACAGCCTACTACGGTGACTTAAAATCAGTACAATTGCCAATTAGTTATAACTTGCAAAAAGGATATGCTGAAATTATCTTGAATTCTGATCTATGAGCAGTAGCCAATGTTCTGATAATTTGGTACCTAAAGTGGAAAATAAATCATTGTCTAATAAACAGCCAATATGGGAGAATATACATCATCATATGACAGTCTTACATATCAGGAGACCATGACTCAGCATGCAGAAAGATAAAACTCAAGAAGAAAAATACAATTAGAAAGTAGATACATTAATTAGAAGAATAACATTAAAAATTGGTTAATTGACAATTTGTTCCCCAAACAAATGGACATTTGGGCATAAACTCATTGATGAAATGATCAAGGGAGAGAGGTATTCCTAAAATAGCATATGCTAAAGCATTGTCAAATCTGCCGTCAGGTGACATTTTAGAAAAGGGGCAAACAGCCTAAAGAGCTAGCACAGGATGAATCTGGTAGATAGACTATGTTGAAGCCATTACCGAGTCACAAGGAAAACAGAAATGCCTGCTGTGGATACTTCTTCAAGGTTGGGGTTCGCATACCAGACATACAGACACTTATTGGTGCCTGTGGAACTCCCTAGATAACAGAAACAAACAAACAAACAAACATGGAACCAATTTTACAATAAGGAAATGGGTCTAGGTTGGTAATGAACACAATCATTTAGAAGAGCAATAAACAGGGATGTGATTGTGTGGCTGTGCAAGGGGTATCCATCTACTCCTGGATCCATCTATCCAGGATGATCAGGGAGACCTTCTCCATGGAGGTGACACTTGAGCTGAGATCTGAAGGAGCCGGAGTCTTAAGAGCTGGGAGAGAGCATTACTAGCAGAGGGAATGACAATTGCAAAGGCCCTGAAGTAGGAAAGTACTTGGATGCAGTGACTCAAGCACAGTGAATGAGGTGACAATAATACGAGGTTGGAATTAAGATCATGGAGGGTCCTCGTATTAGTTTGTTATTATTGCTATAACAAATTACCACAGACTTAGTGGCTTGAAACAATTTCTAATTCTGGAGGTCAGAATTGGGTGAAATGGGTGTAAGCTAAAATCAAGGTGTTGGCAGGGCTTCATTCCTTTTGGAGGCTCTAAGAATTTGTTTCTTTGCCTTTTCCAGCTTTTAAAAGCTGCCTGCATTCTTTGGCTCCTTCCCCATTCAAAGTCAGCAGTTTATTATCTTCTTTGACCTTCCTACCTGCCCGCTCCCCGCTCCCCCCCCCCCCCGCCCCCCAGTCTTATGAAGACCCTTGGACCCATTCAGGTAATCCAGCTGTAATTTCTGCATTTCAAGATCCTTAACCTAATCTCATCTGCAAAGTCCCTTTTGCCAAATAAGGTAACATAGTCACAGGTTTTGGGAATTCAAACATGGACATCTATCTTGTTCTGTTTGGGCTGCTGTAACAAAAATACCATAGACTGGGTGGCTTATAAACAGCAGAATTTTATTTCTCACAGTTTTGGAGGCTGGGAAGTACAAGATCAAGGTGCTGGCAGATTTGGTATCTGGTGAGAACTCCCTTCCCGGTGAGAAGGTGCCTGTCTTCTCACTATGCCCTCACATGGCAGAAAGGACTAGGGAGCTCTCTCAAGTCTCTTTTATAAGGGCACTTATCTCATTAATGAAAGCTGCACCTTTATGACCTACTCACCTCTCAGATGTCCGACCTCCAAATACTATCACATTGGGCATTAGGATTTAACACATGAACTTTAGGGGGCAAAAATATTCAACCTATAGTAATATCTTTGTGTGGCGGGACATTTTTCTGCCTACTGCAGCCGTATGGGTCATGAAAAGGAATTCAGATTTTATTTAAAGTGTAAAAGAATGCAAAAATGGAGTGATATGATCTGAATTATGTTTATACTTATTTCTTTTTTTATTGACTGGTATAGAAGAGAGCCCAGGACAAAGGCTGGAACCCCTTTTAATCACACCAGAGTTTATGTTAATGAGGTGACTTTAGGAAAGCCCCTAGGTGACCTAAGGATGGGGGCTGGTTTCCAGGGGAACTAATCATGATTAGAGGGCTGGAACTTTCTATCTTGACTTTCAATCTTGAGCCCCACCTCTGGGGAGGGGAAATTGAGGGGCTGGAAATTGAGTTCAATTACCAATAGCCAATGATTTAATCAAGTATGCTTATGTAATGAAGCCTCCGTAAAAAAACAAAAAAAGATGAGGTTCAGAGAGCTCCCTAGTTAACAAACAGCAGAGGTGCTGGATGACTGACATGCCCAGAGATGGTATGGAAGCCCTGTGCCCCTTCTCACATGCCTTGCCCAATACATTTATTCCATGGGCTGTTTCTGAGTGACATCCTTTTATAATAAACTAATTCATAATTAAAGTGTTTTCTTCTGTTCTGTGAGCCACTTTAGCAAATTAATTGAACCCAAGTGAGGATGGATATGGAAACCTCCAGTGTATAGCCAATTTGTCAGAAGCATGAGTAAGAACTTGGACTTTCAACTGATGTCTGAAGGGGGTGTGTGTGTGTGTGTGTGTTTGTGTGTGTATGTACACATTCTTGTAGGATGAAACCCATAACCTGTGTGATCTAATGCTATCTCTAGGTAAACAGTGTCAGATTGAGTTCAATCATAGGACACCTAGCTGGTATCAAAATTGCTTGATGTGTGGAAACTCCACAGATCTGGTGTCAGAAGTGGTGTTGTAGTGGAGTATTGAGGATAGAGAAGACACACACAGGAATGAGTTTTCCCTTTACACCAGCATTTAGAAAACCAATAGAAGAGGAGAAGGTGGCAAAGAGACTGAGAAGGTGCAGCCATTGAGGGAAGTGGAACAGCAGGAGAGGATACTGCCCAGAAAGAGGGAGAAGGACACTTCAAGATGGCAAGATGGCCATCTGTGCGGGTGATTGCAGAGAGCTGAGAACAGAGAGAGAGACCGCTGATTTTCCTAATATGGAAGTCATGGAAACCTTGATAAAAGCAGCTATAGAGGAATGATAAGGTCATAGGCCAGACTGGAGCTGGTCGAAGAGGAAGTCAACAGAGTATAGACCTGTGCTGCCCACTATGGTAGCCACTCGCCATGTGTGGCTATTGAGCTCTTGAATGTAGTGAGTTTGAATTGAGATGAGCTGTAAGTGTAAAATGCACATCAGATTTCCAAAACATAGAGTGCAAAAAAGAACGATCTTATTAATATATTAAAAATATTGATTTCATGGAGAAATGTAAACAGTTTGGATATATCGGGTTAAATATATTAAAATTAATTTCACCTGTTTTCACCTCTTAAAATGTGGCTACTAGAAAATTTAAAATTGCATATGTGGCTCATAATATATTTCTATTGGACAGTACTGAAGGTAGATACTGCTTTCAATAATTTTGCTGTGAAGGGAGTCAAGAGATGGGAAAGAAAATAGAGAGGCATTTAACATTGCTGACCATTTCCATCTTGAAACTTTCCTCCCTAAACTTCTGAGATACTCGATTCTTATGATCCTCCTTATATCTAACAGATGTTTCTTCTTTCTAGGGTCCTCACCCTGTTTGTGAAACTTATTAGGTGAAGGAGCAAGCCATGTGGCTGTGCACTTGTAAGTGTTCCAGGCAGAGGAAACAGCAAATGCAAAGGCCCTGAGCCTGGAGGCTGCTTGGATAGTTATGGGACAGGAAGAAGGCAGTAGTATTGTTGGAGCAAAGTTTGGGGCACAGCAATAGGAAATGATGTCTAGGTGGTAAGGTGTAGAGGGGAGGGCCTTTATCACTTATTCTGAATGAGATGGGAAGTTTGGGGAGATTATTGAGCAGAAGAATGTTCGTCTACAGGACACCTATAAAGGATGTTAAAAAAAAAAAATTCAGGGGTGGGGTAGATAGGGTGAAAGGGGTCAAATATGTGGTGACAGAAAGAAATCTAACTATGGGTAGTGAACACACAATGCAATGTATATATATGCCTTACTGTTGAATAGTACACTTGAAATTTATTGGCTCTCTCAATGCCTTTACTCTGCCTCTCACTGTCCTTCTCATACTCTGTGGAGTGTTATCCCTTTTCTAATGAACTTTCCTTTTGACTCTAAAAAAAAAAAGAAAAGAAAAGAAAAAGAAACTGGATTTTGTTAATCAATGTCACCATAAAAAACAATAAAATTTTTAAAAAATGAAAAAACACAAAATTCAGCTAAGTAAACTTGAAGATCTAATTGGCTTTCCTGACCAATTCATGAATCAGGTAGCATCTGATCTAGCAACTAGAAGGGAGCTCCCAGGGGTCTTACAAAACAGAAGGCTTTTATAGGAAGAAAGGTGGGTCAAGGAAGCTATTGACAAAAGAAAAGAATTATTTTTATTTGGAGATGTCTTTTTTGGAGGGTGATGTGAATGGGAAGGGTTTTTATCATGCAGATTTCCTCTAGGGTGTGTATGTGGGGGCGGGGTGGGGGGTTGGAGGAGGAGGAATGGAGAGGGCACAGGTGACAGATTACCTCATTGGTGTAGACCAGAAAACTCTAGACTAGTTGATTGAGAGGTCGAAAATACAATTAGATCTTGTATTAAATCTAGATTTGGTATCATGGGCTTTTAGCATGAGTGACGCCATTTTGGATATGTGGTTTTGTTTTCTCTTTTAGAAACAAGAATGAAAACAGGGAGACCACTTGGGAAGCTTTTGTAATAATCCAGGTGAGAGACTGGGGTGGTAACAGTAACTGCCCAGTGGTGGCATTGTGTGTGTGTGTGTATACACACACACACACACACACACGTTTTTCCATAATTGAAGTTTGTTTTATATACAAAGAGCTAGCATTGTTTCTGCAGTAAGGTAAATGACTCAGTCATGGTAGTTCACTCAGTCCAACTTAATGAAGCCTGAATCCTTTGCATACTGACTGAAATACTGGTGGCACATATTGAAGCTGTATTTCCGGATCAGACTGTGTGGGTTTGAGCAGACGTGGCAAGAACGAGAGCCTTGGCCGAATTTTCTTGGATGGCTCCAGTACAGTTGCTGATGACCCATCTTGCTCTCTCAGAGGCAATGAGGCAAAAGGGACATTCTGTATATATTTTAAAGGCACAATTGACAAGATTTGTGGAAGGATGGGAATGTAAGAAAAAGATAAGTTAAAGTTGTGTCCAAGATTTCCAGAAGGATGGAATTGCCATCTGCTGAGGTGGGGAAGATTACAGAAAGATATCTGGCTGCAGTTGGGGGTGAAAGTAGAATAAGGATACATTTTGGGCCTGTAAAGTGTGAAATAGCCTTTGCACATTGGAGATGCCAAATAAACATACACAAGGATATACAAGTCTGGCATTTTAGGAGCGAGGTCAGGTCTGGAGATACGAATTTGGGAGTCATCAACACACAGCTACTATGGGAGGAGATCAGGTCACCCAGGGAGTAATGCAGAGAAGAGATCCAAGGACAACACTTGGCCACTCAGGTTTACAGATGAGAGAGATGAGAAAGAACCAGCAAAAAGGGAATGGCCAGTGAGTGATAGGAAACCAGGAGAAGGTAGTGTCCTGCAAATGAAGTGTTTCCAAGAAGAGAGAGTAAATAACTGGGTCAAATCCTGTGCACAGGTCAAGTAAAATAGTGTGAGCTTACCACCGGATTTAGCAACATGGAGACCACTGGTAACCTTCTTGTGAATGGTTCTGGGGTTACAGAAATAAGATCTTGATTTGGAATGGGTTTAAGGGGAACTAGGAGAATTGGAGAAGAGTATAGACAACTCCAGGACTTTTCCTATAAAGGGGAGTAGAGAAATGGGGCAGTGGCTGGAGGGGGATGTGGGAGTCAAGAAAGCGTTTGTTAAGTTTAGGAGAAATTACAGCATATTTGAATGCTGATGAGAATGGGTCAGTAGAGATTGGAAAATTCATGATGCAGAAATAATATATCCACCAAAATTCAGTAAGCCAATTAGCCAGCTCTGGCCTCTGGTGTCTTAACATGGATGTCCCTGATGGGCCTGAAATGCATTAAAAATTGAAATCATCATCTCCCTTCTAAACCTGCACCTTCTTCTGTAGTTTCTGTCTCACTCGGTATTGTTAAAATACAATTGAGTAAATTTAAAGATCTAATTGACATTATTAAATTACTCATGAATTGAGCTGCATCCCATCTAGCAAATAGAAAGGAGCTCTGAGTAGTTGTACAAGATGGAAGGTTTTACAAGCATCCCTCAGAGATACTGCAGTTTCCGTCCCAGACCACTGCAATAAAGTATCACAATAAAGCGAATCATCTTTTTGCTAGTGGAGAGTCTTGCCTTAAATTTGTAAGAAAATGCAATGTCTCTGAAGCACAATAAAGTGATGCACAATAAAATGAGATGTGCTTGCATAGGCAGAGAAGGTGGGACAAGGAAGTTAAGAGTTATTTCAGGCAAGGTCACCTTTCCTTAGGAAAGGCAGGGGATCTTCAGGTAGATTACCTCACTAGGGTTGACTAGGGTATTCCAGACTGATTGGTTTAAAATTCCATTCCTGGAACTTGAGATTTTCATGTTAAATAAGTCAGATATGATATGCTTTCACTCTTATATAGGATATAAAACTGAAAGCGACAAACATGACAAACAGACTCATGGGATAGCAGATTAGTTACCAGAGGGAAGGAGGGTGAGGGGAGGTAGATAGGGGTTAAGGGGGTCAAATATATGGTGATGGAAGAAAATTTAACTTTGGGTGGTAACCACACAATGGAATATACATATGATGTATTATTGAATTATACATTTGAAATCTATATGATTTTATTAACCAGTCACCCCAACAATTTTAATTTAAAAAATAAATAAAATTCAATTCTGGGAGAGTCTGAAACTGCAATTAGGTTAGGTACAGGCATATCTGGGAGCTATTGAGGTCTTGGTTCCAGATGTCTGCAATATAGTGAGCTGTAATCTTTTTGCTGGTGGAGAGTTTCACCTTCAATTTGTAAAAAATACAACATCTGTGAAGCGCAGTAAAGCAAAGTGCAATAAAATGAGGTATACCTGTATTAAGTCTTGGTGGGACTTACCAAAAGTGAATCCATTTTGGGTTTCTTTTCAACAGTAGAAACTCTTCATTTAATTACCCAAGTTAGAAAAACCTGCTGATAGCACTGACAGCACCAACTTAATAATATTCAGTTTTATCATGTGCTAAGTGAGGCAATGGATGGCAGAAAAAGCTGTAAGCACTTAGGGAGGGGCCATGACTCAACTCTAAAGTCAAATAACAGAAAAGTGAACAGATATTGATTAGATCAACTTGTAGTTCTATGTCCTAAATATCTTTCAAATTTGTCCCCTCACTCCATGCCTATTACACTGCCCCAGTTCAGGCTTTCATTATCTCCCGCCTGTATTACATGGATAGTTTGACCTTGATCCAGAGGAAGCTACACAAAATGCAAATCTCCGTATCATTCACCAGCTTTAAACTTTTCAGTGAGTCTCAGATAAAGGCAGTTTTGGCCTTTCTTTCAAGCCTTATCTCTCACCTCTTCCAATCTCAGAATTAGTGGTCTCTCACCAAGAAGTTTCTCTCTTCTGTGCCTTTGTTCCTCACTATTGTTTCTCTAGAATGGAGCCTATCTTCTACCCTGGCTAAATTCTACTCATCTTTTAAGGGTGGCCTTCAGAGTTACCTCTTCTGGGAAGCCTTCTCCACGTACTTCAACTCTTTCAAGGCTGGAAAGGGACCTTGCTTCACCTCTTCTCCCTCCCCTCAATGGCAGGGGCCACGTCTTATTTTCATCACGCTTTCAGGATGTTTAATGAATAGCACACATTAACTTCCAGTCCAAGGTTCCCTAGCTGGTAAACTGCTGAGTCAGAAATCAGCCCCCATAGGGCTCTCATTCAAATGTAAACTCCTTAAAATCCTCACTCAAGTCATGCCCTTTAGTTTTCAAAACATTCTCATAAGGCTATTCTTTATATCCTGGGGCAGAAGTTGCAAAAAGGAACTGTTTTTAAACCCGAGAGCTAGAGAAGAGCTTCACGAAAGTAGTAGAAAAATCATCATATAAAGATAACAGTAGTGAGGTGGGTCGGCCAGCTGCAAAGATGACCTTCCAAGCCAGAGAAACCCCGCCCCACCGTCCACCCGCGTGCGCCTCTGCACAATCCCCGGCACACCAAGGCCCCCACCTCCAAGACTACAAATCCCAGTGTGCCGCTAATCCAGAGTGACGGCCCGCAATGCATGCCGGGACATGTAGTACAGTTCCAATTCAGGAAAAGCCCAGAACGTAGCGTGACGTCAGGAGGGCTCGGGAAAGGAGTCGGAACCGGTCCAGGCTCAAGTTAAATCTTCCTTTAGAGAGCTGAGCCTGGTTTCTTTGGTGACTGGGTTTCAGGTCCCACCCCGTAGTTCAGCGGACCTATATGTGCGTTGAGTAGCCTCTCGCGTGACTCCACGGTTAAAGAAGTACCAGAGGGCAAGAGTAGGCAGCCTTGTGTCGAGACGCCAGCTTGTTAGAGTAGTGGTACGCAGGACGCCACCCTGGTCTGGGGCTGAGACACTGCTTCCGCAGCAGCACCGGTGAGGACGTGGCAAGACAGTCGCGGACGACCGCTTCCCTTTCCTCCGCTCGTCTGCCCTGAGGAGCGGGAGGCGCAAAGGCAGCTGGGAACGCGCATGCGCCTACCGCGGTGGGGAGTACATCTTCAACGTCTGCGGTAGTGGGGGGGGTGCGGTGTCGGGTGTCGGCGGCGGCGCTTTGCGGCCGGTCGTGCGGGTCGGGCGCGGGCGGGCGCGGCGGCAGTGGCGCGCACAGGTGATTGACTGGCCAGCTGGCTGAGGGAGCGCCTGGTCCTCATCGCTGGCAGGTGGCGGAGTCCATTTGGGCGGCTGCGGAGGCAGCAGCGGCGGCCCGGCTCGGGAGGCGCTCCTCCGGCCAAGGCCATGGCCCCGCGGCTGCAGCTGGAGAAAGCGGCCTGGCGCTGGGCGGAGACGGTGCGGCCCGAGGAGGTGTCGCAGGAGCACATCGAGACCGCCTACCGCATCTGGCTGGAACCTTGCATCCGCGGCGTGTGCAGGTGAGGCCCGCGCACCGGGCCTCGCGCCCCTCTCGCGTCGGACCACAGAAAACCGGGCTGGGGGTCGGGTTAGAGGAAAGAAGAGGGCGTCCAGATGAGTGCATCTTGCAGGCGTGGAGAGGAGCAAGGTGGAGGCTTCCTCTTCTTCCGCCGTCCGGGCAACCTAGGAAACGCAATCTTCCTAGGCTCTCTGGCACGGAGGTGATGCTGCTGAAAGCCCTTTAGAAAGGGTTCTGGGTTCTTATTTAGAAGATGGCGGTGGAAATGGTTCAAGGCAGGAGCTGAGAGCTTGCAAACGTTGGTGGTTGAATATCTTGGCCACGGCTCGGCTTTTTCGTTTGTAAAAAGGGAACTTCTTCGAAGTGAGCTTCATCACAGCATATCTTGTACTAGTGTTGACGCCGAAGGCTTGATCATCTTAGTATTATTTTTGGATGGGGTTGCTTTGGAAAAACGTATGGTTAACCTACGTCATCTGTGCCCTTGCTCCTCCTGTTGACCTCCCTTCTCTCGTTAATCTAGTATTTTTCAGCCTTTTGGGGGGATGGGGGAGCGGCCGTTCTGACTCTACACCTCTCTACCAAGTACGAAGTTTGAGTTGTGTAAGTGCTGTCCTCTACTTCTCCTTAGCCCTTGAACCCTGCCTTTTCTTTTAGATCGAATCCTTTGGCATTATGCCTGTCTATTCTGTTCTTCCACCTTATAACACGGGAACTATAGTTTTTGTTCCGGAATGTTGTTGAATTGACTTGGCCAAGCCGGGCGTGTCAGTGGCCGCTTTTCAGCAGGCATTTAGTAAAGGCTTTCTGGAGGTTTTACATTCTGCAGCGGGATCCAGAAGGAATGGAAATCAAGGTCTCAGCTTTGCAGCTTAAAGTCTAGTTTAAGAAGTGAAACAAGTTAGGTAGCAAACGAATCATTTCAAGCTTTGGGCGTCGGGCTCACAGGAGGGCAAATCTGACTCCAACAGTAAGTACTGGAATGACAGGAAGAAGTCTGTGTGTAATAGAATTTATTAAGCTTAAGCCAGCTTCTCAACATAATTAGGTTCCAGAGTAACCAAACAGTATAAACTCTTTCGCTGTAATAGTTCTGATTTTAACGGAAGTAAAGGAGTAGAGATTGGTTGAGATCATTATGAGGGGAATGTCAAAGAGAGGCTGACTTTTAAGCTGCAAAGTTTATGTCCAAACATTTTTAAACTACAATGAGATATAATTCATATATCATAGGATTCACCAATTTAAGATGTAGAATCCAGTGTTTATTTGGTATATTCACAGGGTTGTTCAGCCATCGCCACAATCTGGTTTTAGAACATTTTGGCCCCCCTAAAAGAAGCCCATCAGGTTAGAACTCAGTCCTGCCCTGTACCCCCTGCCCTCCAAGCTTAAGGCAATCACTGATCTACCTTCTGCCTCTAAATTTGCCTATTCTGGGCATTTTATGTAAATGAAATCATACAATATGTGGGCTTTTGTGATTGGCTTTCTTTCACTTTGCGTAATTTTTCAAGGATCGTTCATGTTGAACCATGTATCAGTATTTCTAAATTGTTGTGTAAAAATTGTGTAAAATATACAACAAAATTTTCCTTTTTAAAGTATGTAGTTCAGTGGCATTTATTATCTTTACAGTGTGGTTCATGCATCACCGTTGTCTAGTCACAGACTTCTTTTTCATCACCCTAAAAGGAAACTCCATATCCATTAAGCAGTCCCTTCACATTTCCCCTCCCCCACCCCCAATCTTTCTGTCTCTGGATTTCTCTATTCTGGATATTTCATATAAATGCACTCATATAATATGTGGCTTTTTTTTTTTTTTTGTCTAGCTTTCAGTTAGCATAATGTTTTTGAGAGTCACCCATGTTATAGCATGTATCTGTACTTTATTTCTTTTTATGGCTGAATAATATTACATTGTTTGGATATACCACATTTTGTTCATCAGTTGCTAGACTTAAACCCTTTTTCCTAACTTTGAGGAATAATTGACAAATATAATTGTATATATTTAAAGTGTAGGATGTGCTGATGTGATACAAATTAAGGAATTATTACCCTGATCAAGGTAATTAACACTTCCATCACCTCACCTCACATGGTTAATTAACTTGATATCGGCAGTTTCTACTTTTTGGTTATTGTAACAATGTTGCTATGAACATTTGTGCACAAGTTTTTGTTAGAACGCCTGTTTTCAGTTATTTTGGGTATATACCTAGGGGTGGAATTGCTGGGTCATGTGGTAATTATACTTAACTTATTGAGGAGCTGTTACAGTGTTTTCCATAGCTGCTGTGCTCTTAAATCCCCACCGACAATGCATGGAGGGCTCCAGTTTCTCTTCAACATTGCCAACACTCGTTACTTTTTTTTAAAATTACCACCCTAGTGTGTGTGAAGTGGCATTGTGGTTTCGATTTACATTTTCCTAATGACTAATGAGTTGAGCATCTTTTCATGTGCTCATTGATCATTTTCATTTGTTTTTATTGCCAAATCTTCCATTTTGTGCGTGCACCTGCCACATTTTATATATGTTCATCAGTTGATGGACGTTTGGGTCATTCCACTTTTTGGTTACTATGAATAATGCTGTGAACATTTGTGTATAAGTTTTTGTGTGGACATTTTGGACAAATCATTTTCAAAAGTGTCTGCACTATTTTGCATACAAAGTATGGGGATTCCAGTTACTCCATGTCTTTACACTTGTTTTTGCCTCTTATAACCATCATAGTGGGTATGAAGTGGTATCTCATGGTTTCGATTTGCATTTCCCTGATGACTAATAATGTTGAGTATCTTTTCCTGTGCTTATTTGCCATTCATATATCTTCTCTGAAGAAATGTCTATTCAAGTTCTTTACTCATTTTAAAATTGTGTTATTTATTTTTTCATTGAGTTGTTAAGTACTTTCTATATTCTGGATACAACAAGTCCTTATATTTGCAAATATTTTCTCTCATTCTAAGGGTTTTTCACTTTCTTGATGGTATCATTTACATACAAAAGCTTTTTTAAAATTTTGATGTATTCCAGATTATATCTCTCTCTCCTTTTTTTTTGGTTACTTGTGCTTTTGAAACCACACCTAATCTGAGGTGCAAGCAATTTTTATTTAAATATCAAAAAGGCTTTTTTCCCTACTTTTTCCTTTATTCTCACTCTTAGCAAGAAGAGATTAAAGAATTAAATTAATAGTATCATTAATATCTTTTCTTTTATACTTAATACAATTTGTTATGAGATGCCAAAGCTGAAAGGTATTTAGCCATATTCGAAGAATAGATGAATCAGGACCATATTTATATTTCCAGAACTGCTTAGAACATTCACAGGATGAAAGCAGTCTGTACTGAATTCTATACCCACAGAATTCTGCAAGTATTTTGTGTCTTAATTCTTAAAACTAGGCTTGTTTCCTAACAGTGAAGGTAATAGTCAAGTAAGTTCCTTGCAGTAAAATTGATGAGTAAGGGTTGTACATTTTTCGGTTTAATCCATGTTGTTAAATTGCCCATTGGAATGATGGTTCTACCTTACATTTCTTCTGTCAGTGTGTAAGAATGTCTTGTTTCTTTAACCATTACGAACACTATGTTAATTATGCTTTTTGATCTCATAGGTGGAAAATGGTCCCATGTTAATTCCTTTTGTGACAGTTAAAATTTTGATATGAATTTTCAAAGTCTGTCTTATGTCTATTTTGTTCTCATTACGTGATTATTATAAAATTAAAACTTCACAGAAATGTAATGCGTTCCAGATAGTGTCATGCCAGTTTAAAAACCCTTGATGAGGACTGCTAGGCCTCACTTTTAAACTTTTATCAAGCTTTTCCTCATTGATAATGTTCCAATGACACCTTTCTCTCAGTTGGTTTACATTTTTTCTCACTTTAATTGTATTGGTCTCTTGCCTTGTTAACTTTCCTGAGTCCTCTGACCAAATCAGGGGACCCAGTTTTTGTTTTTATTTCAAAAAAAATTAATTATCGCAAATTTTAAACATGCACAGAAGTAGAAAATGGTACAGTGAACCCCCATGTACCCAGTACCCAGCTTTAACAGTTATTATTGTTTTAATATCATTGTGCATTAGCTTCAGATATACAGCATAGTGTTTAAAAATATATATTTTTTTGTGCCTACAGCACCTGGTAGTGTTTAGACATTTATGTAATTTATGAAGTGATCTCCCCTACTAGTCTAGCACCCACCTGACACTATACATAGTTACTACAGAGTTATCGACTGTATTCCCTGTGCTGTACTTCACATCTCTGAGACTAATTTTATAACTACCAATCTGTACTTAACTCCTTGGCCTTTTCACCCAGCCCTTTCCCCAAACCCCCCTCGCATCTGGCAACCATCAGTTTGTTCTCTGTCTCTGAGTCTTGTTTCTTTTTTGTTTGTTCATTTATTTTGTTCTTTAGATTTCCATGTGTAAGTGAGATAATATGGTATTCGTCTCTTTTGTTTTCACATAGCGTAATGCCCTCAAGTTAAGTTATTGGCAGAAGATGATCACTTGTTTTATTTTCATCGCATGCTATACTTTTACTACTTAACACAAATTAAATCTAAAACTTAATTTAATGTATGTTACTGGTTTAATAGGTGTTTTGTGTTCCCTGCAATCTGTGTCTGTTCTTGTTCATTGTTTTCTATCTTTCTGCTGCCTGGCACACTTAACACTTTGAGAATACTTTGTCCTTAATTTTGAATGCAAGTGAAGCCCCTCCTTATTCTCAGGCTCATAGCTAACCATTGTTAAGATAGTATAACTATTCTTTGATTTTTTTCTTTCTGTGTATTTGTTAAATTCAATAACTATTTATTGAATGCCTGTTATATGCCTTGCTGGAGTAAGAATTCATTCTTTATTCAACAAATATTTTTGTTACCTACTATGGGCCTGGTAGTATTCTAGGGTGGTTCTTGGATAAAGACCCAGAAGTTAAAGTTCCTTCATGTGACATATATTTTAGAGAGAAGACAAATATAAGCAAACAATATAATTGTTATTTTCCAAAGAAAGGGAATTTCACAGCATACTTTTTTAACTTGTTTTTATTTGATGATATATCTTTTTTTTCCAAATTAGTGCATATATTCCTGCTTTATTATTTTTAATAGCTACGTGATATTTCATTGTGTAGGCATAGATATGTTATAATTTAATCAATTCCCTGTTGATGGACCTTTGGGTTTCTGGTTTTTGATACTGCATCTGTGCTGCTGTGAACATCCCTATTCATTTATCTTTGTTGAGTCAGCATTTTCACTAGGTTGCAAGATGAGGATTCTCTGAGGTAAAGGGAGCTATGACCATTTTAAATTTTGACAGATGATAAAGTTCACATGCCATTTAACACTGCCACCTATATGCACCTTATTTCCCACCCCAGGCATTCCTGTATCAGACACCAATCTGATTAGTGAAAAGTAACATCTTATTTTTATTTGCCTTTTTTAGCTAGTGGCATTGAACATCTTTTTAATTTTCTGGCTATTCGTATTTCTCCTGTGAATTGTATGTTTTGGATTGTTAATTATTTTCTTAGATTTTTCAAGAGCTTATTGAATATTTCCATTAAAGATATTTTTTACCAAATGTTTTTTGACAGAGTTTTTTTTCTCATTTGGTGCATTAAAACCCATATTTTTATGTGGTCAAATTTATCAGTGTTTTTCTTTTTGGTTTCTAGATTTCCTAACTCCAAGGTTTTGGAAGTGTTCACTCATGTTTTGCTTTAGTACCGATGGTTTCATTTTATGCATTCAATCTTTGTCCTCTTAGCACTTGCTTTGATTTAAGGAGTGAGATAGGGATCTATCTTTATCTTATTTTTTACAAAATGGCTAATCAGTTTTTTAAACCATTTATTGAATAGTCTTAAACCTCCCCCCCCCCAGCCCCACTAGTTAAAAAGCCACCTTCATTATATGACAAATTCTTGTATGCATTTGGGTTTCTCAGCCCTATTCTCTGCTGTTGATTTCACTGAGTATCCTTGTACTTGGATCACAGTTCTAATTACTTGATAATATTTTTAAAATATCTGATAGGGCAAGACCTTCTTAATTCCTCTTATATTTTTTTGAATGGTTCTTAAATAAAATTTATTTTTTATGTACAGAAAGGTACACAAATCGAAAGATTTATACTGGATGAATTAGCACAAAGGAAACATTTCGATCGTATATCTACCAACGAGATTATATAGTTGCTAGAATTCCATAACACCCTCACCTCCCATTTTCTGCCTCCATCTGATCAATACCATCCCCCTTTTTCTCTAAAATAACGACTGACTTTGGATGCAACAGATTATTTTGCCTATTTTGAATTTTGTATACAATTAATTATACATTGTAGTTCCTTCTGTGCCTGGCTTTTGCTCAACATTGTGAGATTCACCCTCACTGTGGGTAGCAGTAGTGTGTTCATTTATAGGGCTGCGTAGTATTCCATTCTGTTACTATGTACTTTATCCTTTCTACTGATGATGGCATTTAGAATTTTTCCAGTATCTGGCCATTATGAATAAAGCTGCAATGAACATTTTATGTAGCTTTTGGTGCAAAGAGACCCTTTATCTTTCGCAAATCCTCTACACCTCATTTGCCTTGGCTTCTGCCGTTTTGCTCTAATTATTAAGAAAAAAATAGCCTTCTACTTGGGACAGCCTTATAAAGAAATGGAATCAAAGCAAAGTTCATGTTTGGTCTAAAAATTGTTTTTTGCATAATTTTTAAAGAAATATCTATAATCATTTTTAGTAAAACTAATTGAAATTTAGGTTCCAGGATGGCACAGTATGTTTTTCTTGTGACTTTTTGTATGTGATGTATTCACCAGTGTGCACTGTAATTTGAGAAGCATGGATAAGGTAAAATGAAATATAGTTGCATTAAGTTTGTAAGGAGTGTGATCTCAATGCTGACTTGATGAACTCATTTCAATTAAAAGCCACCACTGGAGAACAGGGTTATAATATTTTAATATAATTACTTTTTATTTTTCTATATGTACATAAAATATGTTATAACTGCATTTTGTATGGGTACTTTTTAATTTAATATTAAGATTATTTCCTCAGGACATTATATAGTTTACAGAAGTAATTTCTAATTATTGCATAATATTTCATATGACATATCCCAGAATATTTAACTATATTCCTGTTGGGCATTTATCTGCCTAGCTGCTATTTTCTTCTTTCCCTTTCTCTCCCTTCTCCCTTCCCCTCCTCCTCTTCTTTTTGGTTAAGTTCTTTTAATATTCTGAGCATCCTTATAAATTAATATTGTTTGCTTCTCTGATTATTAGAAAAAATTGTAAAAGTGGCATGAATATTTTTAAGGCATTTTATATACATTACTATTGCAAGATTTGCTCCCACCAGCTCTGTGCAGCTATATGAACATTCCTGTCTCTGTCCTTGCCATCATTGAGTATTATATTTAATTGTTTTTGTCAATTTCATAAGTGAATGGTGGTATTTTTTGATTACTAGTGAAGTTGGAAAAAACTGTTTTCAAGTGTTAGACCATTATTACCCAAATAGTATAAAACTTCGAACATTTCAAATCATCTTCCTTGGAGAAGAACTAAGTCCCCCTGTAAGGGGGGGAAGAACTTTTAACTTTTAATTATTAAATAAACCCTTTTAGATAGGAAAAAACTCTTTGACTTACCAGTTAGCACTCTCCTCAACGTTTTTTCTTTAATACCAATTTGGGAGGTATCCTATTAAAGTAGATTCATAGTATTTTCAGGTAGAGTTTTTAAAATCCCTTTTGCTTGGCTAATCTCCCTTTCCCTTATAGAATCCAGAATTTCAGGCCAATTGATTTAATGTGCTAATTATAAGAGTTTGGATATAGTGATTATTTTTCATAAGATGCAGTTTTTAAATCCCAAATTAGTAGGCCCTAAATTTTGAGGTTTGGTAAAATGACAATATTCCACTTTCGTTAAGTGACAGAGCTTCAAAGGTTGATTAACCATGTGTCTGTAGGTTTTTTTGGAGGGAGGGGGACTGAGTAGTCTATGGCACGAATATATGATCATTTGTTTATTCTGTTGAATGCTTGTATCATTTACAGTTTTCGACTGTTGTAAATCAAAGCTGCTATCAACTTTCATGTACCTTCTTTGGATATTTGCATCCTTTTCTCTTTGGTTCTCATTATATACAGTTACATTGTGTACTCTTGAATGGATTTCCTGTAGTTTATTTAGCCAGTTCTCTATAAATGAACACTGGGCTTCTTTTCTATATTTTGCTGTTACTAACAATGTTTCAATAAATAACTTTCATTTTAAATTGTTTTGCATGTGTGCAGGTAAATCTGTAGAATAAATACCTATGTGTCAAAGATAAAAGCATGAGTAAATTTGATAGATATTGGAAATTGCCCTTCATAGAGATCATTCTATTTTTTCACCTTGCTAGCAATGTATGAGACGTTGCTTGTTTCCTCATGACCATGTCAGACTTTTTGCATTTTTGCCAATCTGATAAGCAGGACAAAGTGTATCAGGATAGGACTAGGTTATGCTGTGGGAACACATAACTCCCATTCTCAGTGGTTTAAAACAACAAAGGTTTGTATCTGGCTTAAACTACATGAAGATTATAATAAACTAGGTGTAGGGTGAGTGGAGGCTGACTCACTTGGATACCCAGTGTAGCTGCCACCATTTGAAACATTGTCAGTTCCTCTGGAGGGTTTCTGTGGCAGCAGTTAAATGCTTGTCTTAGAATCACATGCATCATTTCTGCTCACAACTCATTGGCCAGAGCTTGTTTGATGGTCCCACCCATCCAAAAAGTATCTAGGAGGAGGAGAGAGGGATAAAGGGGTGCTTGGTAAACTGCACTGTCGATTACAAATACAAAATGTCTCTTGTGTCGTTTCATTTTGCATTCCTCTTATGACAGATTTAGCAACTTTTCATGCTAATAGGCCATTCATATTTCTCTTTGAACTGCCTATTGTGTCCTTTGCCCATTTTTATACTGGGTTATTAGTTTTTCTTATCAATTTGTAGAAGTTCTTTATATATTTAGAGATTATTTCTGTGACATGAGTTGCAAATTTTTTTTCATCATTGTCTTTTGACTTTGCTTATGGATTTCTTTGCCATGCAGAAAGTTTTTATGAAATTGAATTAATGGATATTTTCTTTTATGGCTTCTGATTTTGAGTCAGAGAAAAGCCTGTGTCATACCAATCTTACAAAGGAATTCACAGGTGTTTTCTTGTGTTATTGTTATGGTTTCAATTAATGTTTACACCTTTGACCCATTTGGAATTTGTACTGAAGTATACTGTGAAATGAGTCCAACTTTATCTTTTTCCAGATAGCTGCCTGCTTGTCCCAACCACCATTTATTAAAAAAACTATATTTACTCACTGATTTGGATGCCTTTATTGCTTGCAAAATTGCCATATGTATTTAGGCCTGTTTCTGAATTTTTTATTCTATACATTTATAATTTGGGGGACTTTACCTTATGATTCAGTATCTGGTAGGGTTTAATCCCGCCTGCTTATTCTTTTGGGGGGTTTATTTTAAATATTTGTATTCTAGTCCATAATAAATCGGCTTGATTTAATAAATTTTCTTCTAATAGTTGTTTAAAACTTATGATCCATGAAGATGAACCATGTTTATCTCATGGCAGAGAATACCTTACCAGAGTTTGAGAAGTGTCATGAAGTGCTTTTCTTTGTTTTGACAAGCAGGGGTGAGTAACTTAAATTTTTTTTCCCCTTATTTTTTTCTTTTCAATTTGAAATCATGATGGTGGAAGGAGGATGGGCCAGGGGCCTTCTTTAAAGGTCTGGTAGGGTGTACCCTACGGTGATCTTTGAAACAGTGCTTGGACACTGAGCTGTATTTTCTGCTAGGGGACTTATTGACACTGGTTTAATAGTTAATTTGCTTGGGGGTTTTTTTGTTTTTTGTTTTCCACCAACCTACCCTGAGAAATTGAACACTGGATGAAAGTGCCTCTTTTAAATAGTGCCATATGTTTCATAGCAGCTTGAATCTTAGAAGGATGAAAGCGATAAACCTTTTTGGTGAAAGATCCCCCAATCTTGGAACTCTTCCTTAAAAGAGCAGCTATAGGGCCAGCAAATCTGCCGGAGGATGGTAACTGCACATTATGAAAGATGCTTAGCCAGGAACCTAGTGCTGTGTCTGTCCTGTTTGCTGTATGCTTACTTTCTCTCAGATTCTTTTGATCAGAATTCAGAATTTCAAATGAAATCAGGTTGTTAGGTGAATGAACATTTTATGAATTTCTAGATGTCAATATTCTCAAAGGTATTACCAGTGATTCTTCCTGAAAGATTTAAAATGAAACCACATACATAAAAACCTGATTTTTTTCTCTTTTTACCTTACTCCCCCACAAAAATGATGACTAACAGGTACCGTTGATTTCCACTCTGCACCATCTCTTCAACTTTGCAGTCATCTTACGTTTCAGATCCTCATTTCTCATCTCTTTTATCATAATAGCATCTCCTTTAAGTTTCTCTATCTCACTGCTCCCCCACCCCCCAATGGAGAGGTTAGGGGTGCTGATACCCCACACAGTCATAAATCCACTGTATAACTTTTGATTCCCCAAAAACTTAATAACCTCCTGTTGACCAGAAGCCTTACTAATAACAAACAGTTGGTTAACACATATTTTGTGTGTTATGTACTGTATTCTTACAATAAAGTAAGCTAGGGAAAAGAACATGTTATTAAGAAAATCATAAGGAAAATATATTCATAGTACTGTACTGTATGAAAAATATCACCATATAATTGGACATATACAGTTCAAACCCTGTTGTTCAGGAGTTAACTGTATTTGTATTTGCTTTTTTTGAAGCAGTTTTGGACTAAGGACACATGATTTTTTTGTATGGAAGGGAGTAGTGAGGACAAGGAGAGCTTACTTTTTAAATTGATTTTCTCTATTATTTTGGTGTCAGGAACAGGAAACTAAAATCTTAACAGTTCCACTGGAACCTGTTTCTGAGAGAAATATCACACTTCATGTGTGCTTTCTCCTCTCTGTCCAAGAGGAGAAAGCACACATGAAGTGTGATATTATACCTTGATAAGCAGTTTTGAAAGAATGGGCACATGCTTGTTTTAGAGGTACACTTTCATTCTAGTTATCTTTTTCCATCTTAAAGGCCCTTGTAGTCCGATCCTGCTGTCTTTTTTTTTTTTTTTTTTTTTTTTAATTAAAGAAACTTCTTAGCAAATTCTTGCCCCTATTCCAAGGAAAGTTTTTGGGTTACTTTCCCCAGTTGTTGAGTCAGATTTTTTTGTTTTTGTTGTTTGTTTATATCTTTTCTTGATAGAAGAGAAAAATTACTTTTGTGTAAAAGGAGAGTTTTTTGTTTTTGTTTTTTACCATCAGCATTGTAGCTCCCTTGTAATCCTTGCCTATTAGAGATGAGTTATAGGCACAGAAGATAACTCTTTAGATTCTCCTCCACAGAATCAGCCCTACTTTTACTTTTTTAGTAAGTTATTTTCCAACTTGGCTTTGACATAAACCTGCCAAAACTGCTCTTAAATTGGCCTAACTTTTTTTCATTTTTATTTTTTAAATCCAGGAAGACAGTATGTTTAAACAGAACATTAAAAACAAGTACTTATTTTTGGAATAGGTAGCACACGCCATAGTTCTAAGTCTCAAAGGTATAGAAGGTGATGGAGGGCATAGAAAACCTTTTAATTTGCAGCTAGCAAGTACAGAGGTGAACATCTTTAGAGATGGTTTCCAGTTTATATTGTGTCCTTTATCTAAACTAACAGGCATATCACACCCATTTTTAAACACTGTACCTTGCTTTTTTCAACTAATCATATTGTTACATATCAATGTTAAAAATTTATCCTCCCCACTACAATAGTTTCCATTGTTTGGTTATATTATTTATTTTTATCAGTTTCCTATTATTGGTCATTTATCGTATTTCCAGTCTTTTAACTGCTATCAATAAAGCTTTAGTAGGTAACCTGAAATATTCGGAACATAGTGACCTGATAATGTCCTTTATAATTAAAGAAAATTCACACTTACACGTTGCATTCGGTTGTTGTGTCTTTTTGGTCTCCTTTAATCTGGAATGATTACTCAGTCTTTCTTTGTATTTTTGTGAAATTGACACTGGAAAAGTACAAGACACTTATTTTGTCGAGGAAAGTTCTCAACTTGGATTTAGCTGATGTTTCCCTTTAGAGCATCACATCAGGAGGTGCATGCTATCAATTAGACACATTACTGGTTACCTTCGATCACTTGGTTAAGGTGGTATCTGCCAGGTTTCTCCACTCAAAGTTAATATTTTTCCTTTTGTAATTAATAACATGTGCTGAGATGCTTTGAGACTATATTGTTACTTCTCAAACTTGCCTACACTAGTTACCGTTGATGATTCTTTCCTGATTCTTTCATTCTGATAGATGACAAATGATGATTTCCTAATTCTGTCTTTTACTTAGGTAATTGGCTTTCTTCTGTAAGAAAGAGATTGCCCATCTACTTATCCACCTACCCCACCACCCATCCATTCATCTCACTAGAGTCCTACTTTATTCAGTAAATTATAATCCTATCATCATTTATTTTGGCTGCTCAAATTGTTCCAGAGTTCGCCACTGGGAGCTCCCTTTCAGCTGTCCTTTTAACATGACCCCATCATTCTTTGAGTACATCTTTACTTATTGGACACAGAAACTTGTTCTATGTTTATTTTGTACTTTTCCTGCCAATCCTTGGCCACAGCCATTTCTTCAAGGAGTCCTAGATTCTTCGAGTGGGGAATATTTATTTAGAAATCAAAATCTGTTTGCTAGGTGTGCTCATGTTATTGCTTTTAGGCCTTCAGTTGACAAAAAGCCATCCTGCTTAGGCTGCCCAAAGTTAAACAATACATTTTTAGTGTAAATATGTCTTTCATCTGAAATTCCAGTAACTACTGCCCTGTATTGAACTTGCATCCCTAATCTACCTATCTCCATGTATTAAGAACTGTGAGTTTTGGCTTCTGTCTCTCATTCCTAATCAGTACTGCAGGGTTCATTTTATCCTTCATCCCTTTCTTCTTTGTCACAGTCCTCTCTAAATCTTGATTCCCTTTGTCCCCTGTATATTTTCTTGTTTGTTCAGTTGCAGAATATACAGAAAGTTCAGAACCCTTTACAGGTGTCTCTGAAAAGGAAGCTGTTAGAGCTTGACACTTGTTCCTTTTGTCTTTAGCCTAAGGACACTACTAAATGAGCTTTCTAATGACTGGGTTCAGGTTGCTTGGGTTAGTTCCACCATCCCCTCTTTCAACGTGGATATGTTATTCAATTGAAATATGTTTCTGTTTGTGTTCAATTTAGGGCTCCCCCATCCTGTGTGTGTGTGTTCGTGCGTGTGTGTGACATTCACATGAACCCAGACTTCAACAGTGTTATGTTAAAGTATGTTCAGAAAAGTGTCAATTCTCCTTTTTTTACTCTTATTCCAGTAGGTAACCAGTTTCATTAGTTTTATCCTTTTTGTGTTTCTCACTGCTCAAATTAGCAGACATATGGATATTTTCTTTATTTATCTATCTTTTCTACACACAAAAATAGCATACTATAGATAAGTCTTTAGCACTTTAGTTACTAATATATCCTGGAAATTACTCCATATCAGTTCAGAGATCTTGTGTTTTTTGTTTTACAGTTGCATAGTACTCCATTATGTGTGCATACCATATCCCCTGTGTTTGGTTATTTAGATTGTTTCTCGTATTTTGCACTTACAAACAATGCTGTAATGAATAACCTAGTGCATGTGTTTTTGCACTGATGAGATGTAGCTTTAGGGTGAATTCTTAGAAATGAAATAGCTAGTTGTGTATGTAGATTTGTTAGAGATTGCAAAATCCTCCATGAGTCCAGTCCTATCGGTTTGCATTCTCATCAGCAGTAAATGAGTTCTGGTTTTCCACCACCTCACAAATTGAATGTGGAGATACACTTTCTCAGTTTCGCTAATCTTATAGATGAGAAATAGATAAAAGTTGTTTCATTATAGTTTTAATTTGCATGTTTCTTATGGAATATGGCATTTTTAAAGTAAACTGTATTTTATTCATAGACGAAACTGCAAAGGAAATCCGAATTGCTTGGTTGGGATTGGTGAGCATATTTGGTTAGGAGAAATAGATGAAAATAGTTTTCATAACATTGATGATCCCAATTGTGAGAGGAGAAAAAAGGTAAGCCATCATTTTTAAAGCAACTTTTTAAAAATTTTATTTATTTTAATTAGTTTCAAGTATACAGTTCATTGGTTAGACTAAAGTAATTTTATATGGTTTTCCTATGTCTATTTGTTTTCATTTCATTTTGTGCCTAAATCAGAAACCATTACTGATTTCAGATAAACTGTGTAGCTTTAAGATAAATAATGGAATTTAAGATTCTAAACTGCTTGAATTGGAACACATCTTTATGGTCTGCTTTAAAATAGGTAACTGTGTGATCCAGTGAGCCTTTAAATAATAGTTTTGGTTTAAATGCTAATTCTATGTTTGCTTTAATGTTGTGTGTTTTATTTTGAACTTTTTAAAGTCTGTTTAAAGGAGGTAGTAAATCAATGGAACAAGCCCCCATAATATTACTTTGCTTTCTTGAGCCTGTATTTATATATATAACAGATAGTTTTACTTTTTTTAGTATACATTAATATTTCCTAATCATAAAGCCTGGCATTTACAAAATCATCAGCTGTATTAGGTATTTTCTGTGTTAAAAATAATGATTCTTTGTAAGTTCAGAAATTGTCAATCTTATCTTTGGTAAAAGTTGCAACCAACTTTCCTTGTACCCATCTCCCAGATCAATAGGGTTAAAGTTTTTTCATTCTTCTGAATGCTGGCAGTTTAAGAATATAGCAAATGGACAAACCTGAGGTGCCCATGTTCAAAACTGATCTTTCCTAGAGCCTACTGTTGTCATTTTAGATTAAGTGGCTGGAGAAGATAGAAGGTGACCAGAAGACTAGAGATGAGCTTTTGTGTTGTCCTAATCTTTTCCAATCCTGTAGTCAACCCAAATGGGCCTTTCATGAAAATGATGCCCTACCCCTGGCCTAGAGAGGCGTAAGGTGGTTGTACTGTGTTAGTTGAGACAGTTGTTACAGAAATTTTAGTCTGAAATTTAAAAAATAATGTTTATGTATATTTTTTTATTTAAAGGGAAATTGATTTTATAATTGTAAATTTTCCACTTTCATAGAACTCATTTGTGGGCCTCACTAACCTTGGAGCTACTTGTTATGTCAACACATTTCTTCAAGTGTGGTTTCTCAACTTGGAGCTTCGGCAGGCTCTGTACTTGTGTCCAAGTACCTGTAGTGACTACATGATTGAAGATGGCATCCAAGAAGAGAAAGGTCAGTGGAGATGGTGTGGGAAGGGGCTCACTTCTGCATACATTGACAACAAGGTCACTTCTGAACCAACCAAAGAGAGGAAGTTACTTTTGAGTGCTGCTTATGTGCCAGGCACAGTGCTAGGTCCTTTATAAACATTGTTAGGATTCAAAATTGTTTTCCTCTTTTTCTACACATTTATCATTTATACACAAAATGGCTAATATTCTAGTGAAGGAAATATATTTGGTTATTCTTATGTACCTTACAGCTGTAATTTCTTTATATAATATGCTGTGATTATAGACTATTTCTAGTGATTGATAAAAATCAGTCAATAAAGCAGACAAGGTTACTCTTTTGCCAACGTTGAGAGACTTAAGAAATACTTCAGTGTAACTCCTATCTTTTTTCTTTGTTCTCAAATAAACTCACTTAGATGATAACCTCTAAAATTGAGATTAAATTCACCAACCTTGGCCAAATCAGCCACTAATGTGCGACTGTGCTCGTTGCAGATTTAGACAGAATCAGTTTCAAACTGTTTCTACCAGAATTACTTAGTTTTTTTCATGCACAATATATGTATTGTTAATCCTAATTGATATTATCTTGTATTAGAGATTATTTTCTTTGAGAAGGAACTTTCATGGAATGAACCACATTTTTCTCCTCAAAGTTGGGGGTGATGGTGGAAGGAGTGAGTGTCTAAGCTTACATATGTTTGGGAGTGCCACGTTGGGAACTTTCAACTCTCGTTTTCATCTATAAATTTTGTGCTGCCTTTTATGTGATCTGATTGCTCAGAGGAAGAAAAGGTAGGATTTGTAAGCCCCGCATTTTCTTGCAGCCCTCTAGACCATGGTGATACTTTAGAGTCTTGGTCCTTGTTAACGGTAATCTTTGCTTCAAAACACAGGGCTTAAAAATTCTTAAGTTTGTCCCCCCCCCACACACAAATTATAGTTCTGATTATTTAAATCTAGATTGATAGTGTGTTAAGTATTGAAGGTAATAGCGTATGTAAAAGGTGAGTCATATAAAATATATCATTTTTAATTTTTAGCATTGTTTTGCTGACGTATAAGTTTACCAATGAGAAGACAGTTAAGTAATAAATGAAAACTAAAATTTTGTTTCATAAAGTGATGTACCATGGTCTTCTTTGGATATTGTGGCTTTAACGTATGTCTTCAAGAAATTTTTCAAAATTTTCTAAACATGTAAATTTTAATATTTCACCAAAGTTCATCACTTCGTTCTCTGATAAGAGTGTATATACATTTCTGGTATTATCTTTACAGGCACAGTGCAGTAGAATGGAAAGGGTTTATGTTGGAAATGATAGGATCTTTGTTTTGGTCCCAGCTCAACCACTCCCTTATTTTACAGATAGGAAAATCAGCAGCAGCAGAGTATGAGTTATTTAACACCTTATGGAGTATATAACCTGTAACATAAGAGGGTTGGAGTAGATACAAGCTTAACTTGAATAGCTTTTAACAGCCTGCAATGGCTTTGCACCCCAGGAAGTAAGATTTTTATTTTTATTTTACAAATGAAATATTAATTTCTTGAAAGTCACAATCGATAGTAAAGAGAAACCATCAGAGTGTGATCAGGAGACAGAAACTGTACAATAATTTGAATAGAGAAAGCATAGAGAATTATTAACAGGAAATTAGAATAATGAGGAAATTGAGTAGTAAAAATTAAAGAAGACTTGAAAAAATACAGAAATAGCAGACATATGGAGCAGCCACTACCACTGGAGCAGAAAGAGAACACCCACGGAGGAGTCTCTGATCTCCGTTGCTCAGACCTGAGACCCAGACCTCTTTGGAGAGACCACTGACAGGGCTTACGGGATGGTCAAAAAGGTGCCCCAGTGGGGGACTATGCTGGAAGCTGTCTACTTGGAGATGCTGGGCCTCGGAACCCCCTGTGAAGTGACCTGAGAGGGTGTCCAGGAGGTCATTCACAGGGTGGTCATTCAAGAGGAAGAGCCTCATCAGAGGCATTCCACTGAAACTACCAGAGAAAATGCAGAGGGAAGCTGCTGTCTGTTTGAACCTGGAGTCCTTAGGAACCTGGACTCTACTGGAGCCTGGTGAAAGAGGCATAGTCCAACCATCTGGTGTCATCTACTGACAAGACTTAACTTCGAGCCAGCTGGCAAAGGAGAAATATTTGCAGAGCTCATCATCTCTTATCGCAGAGCAGGCAAGGATTTGGACCTAAGAGGCCATAAATTGATAACTGGCACAGAAGAGAATACTCAAGTCTTTTAGAGCCCTTAAGATTTATGCTTCCTATTTGCATACCTTCCTCCAACTAATTAAAATTTGCAACCTGAAAATTCTAGAATTTTTAACAGTAAATCTTCATTCAGGTCTAAATATCTGCTTGAAATTCTTGTCGCTTGCTCTATATATGGCAAGGCCACATTCATGAGATTATATTAAAGTATTTGACCATCTTATGCGAAAGGTAAATATAGTCTTTATTATTGGAATGGATGTTTCATTGTAATTTGACACTCTAGAAGCTAGTGTGATTGTTCTGTGTGTATAGCCTTTTGCCTTAGGGGATGCATATAGACAACCATGGCTGCCTCATTACTGCCAAAAGATGTGATTACTAATTTCTTTCTTTTTAAGTTTTAAAACTAATGAAACACTCTGTAGTTGAGATGTAAGGGTGTTTATATTCTCATGTGAAAAGGAAATCTTTTAAAAAGTAGCAGTTTTTTAAAAACAAACTTTTTTTAAATAGATTATGAGCCTCAAACAATTTGTGAGCATCTCCAGTACTTGTTTGCCTTGTTGCAAAACAGTAATAGACGATACATTGATCCATCGGGATTCGTTAAAGCCCTGGGCTTGGACACAGGGCAGCAGCAGGTAAGAACCTTTGATTTTTTTTTTAAATATAAGAAGTTATCCAAGCATTTCTTAGAATATTTATAGAAGGAAATGAAGTGAAATGCTTTTTAAAAATTAATTTTTTTCTATTTTGAATTAGCATATTTATTTACTGTTCAGTATATTGCACATTTTCCTTGATCTCATTTCTGAAAATTCATATGTAGGCACAAACTAATGGAAAATGCTCAGTTCAAACTACAGATAGTTTCTGGAATACTTATACTATTTATAGCAGAAGTTGAAAAGCAAGATGATTTTTCTTTTTATTAACCCACACTTGTGTTGTAGGATGCCCAAGAATTTTCAAAGCTCTTTATGTCTCTTTTGGAAGATACTTTGTCTAAACAAAAGAATCCAGATGTGCGGAACATTGTCCAACAGCAGTTCTGTGGGGAATATGCTTATGTAACTGTGTAAGTGTGTTTCAGCTTTTTCATGGTACATTTTATTCTAAAACAGTTGCTCGTGTTATCTAATTTTCAGTTCAGTTCCAAGTTATAGCTTTAGCGGGTTATCCTGGGACCTGAAATATTTATAGCAATACATTGCCATGGGAACGTATAAACAACTGATTGATAATTGCAGTTGAACCCATCCAGGTGTTGGGAACTGTATGTGGTTGAACTCTTGCCAT
The DNA here is from genome assembly GCA_028627145.1 of Eidolon dupreanum. Lineage (NCBI taxonomy): Eukaryota > Metazoa > Chordata > Mammalia > Chiroptera > Pteropodidae > Eidolon > Eidolon dupreanum. The sequence goes on along the minus strand of CM053502.1, from coordinate 9,768,863 downwards.
TTGTTTTACGGCTGTGGTGTTAACTAAGAGAGGCAGATCGGAGCCAGCTAGAATACTAAGAATAAATGTAAAACAACTCTTAAAAACTTTCCTAATCATAAACTACATGTCCTCACCAATCACCTTCTGTTTTTATTTTTTAAATCTACATAGTATAAACAATTTCTGTAAAGGAGAACTTAGGTAATAAATGCTTTCCATATTTCTAGGGTGTAATACAGTAGAACTTTATTGTTTTTCCCACTCTGATCTTAATTTTATCACTCTATTTTATTATAGTTGCAATCAGTGTGGCAGAGAGTCTAAGCTTTTATCAAAGTTTTATGAACTGGAGTTAAATATCCAAGGCCACAAACAGTTAACAGATTGTATCTCGGAATTTTTGAAGGTATTCAAATTTTGGTGTATATGTTATTTTGCTCATTAACAGTTAAATACTATTCTGAATGGTTTTTTTGATTTAATGGATAAATTCATTATTTCACCTTTTTCTACATATGAAGTGTCTGTTTATGTTATGATCTAGAAGAAACTTTGTAAATTATAAAGTGTTGAAGCAGGCTGCTTCTTAAAACAATCTTTGGCTATTCAAGTCATTTTATATGTAAAGTTATGTATGTGTAAAATCTTATTGTGTAATGATTGGCGATAGTAGAGTATTAAGGAAATCTAAGCTCTGTTACTATAGATTAATTTACCTTTTCATTTAATGAGAATTAGAATGTGTTGAATGTAAGTATTTTTTAACATCACTGTGGTCATTCTTCAACCCTGCCACTCAATATTTCTACTTTCTGTAAGCTTATGTAGAGATCTGGAAGTGGTTCCCTTTTGTTCTGAGTGGAAAAGCTGCTAAGAGGAAAACTTTGTTATCAAGGAGGAACAGACACATAGCATAATAGATGAGCTTATTATAAAGCTTTTTTAAAATATTTTTGTACTACTTCTCCTTTAGCACAACTATTTAGTATGCTTGACGTACTCATTTATTGAATTCATTCAGCTAAATATCGATCGAGTGGTTACTACTGTTCAGGCACTGTTTTAGCTGTTGGGGATAACCATAACAAAGACAAAACATTTTTGCCTTTAAGCAGCTTATAGTATAGAGGTGTTGGGACCAGGAAGGGACAATAAATACAAGTAAAATATATAGTGTGTCAAGTATAATAAGTGCTATGGAGAAAATAAAGCAGGGAAGGGGGATAGAGTATGTGATAGGGATGAGGATAAGGTCGGTTGCAATTAGGAAATGATAGAAGGTGACGGAGTGCCATGCAAGGAAGGATTGGGGAGAACAGTGTTTTGGGTAGATGGAGTTCAGTATGGCTGAAGTGAATAAACAAGGGGAGAAGGACAGAAGATGAAGTTGAAGAGGTAACTGGGGATCATTTCAGATAGGGCTTGGTAGACCTTTGTCAGAAGTTTCACTTACTCTAAGATGAGATGAGATGCCATTGTAGGGTTGTGAGCATAGGAGTGATGAAACCTGTTTTAACTGGATAACTGGGTGCTGTCTTGAAAATGGGCTGATGGTGGGGCAAGGGCAGATAGGAGTTGATGACGACTTGGACCAAGGGTTAGCCGACTTGGACCAAGGGTTAGCCGAAGTGGTGATAAGTAGTGTTTGGATTTTAGATATATTTTCAAAGTAGAGCTGATAAAATTTGCAGATTGGATATGGAGAGAAAGAGAGGAGTCAAGAGTTACTAAGGTTTTGACCTGAGCAACTGGAAGAATGGAATTGCTATAACTGAAATGTGAAGGACTGTGGGAGGAGCTGGTTTGGGAGAGGAATTGGGAGATTATATTGGGGCATGCTACATTTGAGAACCTATAGTTAGGGGAGAAGTCAGGGCTGGATAAGTCACCAAGGGAGTGAGAGAGACAAGGACCAAAGACAGCCCTGGGACATTCAAACATTAAGAGATCAGGGAGATGGGAGCAGCTGGCAAAGAATGCTGAAGAGGAGGATTGGTCAGTGAGTTTAAGAGGAAAACAGGTGAATGTGGTATCTTTCAGCCAAGTGAATAAAGTGATGGTGCCAGTATCATATTGCAGTAATCTATATGAAAAAGCTATTACAGAAACAAAAAGGAAGAATTTAAAAAGAGACTACTACCATTAGGTAGAACATTAAATTTTCCTGCACTTCTCTTTTAGCTTTGTCTCATGAATTTGGTTTAGCAATTTTAACTGTCTCTCTGTGTGTGTAGATATTGTGTGTATATAATTCTGTATTCTGGTGCCCATGTGTAGTTTGCACCCATTTTCTCTGTTTTCAAATTTTGTTGCATCAAAGTACATATGATATTCTTTTTAAAACCTACTTCCTTAAAATTCCCAGCAGTGGGATCATCAGGACAAAGGACCTAAAACGAGTACTTTAAAAATCTTATATATTGGAAAGATGCACATCCATTTTAAATCATTATATACAAATTGATAATGTTACTTGGTAAGCAGTGCCTTTTACCTTAGATGTCCTTCATTATTTATAGCAATTTTTAAACAGTTTGGGAGCTATTAACATGAAATTATACTTTACATCAGAGATTAGATCACTTTTTAAAAATCCACATTCTAATTTTTTTAACTAATATATCTTGTTCCTTATCAGGAAGAAAGATTAGAGGGAGACAATCGATACTTTTGTGAAAACTGTCAAAGCAAACAGAATGCTACAAGGAAAATCCGACTCCTTAGCCTTCCTTGCACTCTGAACTTACAGCTGATGCGTTTTGTCTTTGACAGGTGAATATGTACGAGTAGTGGCATTTATTACTCACTGGGAACTAATGTGTACAGATTTCACTGTAGACAGATAAGATAATAAAATGATCATAATTTGAAACTTTAGGTTTGAGGACAAAAGGTATAGATAGAGCCTGTCATTTTGAAATGCCAGTATTTCGTGATTTTATCACAAAATTGCTAAAGAAGCCAGCCATATAAAATTGAGAACTAGAAAAGTAGAGAATCCTTATTTTTTAAATTATTTTAAAATGCAAAGGAAAAGCAAACATTTGGGTAGAAACTGAATTGCCATGACATTCTGTATTATTATATGAGAACTAGAGTAAAATTTCTACTCATTACAATATTCCTCACTTCCATGGGAATATATCTTTTATAATTAAAATCAATGTTTGCACATGTCCATTTCTTCTGTAAAAAATCAGGAGCATCCATGGTTTTCTTTTATGATTAAATCAAAATGTCTAGAAATATTTGGAATTAGCACTTTAAATTTATACCTTTTAACTAATCATTATTGCCAATTCTAATATAATATTATGCTTACTTATATAGGTTTTTGAGCTAGTTTGCTAAATGAAATCTACTAGCTACTATTGAATTTATTAAAATGGCTGGATAGAGCTTATACATTGTTTTATGATTGTTTTAAATATAAATATAATTAGTTTTCCTCTTGGTTAGGCAAACTGGACATAAGAAAAAGCTGAATACCTACATTGGCTTTTCAGAAAATTTGGATATGGAGCCTTATGTGGAACATAAAGGTAATATTTTTACCGAACAGTGATAATTAAAATGCTCAGAGACTGTAAGTTGTGATCTGCTTGTGATGAAGACAGAATAGTACTCCTAAACTTTATTGGCTAATCTCTGGGAACAATGGCTTTTTAGGTGAGCTGAGATGTTACTTCCATTTTCTATGAGTAAGAACATAACAAAGATTAGATGGTTCATCAATATCTATGTAATTAAGTGTATAAAAGAATAAAAAATGAAAAAGATTTCACTATTCCTGAACCCACACCTGTTATTCTAGTGTGACTAGTATATCTATAATTCTTCAGAGTAAGCCTCCAAGGTGCTTCCATTTACATTTTTTTCTTTTAACGATTTATCAATAACGTTGGGCAGCATAATTTCAATATGTGTGTTGTAATTCTTGATATATGTGACCACTGATAAGTTCTAGGATGCTGTGAGGTAGTTTAAACAAGAAATAATTGACTACTTTTTCTTCTGGCAGTCTTCACTTAGCAAACAGGATGATTTTTGTCAGAGAAGACGAATACCTTCCCCTTCTTGGAAGGACCATTTGATTTTCCTTTCAAGATTGATCTTACTGTTTATGAAATTTTTAATATAGAAATTATGTAGTAATTGTCTCCTTCCGTAACAAGGTTCTGGAGGCAGCTTACGGTAGAAACAAGCCATAAGACAAAACCTTTAAGAGAAATTATTGGGGCATTTGGGTAACTATGTGTTAAATATTTAAGCTTTAAAATGTATGATGCAAAAAAGTAAAATAAAATAAAAAATAAAATGTATGGATACTCCGTCAGTACTGTGGTTGAAAATTTGCACCTCCCTGAAAGAAGGAAATAGCTACAGATTTTGCCACTGGACTTTGTTACTGTTAAATTTGGCTAAACAAATAAACGTAGCTGTATTTCTCTTTATGTAGTAGTTTGCTTCCTGGCTCCTTTGTTCAGGTGATTGTTTGAAATTAGAGAAGTCTGATAGATGAGTGGTTACTCTGGAGCTGGAAATTTAGATCTAAAATCAGCACTTTCCTTGACTCCACTATTTGATTTTGAATAGTTGTTCTTACCATTGTTATTAAATTTATTATATTTTTGTCCAATTTATACTATAAAGAGAATAAGGAAGATATTTACAGATAAACTTGAAAGGTTAAAAAACATGTAGAAATATTCAATTTTGGCCTGGTTTACTAAATGTAGTAAACTCTTAGTTTTTAAAGAAATAAAAATTGGCTTATTTTAGAAATGTTAACTAGAATTTGTAAAATTTAATCCAGTAGATTATAATTATAGGCCTATCTTTCATAGGCTGTTGAAATATTTGCTATACAAATGTAATACCTTATATGAGTAGAATACTAAAGACAAATTAACTTTTGCTATAATTGCTCAGGGTTCATTCTAGATAATTTAGAAAATACAGAAAGCATAAGGAGGATAAATAAAAACCTCCTGTAGCTGATTACTTAGACAACCAGTATTTGTATTTTTCTATATTCTTATTTGCATGTGTCTGCACACACATATCCACACAAAGCTGAAAAAATGTATCTAAAAGATGATCTATTTGTAAAAGGACAATTGACTCATTTTTTTAAATAGCGAGCCTGTAAATATGCAGACATATGTAGACTCAGGGATCCTTGTTCCTAAACAGTTAGCACCTGACTCTAACTCAACTCCTGCCATATTTCTTAGGGATGTTAATATCCTTGTAAGACCACTTCAAGAGTCTGGTGACTGAATAAAATACACAGAATTTCAGAAGAAACCAGTTATATTTAAATATAAAGAACTGAAACCTGTTAACAAAATACTAAGACAAATTTGTGATGTAATCATATAGATGCAGAAAAAAGAACAGATTCCAGTGGCTGATGAAAACTACCATCATTCCTAAGTAGAAGAGTATAAAATCTGGTTATCTGCAGTAGTACTGATAGGAAGGAACATTTTTGTGGTGTCTTGGTAATAGTTATAGTTACTACTAATTCTTCTATGATTTGTTGTCATTAATTTAGGAAATATTAAGAACTGTTGTAGATGAGTTAATCAGTGTACTTAAAAATATTTAAAATATTTTTATCTTACTAAATATTTATTTCCAGCTGGGGTGGGTTTGGGTCCAGGTATTAATCTGCATTACTGTGTCCCCCACTGAACTACAAGAATGCAGGGACTTTGTCCTTTCGGTCATTCCTATATCCTCTGTGCTTGAAATAATATCTAGTGTGTTTATTACTTGTTGAATGAGTGATTGGCTATACCTTCTGATGCACTGCTAGCAGTTTTTAGGAAATTATTTGATGAAATTGTCAAAGATGTGTGCAAAGATTTTTATTACAAAGATAATTATTGTTTATATTGGCCCTAAAATGTTACCAGTTTGTATGTCCAACAATATGGGAGTGGTCCAGTATATTGCTTGTACATAGTCATAAATAATTTTTGGAAGAATATTCATTGGAACAATGTTAATGATGTATTTGTTAGGAAAGAACTGAAAGTTTCAGTTTTAATAGTGGTTATGTCTCTGGGATTACTGATGAATTTTTAAATTTGTTTTCTGATTTTTAATAATAAAACATATATTAGAAGTGATCTTTCCCCACAGTATATAATTTCCTCTCCATAATTGGTTTAAGTTTAGAATCTAAAAGATTTTTTTCAAACTTTAAAATTCTTTGTTTTAAAATGTGAATGTTCGTTCATTTGCTGACATTTTGATGTATGGATAAAGCCTTCTCTTTTTGCATAAACCACTTGCATAGTATATATAGGCTGCGATTTGTAGGTTTTGTGTATTTAAAGTGGAATAGGAACTGAAAATATGAAGAAATGTGAGGGCAGAATCGTTCTAGATTTTTTATGTCTTTCTATAAACAATGGTTTTGCACTCAAATCTCATTAGTTTATATAGTGAATTTTGGTAAGTTGGAAAATACCAACAGGTTTTTGGTCAGTATATGGCTCAGCCAGTTTATGTAAAAGGACAAAGAAGGGCAGAGTAGCTCTGTAGCCCTGAACGCCCAGAATGCCCCAGCTTTGTAGAGGTAATGGAGAGGTGATACAGCTTAAGACATCCACATAATTTTGTAAAATGAAACTGTTTTTCAGTCTTAGGTGACATGTTTTGAATTCTATCAGCTACATAAAGAATCATATTCATTATAGTTCAGGTTCAGGATACAAAAAGACACATTGTTATATGAAATTTCTTTCACTGTCCCCCTTCTCCAGGTGGTTCCTATGTGTATGAACTCAGTGCAGTCCTCATACACAGAGGAGTGAGCGCCTACTCTGGCCACTACATCGCCCACGTGAAAGATCCGCAGTCTGGCGAATGGTACAAGTTTAATGACGAAGACATAGAAAAGATGGAGGGGAAGAAATTACAGCTAGGGATTGAGGAAGATCTAGGTAAAACCTTTAAGTTGTGAGTGCCCTTTTAAAATATAAATTTTTTTTTACCAAAAATATTTGTGATAAATTATTACGGCCCACGATAGTTGTAGACTATCAAGGATATTTGCATTTCTTAAACACGTGAAATTTCTGAACATCTTTTATTAGCAGCATTTGTTTTTTTTTTTTTTAAATGTTTTTGCTCCAGAGATGGTTTTCATAATTCATATTTTCAGTACCATTTGAAGGCAAATATTTAATTTGCAATTACCAGGTTAATTGGTTGGGAGGGGAGAGGATGGTGAATATTGAGGTAAAAATGATGAACAGTGGATTTAGTGTAGTAGGATACGTAGTCTTTTTCTCTGGGTCAGGAAATTTATTTTTGAAAAATAACTATAGTGATGGAACTTTGCTGCAAGAAGAGTGTCTACTCCTCCCTGTTAAGTGTCTGATCCCTTCCCTGGAGCAGTGCCTCTGTGGGGCGGAAGCTGCTGTTTTGTAGTGATGAGGTCTGCCATAAAAAGCACTTCTTGAAATAGTATCCTAGTACGGACCTCTCATCACCTCAGTTTTCTTAGGGCAAAATGCCCATTTATCTCCTTGAAGGAGTGAACAATTTTAGTAAGACCCCTCTTGGCTGAGGTTTTCATCACTTTTCTTACCATGTTTATCATTTTGGGGTGAGGTTCGGATTGTGAGATCTAAATAAGAGAAAAGGAATGAGTGAATGGTGTGTGTCTCCTGCCACTGTGCTTTTTAGTGGATCAGAACCACTTTTCCAAGGTGTCAGACAGGGAGGAGCATGGCATTGGAGGTTGGCTGTCAAGGTACATGGGTAATCTTTCTGCACATCTTTGGTGACCAAATTCTTGTTATATAGTATTTTCTATTTTAAAATCATATTTGGATGTTTATAGACATTCAGCAGTATTGCTTCCATGTTACCTAAGTAGTCTTCAAGTTCTTAGCATTTGCTTATATTTTTTCTCATTGTGATATTTTTACTAGGAATGAAATTGACATGTAGTTTTAAATTGTGAATAATTTAATTTTGATTTTATTTGGCATTCTTTAAGGTTTATTTGATCTAATTTTCAGTCAGAATTGTAAGATTAAAAGCATTGTTAAGGTTGTCCTATTTGCTACATATAGGTAGTCCTAAATTTTAAAATAGTTTAAGATACTGTAGGCCAGTCAGGACCCCATTCCAATGTTTTAGTACCCCTCATTATTATGTGCAGCTGACATTGCAGCTTTCATTTGTTTTCTTATAAAAAATATAGAAAAGTCTCTCATTAACTACATTAGTCATTCATTACTGTATTCTATCTTGAACTTTAATGAAACATTTTATCTTCCACTTGTACAGAGTAATGAACCTCTTTGGTCTTAATACTTTTCAGTTACAAATAACTGACTTCCTCTTGGCTGTACATGCTCCTGAGATTTTAAATCCCTGTGACAGTGGTCTTCAAACGTTTTTGATCCTGTATTCTTTATAAGATTATTAAACAAATTTGCATTGCTTTTGCACATTTTAAAGTCCAACATTTATCATAAATTTAAGTAACCCTAATGTAATTCCTGACATTATAAATAGTAAAACTGCAACATCACTCTTAAGAGTATTCAAATGAAATTAAGTAACAGATTTGGTACCCTCATCATTTTTGTCAAAGGTAAATGAACTGGTCTTTTTTTATAGCAGCACATTTTTAATGCTTTTCTTTTCTCTTGTATTTCTATTACACTGACCCTACAGAATTTTGTTCTAATGGAATACACTAAGTTTTCTATAACCATAAGCTCTGAATTGTTAAAAAGTTTTTAAAATTACAAATATCACTACATATTTAATCAAACCAATATAAATACATTTAAAAAGTTAAACTGAAAGAAAAAACTTGTTTTTAATACATCTTTTAATGGATGAGACTTTTTATCACTGGGTGAGAAATTGTATCTTTCTTTTGTAAAGTGGGGGATAGATGACTGAGAAAGGAAAGGTGGAAGCCATCCATGAAACCTCAACTTTGAGGCAGATTAAGTTTTAGAAAAGTACACAGTGAATTGAAGGTCTGGTAATTGATTTCCTCAGAACTGTCCATGACTTCATACCCCTTGGAATATTACTCTGGGGTGCACAAACTCAATTTGAAGATCACTGTCATGTGGTATATTTACCTTGTAGAACACTTAATGTTTCTACTTGCTACTGAACTCATAACAGAGTTGCATAGCTAATCTTTTTGCTCATTAATGTTTCATTTCATTTTTTTGAAGATGTCATTTTATTTCTATGGGCAATTATCTGGATTTATTTTTATAATTTAAGACTAACATTCAAATAACGTTGTAGTACTTTTTGTTGTTGTTGTTGTTCCAGGTTTGTCCTCATGAAAAACAGTATTTACTTATCTTTTAAATATGGAATATGGCAGCCAAGGGGGGTAGGACAGTATACTTGTTTAAAGATTCAAGCATTTATAGAACCTGCTAAATTTGTGTTGCCTTTCAATGTTTTAGATCCATGTTAGAGTATCTTAAGTGTATATTTTAGGGATTGTTTTGTGTGGCCCCCCTCGTCCCTGTACCCCACTTCCCCCCTACCCCAGCAAAAGAGTAAAACTAGGCATCCTAATTTAGTCATCTTTTGGTTTCCCTACCTCAGCAGAACCTTCTAAGTCCCAGACACGTAAACCCAAGTGTGGCAAAGGAACTCACTGCTCTCGAAATGCATACATGTTGGTTTATAGACTACAAACTCAAGAAAAACCCAACACAACTGTTCAAGTACCAGGTAAGCAGTTTTCCAGGATTATGTAAGGCAAATATTTTAGAATACCATGCACAAAGATCAATGATAAGAACAGATTGCTTTTATTAATATAAGTTGATTGCGTGTGGTAAATATTGGTGAAAGTAAATATAATCACAAATTGACTTTAAAGTAGTGAGTTTTTAAAGTAAAGAAGCCTTTAACAGAATGAACATTTCCACTGACCCCCTCCCACTCTTGACAAGAAAGTAAAAGCCATTAAATCCTATAGGGAGGTGAACACACAATGTAAATATATATATGCCTTGCTGTTAAAATGTACCACTGAAACTGACTGGATTCCATTAACCAATGTCACCATAAAAAAATAAAAATAAAAATAAATCCTATAGGTAATCAAGACATGTATTTAAAGAGCAATTTGGTTCGAATTTGTGAGTTTTAGCCAGTTATTTATAAATTTTCTAGATTTTTTTTTTTTTTTTTTTTTTTTTAAGGAAGAGTTGCTACTGGTCTGAAGGCAGTCTTGAGTTTCAATCTCACCTGATACTATTCTGTTCTCTGTGGCACCATCAATTTTGAAGTTGCATTTCTGAGCCATTGGATGGTTTGGTTGATTGATGATATGGTGACCCAGGTAGAGGGAGTCGCATTCTAACATCTGTCTTCAGGTTTACTTTTGTCTTCAGGTTGGAGGTCTCTAACAGAAAGGGAGACCACAAAAGGATGGTGCCACCAAAATCTTAGCCAGTATTTGATATAATTTAAAGATCAGCATTGTTCCGTGTCTAGAAACAGGATAATCTTATTTCTTCTTTCTGTTTAAACAGCTTTTCTTCAAGAGCTGGTAGATCGGGATAATTCCAAGTTTGAGGAATGGTGTATTGAAATGGCTGAGATGCGTAAGCAAAGTGTGGATAAAGGCAAAGCAAAGCATGAAGAGGTTAAGGAGCTGTACCAAAGGTTACCTGCTGGAGCTGGTCTGTAAGATATTCTGGGACAGCACTGTTGCCATTGAGTGCCTTGTTTTTGTTCACAAATGTATATGAACAAACTTTACTCTTATAACCCATTAATGCCAGCTTATACACTATAAAATTGCTGTGTAAACCAGCAATAACTTGATGTGTAGAATCAAGCATATAATGTATAACATACTTTTCATTATCATGTACTTTTTAAAAAATGAGAAACTCTTAATTTATAAAATTTAGGTCAGTACTCTGGATATGACTCTTAAAGATATTTCTATTTTGTGAGATATTAACTTGTTCTTAGAAAAGTGTGATTGGGTTACTATGGAAGCAGCTCACCCATTCTATTTCCTTGCATACTTTGTACCCTCACAATATTAACAGGCATTCTTTTATATGAATACTGTTTTTTAAATGATGCTATTAGATTAATTGGGAATTTAATATCAAATGTCACGCTAAGAATAGGAAAATGTTTTTGCTGACCTCTAATTTCTTAAGAATTGTCCCATATAATTTAGCTCATCCCTTTACTGTATGTGTTTATGCAGTTTACCTAGTGCTTCAAAAAGGAAACCTCAGCTTTTTAAGGCTGGCATGCTATTTGTAATAATATTTTGTCTTTGCCATTTCATAGACATGAATCCTCCATAACTAATTCCTACTTAAAGAAGAGAGGCAGTTCAGTCTTAATTTTAGAAAATAAATACTGAAGCATAATTGTATTTGTGGTTTTTGTCTTTTTGATAATATTTTACATTACTGCTGTAATTTTAAACAAAAGATGGATATAAATTGCTAAATCTGGAGGAATACCTCTTAAAAGTTTTTTCAAAATGACATCTTAATTTGATTCTGACCTTTCTTTGTAAACTGTTACTCTCACTTTGTCCCAAGGGTTGGGATTATCCTAAAGAATTAGACTGACCTTAATTTTACTGGACATGATTTGGAAATGAACATGATTCAAAGCTCTAAATTTATTCTGAAGAGTTGGGACCTAGAAATCTATTTTTTGAACTTTATTCACAGTTTTCATTATTCACTGAACAAGAAAAAGGGATTTACTGGGTTTGAAGTGAAATGTTTTATGGAACCACTCTTTAAAACGGCACAGCCCAAGGACACATTGTGTCCAGTTAACGCATACTTGTGGTTCTCTTGGTTTTCATTCAATCTAAAAGAACTTGTGCTTATGTTTTTAGAATATAGCTCTATTACCAATATTTTTACCAATTATGAGCTCTACAGTTTTTTTCTTAAGTTTTTACAGTAAATTTACATAGTAGAAGATCCTTGTTGTCCCAAAATGTAAAATTTCAAAGCTAGTGCCCATGTTTTTGTGCTGCCATTTGAAGTCTTCTGTTTTGCATTTTCTGAATCTTCTTTGTTTGTGAACATTATTTAAAGAGTCACTTATCCTAAAATATAAGTCTCACTGGGAACATTAAACTTTTTGGCTCTTTTAATTTAAATTGAAATAACTTATCTCTAAATAATCTTAAATTATCTATAGATAAAGTGTTTCAAATGTTTTTGGTGACTCAGTCTTCCTAGACTTCAACATTCCAAAAGAAAATTCTCTGTGTTCAAAATCTGGGGATTAAAAAAATCATGAATAACTTTGAATCAAAATGTACATTTCCCTTTAGTAAATATTTTAACAGTTGCTTTCCCTGTTTGTCAAGTGCTTGAGATTTTATATAGTTTATTATCTCCCACTTGATAATTAGAGTGCTCACCCCCATTTGGTAGTTGATTTATCCAGGCCTTTGAAAGATGACACTTAGGTGGTTTGCTGAATCACAAATAATGGAGAATGTTTTTGAGACCCTGCCAGGAGTCTCTCTCTGACACAGAAAACCTCTGTAGTGTAAACACTTTACACAAATAGAATCTGCCTTAACTTGTACTAGACCTTGAATCCAAGGGACACTATGGGCAGAGATTGATACAACTCTTTATAGTAAAGGGGATTGAAAATGGAAAGAAAGACCTCTGTGACCACAGTCGCTCTTTCTTCCATGGATCCTCCAGCACACCACAGTGGCTCCGCAAATCTGGAAACCTGGCTGAGTTAGTAAGTGTGCCATTACATCAGAGTTACAGGCCCAGTCTCTGCTTTCTTCCTTCCTCTTCTTACTATAAAACCATACATGATATTTCTAATCTTCATTTCATACATTGAATTAGTATTAAACTACTCAAAACCAAAACAATAAGCTTCACTTAGTGGGACTCTTCTAGGAGATTAGAAAATATTGCCTTGGACTAGCTGCCTTCAACGGTTGTTGTTGTATGGGACGGGGTTGTAGTCACCTGGGCTTTGAATCCACAGACCACCCCTTGGCAAGGAGTGCTTTGTGCACTTTTAATTTTCCTATATTTCTTCCCTTGTCAGGGTCAGGATTCTTATGGCTTATTTTTTCAGTTAGGAGTTGTAGGTATTGTCCTCTAGTCACTCTTCCCCAGCTGCTAGGGAAATAACAACCTGGTAAATTCTTGAATGTCGCTCTGTATCACAATCCCGTTTTCCCTCCTTTGATAGCCTTCAGATTACTAAAAATTTTAATCTTTGTAACTATATAGACTTTCATTTTGTTTTTTTAGAGAGGAGGGATTTATCTTTGCATTCTTAAGATACTCAGTGTACTCTGTCCCTGCTAGATTAAACTTGATAAGTGGCAAATAAAATTGAGAGGTATTTTAAATTGAATTAACCATATCATTATGTATTGTGAAATGCCACAGCCATGTTACCTATACTGAATCTTAAGGTCTCCTCTTTTATATATTGTGTGGATGTATAATTAATTTTCTATATCTCTTTTCTTCCAAAAAGCTCAAAAATGCTTCATATAGCTTATCTTTTACATTCAACAACATCCCTGTGAGGTAGGTAGAAGGCAGGTATTATTACCTTCATTTTACAGATAAAAGACCTGAAGCATAGAGTTTAAGTGACTTGCTCAAGTTCAGTTTCTTGGTGGCAGAACTTGGATTAGACCTTGGTCATAACTTGCAGTCACGAGCTCTTCTGTAGCTGCAGCAGAGCTGATCAGTCAGAAGGCTCTCAGTTGGTGATGTACCGTTTTAGCACAAATAAGGATCCACCAATTCTGAAATTTTTTTGGTAAACATTGGAATAAATGTTTTACTTAAACTAACGATAGAAGTTAGTTTCCTAGATTTGTAACTCAGAGAAGTATAAAATTGGTCAAAATGGGCTTTGAGTTGAATTATCTGTCCCTCAGATCTCATCAGAAGTAGTACATAATTACAAATACATCAATTCAACCTCTGTATGTTTTCTTCTATGTTTTATGCTGGGACTCACTGGAGCTCTTTGTAAGTAATCAAAGCTGGCCCTTTATCTTTAATTTTGGCTTTTAGGGAACTCAGGGACTCTGTTTTCCCAAACTAAATCTTATGCTGAGGTGTTTCGTTTCGTCTCAATTTTCGCAACTCCAAAAATGACAGTAATTTAGTTGTAGTGTATTTCATCCCAGAATTTGTTTAAAATAGCTTACTTTCTTGAAATATATAATAATGTAATGAATAGATCAATATATGGATTTGGGTGTGGACTTCAAATACCTTTTAATTGATGTCAATATCATCTTGGATGAAGAAAAGTCCAGTGGTGGAAATGGGCTTGTAAAAGTGCAATTAGAGCTTCTGATAGGTTAATTTCTAACTTAGAACTCAGGCTTCTCCTTTTAATTTTCAGATGTATATCACATATTGATGAAAAGTGTTGATGAAAATTATTTGTGGAACAAATCTAATAGGAGATGAGGTTGTGTGATTTGTGAGCCAGCGTGAAGCGTGGCTTGTGGTCAACCATCAGTGTCCTGATCAAAGCTCTGCTCTGCTATCAAGGAAGACACTTGTCTCTGTGGATAGCTCTCGGGTAGAATGTGGTTAATAATACCAGCCGATCTCATAGGGCACTGTGCAGACTGGTCCCTGTCGTTCCCAGCTCCTTGAACTCAGGAGAGAGGTAGTTAAATGGAGCTTTGTCTCATACTCATCAAACATCCTTCCTAAACAATGATTCTTCTGATTCTGCTAACTTTGGACAGAGTTTGCATTATCTTTTGAGATAAATGAATGTATCACTTAGTTCAAAAAGCTGTAAAAATACATAGGCTCTTTCCTTTGTTTTCTTCCTCAGAGCCCTATGAATTTGTCTCTCTCGAGTGGCTGCAAAAGTGGTTGGATGAATCGACACCTACCAAGCCTATTGATAATCACGCCTGCCTGTGTTCCCATGACAAGCTGCATCCTGATAAAATATCAATTATGAAGAGGATATCTGAATATGCGGCCGACATTTTCTACAGTAGATACGGAGGAGGACCAAGACTAACTGGTAATTTGAGGTGTCTTCTCTACAAAAAAAAAGAGAGAGAGAAATGCTTTAAGTTCTCATCATACAGTCCTTATGATTATCTGTCCAAACTATGTTCAACCAGATGTTGCTTACACTTAACAGAAAGGATTTGCTAAATAAAGAAGTTAAGCGGCATTATGTGTGTTGTATTTATACTATTAGAACAGAAACCGATACTATTCATTGAGGGGTTTTTGTTGTTCTTTTCCTTTAAGGCAGACAAAATAGGATACTTCTGAGGAAATCATCTGGTAGTTTTTCATTACTTTATGCAATTCTCTTCAAAGAATTTGAACCCTGAGCTGGTTGATTGCAAGCCTTATGCCTTCCTGCTATGGTGACTTTTAACAGTGTGAGATGTACAGATTGTTATTCAGCTTATGAATGGGAGCTCGTTGATTTTACCCTGAATACAACCAACCACATAGAGTCCACAGTCTTATTTGGTTCTGGTTGCCTCTCCCCATCACATTTTCTTGTTAACAAGCAGCTGGCAACACAGCTTCCCTTCTAATCTGTAGATGAGTCTAATAAATGAGATTGTGCAACCACCACCCCCACCACCGTTTGCCCTAAATTAAATGCTATTTTCTGATTGTGTACCACTTTCTGCATAAAAACTGGCATTTAACTACATATTCAGGCCTTCTCTTGTACACATCTGGAGTGTTGCTTTTTAAATTTCTGTTTTTGATTTAGAATCAGTAAACTGTGCAATGAGAAGATCTTTCAGAGTCATTTTCATGTGATCCCTAGAACTGTGTGTTTTAAACTGGGTCCTTGATTTTTCTTTGCCCTTTTGTGTTTTGTGCTTTGAAGTGTTCCAATAGTTAATACCCTTAAACAATTAACAGATGCATGACTGCCCCGACTTCCTTAGGGTCTCAGTTATTTGATTATGGTCTTGTAAATTTTGCATCTAAACCTTTTAAAATATTGTACTTCATGGTAAAGATAGTTTTAGCATATACACATTTCATCTCTTATTGTTTTTATGTAGATAACATTGTTAAGATATGTACTAATTTGCTATCTTGTCAAAATTTGTGATTTCTCTGTTTTGTGAACATTTTCCTAACAAATCTCTACGTAAGTAAGCTATTTCCTTTTTTATTCTCTCTTGCCTCTAGTGAAAGCCCTGTGTAAGGAATGTGTAGTAGAACGTTGTCGTGTATTGCGTCTGAAGAACCAACTAAATGAAGATTATAAAACTGTTAATAATCTGCTAAAAGCAACAGTAAAAGGGTATGTTCCATAGTGTATGTCATTTACAATAAACTAAAAAAGTTTTAAGAGGTAATAACCAAGTAGCTGATTATTTACAGATAACAGGGAGTTGGGATTTTTTGAAGAAAGGAGAGTGATGAAGTGGATAGCTGAGCCAGGTTAAATTTTGCAGATTTTCACTGTGGTAAAAAATAAAGCTGAGTCACATAGCCTTTGTGACTATTTTCCATCCGTTAGAAAGATAGAAGCAGAGATATGGATCTGAGGCCTGACCAAACCAAAGCAGGGTTGATAGAGACATTGTATACAGACATGGATGTTTTTTATATGTGCCTCTTATAGGCACAGCTGTATGTAGTTGTGAATGGTAATCAAGTGAAAGAAAGTGGCCAGTTGATTGGTGTGATTGACATGAATGTAAATGTGTGTTAGGAGAAGCAGGTAAGATTTAGGTTGGAAACAAAATATGAGATTCAATAGTGAGGAATAAAACTAGCCAAAATGAGGAAGTGAGTTAAAAATATTGTGTATACAGCAGATTTTGAGTGTAATTCATTTTAGCTATGACATTTGTAAGGAAAGAAGGGGAGAGGATGTTACTTGCATGGTTTCACTTTCTCTCTGTTCCTCAGCAATGATGGATTTTGGGTGGGAAAATCCTCCCTGCGCAGTTGGCGCCAGCTAGCTCTTGAACAGCTGGATGAGCAAGATGGTGACACAGACCAAAGCAATGGAAAAATGAATGGCAACAGCTTGAATAAAGGTAATATCTAAAATTGTAGGTGGTAGTGAACTATACCACAAAACTCTAAGCATTCATTTTTAGTAAAATTGGTTTAATTCTCATCCATGTAATTTTAAAGATAATTTTTCATAACCTAAAGTTCTCAAGAACGTCAAAACAAATAAAGGATTTTTAAGCCATTGATACTGAGCAAGGTTCAGCAACTCAGATGAAGAATTCTTTATAACCTGGCATGCGTTGGGTGCAAGGTCTGTCTAGTTAATCATATGCAAAATTAATTTTAATTTTGCTCCAGACTAAAATTTTTAAGGTAATTCTGCAAATTGCATAGTACGTATTGGTTATAGATTATATGTCACCATTACCAGCCGCTTTTGTAAAGTAGAGGAGCTTATACTCCTGTGTTTTTTATCTTAGGAGAGAAGGCAGCTTGTGTAAGTCAACTTTTAACTGTTTTTTTTAAGACATCAAGGGAACGTAGGACATAGAATCTATTTTTAGATTTAAAATGTAAACTAATGGTTTGATCAGCTTACTGTTCAGAGGTATAGATCCACAGGCAATTATTTAACTTATTTTTCTTATCTCCAAAATTAATAATCACATATACATTTATCATTTTAATATTCTTAATCATTTTACTAAAATACTTTATATCTTCTGCATTCAAGCACATTATATCATTTAATTTTACTTGGTATGAGTCCTCATATCACTACTTTACTTTCTGAGAAAATAAAAATACTAAAGCCACTATTAGTTTTAAGCTGTGAATTTTAACATTTTTCAATTTGAGGAGTTTAAACAAGTTTCTAGAAATTGCTAGATCAGAGAATGATACCCATATATAATTGTCATATATAGATACATAGTGGCATATTTCCTCCAAAAAGTATATTGGGCGTTTGTTTCTACATGCTTTTGTCAATATAAAGAGTACATCAGTCACATCAATTTTTATCAGTATGATATATTAAAAATAACTTAGGAGTGTTAAGGCTTGAATCTTTTAAAATTATCATTGAGATTGACTGTCATCGTATATTTGAGAAGTTGTTTGTATTAGTATATGTGAGACAGAGAGAGAGAGAGGAGACCAGAGAGTTATGTAGTAATGTCCTTCCTTTGCCCATTTCTCTACTTGAACTTTTTAATAAATATTTTTAGTAAATATTCTTTATATACATTAAGTGTATTAAATACATTGTGTACTTAACCTGAAAAACCCATGTAACTATTCTAATCTCCTGAAACTTAAGACTTTATTTAATCATGTTCCTGGTATACACAACTACAAATTAACAGTGATACAGTGTAGACAAGTAGGAAAAGCAGATATTGGAAGAGAAATGTTAATAGGAAAAGTTCTTATTATATGTGTTAGCTGTTAAAGGTTAAGTCCTTACTGCATCAGTCTTTAAAGCTTTCTATTCAACCCCCTAAAAGAGTAAGTAGGTGAGAATGACATGACATGTGGATGATTAACTTGCTTTATGACACAGTATTCTGAATATCTTGACTAGAATTAATGGAAGGATATGTAAATTATTTTTCAATTTGAAAAAGGCACATTTTCTTGCATAACCTAAGTCTTTAAAAAAAGTAAAACTGCCATTCAGATATTATTCTTTCCTTTTAAGGTAAAGAAATATAACACTTCTTAACAGAACTATGTAGGAAACATTGGGGTCTAATTTTAAAGTTTTCTTTGTTCAAAATTGTGCAGAGTAGTGTCTCTGCTACTTTGAACTTTACATGTAACAGCCAGAGCAGTTATTACCTGTATTTCTTTTGATTAGACGAATCAAAGGAAGAAAGAAAAGAAGAGGAGGAAGAATTAAATTTTAATGAAGACATTCTATGTCCACATGGTAAGCCAGAAACATAAACCTTCCGTTGTTAGTCAGACTTTAGCATATGGTAAATATTTTGTTAAATGTTTCACTTTCTCTTAAGGATTAGGCCTTAATATGGCAGCCATGATGGAGTAACTGGCTTTCTAACCTGTACTTGTTCCTAATGTTTTTGTTCTCATACCCTTTTTATCTGTTAATTTCTATTGCTTGATTTCATGCCAATGCCTCTCATACCTTTTCTTCTCTCCTTGCAAAAAAAAATTAAAAAAAAAAAAATATATATATAGAACTCAGGATTTCCCCATATTTAGAGGAGAAGGAACTTTTAGTCCCTTTTTACATCGAGGGCTTTCTTTGTTGAAGGGAAGAATTTCAGTTATTTCTTATGACTGTCTTTGTCCAGTTTGAACACTTTGAGAACAGTGTTCATATATTTCTTCTTATTAAAGTTATGTTTTGTTTATTTTTTTGACATTTATTGAATAGCAACTGTGCTATATACTCTTAATAGTAATTTCCTAATCCTTATTAATCTAGGTATTTGTTTATGTAGTTCTTATTTGGTTTTAGTACGCATTTCTAATAAGTAACTTTTTGCGAGGGATTCGTTATACATGAGATGATTTTCTATTCTGTTAGCACTAAGAGAGTCAAGCAGGTGTCTGCTTCTCAAAGCCTTCTTCTGTGTAAGTCCCCCCCACCCCCACCCCTTTAAAAAATTCTGTCCTGGGAAAAGTGGACCCAGAGAAGTTGGGATGTTAGTGATTAATACTATTAACCCACTTCTGTGAATTTCTTGTCGAGTGCTAATGTATTGCCAATACTCAGAATTCTTGTTGGTCCTAATAAATTTCTAATTTTAGTTTTCACTTTATTGGTTCATTATAAACCAGTATATGTTGACTCACACTTACCCTCATGCACACCAGCGCTTTTATATTAAGGGTCCTTGATGACATTGGTGATAATAGTCACTTGGGTGGTACTTGCATGCTGAACTTTCTGGACATTGTCTCACACACTTTACCTTACTAGCTGAGTGACATTTATTGGCCACGCAACTAGGAAGTGGGGGAAGGGTCTTCCTGGGATGTGGATTCAGGTCTCTGGATCCCAAGCCCATCCATCCTTCCCATCTCATCACCTGCTTCCCAGTTTGTGTCCCTGTACTAGAAGTGCACAGTAGTAGCACAAGTGTGAGAAAAGACGAGGCTTCCTGGTGATAGACAGATTGAATAAGTAGAGGGAGGCAAAGTGAATAGCCAAAAGTAGGTTAGTTTTTCTCTTAATGCTGTCATATCAGCTCTTCACAGCATGGATACGGACATAGGACAAGTGCCTCCATTTTAATATTTGAGGAATCTGGTGCAGTACCAAGTTTCATGCTTGGTGCTGCCCTGCTGGTTGAAACAGTGCCAGGACCCAGATTGTCATCTTATTCTTTAGCTCACTGACTTTTGCTCTGTCTTCCCACCTCTTGTCTCATCTTGTCATTTCAGTATAACAGTTTTGATTAGAGAGCATGACAGAGCTGAATGTGATTTCAGGACATGTGCTGCATTCCTTGGCAGAAATTTTACACAAGAGCTAGTTTTTAGATCTTTAGCTTGATCTGCAACTTGGTGACACTTTGGTGCTGTACTTTGTTATCTAGTATTTCAGCTGTTGTTTTCGTAGGCATCACTTATAGGTGTACCATGTCCATGAGGTTAGGTTTTTCAGATGCATGATATTGGACTCAGTAAATTTATCTCGAAACTTGTTCCTGAAATGTGTTGATCATGGTGGTGGTGGTGGTAATTAGTACTAAAGTACTAATAGTATGACGATAGTGGACATTTACTGAATGTTCACACACACGTATGTGCCCGTAGTTTTCTGGATGTGTAGGTATTAACTCATTTATACACAACCCTGAGAGGTCAGTATTACTGTCATATCCAGTGTGCCGAAGAGTAAGTAAACTGAAGCATAGAGAGGTGGGAGTCATTTGCTCAAGGTCACCACATTAATGGGTAGTTTTGCCTAGGTATATAATTCTTTGAAATTATTTTTCTTCAGAAATTTGAAGGACTTGCTCTATTTTTCATTGTACCATTTGTCCAAAACCATTATTCAGAAGTAATTTTTTTTCCCTTCCGTTTCTGGCAGCATGTATGATCTTGTCCCTGGTGTTCGGTAACATCTCACTCACACTGACCTGCCCAGGTGCACGCCCGACCTCATTCACTGTGCAGGGTGCTCTGTGTGGGCCGTGTGCATGTAGGAGGGCTGGTGACGAAGAGCTTTGCTGCCAGAATGCCCTGCCTGGTGGAGCTGTTCACTGGGGAATTCTCAATGTCACTTTCTGTTCTAGGGCTGCTGAGATTTCTCCATAGACATCGGCCATTCCCCTGCCTGGAAAATGTAGACATGGCTGTTACTTGGCTGTTCCAGGGTAGCAGAGAAAGGGCTTGGGAATCTGCATTCTGTGTAGAAATGTTTATCCCTACCTCAGCTCATTCCCTCATTCATCTCTGTGCTTTGTGTCCCCAGTGCAGTGGCCTTAGGTTTTATGTCATCAGAGAGTTTGTGGTCTTTTGTGGGTAGAAGGGGACAGTTATCTGAAGGGTATAGAGGGAGAGGAACTGAAATTTTATTTAACTACCTCTTAAATAGACTTTTAATCCATTCTCTTATTTTTTTAAACCCCACCTATACTACTGGGTGCCCCCATTGTCTGGGTCTGTGGGAGCAGTTCTACAATATAGTAAATTTGGTTCCTTCTTGACTTATTGCCAATTTAAAGTTTATTTTTCATGTGTCTTATCTATCTGCTTTTAGACTTCTGAAATTTTTGTTGTTGTTCCCGCTCTCTTCTTTTTAATCTAGCATTATGATTTTAAATCTGTTTTAAAAATCCTTTTTCTGTGGTTTAATGGTTTCAGCAACTGAAAGTAAATGCAGTTTTAAAACATTTTTACCTGGAAGTCCTTGTTTTGAATTTTCATGTTTTTATAACAAAATCTCCATGTATTTCTAAAGCCCTGTATATATTTAACATCACAGATTTTATGTGAATTAATCACTGGATTATATTTCATTAGATTTACTACTACCATAGAGTTCAGCATTTATTGCAGATATTATATATGCATCAGGCTTTCTTAGCCATTTTACTTTATATATACTTACAACTTACTGTAACTTGCCTTGTTAATAATACCTCTTTTGCTTAGCAGATTGCCTTTGTTTCGTTTTGTTATGTGTTCTTCTGACATTCTGTGGCCCAAATTATTACAGTTTGAACTAGATTTTTGGAGCGAGGGTGTTTATCCAAAATCTAAGCTCATTGTTAACTAGATTTCTATTTTTACCGAAAGAATCTTTGGGGATTAGGTTATAGAATTATGTTTGGTGAATTAAATCTCTCATGACTGGTTTGCTCTTGTATTGAGAGATGCTGCTCACAGGATGAGTTAAATTGTTGGCTTTCCCTTTTCAAATGTAAGAAACAGTGTTATTTATTGCAGGATACAAGTCTGATTCCGAAAAACTCATGTCACAAGTAAAAGTGAATTACTGTGAAGTCATAAACAATATTCAGACAAATTAAATCATGGTATTATTAAAATGATATGAAACTAAATTTAGAAACATGGCTAAGAAATTAGAATGGAGGACTTTATAATTATTACCAATTGGACTGCAGTAAAATGACTTATTGAAAATACTTTTCTGATTTCAGAAATAAATTTGGGTTGTTTTTTTATAAATATATGAGTAATACATGGGCAACATGAAAGCCAGTCAATAAGTAAAAGTACCCCCACATAAGAACAACAGGCAGTATGCATCCATAATATCTGTGGAATCCTATTGAAGTGAAGTGTGTGTGTGTATTATTGTTTCCTTCATTCCCTCTCCTTTCTGTACCCAGATTGGGTTATACCACTTATATGCAGAGGAAGAGTTTTGTTTTGTTTTGTTTTGTTTTTTAAGGGAAAAAAAGGGAAACCAGTTTAAATCTTAATTGCCTTGGAGTTCTTTCTAAAAAATCAGGTCATGGAAATCTACTTTAATCCTTTTTTATGGCTGCATTATATTTCACCATAAAGATGTACTATGTTAGGGTTTGATAATCTAATCTTTTTTAAATCCTGATTGTGTCTGGGGATAGGTGTGTTGGAGTAAGTTTTCATATCCTCCGAAGAAATTTAAGAGCCTCCTCTGAAAGAAAGTTAATTTTTACATTGTGGCCTATTTTTCTCTGGTCATAAGTTTATTAAAGCCAAGTAATCTTTTCTTGAGATTATTCAAAGCTCAATAAGAAATGAAGAGTAGAAGTTAAGAAGATGGATTTTAAGGGATTAGAAATTATGGGGTTTAGGTGAGTCAGACCTGGGTCATATCCCAGCATCATTATTCACCAGCTGTGGTGACCCTGGGCATATTAATTACTCTGCTCCTCAGTTTGTTAGGTAAAACACATAAAGCAAAGAATGATGATACTGTGTTTAGAAAGTCTCTGCCTTTATTACTCTTAATAAACCTTGGAGGTACCTGGCCATTGAGGGTAGAAACAAACGAAGGGCTTTGGAAACTGAAAGACGGTTTTCTGGATAGTGACCCATATAGGTATTATAAGTACAGTTCACTGATTTGTCAATCGGGAACAGCTAAAACAATAAAAACTAGAACCACAAATGGAGTGAGAGTTAAAGTGAAGAGAAAGGCCCTGGAAAGCTAGATGTAGGTATGTAAACAGTAAACAGTTGGGGCTGCTGAGGTTTCGGGTTGCTGCCATCTGGGTTCCCTTGGCCTTCTAAGAAGAGAAAGAGTGGTGATGACTAATATTCCTCTCTTTGGGGACTTTTAAAGATCTACAAGGGTTGGGGGATGGCAGTAGCAAACCAGTTGGATCCTGTTCTGGAGATGGTTTTCCAATAGTAGAGTAAATTGCTGTATTGTTTATCTTTGAATTGGTAAGAGAACGAACCTGAGAGGGTTGGACACCACACCACCTTGAAAATACCATTTTAATTCAGGATGATTTCAGTAAAGTAACAGTCAAATAGGAGAAAATAAAGACTGCAGGAAATTGTGACGTTTGAGTGTGGGCGGAATGAAATGCTGTTTAACAGCCCCTGTCCAGGCACAGAGACACTAGGATCCCTGGAGGCCTGTTTTTACTGACAGGAAGAAAGATAGGAAACGCACAACTTCTGTCTCCTGATTTTTCAACTACAGACCTAGATATAAAGACATAAAGAAGTGGCTTTTTTAGAATTAGATGCAATAAAAAAATTAGATTTTTGAAACTAAGGAAAGAGAGAGTTACAACACTTTAGAAACAAAGGAGCTAGTATACCTACAAATTTTTCTTAAGTATAGGAAATAGATTTTTGGAGGCTATATGCTGACTTTTTTAAGTCTTTTTTTTTTCTTCAAATGTAATTTTTTTTTAACCTCAGGGGAGTTATGCATATCTGAAAACGAAAGAAGGCTTGTTTCTAAAGAGGCTTGGAGCAAACTGCAACAGTACTTTCCAAAGGCTCCTGAGTTTCCAAGTTACAAAGAATGCTGTTCACAGTGCAAGGTACCGAACGCTATGCTGGAAAGTTCTGGAACTCGCATGCCACCTCCCTGCACTGACTTCCTTGCATTGTTCTTCTAATGAGAGTGTGGGGAGGAAGCAAGTCCTATGCTATCAGCAGGAGATAGTTGATTATTTCATTTTCTTTCAGATTTTAGAAAGAGAAGGGGAAGAAAATGAAGCCTTACATAAAATGATTGCAAATGAGCAGAAGACTTCTCTCCCAAATTTGTTCCAGGACAAAAACAGACCCTGTCTCAGTAATTGGCCAGAGGTATCATGATTCCCAGCAAGGACAGAATTCATCTTAACCTTTTTCAGGCTTTTGTCAATCCCTCCCTCCCCACCCACACATACATTCCTGATGAACTGTTTGAGAACAACCCCGAGCTTCTCTAATTCTCATTTGTTTAGTTTTGTCTAATCAGGAGGATTTACTGTAGCTTGTTATTTCTCGGTAGAGAGCTGTTTTTTCATTTTATTTATAAAGTTTAAAAATGACCATACTGCATAGAAAAACATGTTCCCTAAAGATTTAGGTTCAGAATGTAGTGAATTAATGGATATCTTTACATGATTTTTCTGTTCTAGGATACAGATGTCCTCTACATTGTGTCACAGTTCTTTGTAGAAGAATGGAGGAAATTTGTTAGGTAGAATCCAAAATTTTTCTTTTTCTATTTTTTAGGGGGTTGATTTTAGTGTTTTTAAGAATTCATGGGTTCTGATCATGATACCCATTTGGTTACTTTTACTAGTATATACTGAAAGCTTTTTTGTTTTTTTTTTAAGTTAAATGAATAACCCTAAGAAACATTTAATTACTAATATCCTTTTAAATATATCTCTAATTTTAAAATAATTATCTTAAAAAGTTTCTCTGTAGTCATGCAGTAAAGTATATTATTCCTTCCTGTCTCATTTGAGTAGGAAACCTACAAGATGTAGTCCCGTGTCATCGGTTGGAAACAGTGCTCTTCTGTGTCCCCATGGGGGACTTATGTTTACATTTGCTTCCATGACCAAAGAAGATTCTAAACTGTGAGTTCCTTCTCTTCATGCAATTTTTTTGTTTCTAATGATTAGGAAATTTCTCATTTGACACAATTACTTTAAGAATCTAGTTCTTTGCTAAATTGTGGGGTTTTTAATTTTTATACGCTCTACTAGAGTGAGCACTTTTTTTTTTTTTTTTTTTTAAATAGACTGCTTCTCCATAAAAGGCAAGAGGCTGCCCATGGGCACCTTGCTCTTTGTTTCTTCCTTCTTTTTCCCGGAGCCTGGCTTTCTCCTTCCAAGCTGTTGGTAACTGGTACAGAGTCTCCAGGTAGACTTCTTTTCCAGAATCACATAATCACCAGGGTTTCGGTTGTCATTTATCTGTAGCCACTAGGCTTCATAAAATGGAGGAGGGGGAAGGCAGCAATGCACTGAGTGATCATCTAGAAATATAGGGTCTTCCAATCAAATTTTAATCCACTCCTCAAGTGCTTCCAGAAGGGCTCATCTGTGAAACATAGCCCTGATGTCACCATTTTGTCTTTTGAAATAATTTTTAAATATAACGATATAAGAGAAGGTTGGATGCTTCTGACCTTGCCTGTAAACCATGAAAAGAACATTGAAGCACATAAATAAAAATTCCTTTGGGACAAAGCTAAAGTTAAGGACTTTATTATTTATGTATCAATGCTTTAATATTAGTTAAGGAAGCTTAGAATTAATATATATTTTCTTCTGTGTTCTCCCCCCAGCTCTTTTTTCCTTTTTCTTTTGTTGTTGTTGTTTAAATGCCAGACAGCCAGAACAATAGCTATAATAAAACAAATAAATGTATGATACCAGCCAGTTTAAAAATTAAACAATTAAAATATAACCGAAGGCCCCTCGCTACTTATTCTTTCTTCCAGTCCTCCTTTTCTCTCTTACTTCCTTCCTCTCTCAATAACTACTGTTCTGAATTTGAGGGTTATCAATCAGAAAGGATTTCTCTTAAAAAACAAAAACACACATAGTAATGTTTGCATATTAAAAAACTTTTGTATAAATAGCATTGTACTATATTCTGCTACCAACTTTTTCCCCTCAATTTAGGTTTTTGAGATTTAACCATGTCGATTCATGTAACTTTAGTTTTAATGCTGTCGTAGCATTCTTTTGTATGGAAGAAACTGTTCCTTGATGATATTTTTTCCCTCTAATTCCTTTGTGTTAAATATTGATTTTGATGATTTTGGTTTAGGAGGCTAATGGATTATGTTAGTTCTCTTAATTTCCATGTGTCTTAAGGCATGTTGTGTTTTTTTGCACAGTATAGCTCTGATATGGCCCAGTGAGTGGCAAACGATACAAAAGCTCTTTGTTGTGGATCATGTGATTAAAATCACAAGAACTGAAGTGGAAGATGTACATCCTTCAGAAACACAGTATATTTCTGAGCCTAGTAAGTTTTCATACTGCTCTTGGTTTCTCTAGTAAAAAGTTGACATTTAAGGAGTAAGGGAAGAGTATGTCAGTATGGTATTCTCTAATTAAAATTAAAGATCACGTGGCATTCCAAACTAACACTCTCCAGGTGAGAACTATCATATAATCATCTAGTTTTTGTATGTTTATTTGTTGATAGTAAGTGGGTTTCCTTATTTACATTTAATAGAATACAATAATTAATAGAAAATATGGGTAGTAGTTTAATGAATACTCAGTGGCAGCTTTAATACATATTTTTAGAGGTTCTTCAACGCCACTTCTGTTTTGTTTTAGAACTCTGTCCAGAATGCCGGGAGGGCTTATTGTGTCAACAGCAAAGGGACCTGCGTGAATACACTCAAGCCACCATCTATGTCCATAAAGTTGTGGATAATAAGAAGGTACCAGTCCCTCTTGTGGCCATGACTAGTAACGATCAAGCTAATTTTTTTGTTTGTTTGGCTTGCTTTCTCACTGCCTAGGGTCACACATTTGTTTTCTTGGAGCTGTTTGGCATAAGAATATAAATTAGACAAGAATTGAAAATGAATAATTGTATGATTATATGTGGAATTAATCAGTTATTGTATACACAAATACTTTCTGAATGTCACCTGTGTGCCAGGGATGTTTTCCTGCTGGGGATACAGTAGTGAAGAAGATAGACAAGGTACTGGCCCTCAAGAATTTTTGTATCTAGTGAGGTAAACCAAGAATAAATACATAAGTTTATAAACATATAATCCATAAATTAACTTGATTTCGTATAGGGAGGAATGTTTAGAAGGAAATTTAACAGGGCAAAGTGAGAGACTGATAGAGGTGGAAGTGACAGTCAGGGAGTATTAGACAGGAAAGACAACTTAGAAGAAGCATAGTTTTACCTGAGCATTAGCTATCAGGGATCCAGCCTAGGGAGAATTTTCCAATAGAGGGAGGAAGAAGAGCTAAAGGGATAGCCTAATGTGCTCAAGCAATAGAGTGAAAAATCATTGTATCTAGAGCAGTACTGTCCAATAGAACTTTCTGCATTGATGGAAATGACTGTGTCTATACTGTGTACAGTACCACTAGACACATGTGACTGTGGAGCACTTGAATTGTGGCTAGGGTGACTGGATTTTTAAATTTAAACATTTAAATGTAAATAGCTACATGTGGCCACTGGATACTATAGTGGACTAGAATGAAGTTTCTTCAGGTAGAGATAGGGATGGAATGAGGGACCAAATTCTGTTAGATTTTTAGACATTATACCAAGAGTTGGGATTTTATTCTAAGTGTGGATATAAGCCATTGGAGGGTTTCTAGCAAGGTCGTGGTATTATCTGATTTATGTTTATAAAGGTCACCCTGGCCATTGTGTTGGAATTGGTGAGGGCATAACAGGAATAAGAAAGGTCAGTTTAGAGCCACTTGCATTTATCTATAAGGGTAGGTGAAGTAGACAGGCTTGGGTATATTTTGGGAGATGGGGCGTTAAAACTTACTATGGATTAGATTTGGAACATTTTTATTATTTTATTAATAGGGATGGCTCTTAGGTAGATTCTGACCCAGATCTATGGACATCTCATTAATTTGATTCCAAGGTTTTTGGAATTAAAGACAAAATAGAATGCATTTTATTGAATAGTTACCACACACATCATTATAGAAGGGCAGCTTACAAATTAGACTTTAAAGGTCTAGGGTTCTGCTTTCCAAATTGAACTAAGGTCTTTACTTCCTAATGGGAAAAGGAAGCTAATGGATGTAAATGTCTCAATTTATCCCTTTGAAATGCTCTTAAATTTTTTGTACCTATTAGTACATATATACATTGGCACCTAGTATAATACAGTATCCAGTTTATCAAAAATTTTAGTATTTGAGCTTAATAACAGTATTTCATAGTGTATAAGAGCACTTCGTTTTCGTTCTTCATCCTCTCAGTCTTAAGGAGCATTGTGACTCCTGCTGTCTGAACGATTTGAGGACTTGGAAAAGGCCTGACAATCAGTAAACTAAGGAAAATGTAGAGCATCTTTGAACTTTTGCAAAATAACATTGTAAAAGCCTGATAATAATAACTGTTCTGTAGAGATCACTTACATTTATGGTGACTGCATTAAATACAAGAATAAATCACAGGATAAAAACTAATGTGTTAAAAGAGCACAGAAGACACAGAGCCACTGAGTTTTGATCCTCTTTTTGGTTTGTTATCCCACCATCGATAAAAGTGGCTGGCCAGTCAAAGCCCCCACTCCCTCCGTA
The DNA here is from genome assembly GCA_028627145.1 of Eidolon dupreanum. NCBI lineage: Eukaryota > Metazoa > Chordata > Mammalia > Chiroptera > Pteropodidae > Eidolon > Eidolon dupreanum. Next base: position 9,739,654 of record CM053502.1, on the reverse strand, counting down.
GCTTGTCTTCCTAGGTTCTGACCTACTTCTCTTTCTCTCTCTCTTCTCCTGGTGCATTCAGGTGATGAAGGATTCGGCTCCTGAGCTGAATGTGAGTAGTTCTGAAACAGAGGAAGATAAGGAAGAAGCTAAACCAGATGGAGAAAAAGATCCAGATTTTAATCAAGTATGTGTTGAAGCTGCTTCTCATTGTCACACATTCTGCTGTTCTGGAAGAGCAGCCACTTTGTTCCCCTGACATCTCCATGCCCTACGTGGAATGTTGGTTCTCAGCTCCCTTCCTCATTTTCTCTCTTTCCTTAGTTTTGGTGGCACGTTCTAGCTGTCCTGATTTCTCATGAAAAGCCATACACTACATTATTCCACAATTAATGTTTCTTGCTATTAAGGAAAAAAGACTAAAATATAATGTAACAAATTTTTAGCTGGGAAAGAAGACTAAAACAAGACCCATATCTTGGTTTGTTGCTAATCATGGAATCTTTAAGTATGAAAAAATTATTAACTCAGATTTCCTCATTATAAACAAAAATAAACAGCAGCTTTAATAATGAAGTTTAATAGGTGAGATTTTGGGCCTCTAAATAAGGTGTTAGATGACCAGATCAGCATTAATCTTTTGTTGTGCTGAACTTAGAATTCTATAAAAATTGCCTGTTTTCTCTGTATTCTGTTATTTTCTATCCCGTCCCTCTTTACTTGGTTGCTTGGTTATATTCTATATGTTCATAGTGATATTGGAGAAAATTGTCTTAACAGGAAATAATGTGGGAATGGTTGGTGTATGATGTAGATAAGTTTCAGTTTCTCAAAAAATCAGACCCCTGTGTTCCAGGATAATCTATGAATACATTAAGTTCATGGAATTTCTATTCTAACTAGAGTTTAGTTTTAACAGCTGAGGTATTTATTTTCTTTCCTTACTGCTAAAATATAGTATAGTCAAATTATGGTTATCATTCTCCCCAAAGGGATAGAAGTGTTATAATGGCCATCTGCTATATCTGTTACAGAGCAGAGATATCTGGGCTTGTTGGCCTGTCTATATACACTGATAGTGCTACTTCATTTTCAACATTGATTACAAAAGTCTGAAAAGCCCTCTTGACTTGAATCTTGGTCTCTGTGAGGTAAATGTTACTTGTGGTTTCACAACTGGCATAGAGATACGTCAGCATTAGTTTCTAGGGCTTGTTGATCTTATAAAATGTTAACTTTAAAACACATCTAAAAGCACAAAATTGTGCTGCACTTCCATGCACCGCCCTGCTGATGGCGATCCGCCATTCTTGTTAAAGCTTGTATTTCAGTTGTCAGCATAGAGTCTCGTTTGCTTCAGTACCAGTCAACTCTGTACATTTTATAGGAATGCAGGCTTTCAGTTTTGAGGGCGTATTTTCCTGTAATAAATAATACCCTTATTAGAATCTATGTACATGTATGCCTTCTGTTCCTTGGGATGGGTTTTGCGATTACTAAGTCAAGTAACGTTTCTTGATAAGAGTTAACAAACATCTTCCTGCCTACTAACCTGTTTGTTGTCAACTTTTTCATGTCCCATCTCCTCATACCTTCATCTTCCGAGTCACAGATCTACCAGCTAGTCTGTTTTTTTCAGTTGTTGTATTAAAAGTGTGTGTGTGTGCGTGTGCGTGTGCGTGTGTGTGTGCTTACTTGTATATACATATACCCATCCTGATTTAGGACTTCATTTTCTTTCCTGAGTTTGGCTGGCAGTACCATACTATTTTACTTATTATCCCTTGGGATTATGGTTTAATAATTAGGTGGAAACTCATCTTTTTCAAATTTTTTAATTACCTCTTGTCACCAACTCATTTCCCATTCTTTTGGTAAACTTGTTAATTAGTTTGTAAAGCTTGATATGTATGTTCTTTTTTGTCTTTAGTTTCTGTTATTTCAAGCTTTGCTTTTCAGCCTAAGGTATTTAGAAAACTCTACATTTCAAATAATATAAACTTTTGGGAAACTAACTTTTTTGAATATGTCGTTTTATTCATTATGGTCATAACCACAGCAATTTTTAAAAAGTAAATGTTGAGTTCTTCTCAGTTGTGGATGACAACAGATTTCACATTGACAAATATGATAGAGAATGTTGGGAAACATTGCTTTGTATGCTGTAATTACTTTTTATACTTTATAATTTTCTTCTGTCTTCTCCTTGTTTGGATGTTGTAATACTCTAGCATGTTTTAAATAGTTCTTGTCCCACAAGTGAATCTCAAGTGTAACCTTCCTTCTTTAGAAAAGAGCATACAGTCCCATAATGTCAGCTTCCTCAAACCTTTTCTTCTTTGTAATACGGTCAAACCCTTGAACATTCCTGGGGTTAGGGAGGCTGATCCCCTGCACAGCTGAAAATCCACGAATGATTTTGACTCCTCAAAAACTTTACCAGTAGCCTACTGTTGACTGGAAGCCTTACCAATAACATAAACAGTTGATTAACACTTATTTTATATGTTATATGTATTACATATTGTATTCTGAACAATAAAGGTAGAGAAAATGAAAATTATTGAGAATCACAAGGAAAATAGACGTACTATATTTATTGGAAAAAGAAAACATTTAAAGTGGACCTGCATAGTTCAAACCTGTGTTATTCAAGGGTCAGCTGTACATTACAGTATCTCAGTGCATAGATAGCTTCCGTAAGTGCTGTTTTAAATCCCTGTAATAGAAATGATGCATTTCTACTTGTCCTTAATGGAGATGAACAAATCCCCTTTCCTCTTTTCTCTAAGCGAGATCAACCCACTTCCTTTGACTTTGACTGTATCTATGATTTAGGTTAATAATGTACCCAGTGTTGGGTATCACTTAGGTAATTGAAAGCCTTCTAAATCCAGTGGGCTGGTTTTTGTCAAATAAGTTGGATTTTAATTCTATGGATTTTTTTTTTGAAAAAATAATTCTGGGAAAAGCTTTTAGAACCCATTTAGAATCTGAGTCATTAAAAAATGTGTCTTGCTTAATGCTCAGGGTTTTGTTATAGGGTTGTGCTTTGTATTTCTAAAGTAAAATTTTTTTATTATAAGTATTTTCCCTTATATTCCTAATTATGGAATTTAGATTTAGTTTCACCTTTTCATTCAGCAGTGGAGATTAGGAAAAAATATTTCATCAACTTTGATTTTTTTATTTTTGAACTCCTGTGTTCTCCCGACTTTTTCTTACAATTGTTAGAATTACCTATGTGTTTTTAGACTCGGCGCTAGAGATGAACCTTGTGCAGTGCATAGCCAGTGGATGTCACCCTGAACAAGTGCTCTTCTGTGTCTGTGTTCTGATTCTCTTCTGCTCTGTAATTCTCTGGAGCCCTAATGGTAATGAATATGTGGCATCTGTGCCCATAATGACTCCTAAACCACTCTGCTTACGCACAGCAGTCAGTCAGTGACAACTACGGGAACCAGAGCCAGGGCCTCAGAGTTTGCTAGTTACCTCATTCAGATTTAGTTAAACCGGGGAAAGAATTCTTTTAAAAATCTTGTTTCTTTCATTCTCTGGCCTAGTTAGCAGAAGAATCTTCATTCTTTGTTAACCTCTTGATGAGGCATTTTAGGAGTATTATAGAAAGACATTTGGTCTTTATCTGTTTTGTTTTTCTTAAGACTACTATAATATGTATCATGTACCCATATGTATGCCTGTACTTTCTTACTGAACTATCTTTAAGTAAATCGTGTTCATCATGACATTTTACCACTAAATACTTAAACTAGCATGTAAGTACAGTGTCCTGTTACCCGTACTCAGGTTTCTCCAGCTATCCCAAATATGTCTTAAACAGTTTCCCCCTCTCCAAACCAGCGTACAGTTAAGGTATGCATTGTTTTGTTTCACTTTAGATGGTTATGTAGAACAATTATCCTCTTTGACATTAATTAGAGACTAGTTCGATTTTTCATAGATTGTCCCACATTCTGGATTCAGCTGATTGCCTCCTTCTGTTAATGATTTTAACTTATTTCTCTATGCTTTGTATTTTCTGGAAGTTGGAAGTTGAGTCGAAATGTTTCATTATATTTAGGTTGAACAGTTTTTTGCAAAAATGTTTTATAGGCCAAGTTATATATATTATGATCATGTCGAATCAAATGTCTCCTGTTTTTAATAAACTAAATTTGATGTCTTGATTAAGGTACTATCTATTTTAAAGTTCTCAGCCGTTTATACTTCTGTGTCATCCTCCAGAAGGCAAGAAAATGTTTAATACCAATTAGGATTATGAATTAAATTTAGTAATCTTAAAGTTTTCTGATGTACCACCTATGTGTTCTAATTTAAGGTCAGACTTACCATTTCACTTTTAAATATCGTTTTTATAGTAATTTTTTTTTCAAATCCCAGAGCTTACATGGAGTTAGAGGCATCTCTCATTCACTCTTCTCTTTTTCTTAATTTTATGTGAGCTTGCTAAGAACCTCTGATGAGTTTTCTACTCATTCTTGATATTGAATTACAAATAGTTAAGGGATTAATAAGATGGCTTTGTTTTCCTGGTGGACTTTATCAGCATGGGTCATACTGCAGATAATTATAGTGCTTTCTTTGTTTCGCATCTTTGTTATAGAGCAACGGAGGAACAAAGAGGCAAAAGATATCCCATCAAAATTATATCGCCTATCAAAAGCAAGTTATTCGGCGAAGTATGCGACATAGAAAAGTTCGTGGTGAGAAAGCTCTTCTTGTTTCTGCTAATCAAACATTAAAAGAATTGAAAATTCAGGTGAGGACAACATAACATCTGTTTAAGTGTGTTGTGGCCTTAGAGGACCTTCATGAAGTCCTGCTTTCCACTTGTGTTTATATATGTAACTTTTTTTCAGAACTGACCTCTGTCTGCTCATAGAGGTCATTAAAAGGGGGCTTTGCTGATTTTAAAATTATGCTTACAAGTCCCCCAAGTTAAAATAACTCTTTCTTTAAAATGACTTAAAGTTTTCACAGTAGCCAAGAATCTTTCTACAAAGATCAGATGTTTTTTGGATTCTGTAAACTCAAGCCAGTTCTGAGCAGCTTTCCAGTAGGAACATTGAGCACCAATTTGTTAACATATCAGGGTTGTTCCTGGATGGATAATTGTTCTCTCACTTTATCGTGCTGCATGTTTTTCTTTGACCACCTAATAAATACGTGAGTCGATTACCAGGATCTACTGTGAAATTTAAAGGGGAGAAAAAGGCAACTCCTTTAATTGTTTATTCACATGAATGAGTCAGAAATTCTTTTTATCACAGTATTTTTGGTCAGATAAGTCTATTTGGTAGAATTTTAAAGTTCCTTTCACCTCTCTTTATAGACTGGTGTTTTCCAATTGTTTTTTAAAGGTTCAATTTAGATCATTCCCTCTCTATCCCTCCAAAAGCATGCATTGCTTTGCAAATCAAATCTGAATGCGGTGTAGGCATTGTGAAAATGCTTCATGATAGTGTTATTTCTTGGTATCAGTACTGAAGTACTCTAAATGAGCATGTCAATGGTATATCTCAAAACCCAGGCAAAGGGGGCTGATAAATTCAAGATGTCCATGAAAAAAATCTGGCCTCTGATCTGTTTCAGTCGCTGATATATATCCAAAAAGTTGACCAAATTTCCCTCTTTGCTACTTTCATGTGGCATAGTTTACTGGTTATGCATTTTTTTCTTGTTGCTGATATTTATCATTGTAATTGAGGCAAAAGTACAGGCTTCCTTTGAGGGTGTTATGTGTTCCAGATTGTCCTGGGAACAGTATTTCCCTCGTTTGAACCCACAGCTCTGAAAATAAACGTGTCGGCATAATATCTTTCCTCTGTTATTGTACCTTTTACATCTGAGAAAGCTTGTTTCTCTCACCAGCTTTTGCCTGTCAGTGGTAAACCTTGGGCATTCAAAACCTTTAAATTACAAAAAGAGCCCCTGTGGATAAAGACATTTGAAAAGTCTGTACTGCTTTTATTGTGGATTGCCATTTTTGAAGAATAAATCAAAAAGTCAGCAGAAATAACCTTTGTCCGGGAGTGTGTTACCTGCACAAATGAGTTGTTAGAAGGCAGCAGCTGTTGAATGAAACCCCCCAGATGTGCTTTTCTCAGATGGTGCCTTTGCAGTGCCCTTCCTCTCATCTCCCAGCCCTGCTCCAAGGACCGCTGTGATCCAACCAGAGTCAAAAGAGGGGCAATAAAATGTGATTTCCTCTCACCGCTCAGTGGTGGTAGCTTTGAAAGCTTCAGCTACATGTGACCTTTTTGCCTGGCGGCCTGGACAGCATTGCAGTCGGTGGTGGGCGTGCGTGTGATCCTCAGTTAGTGGTGGTGGGTGGTTTTTTAAAAGCATGTAGTACGTTTTTTATTTTTGATGGAGCCTTTCCTCTAGGGGATACTACAATTCCAAATAAATAGGGTAACAAGCTTTGTAGAACTGTCAGTGTTTTATTCTAGACATGCCCATTTACAGTTGCTTAAAACTTGGAGAAACTTGCTTTGCCTAATTATTAATTCATCCACCTATGATGTCATAAAGTAAATGATGTACAATTTATTCATCTTCCTTTTTCAGAGGATACTCAGTGTTTAATTGTGTTTCATTTTTCCAAAGATAGGTTTCGAGTGGGTGGTATTGCCTGCCTAAGAAAGGAAATTTTGGCACAGAGGTTAAATGGCTGGCAGCTAAAGCCATTTGTTCCCGCACTTTCTCCCTCCGCACCCGCGCCCCCCACCCCCACACACACAGGCCACTCACCTTTAGGAATAAGAGTTTTCATTGTTTGTGTTTTGCTCCACAGATCAGGGATGCTACATCTACTTGATAAACAGACCTACATAATATTAACTATACTCAAGCATTCTTCTAGGGCTTACTGTTTATGATTATTGTCCCAAAGGCCTCCCTGCCTTAGATTGGCCTGTTCTCTCATTCTGGAATGTTGTTTTCTCCTCACTAGTAAACAGTTGTTTATTTTTCATCGTTCCTCGTCTATAAAACCTGTCTTGGCCTCTTGTTATAAAGCAGACTGTTCCTTCTTGTGTCCTTTCCTAGATCCTACACAAACCTTCTGCCACCATCTTCACATTGTTTTGCCCTCACTCCTGTGAACCCCTGCAGGGGGGGAGCTTTCACTTTTCTATTTCTTGCACCTAACACAGTATTCGACACATGGTTATCTTAGTTATCGAATGAATTTAAATGTCCTTGTCTTTGTGCTCAAAATTAAGTATGAGCATCAGCCCTCACTGATGGTACTCATGTCTAGAGGTATTTGCTGTTTGTCCAATCTCATGGGGTGGTGCAAAGACACTTAACAGTTAGGTATGTGAACAAACATTCCCACAGACGAGCAGCTGTGACATCACCCATGTTTAGTTGGCATCAGACACTGCCACTGTAACTGCTTTCTCCTTCACAGTTCCCATTGAATAACCTGGGGCTGGTCACCTCTGCTGGGGGCCTGTGTGCTGGGCTGCTTTTGGTAGAGCTATCCTGTCAATACTTCTTACTCACCAAATGTAGTTATTGCTTCGTAGACAGGTCATCGATGATGTCAGTGCACTGTAGCCACAGATCCCTATTACATCAGTCACTGCTTGCTTCTCAGAGGTTGATGTCCTTTCGAGAAGTCCAGTTAAGATTCTTATTTATCCACTTGCCATTATTTAAACCACTTTTCTCATCCTAGTCTTCCCAACTTGGAAAGCTCTTGGGTCTTGTTATACACACAAATGATAGTTTTCCTATAATAGGGACATAGATATAATAAAAGTCACATGTAATAGAGTACATTCAATGAGTATGTTACTCAGTTATGAAGCATAATAAAATGAATGCTCTTGAACTTATCCTCCAAGTTAAGAATTAGAACATATCACTGAAGATGCTTATGTGTGCCTCTCTAAGCCCAATTCCTCCTTGCCCCCACTGGTAATTACTACTGGGAAATAATAAAAAGTTTTAAGTATTATGCCTAATAGTCTTTCTGACTAGATTTAATTTTTAACACTTGCATAGAACTGGGGTGGGGTACATGGTCCCTACCCTTAACAAATTCATATTTTGGTTCTCGGGGTCTAAAAATATATGAGTTCCAAGGGCTGAATTATATAGTGTAGGCTACTTGCTAAAATAATCAAAGTAAGAAAGAGTCCACATTGCCTGCTGGTTAATTCAGAGGTGGTCTTATGAAAGAATTTGGACTTGATTTGATTATTAAAAGGCTGCAGATCTTGGGCATGATGGGAGTGACAGTGATGGCCAAGCCTTATAATCAGAGGAGCTGTCAGCCCAGCCCTACCTTCTGCTCCTTTGATTTTGGTACACCCCACCCTTGGAGAGGTGATAAGGTGCAGAACAAAGGGATCTGTGGGTATAATTGATAATTGTTTCTTAATTCTCTACCAGCCTCCCTAGGGGTGTTCCCAGATGTATTGGGATTATAGCCTCAGTAGGAATTAGCAAGTGGGCTGACTGCAAACTGTGGTATCTTTTGTACTCTGAAGCATTTCGTTTTTTAAAGAATTATGCATTATTCTAATAGGTTATAAGTCTCAGTATTTTGCTTCATGCAGATTTTTTTTTTTTTTTGGCACAGATCATGCATGCCTTTTCAGTTGCTCCTTTTGACCAGAATCTGTCAATTGATGGGAAGATTTTAAGTGATGACTGTGCCACCCTCGGCACCCTCGGTGTCATTCCTGAATCTGTCATTTTGTTAAAGGTAGGTAACATTTCTTTAGCTGAGGAATTATAGAAGGTTTTAATGATACACACCCGTGTGTAAATTATGTGCAGTAGAGGTCATGGTTGCCTCAGGTCCTCAGCAGGGTGTGGTAATAAGCAACTGCTGTGAATTTTTGGTGGCTTCTGGATTCTCCACCTCTTAGCTTAGGCACGGAGACTTAGAGGAGGTCACGACGTTATCAGGTCTTGTGGGGTTTTTATTATTTTTGTTAAAAATAATAGATCTAGATTTAGCCTCTTCCCTAATTTCTAGATCAGCAGAATTACTTAACCATACCTTCTATTAAAGCATCCCTTCATTTCCTCTTGGCTCGGAAGTATGTACCAGCCAGTAAAGCTAGGAAACAGACATGAGACTTGGCCACAGCAGTCAAAATACTTTTGGTTGGCTTCATGGGATTCTTGTCCAGGGCAGGGAAATTGGCTTTGAGTAGAATGGACTTAGGAGAGGTGGAAGATGTTTTAGAAGAGGCTTCTGAGAAATTGTCAAAGAAAATGAATCATTGAACCAGCCTCATTAGTCCAATTCTACCCTCCCTAAGGGCCTGATTTAGTCACTTCTCTTTGCCTCTTGTTTCTTTGTGGCCAGAAGTATCCCTGCTGTGCCAAACACCATTGCATCGTGTGCGTAGAATATTTGTCAGGTTTCGATCTGTGAAATAAATGCTTTTCATACCCTAGAGCCTCAATTCTAATGAGATAAAGTTAGGCCCTAGAAATGATGAAGCAAACTCATATCTACCCCATACACATACACACACCCTTCACCCTATCACCTACCCCTTCCCTCTGTTTACTTTTTGCTTTTCTTAGAACTGTAGGTTCTATGGAATTGTTTTGAAAACCTATTGAGTTACTGAGTCCCAGGGGCCCTTCAGAAATCCTAGAAATGGCTTGTATTATTAAAGAGTTTATACTTCAGATGAGTAGCTAGACTCTGTACCAGTTATTTGCCTCTTTGTCTGTTCAGCTAATCCCATCATAGCTTAGACTCTAAGAAGGATATGGGTATTTTGTTCGCATTGGTGGTGAGGAGAGACAAAAATGTAGTTTTAACCTAGTTGGTATTTTTAGAGGACCAGTCTGACTTTATTTCTACCTGACTCACACTGTCACCACTAGTATCTTAACTCACATTAATTAAATCAGAATTTAGTAACCTCAGGGTATCTAAACGTTTCTACATCTAAAGGTGTTTTTAGAAGCAGGAAAGCAATGTCACATACGGTGCAGTTTTTGGGTGATGAGTGTATGCCCATCGTTGGCAGGGTATCCTTTGTTAATTCTAGACATTGCTGTCTGTGGACTGAACCTAGTTTTCCACTGGACAGTTTGGATTTGTGTCTTGTAGAAGTCCAGTAGTCGACTCATGGCCCAGACTCAGTGTGATGAGGACCTTGCCTGCTGCTCTTTCTGGCTCCCTCTCTTGTGGTTTTGAATTGTCTTCATTTGTTTTCTAGGCTGATGAACCAATTGCAGATTATGCTGCAATGGATGATGTCATGCAAGGTAAAGACAAAAGAATCTTAACCTTAGTTATCTTACAAGATCACAGATAGAAAAAGGTATCTATAAAAATTTGGAAACTGGAAAGCAGAGAGAAGAGTAATTAGAGCTGACATGAAGAAAAAAATGGAAGCTTGCAGATGGAAGAGGTCAGCAAGCAGTGAAGCTAATTCAGGTTGCAGAGCTTCAGGCAGGCACGCAGAAATTGGAGACCCCAGGTACCCCTGTAAGTGGGAGTAGGGTATAAGCCTAAAACAGGAAACTTGATTGGAAAACTGTATACAAAGCTATTGAACAACTCACCACTCCCCAGATCCTCACAGCCCCTCCCTTTCCACCCATGTCACTGCCTCTTCCCCACCTGTTCCTTAGATGGGCAACTAGAGTATGTGTTTCAGCTCTGACTAAATTAAACCAGAAATGAGGCCTGTTACAGACCAAATAGGGAGACCACCCTCTAGCTCTTTGTTCGAATGCTGGCAGCCCATCTCTCAACTCCACATAGGAAGGAGGAGATTCCGCTGTGGGGAAACTGGCCAATTCGAGAAAATAATCTGCAGATATAAAAAAGAAAGTGGTTATCTCCCAGGGACCCTTATGAAGCCTACCAGTGCTCACTGAACAGTTTTCAGGCATCTTTTTAGTGAGTCACACTTAACTAGGCAGAAATGGGCAGCCATCGATCCCAAGACAGTTGAGAGATGAGAGCATAGAATTGAAAGATGTCAGTCACAGACTGAGAGAAAGGACCCCAGAGGAAATAGACAATGCAAGAAGTGTAAGAAAGCTTACAAATTAACTATATAATGCAGAGAGAAAGAGCAAACAACAACTAGGAACAAAATAAAAGGAACATTTGGAGAACAGAAAGGAGTTTATGAAAATAAATGATTGTGCCAAGGGCCCAATACAGGAAGTAAAATTCTAGGGATAAGAGGATCCTAAAAGCATCTTAGAGATGTGAGAGGAGAGCCAATCACAGCCATAGGATGAAGAGTCAGAAAGATAAACTAATGGAGCGATGCCAAAGAGGAAAAATGAATTCCAGTCTAGAATTCTATAACTAGACAGACTTAATTTTACCCCTCACACTTGATAGCTCTTGGAACACATGTAAGGACTCAGAAAATTTATCTTGCAAGCACTATTTGCCAAGATACTATGGGAAGATGTGCTTTTAAACAACAGAGTGAATCAAGAAAGAAGTCAACAGTGGAACCAGAAAACAGGGATCCAACTTAGGAAAAGGTGCCCTAGAAGATGGTGAAGGGAAGTTTCAGAACAGAAGCCCTGTATCAGGCATGGAGCACACCCAGCCCAGATGGGAGCAATAGGATGCAGGCTTTGCCAAAGGACGTCCAGCAGGGAAAGGAGAAAGTGATACATGATTGTCTTGAGGTTTACAGATCTTGAAGAGTTTATACTTGAATCGGAAATGGTACAGATAAAATGAAACACATGATGTAGCAGTTACTACCACCACCCCTCCCCAAAAAAAAAAAAACGAAAAAGTCATACCAGACAAGAAATGGTATAACCAGGGTACACCAAAGGGTTCAGTTGTGAACAATATATTTAGAGTTAAAAATATTGTAAACATCGGAGATTGATTGACTTAACAACAAAGTATCACTGTCGGGAGGGTGGGGTAGGGGGCAGCTGGTATATAAGAGGTGATAGAAGAACTAAATGTTTATCTTTCATTGAGGAAGTTATTAGACATTATCTAAAATTATGAAATAACAATATAAACATGTTATTTAGAAATAAAGAGGTTAAATACCAAAAGAAATGGCTACAAGAGTCAAAAGGGATTCCTTCTGGAGTATGGGAATGGGGGAAGGGAGGAGGGAGAGCAACAGCGCCAGACGGCGAAGTCATGTGGTTTTCTCCAGGCCTTCCCCGCAGTCATTCAAAGTGTCGGCTCCACTTATTACAACCCTTATTTACCAGTATTTGACTTTTTAAATGATGCATATTGTTATTTGGATAAAAGTAAAAACGGAAAGAATGCCTTCTGATTATTGTCATCCATAACTTCAAAAGTAATCATTATGGGTGAGTTAAGGTAATTAGAAGTTATTTTAAACTTTTCGTCTTTAAGCATTGAAGTGATTTTATTACTCTCTGTCATGACAGTATTTTCAATTTGGAATTCTTTTTTTTTCCAGTGTGTATGCCAGAAGAAGGGTTTAAAGGTAAGTTACATTTGTCATGTTTTGCTTATGAGTGTCAGAGTCATACTGTAATTTTCTATTAAAGTGAAGGCTATAATTTGATTTTAAAATTTAATTCAGTCTGAGTCTCATGACTGAAATTAATTTTAGTTAAATGCATTTTTTATTCAAGCTGCTTTATCCATTTCAGCACTCAGGCCTCAGGTGGGGCCTGTGTGTTAGAAGTATCTACTGCCAGATGTCCATTCTGTTTTCTCTCATTTTGGAGGGAGGTCGGGGAATTAGTCAGTGGCATTTTGAGATTTCTGTTTAACCTTTTTCCAGTTCATCCTGTCAATCCCATCTTACAGCAAAACAGTTTGTGTGCAGCAATTGGTAAGAATTAGAGGAGAAGAATTTGCTGAATTATATGAGGTTCAGTGAAAAGATTTCATTAATCTATTTAGAATTAAGGCATTTCTTGGATTATTACTTTAGATGGAGACACGGCGGTGCCTTGTGCTGCATCTTGGCCACTATAGTTGTAGACACCAATAATTTTCATTAATCCATCAAATATGGACTTTTGACATTTACAGACTTAAGTGTTGCCTGCCATTTCAGTCCGTTGCGGCCTTCTCCAGAGGTCCATAGCAGGTTGTGATTTTGCCCAGGAATGAGTTTGAATCAAATATCAGGGGTTCTTTGCTAAAGCAAATGAGTGAGTAAAGCCTAAATAAAGGCTTAAATAAAGGCTTCCTCTCAGTGCAGCTTTGTTGTCTACATGGTACCACCAAAAAGAAACTCCTGATATGGTTAAAACAAAACAAAGCAAAGCAAAAAATTTCTTTTTGAAAATGGCCATCAAATGAAAGCGTCAATAAAATCTGATTCACTTGTGTGAAGACAGCACATAGGAAACACATGGCTTTCAACAGAAATGTGATTTAGCTGAAAGCCTCAAGTTGGCTGATATTTTTTTCTTATCCTTCAACGTCAAAGGGCTGCTGTGCTCATTTATTAAATTGGATGTTCTCTGTTGATGATGCGTTCTTGGCAAATGGAATACGTGAACTCTTGGTTTTTGGTTCACAACTGTACCTCCACGTGTGTTTCTTTTCCCAGGTACTGGTCTACTTGGACATTAATCTTTTGAACACTTGCTGACTACTAAGAAATGACCAGAAGGGAAGAGGAGTTTGACATGTTAGGGCATTAAAGAAAAGCTGGATTTAAGAATTAAATCATTACATGACTCTTCCAAAAGGCAGAAAACCATTCAAAAGTGACTGTCCCAAATGCCTTATGTCAAATAAAGCAGATTGCACTGAAGGACATCAGACTTGAAGGAAATGTTTCAAATTTTATATTTAAGGGGGGGTGGGTCAATGGGAAGGAAAGGGCAAATAAAGATTGAACAAGTTTAGTAGCGGTAACAGTAAATCATGTTTACATATGAGATTTATAGTCATGGGAGGGAATAAAATTCTGTTATATTTCCTTGCTTGAGTTTCATACCAGATGCATTGGTCCATAAGGGATTTGTATCACAGTAGGTGGGACAACATTCTGCTCTGAACTAAAAGTAATTCTTTAGAGACATAACCTGCTTACCAATACTTGTCTTTGATTCACATTTTACTTTCAATAAAGCATGAAAGTGAAGAACTTGCCATAATTGTGGAAAAGTGTCTTCAGATTAGACTCCTCTCCATGTCGCCTGCAGCGCACCTGCCCCACGCTGCCCGGCGGTCTGTCTCTTAGTGTCGGGTACAGGAGGGGGCACCTGCGTGTGTCCTGTCATAAGCAAGGGACTCTGTCTCATTTTTGGCTTCAAAGGTTTTTGCTTTCAAGCATTTCAGAAAGGACAGCGAATGTTTATTACATGTGATAGCATCCTTCTCCAGTTTTTGCTATTATTCAGAAGTGGGAAATCAGATACACCTTGCAGTTTTGAAAAATCCGCCTACCTTGGCAGAAGAGTAAAGTGGACTGAAGTACATGTGGACAACACAAGGCTTTTATAAAACGTTTTTCCATCTTCCGCGTCCACCTTTCCTTGCATTTCAATTCTCTTTTTTGAAAGCGTTCTTCCAAAATGGCCAGAAAAGGATCTTTTACATCACTTTGTTTAAAAAAGAAAAAAAAGTGTATGGATGGGCTGTGCTATTTTACCCAATTCAGGATTATTGTTATTAACAACATAGAACCGAAGCAAGATGCTAATGATATTGAAGGACTTTTAAATGAAATTTAAGACTGGAGCTTGTTTCACTGTTTTCTCTGTTGAGTATGTATGTACATCTTTGGGGCAGAGATGCTGACTCAGGTGTCTCTCTTGCTAACATTTGTTTTTTTAGACTTGGATTCATGCTAGGCTTCCCACCCCTTTTCTGAAAATTAAAGCTCGAATAATGGATGGGGGAGGCAGGTTTCAATTGGAGGACCAGTAACCTTGGCAGCATCCCTTTTGAATAGCTCTTTTTATCAGAATAATTATGGCTGTTTGGTAAAATTATAACTTCTTGCTTGTGTTTCCCCTCTGTGTTTGCAATGTCTTCAGTCTGTGCACCCTGAGGAGACGGGGTTTGTTTAATGAGCGTGTGTGGGAGAGTGAGAGCAGCACACAGGACCCTCGAAAACCATCCTAGGAACCAGTGGTTCCCGCCTTGAGATCGGCCCAGGGAAAGGACTCAAAAGTCGAGATCACGGATAGCTAATCCTGATTTTTTAGATCTTAGTCTTTTATTTTGCTCCAAAGAAATGAAGCTGGAGCATAAAAGTAATAACACACCAAGCAACTTACTCTTTCCCAAGGTAAAGGCTTGTGTACACATTCACTCAGGGCCGAATGCAGTGGCTTCCTTGTCCCTACTAAGCGACTCTTTAGCCAGAGGAACTTCCTGGGGATTGACAGCAACATGTTAGGAGCCCCCAGAAAGCTGATAATCTTTCTCCCAATTTGCCATTAATAACCGTTTTAAAATTTGTTACTTGAGTCTTTTTTTTCTTATGCAATGGCACAAAATAGCAGTCTTTTATAAGTCTTCCAGACTGATAACCCAGTCTCAGTACTGGCTCCTGTATTAACACTGCCCAGAGTGGGAGTGGGGTGGGCCTCGAGTAAGCAGGTGATTCTCCATAAGTCTGTCCTCAGAGCCCCAGAAGGTGTCTTCCTCCTGCCTTTGCAACTTACCTGGTTCTACCAGCACTACTCAGAATGTCAGCTGTGGCCCCAGCAGTGCTGCCAAGCTTTGTTAGAGACGCAGGAGCTCGGGCCCCAGACCCACCAAATCGGCATCGGCAATCCCCAAGCTGCTCCCCTGTGCTCTTCGAAGTAAAGGAGCCTTGGGTTGGGACCTCTTTCCCACCCACAGTTTTTAGTGGCCTTGTCTTGCCACCCTCACCAGTTTGTACAGCGAAAACAGGTATAAGGTATAACCTAAACCCGATTCTTCCTTTGTATTTACAAATAGTTGGAGACCAATTGGCTGTGACCACATTGAAGTACAGAGACTCTTTCAGTTGGGTTTTTTATGTTGTGCATGTGTACTTTTATATACTAGATCAGTCAGTCTTCTTTAGAGGATATTATAAAGCTTGAGGTCCCCCCTCTTATATTTTTGGCCATTCCTTAATCCCAAACTAATGTGTACAACATACACTGGTACAAATTGTTATCATTATCTGAAATATAGGTTGCCATTTGGACGTTTTCATTCCCTGGGAGAATAAGAATCTTTCTGTGTATTAATGAACTTTGTTGTTTAGAATTACTGTGATCTTTCTGCCAAATTAAAAAGAAATGAGTGTCCCTTTATTTCAATGGAATCATAATCCAGAGTGAATTTTTTGTTTAAATCTCCAGTTGGTTAGTCTATGTGGTCATGGACTTGTTGATCAGACCCTGGTTAATAATGCTGAGGTTGAATAACCTGTTTTAAGTACCCAAGGGATGATTTATTGCTGTTGAAACAAACTGCTGAAGTGAAATGAGCATTAAAGCCTGTCTTTCCTGTTACAGAATCATGGAAGAGTATCACATCCTTTTTCTTTGGTGTTTTAATGTTCAGCTTGTTTAATGCTACAGGGGACTGTGAACAGAGTTCAGGCTGCTGAAAAGCCGGTGTTTTCATAAGAAGATTCTCACCCCTTTGCCAACACCCTGCGTACCTCTCATCCACCCCCACCCTCCCTACCTCTACCCTAGCAAAGAGCAGAGTTTTGTCACCTGTTGCATTCTGATTCTGAAGGCTAGGAGTTCACCACCCCAACCTTAGACATTGTACAGACACCAGTATTAGCTGGGGGTTTGATTATCAACATTGAAATCCTTTATTCATTAAAGTACAAATTAGAAACATTTGTAAAATGGTACCACTTTAACAGATATTTCACTGGGCAAACAGCTCTATGCCAAGTCTTATGTACCAGGGAGAGCCTAGTAAGTAGGGAGGCACAGGAAATAACCTCTCCCTCTCATACATCCCAAACCCTTCTGGTTTTTCCAAGTCTGGCTGTTGAGTTAATTGGGCTAAGTGTGTAGGCAGGTGTTGAAAGGGCAAGTGTGAGAAGCTGGGTCACTTGTGTTCCAGATAATTTGTTTACCATGTAGCTAAGAAAAGTTGCTTTGACTTAGTTTCCTTATCTAGTAGAATAAGGCAGTATTTGCTACCTCATTTGCCCTCCCACACTGAAGCAATAATATTGTTGGGGTAAAAAATACATTGCGTTATTATTTGTAATTAGACTAGCCTTTGTGAGGAAATGCTGTGGAATCTTTTTTGCAAATCTTCAAAAAGGTCTTGGAACCACAAAGCCAAACTACCTGGAACCCCTTTCAGAACTTTTAGAATAGACCTTATGCTGGAAGCCCTTGGAGCTAAAATGACTGGAAAGGTGTTCAGTCATCCTGTTACATAAATATTTCGTCTTGGCCCATAGGAAATGAAGCCAATGGCCAAATACTAAGCTGTCTCGATTCTGTTTATTTGCAGGATCATGTTGAAAGGTATTTGAAATATGTTTAGAATGCATGTTGAAGATTTGTGTCTTTGTGATGGGCAGGTTCTGCCCCAGAGGGGCAGATTCCCAGGTTTTGATTGTCATTGCCAAGAATACCAGGAACAGGTGCTGTGAGCCTCGGAGGTAGAGCTGTGCAGGCACTGGGCAGCAAGAAATAATGCAGATGCCTGGCCAGTGCTTACCAGCTACTTCTGAGAATCATGTTTTTTTCATTATTTACTCCTTTAGTCTTCATGAATAACATTGTTCAAATGTAGAGTACACAGAACAGGTATTTCTTGTGCTTTCTCTTCCCTAACAGATAAACCAAACCACAGGACCATTTTTATCAAATTAACATGGCATGCTGCTAACCATATCACATTCATCACTTTTTTTAAAAAATGCATGTTTCAGACAAGTTGGTGATATTTCTTCATATGGTGAGATTTAAGTATCTTCTGAGCCTCATTAGATTTTGCAGAATTGATCTCGTGACTTGCCAAGGGTTGTATGACCTCTTCTGGGTGAGTGGTCTGCTGTTAACATTGGGACCTGCACCAGTTCATTACTGGCCCAAACCTTTGTTACGTCCCACCCAGCCGAGGCAAGACACAATCCCTGAAGAGGCGGAACCTTCTGCCAAATGGCCTCCATCCCTAAGCACAAGTGACATGTTGGCTATTCTCATACTAGTTTCACAGTTTCTCATTCATGAGGCTATCTGAATCCTCTGTGAAGTTAGTCCTTAGAGCTTGTCCAACATAATTACTGTCTTGATCTCAAATAGAGGGCATCATCTGTTTTCCCCCAACATGCTTAAAGAACAAAAGCACCCTGCTTTCAAGGACTTGGCTAAGACTGCGGAGGCCAGACCCTTTGAAGTGAAATTGCTTTTCGGTCAGGAAGGCAGCCAGCCTTACAACAGCAGCCGAAATGGCAGCTTGAATTCCAGATCTGTTAGTACTGCCAGGCAATGGCAGCCCTGGGCCACAGGAAGTAGGGGACACACCCCAGGGAAGACAAAGCCTAGGCAACCACTGCCTTGGTTGAATCGTTGCTGGCTGGCACGTTGGCCTTTGCACACTTGTGTCTTGGTCCCCCACCCCCTACATTGTTCTCTGCCATGTTCGTAACCGAGGGAACACTAAACTGCTACCAGCTCTTTATGATCCTGGACAAGGGTGTTCTTCCCCTTCGGGCCTAAGTGTTCTCTCTGGAAGGAAGTCGAATGTGTAGAAGCTGTCAAACATGAAGTAGGTGGAAGGAGACTGGGGCCTCATCTCTCCACCTCCATCTACACCCACCCACTCCCTTGAAGCTCCGGGAAGTACCTTTGGAAAATTGTCCAACTGGACGACCTGTAAAGGACATATTTCATCAGTCTGTGAGTCACCTCTGTGGTTGGTTTATGCCTGGCATTTTTACTGCATCTTCACTCCCATCTGTGGCATGCATTGGTTCCCTGGATGAAAGAGGCCCCAAGCTGCGCTAGACTGTCTAGAATTGTGGACTAGAGTAAATTGCTAATTTTTGTCTTACTGCGAGCTACAGTTAGGGCTGGGCTGAATCTTATGTCTGCACCTAAAAACCACTCCGGTCCCCAGATATGAATGAGCCTGATTAATATGAAACTGTTCTAGCTCCGAGGGCAGGGGCTCTGGCCATCTTATTCACTGAACCCCACAGTGTGTCACGTGTGTTCTCAGCAAGGGGAAATGAACACTTCAAGATCCACTAGAAGCTCTCCTGTGACAGACAGCAAGACCCCTGGGAAAGAGTTTCTGTTACTTTAGCTTGACCACAGCTATTCCTCACCTTTGGGCTTGTCTCTCTTGTCCTCAATTTGGGGATTTCTAGCCGTGTTCACATTTGTAATATAAAGATTCTGTAGCTCAAGGTTGCATCTTTGTTGTGTCTCCAGCATCAGCATGGCAGCCTCCACCCCAGACTCTGAGGCCTCAGGTCTCCCTGAGGGACGTGCCCTGGTGCTGACACACTCCTCATCCTGTCTTATGCTCACTGGAGTGGCACTATCCATCTCCCAGCCACCCTGCAGCCCACTCCTCTTTACCAGCCCCTCCTGGACCTTAGTGCCTTGCGGACAACGCATCTTAGTTACCCACTGCTTTTGGGTCTTCTCTCCTGCTTTTCCTGCTGGGCCATCTCTAGCCCCATCCCTGTCCCCTTTAATCTGGCTGAGGAGGGGTGGGCAGAGAGGAGAGTTATTTCCAAGAGGCATCATTCTGCATTTACCATTGTGCCACCCACATTTTCATTCTTCAGCCTTCTTAGATGTCAAGGTTTTTGTAGTCAGCTTTCATTTTTCAGCAGTGGGGAGGGCAGAGGTAGTGACTAGATAGCAATGTATCAAGTGTTTGAAAAAGAAAAGGCTTGTGCCCAGAGGCAGCCATGCGTGAGTGGTCAGTCCTGAGTGGTTTGGATTGAAGTAGGGCAGAGAAAGCAAAGCTGCAGGGCCTTTGTACAATCTTCCCTTTAGTACTCAGGCTCCATACCCAGCCCCCTACAGCACAGCACATGTTGCCTTCTCCCCAGGGACCCCGACAGTCTCAGAATGGTGCCCCCCAGGACACACTAGAGATTATAAGGCTCTTGCATTGAGGTTTTCTGTCAAGAGGAAAATGCTGTAATTGAAAAGCTCCTTGATTATAAAGAAGAAATAGGCCTGGCACAGAAGAGCTTTCGTTCTTTGGCCTACTCAGCCAAGGTCGGGCACATTTAATCCCTAGTCCTCTGGTGCCAACAGGACTTTAGGCCCTGGGGAACCTTGGAGTCTGCCAGTCCAAACCATAAAAGATCACAGCTGCAACTCACTGAGTGTGCATCACCACTGCCTCCATCTGACCCCTCGTTCCAGCTCAGGTGGGGCACCTTTGTCCTCTGCTCGCAGTCCAGAATGGTACCATCAGCAGTGCCTTTCTGCATGGTCTCTGTCTCACAGCATGAAGGGCGAGAGGGCTCTTTGGGGGAGTAGTTGGAGAAGGAGGAAGAGGCACTGGGATTGTGATCAGAATTAAATTCAAGCATCCATCTGGCCCAGCATACCAAAACGCCAAAGGATGGGAAGAGATGTGCTTCAGAGAACCCTGGAGTTTATGTGCCTTTCCTGAGACGTGTGAGCCCAGCCCTGCTCTAGGCAAGTCAGCTCAGTGCATGCAGCCCTGGAAGGTCTTAAGGCTTTCAGCTGGCCCTTTCCAAACAGGATTTGATTTCAACAAACATCTCCCAGGACCACTGCCCTGCAGAAAATACCTGGCTGGGGTGATTGCTACACCATCTGCACCATCCCCAGAAGTGCCTAAGCCAATCTTGTTCAGCTTCTCTCGTTACCACTTTGAACCAACTCTGTAGCACTGGTGCATCCTGCAAAGGATCCAGGGCCAGGCCCAATGCTAGGCAGGAAATCAAAGGATCCTCAAGGGTAGAGCAGGCTCATCTCCAGGTGATGCTGCAGGCGTCTGTCCTCAGAGCCCCGGCAGTCGTCCTCTTCCTGCCCTGAACTTAACCTTGTTCTGCCTGCCCCCCTCAACATGTCTGTGGCCCCATAGCACCAGCGACACTGTACAGCTTTATTAGGCATGTAGGAGCTCAGGCCCAGATCTACTGAATAGGGACCTACATCGGGATCAGGCCACTCCTATGCTCCTAGAAGTTTGAGAAACCCTGGGCTGTGGCCTTTTTCCTACCCATGGCTGGGGAAACCTTGCAGGAGGGAGAACTAACAGAGAAGGACTGGATAGGACTAGTGCCTGATCTTGCTTTCCCTATCTGCCTTTTCACATATGCAGGGCTTGGGATGAGGGTGAGGCATGTCCTACTGTTCCCCCTTAATTCTAATCTCTTGGTTGGGGTGAGATTTTTGGTGAGGAAACATGACCCCCATGAGGCTGAACACTCAGGGGCCTACATGTCTCAGAGGCTGGTGTAAGGGTTGCTGAAGGCCTCAGATCTTTTTCTTGATGAAATGCAGTCCTTGTGGCTGGGAAAATAAGATGGGGAGGTGGAACTGACAGTCACTTGTTAAGCACACAGCAGGTGCTCAATATGTTGAATAAATTAATACAAGACTTGAGTCCTCCCTAAGTCCGGTCAGTGAGATGGGCCTGTTGGATCCACTGACCTTGGAGGGGCCTGTCGCCTTGACCCACTGATTCTAAACGGTTGATGAAATAGGTTTGTCTTTACTCTTTTTGGGCCTGTTTCCCCAGTTATTAGAGCAAGAGGGTGAGATCCAGAGGTCTCAAAGATTTCCTCTAACTGGCTTCTGTGACTCAGGGCATGATCTTGGGACCACCAAGCATACCCTCATCATTGTCCCCCACAGCTCTGACCTTGTAGACACACTGCCTGTTTCCTCAGTTTGTCTAGGGTTGCCCTTGGAGGGGATCCCAGTGGAAAACAGATATGACACAGCAGGGTACTCTTCAGTAGCACCCTGGAATTACAATTGTCAACAGCACTGCTACTGCTCACTTGCATGTGACCTTGGTCAAGTCTCTTTCTCCTCAGTGGGGAGTGGGGCCCTGCAACCACAGTCATCAACAGCATTGCTACCGCTGCTCACTTGCATGTGACCTTGCTCAAGTCTCTTCCTCCCTGTGGACCTCAGAGGTCAGGCTAAGGTTATCTCTGCGACCCCTTCCTGCTTGGGTTTTCAACGCTTGTCCGTGACCCAACTTCCTTTTGCTGCCTTCCTTCTACTTGAGAGCGTGGACCGCGAGGCTCGCCCTCCCTCCCACCGCCCTGGTTTCCTGGTTAGGTCGGGAGTGGGGCGTGAGCTGCTCAGTCTAGGGAGGATGTCCGAGAGCAGTTAACGCGCTGAGGAGTGTCACCGCGGCCCTCTACGAGGACGGGCATCAACCGCCCCACGCGCCTTTTGCTTTCCCTCCGCCCCTGCAGACACGCGGAGCCCGTGGGGGCCTAGGGCGTGTCCCCCACTTGCCCCAGAAGTTGTCCCTCTCCCCTTGGAGCATGAGCTGGATCCCTCTTGTCACAGTCTAGCCGTGTAACCTTGCCCTCTTCGGTTCTCAGTTTCCCCACCTGTAAGATGGGGGCACTGAGCGCCCGCCCCCGGGACCTGTTGTGAGGAGCGGCGGGCGGCAGGGTGGGGGCCTCCGCCGCTCCAGCGCCCGCGGCTCGGGCTCCGCAGTGAGGGGGGAGCGGCGCCGGGAGGGAGCGCTCGCCGGTCACGTGACGCCCCCCTCCCCGAACTGCGGCGGCGGCGGCGGCGGCGGCGGCGGCGGCGGCGGCGGCGGCGGCGAACGCGGAGCCCCGTCTGAGCAGAGCTGCAGCGGCTGCCGCGGGCACCGGAGTGCCGAGCCCAGGACGCCCCCGGCCCAGGCCCGCGGGTGAGTCCGCCCTGCCCGGGGTGCTGGCCTGGGAAGGGGGAAGGCACAGGGGTGCCCCAGGCTCCGCTCGGCCGGCAGCCAAGACCCCGCGCGGACGGGTTGCGTGAACGGGCGGAGACCCGGGACCCGAGGGTTGGCGGGGAGGGGCGCAGGCTGGGCTTGGCCAAGGCTGGAAGCGGGCGGTGAGAGGCCCGGCCTGGGCTGAACCGGCCGAGCTGAACCCCTACAGGGCGGGGGTCAGGCCGTAGCTGAGGGGCTTGGGTCCCACCCCCCGGCGTTGGTTGGGGGTCCCGCCTTCCGATTCCCCTGAGGAGGGGGCGCCTTGGTTCCGAGCAGGGAACGCGCGAAGTGGACGCATTCCTTCGATCCCCGGGGAGGGGCCTTAACACCTCCCAGAAGGAGGCGCTCTGGTCCCCAGAGGAGGGAAGTGGGGGTCCTCGGGTCTAACGACCCAGAGCCAAGAGGGCGGTGATGTCCTTGCCTCCTCAGGGACAAGCGCGTTCCCCCCGCCCCCTGTCCGTGACCCGCTGCCGAGCAGGGCACACGCGTCACGCAGTCAGGCGCCCCCTCGTCGCTTCCACTGGCTCCGCAAGATCCAAGGACTCGATGGGAATCTACAGGGCGGTCCTCGTGCCCCGCAGGCGCTATGGTGCCAGTCATGGGGCGCGGGGGCTTGGGGAAGATACCCTCGGTGTGCACACACACGCACACACGCGCAAACACATGCACACACTAGCTCAAAAGGTGAGCGTCTTCCCTCCACAGTCGTTAGACCCCAACCTGTGTATGACCCCCGAGTCCTTGGGGTCATACCACAGGCCTAGGGGTGGAATGAAGGAGGACACCCACCTTTCACACATGGCACATTGGCATCTGTCCCCGTGCTTTATTCCCCTCCCTCAGCAAAGTCAAAGGCCAGCAGGAGCGGACATTGAGAGAACCTGGGTCAGGACAGAGTAGGAAAGGCAGAGGGGAGATGAAGTAAGGGAAGGGGTTATCTTCCTCCCAGAAGGGAGCTGGGTCCCTGGCTCCTAGCCCACCCTGTCACAGGACAGTAGTCCCTCCTTTCCAAGGGTGTTCAAGGGAAGAAGCTGGGGACAGAGGGCAGCCCTGAGTTTCCTAGTGAGTGAGAAGGAACATCAGTCAAAGGTGCCCCTGAATGGGCATCTGGGCCTGACACAGCAGCTGAGGGCAACAGCTGAGTCGGGGAGATGGTAGTCATGCCCAGCTGGCCCCAAGGATCCCCTCCCCACTCTATCCAACCTCAGCTTTGCTCCGAGCCCCCCTGGCTATTGGAGGGTCTGGGGAAGGGGCGGGGCACTTTAATGGCCTTGGAAAAAATTCCAGGGTA
This sequence comes from Eidolon dupreanum, assembly GCA_028627145.1. Classification (NCBI taxonomy): domain Eukaryota; kingdom Metazoa; phylum Chordata; class Mammalia; order Chiroptera; family Pteropodidae; genus Eidolon; species Eidolon dupreanum. Next base: position 9,715,523 of record CM053502.1, on the reverse strand, counting down.
ATGATTAATCCTTGTGTGGCCTGAGTGCCTTCTCCATTCACAGCAACGTTTCAGGGCAGGGTCTGAGGTCTCCATTGCACGGAGAGGCCCAGAGAGGCTAAATAAGCTGCCTAAGGTCACAGAGTCGCCTTCTGCCTGGGGAGGTATAGGTTCTCTGGCTCCTGATCCACGGGGATCACCACAGTGGTGGGGCTGAGGAAGAGTCAGTAGTAGGGGGTTGTGATCCATAGTGGACTCGCTCCCCTGTGCTGCCTGGAGAAGGGGTGCATCTGGATGGAGGTGAGAGTTGAGTCAGGTTGAGGAGAACCCCTCCACCTTTCCTCGGGGTCTAAACTCAGACCTTCTCCCCATCTGGGAGCCTTGTGCTCGCTTTGCTGCCTCCCTCTCATAGCCATGATGGTATTCCCACCCTGGGACCTTTCCAGCTCACAGACTTCCTTGGAGAAAGCCCTTTCCTCCTCTCTGCCTGGCAGGGTGTCTGCCTGGCAGGGTGTCTGCCTGGCAGGGGTCTCAGGGGGTCCCTCTCCTGGCTCTAACTACTCATCTATTCCCAGGGGACAAGAAGGATTCTTCCTTCAGCCTCTTGAAATGCAAAGGATCTCTTTTTGGTTCAGGGGGTTCTCTGCTACTCTGGCCTTAGCACCTCCAGCAGGGTCTGCACAGGCCTTGGGTTAGGAAGCCCTGAGACCCTACTGTATACTTCCCTCTTACCTGGCCCTGCCCCCTGCCTGTCATGTTCCCCAGCCAAGAGGCCCTTTGAGGACTGCTGAGGCAGGTCTGTCTTCCATGTCACCTGTCTACGAAGGCCTTTGTCCTGGCTGTCAGAGACTGCGAAGCAGCCACATACACTGTGCAAAGACTGAGACCCTTGCACAGCCAGACACAGACACAAACACAGTTCAGCTCACAAATACCCTGAGACCCAGATTCAGGAACCCACGGGCATCCCCAGGCCAACACTCCTGTCTCCAACTCTGAGCGACACTACAAACACTGAGACACACCATTCAGATGTGTGGACACAGATGGGAGGTGGTCATCAGCAAGAAGAGCCTCTTCTGAAGCCCTCATTCGGCTGATATCTACTTCTATTATCTCCTCCAGGGCACACACATGATGCATACACAAGCAGGAAGAAGCACAAGAAAGCCCCATGCCCTAAAAAATGAACCTGGCAGATCTGCACATGCAGCCACCCACCCAGGGTGCACATGTACCCAGGCTACCATGGGTGCACACACACTGCATTACATCTGCTTCCTGCATGTGGGATGTGAATTCATCACCCCAGGAGGAGGAGGCAGAGGCCCCTCTGACCACCCTCTTCTCTGCCTCACGTGAACCTAGCTTGCATAAGAATACTGGAAAACTACCTGGTGTACCCTCCTCCTCTCCACCTACCTCACCTCCCAACACCTACCAGGTTGCCAAAGGAGTCTCTCTCCTTGGCTCCACCTTTGCTGCCTATGAAGGTGCCATTCCACAGGCCTCCCCCAAAACAAAATATGGCACCCGCAGCCCAGGCTCAAGCAGACCTGGGATTCCGTTTCCTTTGCCACTTTTGCCAGGAGGCCTTGCCAAGTCCTTTTCTGCTTTGCCTGCCCAGCAAGGCCAGGGCCCAGCTAGTGTGAAGGGAGGGGAATCCCCTAAGTTCTCTGCTTACCTGCTCGTCTGGCAGAACCTCTGCAGGTTGAGCCCTCACCCCATGGCTAGGCCTCTGGCATCGCTGGGGAACAGCTGCTGAGAGGTGCTTCTATGGGCTCAGATGAGTCTCCAGGGCAGACTGATGCTAGGTGGGGGACAGCGAGGGCCTCTGGACTTTGTTTGCCATTCTCCCTTGGCTACTCACCCTAGGCTTCCCAGAGCATTGGTTTCAAAACTAGGCCTGGCCCTGTTTCTTGCTGGCTGTGTGGCCCAGGCGAATTATTTCCCCTTTCTGGGCCCATCTCCAGCTCTGAGAGGCAGCTCAGCCTGCCGAGGGAGTGTGAGGTGGGAGGTGGCAGTCCTGTGCCAATGAAGAAAGGAAGTTTGGGTCTGCTGGAAAGTGTAGCGCAAGAGGGGGCCCCTGGCTAAGGACTTCCAGCAAACTGAAAACTCTAGGTCTACAAAGGGTCAAGCAGGGGTAGCCAGTCTGGGACTTCCTGGGCTGGCCACCCTGGGGTCAACAGAGAGGGAACTGAAAGCAGGGGGCTGCAGCTGTGGTTTACATCTGTGGGAATTTTCATGCCCCCAAATGTGTTCTATTTTTAGGGCTGAAGACTAGTACTTGTGGGCAGTGACTCAGAGAGCAGGGAGGGAGAAGCAGAGGGGTGCTGGTGGGGAGACATCCCCAAACAGGGGCATCCCACTGGTATACCACCCTTCCCTACTGGAAGGAGCCGAAGCTACGATGCTCATGCTATGTGCTGGCACACTGGTGGGGACCTCATTTGCACACTTACTAAGCAATTATTGACCATGTAGTATGTCCCAGGGACACAGATATGACCTGGGTGTGGACCTTTTGGTCCCTACCACAGCCCAGTGTGGTTTTATTGTGGCCACATCTCAGATGAGGAAAAGCTCAAAGAAGTGAATTACCCTGCTCATTCTGTTGGTAAATACCTCTCTGCCAGTGTGGGGCCACCTTCCCTTGGGCCCCTTTTTGGAAGAAGACCTGAGTTCAAATTCTGTCTTTGCCCCTGATTAGCTGCACAGCGTGGGGCAAGTTACTCCGTCTCTTTGAGCCTCTGTTTTTTCATCCATAAAATGGGGATCACCCACTTCATGCACTTGATGAGGTTGTTTCAACGGTTAAGAAGACTAATGTAGGCAAATAACCAGGGTCATGCCCAGCTCCTGGTGGGCACTTGTTAGGGACTAAGAGGAGGTGGGCTGAGAGTTGTCAGGAATCCAAGTCTGGCCTCTGCTGTATGACTTTGAACAAGTCACTTGCTCTCCCTGTGCCTCATTTCCTTCTCCACAGAACAGAGCTGACGAGCCCTTGTTTGCCTGCCCACCTGGGAGTGTTGTTTGTGCAGATCAGATGTGATGGCTAGGAGCTGCTGTGAAAAACACAGAGCTGCACTCAGAGATATGAATGCACGGGAGGAAAAACAAGCGCTAGAAAAATGCAGAGAAAAATATTTTTTAAAAAACTCCAAATATTTCATTACAGCAAGAAATTATAAGCCCTTTCTTCGGTGTTTTGGGATCGTAGGCGATTTTTCCATAACTTCGCGTTTCCAAGGCAGTTGGAATTGCTATCATCATGTGAGATGGGTAGTTTTACCCCTGAGGTATCAGTGCCTGGCACATACTAGGTTGTCAGTAGATGGTAATAGTGGCTATGAGTGGAATTATGAGTTGCATAGTGAAAGGAGGAGTGAAGGTGTTTCGGGGACATGACTGGCTGCGGTGTAAGAGGTGGCCATCAGGACACTGGTTTGGCTTCAGTGAAAGGTGTTTGTAAGGTTGAGCTGGGATCAGTTTATTAAGGGCCTTGAATGCCCGGCTAAGGAGTTTGCATTTCCCTGAAAGCCAACGGGGGAACCATTGGAGGGACTGGCTGAGCCTTCTGTGGGCAGGCCTTGGGTCCCAGGCCAGGCTCACCAGCCAGGAATGAGGAAGTAGCCCGGCACAGTTCTCTGTTCTGCCCCTGCTGTTTCAGTGCAGCAACATTGACTGTTTCCATGGGACTCATTTTCCTCATCTATGCAAAGAAGATGGCTCCAGCATCTTCCATCCCAGGGGCAGGTGAGAGGACCTGGCACTCACCTATCAGGGATTGACGGGGCTGTCACCTGTGCTGGAAATCATGTTCCTCTTCTCACTAGCTGGGTGATCTCAGGAAAGTCACTGGCTCCCCTGAGCCTCCGTTTTCCTCTGTGCAATGGATGGATGCAGCTTCTGCCTTTGCAGTGTGGGTCCAATGAGACCGAGCTGGTGACCGTGTTGTATGAGCCTCAGATGTGTCATGTCTTTGGGGGAATTGTGCTGTTTCTTGCAATTACCTGTTCCTCAGGATCCCCTGAGAATTTGGGACTGCTGGGATTTAGTGGGGGAACGGCAGGTGAGGACAGACTCTTGAGCTGCCGGAGAGTCCGAGACCTTCTTAAGGCCACAGGAGTCACATGCCTGCTGCGACCAGGCTGTTGGAGGGAGTGGAGGGTGAGGTATGTGGGTCCAGCCCACTGCCCTGCTCCTGAGTTCTCAGCTCCATGGTAAAGACACCCACATCCTGATATCAGAGGACAGCCCTCCCCAAGGCCCCACTCCTCTGAGGTGGGATGGAGGTGGCTGATGGAGGGTCACCTTGGGAATCACTCTGCTTGCATGCTCAGTGCCAGAACTGCTGGAACAGCCCTGATTCCTCTGTTCTCAAAAGCAGGGCATGTCGCTGACCTTTGAGGGGCTGCTGCCAGGACAATGCCCAGGTTGATGGTGGGTGAGCCTCCCGTCCTGCTGCCTCTTCCCGAACTTGGAAGTCCCGAGAGAGACCATCCACTCCTGGCAGGCTGCCTCAGACCCTCGTGCTGCCCCAGGCAGCAGGCAATGGATGTCACTGAGCTAAAGGCTCTGGGTAGATGGGCTCCAGGCTTGCCCCATCCACCTGCCTCCACCTGAGATGTGTGAGTTTTCCAGGTACAAAGGGGTGACCTTACAGTCCCTCCCTCAGGGCTTCAAGGCTCCCGCAAACAGGAATGGAAAGAGCCCCTGGGGCAGAGCCCTCACCTGTGTCACTCACCAGGCAGGCCCTCAGACCTCCCTGGCTGCAGAGGTGTGACCCTTTGTGGTCCTCTGAGGGGCAGGGAAACCTGGGCCCTGCCCCCTACCCTTGCTCCCATGCTACACTGTTGGTGCCTGTCCCGTGTCAGCCTGTGTGGGAACTAGTTGGCTGAGGGGTTCCAGAAGGCTTCTGACAGGAGAGAAGAAGAATGGAGGCTGAGTGATAGAATGCAGGTGGAGGGCATTAATTGAGTACTTATGGTATGCTGTGCCCTATGCTAAGCACTATTCTCAGATCTATCTCATTTAATCCTCAGAGCAATCATTATCTGCCTGCCCAAGGTCAGCCAGCTGGTATGTGGCTGGAGCTGAGATTGAATTAAGGGCTGTCTGACTCCACTTTCAATTACTTTGTGTACTGCATGCAGAATTAGATGGGGAGGGGAAGGTACAATAGAGAGGAATGGGTTGTGCCCTAGGGAATGGAGGCAGTTCTGGGCAGGAGCAGGTGTAGCTCAAACTCTGGGGTTGTCCCCACACCTTCAGGACCTGGCTGAATATCCAGCTCCTCTATCCTCCCTTTTCTTTTCCCCATGGCCTGTCCCTGGGATTCAGTGCCCTGGGCTAGGTTGGGAGAAGAGGATGAATGGAGAGATTTGTTTGCAGAGGTTCCCAGGGATGTACAGTCTCACAGACCCTGGCTTCTCTCAGCCCCCTCTGTCTGCATGAACTCCCAGCCTGGAAAACGAGAAATCCTCAGCCTCAGCTGGAGAGGAGCCCATGAAGATCAGCTGGTCCAGCCCCCTCGTTTTACAGATAATAATTATGATTATGCCTTATGGTAGCAATTCCCCAAGGGCTTTCACATCTGGGTTGGCTCCGATGCGCACCGGAGCCTTTGGGGCTGGCAGAACTTGTGTGGCCGAGGAAACTGAGTCTGAGAGAGGCAACGAGATGGGCCTCAGGCACATGTCTGGCCTTGGTACTGGGCTCCAAACGCATATCTCTCTTCACTCTGAGCTCATCACACTAACCTGGGGCCCCTGAGGACCAGAGCCTACCAGGCAGGTGTGGCTCAGAACTGCATCCTGCATTAGGGGGAGGGAGGCTGGTTCTGAGAGGTCAGCATGGGAACACAGCAGGTATCAGGCAAAGCTCTGGGACTTCCAGTGATGCCTGCTATTCTCCCTGTTGTGGGAACATAGTCCCCTTCTCCATGACAAGAGTGATAGACTGAGGGGCAGACCTGTTCCATAGAGGCTTCCCCACCTGCTATGCCCCTAGGGGCCAGGCTGCCCCAGAGAAATCAGCCTGAGAACGTACCTCGTTATACAGAGAAGCAAACTGGGGCCCCGCAGGGTAGGGACCTGCCCACAGTCACAGTGAGCCAGAGGGAGAGCTGGGCCTAGGACCCAGGTCTCCTGACTCAGTGCATGGCTGTGCTAGCACATGTCCAGTAACAGTGGTAAAGACAGTCCCCACCTATTGGGTGCCTAGTCTGTGCCAGGGCTGAGCACTTTACACTGAATCCTAAAGAACAAACCTATGAGGCATGTACTATTTTTATCATTACCATCCCCTTTTTCAGATGAAGAAACTGAGGCTTTGAGAAGTTATAAAAATGGCCCAAAGTCACAAACCAGGAAGTAACAGAGGTAGGGATTTAAACACACATCCATCTGACTTTAAACTCATGCTGCTGTCAACCCCTGTATATATTATGATAGGAATAAAATTGATTCTATCTTTTTTTTTTGTTCATAGCCAACCTAGGACATCATTCACTCATTGAATATTTATGGAGTGCCTACTATGCTGAGACCAGGGAGTTGATCCGGAGTCAGAGGCCAGGGGTTGAAGGTCAGAGGTTAAGTAGGAGGTAGAGGGTCTCCAGATACTCCTAAACTCTGCCCCCACCAAGGATGGCTGCCCCCTCCCCTCTCCTTCTGTCCGCAACCCAGCCCCAGACTGTATTTGCAACTGCTTCCTCTGCCTATCATGCTTGCCCATGGGGTATGCTGTGGTGTGATTTACCCTTATGGGAAATGGAGCATGACTCAGCAGGGACTTCTGGATTTTGTACACCCCAAAGAAGACCTTAGTGGCAACAGCATTAGCAACCACCACCATGCAAGCCCTTTGTGGGCCCAAGGCACTGTGCTAAGTTCTCTCCCTGTGTGCATCACTTCGTTAGTACTCTCCATCACTCTGTGATTTAAGAGCTAGTATATTTCCATTTTCCATATGTGGGAACTGAGCCTTAGAGTCATACAGCTCAGGACTGGGCTGGAACTCTACTCTGTCCAGCTCTCACGCCTGCACCCTTACCCTGTGCCTCACTCTGCCCTGCTCTGTGTCCAGGCTCTGTACCCAGGCTGTGAGGTTATGCATTTAGAATTCTGGTTCCTGGAAGGCAAAGCTTCAACCAAGCAGCAAGTATTTAGTAAGCACTTACTGTGTGCCTTGGAGAAAGTGCTTTGTGAAGCTAAAGCTTGTGAGGATGGGGAGATAGGAGCTCCTCTGTGAGGGATGCAGGGCCCCATGCAACCACCCCATCCAGCTCTGAGGTGGAGGAGGATTTCAGGCCTCCAAGGGTGTCAGGGCAGGGCAGCGTGTGCTGTTTGAAAGGATTTGTTCTTGGCAGGAGTGTCCCTAAGAGTGACTCAGAGCAGAGTTAAGACCTCAGAGGGTCTTTACAGCTGCTTCTACTTCCACTGAGCCTCGGGCAAGCCAATCAGAGACTCAGTTTGCTGGTCTGAACTGGGATAACAGCTCCTAATTTACAGTGTAGTCATGAGGACTGAATAAACAAGAGTGCTTGGCACAGGGCCTGGGGAACTAGTAGCCTCTCTTACTGAGCCCAGGTGCATGCGTAATAGAGGATGATGTCTTAAGGGAGCATCAGGGGAGCTGGATACGCCCTGTTGCAAGCCTCAGTTTCCCCATCCGTCATGGCTGACATATAACTCCCGCATGATCTGCCTCACGGGGCTGTTGCAGGGATCACAGGTCTCAGGGCGCGTAGGTGCGGCTCCGTGATCTGCACACGGAATGAACAGGTCCCAGGGGAGAGGGGGCGGCGGGAACACGGTGGGCGGCGGCTCAGGTGCCGCCATTGTGGCACGCAGGTGTGCCATTGTGTCCCGGGAGTGGCGCGGCAGTTCACACAAGGGAGAAGAGAGAGGGCAGGCTTTGGGGGCCGCCTCCGCACAAGGGGAGGAGGAAAGAGTGCGGGGGGTGGCGAGCGCACGGCCGGGAACGCAGGGTGCTACCTCCTGACTCCCTCGGGGCCCCCACCCTCCCCAAGAGAGACGCCAGAGGCGCAGGCCAGGGGCGCTGTCCCTGGTCCTGGAGCCCGCCCGCTCCTCTCCCTTGCAGTTCCTGTGGTGGCCATTTGAGGGCGCCCGGGACCGCGGCGGACTCCCAGGTCTGTTTCAGAACACGTTTTTAAGAGCAGTTTCCTGTAATGGCCTACCTCAATACCTAATTTCAAAAACAAAACGATATTATGCCCTAAGAGAAGTAAAAGTCCTCTACTTCCATCTGGCATGATCACACCACAGGACCAAATGAAGTAACCAAGTGCTTGCATATTTATATATGTCTATACATATCTATCTGTCTCAGGGATGGGATAAGCGGCCTTTCCCATACATAAATATCTAGGAGGATATTTGATGCACCGCTAGTCTTTCTTAAATGGGACTCTCGCAGGCATAGCTTTCCTTGCCTCCACTCACTGAATGACAGTGGTGATCCCCAGTAATTGCAGAGGTGAAAACCACCCTCAAGTATTTCCTAATGCCCTCTAGGGGGGCAGAGCCACCCCCATTGAGAACCACTGCTAAAGTCAAGGACCTTGGCAGGATGAAGAGGGGCTCACAGATCTCCAGGATGGCTGAGTGGGAGGGTGGCATCTTAAGGTACTGTCAGGCTTCCTGTCCCCCATCTTATAGATGGACCAGCAGAGGCCTTAACTGGGAAGGGATTGTGCTAGGAAATGAGTAACCAGCAAAGCTGGGGGCCACACCCAAGGTCTCCTGCCCCCAGTACAGGGTTCTGTCAGCCCAGATGCCCTGGGTGGAGCTCTGAGCATCAAGCAGTTTCCCTTCCAGCTCAGCCCTTTTGCCCCTGAAAATGGGTGTGAAGGGTCATGCCCTTAGAGGGTAGGGGGCAGGAAGTTGGCTGAATTCCAGCCTTTACAGTGTGAGAGGAGCCTTGGAATCCCCTCTCCTTGGGGATGCAACAGTTGTACACCCCTCAACCTCCAAATAGCCATCTTCTCTCCTATCTTAATTTTTTTTCCAATAATCTTCCTAGTAGTTAGCTGGGTACTCGTGTGTGTGTGTGTGTGTGTGTGTGTGTGTGTGTGTGTGATATGTATGTATGTGCATGTGTATCTATGTGTATACTGTGTACGAGCATAGTGTGATAAAGGCATGTGGGCCTGTGATTTCTGTGCATGAATCTTTTGTTATTGGTGTGTGTTCACACATGTGTACAAATGTGTACAAACCCAGCTATAGTCAGTAAGTGAGCACACACTGATTTGGAACGTGTGGGTGTGAACTTAATTTGACCTTTGTATGTGGGCTTGTGTTGTAGGGGCTGATGGTCATGTGAGCATGTCTGCAGGCATTTGATCTTGATATGATCTCTATAGGCACAAGTTAGATGCTCTGTGCACAGTACAAGGGCACATGCATGTGTGACCTGGTAAAGTTCCTGTGCAGGTGTGCATGCAGGTCCACCACAGAACTTGGTAGTCTTGTTCATCCTCTGTCACTAGTGCCTGAATAGTCTTAGGCCCACAACTCAATACATGTTCGTTAAATGATTGAGGAAAGGAAGAAAGATGCCCTCATGTGTGTTTGTGTGTTCAGAAGAGTTTTGCTCTCAGGGACCCTAGAGGTACATGGTCCCTATGGTGACCAGTCACATCCTTAGGGACAGGGGCTGAGTGGAGGCATTTATTCTGGCCATTTTGGCCAAAGCAGATTGTCTTAATCCCTGATGGGGACACTTTGAGTAGGCAGGGGTCTCAGGAACCTATTGAATAAGGTAGGGGTCTTAGACCTAGGACAGGGGATGGCTGGGTATGTAACCTCACTGGGCAGTTGCCTGGGGAGAGTGTGTGAGCCAAGCTATACCTACTCTTGCCTCCCTTCCCAGGACCTGGGGACCTTCCAGGAGACTCCTTCTCCAAGAACTCAGAGTTTGCAGCATCTTGGGTAGGTGTGCCTTGGCTAGAAAGGCCATGGGCTAAGGACAGTGATTTTTTGAGCCAACAGAATTCTCTGAAGACAAACGCTGTTTTCCATTATTTTGTCTCTAACCCAGGAAGGTGAGAATGGATGTCTAATAGATGAGTAAACTGAGATCCAGGGAGGAAAACTGATTAATGCAGAGCCACACAGGAGGCTACTGGCCAGGCAGGCAGCCAGGACTGCCCTGTCTCCTGCCAGGAGGCCCCAGGCAGATATCCTGAAAGGGAATGACTTGGGGGGGTGGCGGTAGTATGGAAGGTTGCTGGGGACCCTGGCAGAAATTGACCTCACCAGGCCCACCTGGAGCCCTGGATTCAGATCTCCCCAGAGTCTGCTCCTCACTGTGCCCTTACATTTTCCTACTGTGGGTTGGGAAAGGGGAGCTGGAGGCAGGTAGTGGGTGGAAGTCCCAGAGCTCACCCCAAGGTGAACTGGGAAAGGGAGCTTTGTAACAGTTCATTCCTGCATCCTTTCCTCCTTCCTCACACAGTCTGGCATCTGTTTGAACAACTTGGGTGCAAATCTAGGAGGCCCGGAAGAGGAGGCTTCCTTCTGGAAGGAGGCCCTGGCCCCTGGAGGGCAGCCTGGCTCTGGTTCCTAGGTAAGAAGCTGGAGGGAAAGGAAGAAGGGAGCTCTATCCCACCCCAAAGATGGCAATGACATCCCATTGCCAGTCGGCAAACGTGGGCTCTGTGCTGACTTCAGAATAATGAGTTCCTAGTCACAGGGGCTAGTGGAGATCAGATGTCTGGAAGGTATTAAATAATGTGTTTGAGGTCACACATCTAGGAAGTGTCAGAGCCTGGTCCAGCACCTACGCCCTTACTACACTGCCTTTGTTTGTGTCTGCTGTTTTTCTTGTAGGTGGTTTTATATCCCATACAAGATCTGCCTCATTCTTTCCAACAGCTGCATGGTACTGCATGATATAAATGGACCCTAGTTTATTTGTCCCGTTCCCTCTGGCTGGCCATTAGTTTGTTTCGAAACTCTTACTATAAATATTTGCTAACTACAAAAAACATGATTTCATATAGTTCAGCCTAATGCAAAGGATGCTGCAGCAAGTGTTTCATTTAACACATACTATTTAAATACGATTCTTAATGCTTTACAAACACTTAGTTATTCTTTGTCAAAAAAAACCCTTTAAAGTGGTTATTGTTAGCTTCATCATCAAACCCATTTTGCAGATGAAGAAACTGAGGCAGAGAAAGATTAAGCGACTTGCCCAAGGCCACACAGCTGACAAGCAGAAGAACTGGGATTTGAACCCGGGGGGCGGGGGGTAGGGTTCACAAGGATGAGGATATAAGCATGTGCCTCCCTGTCCCTTGTCCTTGGCCATTCACCTTCAGGCTCACATGCTGTGATGCAGAGGCTAAATTCTTAGAAGTGGCCTTGCAGGTTCAGAAGGTGCATTTAAATTCCACTGTTGCCCCAAGGGACCAGGAGCTGGCTAGGGAGTGTCCTTTGCATCCTTGGCTGAGGGAACATGACCCCCACCCTCACCCCACCCCCAGCTCTTACCAGTGAGGCAGCTGCAGCTGGTCAGAGCCCAAGAGGCGGGAGCCCACACTGGACTCTTTGTCTTTGATGGGAACCCTGCAGCCCCCACGGCCCTTCTCAAGGGCCCACTGTCCCAGCACCAGCTGGTCCTCCCGGGGGCCAGGCCCGGCTGGAAACTTGGCACATTGGAGTCCCCTTGGCCAACCTACCAAGTGGACATGCAGGGCCCACTTAGGAATCACTCTCACTGAAAAGACAGACTGATGAGGCTGAGGGCCATGTCCAAGGGGATGCAGCAGCCTAGATATGGCTAGAGTCCTGGGTCCCCCAGCCCTGGCACTGTGCACAGCCCCCATGGCCCAGGCCTAGCTCCTCCTCCTCCTCCTCTCCATCCAGCTCTCTGGGCCCCCCTGCTACCACTCAGGAAGGAAAGACTTCCTCCCTCCTCAGGCCCACCTCAGTGCCCCTAGGGCTCACCCCTCAGAGCCCTACCCAGAGCCCTGTGAGGAGTGGACTTCTCACACTGTCCTGGGTGGTCCTTCCTCCCAGGAATCTGCCCTTGCTTTGGATGAGCTGCATGCAGAGGAAGGGCTCAGAGTGTTTGTTGAGTGAATGCATAACCGGTCTAGGACTCAGAGCCCAATGTCACTGAGTGAGGGAACCCAGGCTGGATGAATTTTCAAGAAGGGAGTGTGGCATTTCCATTCCTGCCCCTTGCTCCTCCTCCTCACCAGGGCTGTGGGTGGGGGCTCCAAGGAGCCCGGGGATGAGAGTGGGTAATGCAAGGGCCATTGGCGATTTTATTTCTTTCACTCACTCATTTGCCTGGAGAGCAGACCTGCCAACCTGTAGTGCAGGACTCTTGTAGCTGTATTAAGCATTTACTGTGTGTCAGGCCTGGGCTGAGCACTCTGCATGCATGAACTCATTCCATTACCACAAGGGCCCTGGGGTGGGGAATGAGTCCCAGTTTACAAATGAGAAATTTGAGGTACCTACAGGGAGGGCACGGACCTGCCCACAGTATAGACCATTTGACCCTCCATTCCAAGTTCTTGACCTGACCTGCTGCGAGCTTCTCCTTAGTGATGAAGGGGACAGATCCACCGACAGCTATGACTCTAGGAGGATGGAAGAGGGTGTCACCTGCAGAAGAGGGTCTGCAGCCCGGTGCATCCCTGGTTTGGAGGGTGAAGGGTAGGTCTCGTTCTACCACTCTCTCCTCTCCCTCCCCCTCTCCAGAGGCCACGCCCGGCCCTGCCTCTGTAGTCCCAGCTGGGAAAGTCCAGCGAAGCCCCCGCCCCCGGCCCGAGGGCGGCGCGAACAAGCGGTCCTTTCTGCACGGCTGCCCCCGGCAGCTGGACCGCAGCCCGCGGGGGCGCGGACAATCCCGGGGCTTGTAGCCAAGGGCGGGGCGGCCTGAGTTGCCAAGGTGACCCGGGCACGGGGAAGGCGGCTCCGGCTCGGCGCGGGCCAGATAGGCAGGCGGGCAGCGGCGGCGGCACCACCATGAGCTGCCGGAAGCGCAGCTTCACCTTCGGGGCCTACGGAGGGTAGGTGCGTCGGGCGGGGGCGCTCGCGTGCGCGCGTGCGCGCCCGCCTGCCTATGTCCCGGCTTGGGTTCGGGTGGTTCCGTACGTGGTTGTGAATCTGTGCTTGTGTGTGAGGCGAGCTGGTTGCTGTCAGTGCGTAGCGTGCAGTGTTGGTCAGCCTGTATGTGTGCGTGTATGTGTTCCTGTGTGTTGCAGTTGGGTGTCCATGAGCACGTGTGGGGTCGTGAACGCAGGGGTGGACATTTCAGTGTTTGGGTCCCAAGTGCCTGGCAGTGCTTATGCATGTGGCTGGTTGTGGACAGGAAGCTGGGCCTGTGTGTGTGTGCACTCCTGGGTGCATGTGTAATGGGGTTGGAAGGAGGCAGGTCAGGGGGCGCCCTGCAGGAGGCTCCATTTGGGCTCTGAAGCTGCTGGGCCCCTGCACTGAGGCTCTGGAAGAACGGACCCGAGAAGCCGTTAGCAGGCCACTGACCACCCCTACCTCTGGGCACCTGGACGGCCCCTGTCTTAGGCCCCCTGATTCTCAGGGACCCCATCCTCCTAGGGTTGCTGTCTGCTTGGGCCTGGAGATCTGAGGGGAAGTAGTCGGAGTGGTGGCTGGCCCATCACGGGGTCACTATCTTTCTTGACCCCAAGTGCCCACCTCAAAGGGGGGCAGAAGTGTGCTTGGAGGATTCTTGCCTTTGGCAGAAATTTGGTAAATGGGAAGGAAGACTGGGTAGACAGACCAACCAAGGCCCCTTCCCTGGACAGCCAAGTAGTTACAGAACCTTCACCGGGCCCTGCCTCCCTGCAGTCAGAGGAACACACACTTTTGGGGTACAGAGCAATTGGAGCTCACACACATAATGCTGCTGGTGCGGATTAGGTGTTCTTTGAGCTATGGGGATTGTTTCCAAGGTGCCTCCCCTCTCCAGATGTCCCTGGCAGAGGGCTTGGGTGGGTGGGCTGCCTTCTCTGTCTGGGACCCTGCTAGCCATCAGGTGAAGAGAGGAGCCCGGGTTAAGCCCTGAGTCTCCTGGTCAGCTGACACCAGAGGCAGTCCAGGGAGTAGGGCTGGGTTCTGTTGTGTGACCTTGGGCAAGTCCTGGCCTCACTGCCCCCGTCTACATAGTCCACATTATTAGCTGATCCCTGGGAGACCTCAGCCCTGCCCTTCCCCAGGTAATACCCCCTAGCTGGCAGAGTCTGGTTTGGGGCCCCTTGACATTCTCCTCTGACCTCTGGGCAAGAGGCAAGAGTTGTTTGTTGTCCCAACAGCTGCTGAGCACCTTGGCCGCCAGCTGGGCGGGATGATGGAGCCCTCTCCAGCTCTCCCCAACCCCAGGGTGCCCTCAGAGGGGAATAAGAGAGGACCTGAGAGGGGTGCTACCCACACTCTCTCTCTTAATTGGGACCTGAAGGGATTTGGAGTGACAAAGCCTGGGGGTGGCCCCTGAACTATGGGGGCTTGAGGTCTTCCTCTGGCTCTGCTTTGGGGACAGGCAGGGTATATGTGTTGGGGGTGGGGTAGGAGAAGAAGCTCCTTATGGATCTTCTGCTCCCAGATTCTCAGGCTTTTGTCCCCTGGTGGCTATGAGTGAGCTGCAGCTCCAGGATCAAGGCAGGCCACTGTGAAGTTGGGGTGAGGGAGGTTCTTCTTAAATACCCACACTCTTCAGTCCTGTCTGGAAACACTCTAAGCTGGCCCCAGCCACACCCATAATGTTGCTCTGACCCCAGACTGCTGTGGTCACTGTCCCAACCTGCTCCAGGTTCTTTCATGCTGACCCCCACCCCTGCTGCCACCCCAGAGCCTGGTCCTGGACCCATGATACCCTATCCCCATGTCCCCAGTTCTGCCTCTTTTCCTTATTCCTTCACCCTACATCTTCCCATGTCCCTAATCTAACATTAGGGTCCCTGTAGCCTACGAAAGATGGTGACAATGCATCTGGCACCTCCTCCAGGCCCCTCTGGGGGATGAGTGTGGGGGTCAGCCTGATGTGCTGGGTAAGAAAGAGCCATCCCCTCACTTGCTGTCCCTCTTACTGTATTTCAGGGTGGACAAGTCCTTCGCCACTCGCCGGAGTGCGTGGTAAGTACTGGGAGTCCTCAGAAGGGCTGGGCTGCTTGGCTGGGCCCCGGGGACACTCCCAAACCATTACAACCCCTTATGATGCCAGACCAGACCCACCAACCCTCCAACCTTTCTGTCCAGGCAGTGGGGTGGGCGGACCCTCTTACCAGTCCTGCCCCTGCATATTCCCCCTCCCAGTTCTTTCTAGAGCACATTACCTTGGAGTCAGGCAAACCAGGTTAAATGTCAGCTCTGCCGCTGCCTGTGTGACCTTCAGCGATTCACTAACTTCTCTGAAACTCAGTGTTCTGATCTGTGAAATGGAGATTAAATGCCTATTTAACAGAGCAGGAAGTTGTAAAAACAAGCAAAAACAGGGCCTGGCACGTTGTAGGCTCTCACAGTGTTTCCTCCCTTTTTCTCTTCTATGTTCCTTCCCACCTCTTGGTGGCTCCTGGCTGGGCTGGGGGTGTCCTTAGCCTTTTCGCTGACCCCCAAACCCTCTAGTTCCACTCCATACATAGCCCTCAGAACCCTCTCCTCCAGCCCACTTCCTAATTGTGAGGCTGTCCTCTCTTTGGAGGAGGAGGGAAGGTGGCAACTGTGTCTGCAGCTTCCCCAACACTGAGAGCAGTGGGTGGAGGTGCCACCTCACCTCGGGATTCACAACACCCCCGGGCCCCAGCAGGAGGGCGCCCCCCCACTTCCCTGGCACCAGCGTCACAAGGGCCCAGCTGGCTGTTCCTACTGCCACTTCAGCTTCAGCAGGAGAGCCCCCAGTGACTCTGGCCCCTGCTTCCTGCCCCTGCCGAGGGCTTCCCAGGATCCCCAGGCCCTGCAGTGCCCCCAGCTGCTGGATGACTCCTATCTGGCACCATTGCTCTGCCTGATGCCAAAGCCCCCTAGGAAGCCACACCTGAGGCAGGAGGCACATGGGGTGCCCAGGCTGAGCTCCAGGGTCTGCCCTTTTATTTTCCTTTGCTGCTCTCTGCATAACCCGGGGCCAGTTACTCTCCCTCTCTGGGCTTATGGCCTGTTGCTGTTCCTAGTCCATTTGAACCTCGACTATGTGAAAAGCTGTGTGCCAATCCCGGAGCAGGGGTAGGGTGAGAGGATATAGAGATGGAGGTAAGAAAGACTCCATCCTTTCCTTCAAGGAGTTCAATGACGATATCCCAACAACTCCCACTTGTCAAGCACCTTCTCTGCACCAGGTACTGTTAGGTGTTTGAACTGTATCATTTCACATAATCTTTACCACATCCCTGAGTTAGGGACTATTATCTCTAATTACAGATGAAAACAATGATGCATCGAGGCAGGAAGTGAGTTGCCCAAGGTCACACAGGTAGTCAGTGGCAGAGCTGGGATTTGAATCTTGGTCTCCCAGATTCTGCAGAGCACAGCATCTTACCCACTTTGTCCCAGGGCTTCAGGCCACAGGGTGGGTCTGAAAAAATGCACTGAGGAAAAAACTTGAAGATGGATGGGTGACCCAGAAAGCCCATTCTAGGGAGCCCTGAACAAAGAGTTAGAGATGAGTGTCCAGAACTGATAGTAACTAACCTGCTGTGTGACATTGGGTAAGTCCCTTCCCCTCTCTGGGCCTCAGTTGACTATAAAGTAAGATTCTGGAACTTGCCTATAACCCACAATACCTTGCCCCACACCCTCCTTGCTGGAGCTGCTATCCAAGATGCTAACTCGTAGGCCTCCCTTCTCCTCATCCCCACCCTTAGAAACCAATCGCTTAGCCACTAGCCTGCACCGGGCATATAATTAGTGTAAAATGGGGGTCCTTTTGACTATTAATTATGATTTCTTGGCATTCAAGGCCTGTCTTCATCTCCCCTTCCAGCCTGGGTCTAAAGTCCCTGTGCCCCACATTTCTGATCAATGGGAGAAAGGCCCCCATGAGCGCCACCTTCATGCTTTTGCTCACATTGTCCCCGCCCCTTAATATGCCCTCCCTTCCCATTTCCACAGCCCTCACCACGCCTCCAGTCCACCCTTATCACTGTGTGAGTATTTTTTTTCCTCATCCCCATACCACATCTTTCCCTCCTTAGAGTGCCCCCCCCCCCGTTCATCATGCTCATAGAGCACATATTAGTGCTCTTTCCTGGGGTGGTGGGAACGGTGTGGCCTCAGGAGCCTGCCAGTTGTAGATTTGAATCTGCTTCTGCCACATACCAGTCGTGTGACCTTGGGCAAGTCACCACCCCTCTCTGAGCCCCACTTGATGCTCAGTAAGTATTTGTTGAATTGGACATTTCAGTGAGTTAACCTCAGCTGAAGTGAATGTGTTCATATAACCCTGCAACATGAGGCAGGCTCAGAGGTCCTCGAAAGCAGGGGTTACTTGAGTTACTTTTGACAGGTCCACTTTCCAGCATGAGTTCTATTAAAGCTGGGCTGTACTCTTCTTACTTTCTGCCCTCCACACAGTCTTGCACAGCTACCTGAACCCATTAAATGCTTAATGCTTAATGAATGTTTGTGGAATTGAATTGACCATATCCAGAGAGTGGAACAGTGAAACTTTGTAAATTAGGCTGGGAGGGCTTCCTGGAGGAGAGATTGGGACTTGGATCAGGGCAGCAGTGAGGGCTGGTAAAGGTCAGACATGATCACATCTGGATTCTCCTACCCTCTGCCCCTTGTCAGCAGGTTATCTGCAGTGGAAGGACTCAGATCAAGTGTGCAAGTGTCAGAGGAATGAGGCCCTGTGCAAAGATAAAGAGCCAGTGGGACAAGGGATGACTCTGGTTCTGCAGCCCTAGTGGGGGCTAGACATTTAAGGCAGATTCAAAGGGTGGGTGGAAGAAAGAGGTGGAGCAGTGCCAGGGTGAGGAAATGGGGGTTCTGAAAATACTCTGGGAAGAGGAGAGTCAACTTTGACCTTTAAGCTGGCAGCCCAGAAGAAGGAGGCTGGACCCAGCAAGGATTAAGTGCCAGCAGTGTGCTGGGCATTTTACTGTGGTCATCTCATTAAGTTGTGATGACAGTCCTAACAAGTTGGCCTTGGTGTCCCCATTTTAGAGGCCAAAACCAGGACTAAGAACAGAGTTGGCAAGGGCTAGATTTGAATCCAGATTTTTTTTTTTCTGCCAAGGAAAGGACCTTGGCCAGAGATGGGGAAGCCACAAGAATGAGGGAAGTCCCGGTTGTGGTGTGAGGGAAGAGGGGGAGAGTGAGATGACCCCAAGTACCTTCAAAACAGGGGTCACTGCCCAGATCCATTTGTCCCACCAGGAGGATCCATCTGCTCACAGAGAAATCAGCCTTTGGTAGTAATGGTGCCAGTTGCTTCCATATATGAAGCATTTCCTCCATCCCAGGCTCTAGGCCAAGCACTTCATCTGAATTATTTCATTCCATCCTTACACCAGCTTTACAAAGTAGAGACTATTACCATCTGTTTCCCCATTTTACAGATGAGGAAACTGGGGCTCAGGGAAGGAACCTGGTTGGCCCAGGGGCGCACAGTCCATGAGTAGCAGGGCTGTCAGCCTGAGCCGAGCCTGTACCTTTAACCCTTGCCCTCCTTAATACTGCCTGTGCTGAGTGGGAGGCTTGGGTGGGCAGCCCCTGTCCTCAGGTGGTTTCTCTCTGTAATCATTGAGCCGGAAGCCCTGGGGGGTGTGCGTGCTGCTGCAGGAAGCACAAGGCTGGTCTCATTAGTGGCTCTGAAATGCCAGGCAGGCACAGCCCGCTGGGCCTCCTCATCTATTATGCATCTAGTGGGCAGGCCCCCGGCAGGCAGCTGGCATAGCACAGGACGGGGGAGCTAGCAGCTGCTTCCTGAGCCCACACCTGCCACCATACCTCTGGGCAGGGATCCCCTAAGCCGAATGCCAAGGCAGCTCTTGCCTCATTCCCCTGGCCCAGCTGAGATAAGAGGGTCCCACTGGCGACAGAGGCATGAATGCTGGTCCCAGCTCATTAGACTGCCTGTCCCAACAACCACTTCTGAGAGAGCCTGGGGCCTTAATTGAGCTGGGGGTCATTTGGGACTAGGGTGGGCGGAGGTGGGCTGAAATGGAATCTGAGGCACACAGGCTCCTGGCTGCACAGAACCTCAGAAAGATAGAGTCATGGTCATTTATTCATCATGCATTCATTCAGCCACTGAGCACCTACTGTATGCCAGGCACAGTTCTAGGGACTGTAGATTCAGCGGAAAATGAGACTAGTCCAGTCCCTTCTGCAGAAAGCTTGGTCTGGCCAGTACTTCATCTCTTTGAGCCTCAATTTCTTCATCTATAAAATGAAGAGTAGGGAAGATGGTCTATAAATAGTCAAGGAAACAAACTATGAATTTTAAAGTAAGAGAGCATGCTAACAAGAGCTGGTCCTTACCCAGAGCTTACTGCATGCTGGGCTGTGTTCCAGAGCACTTTGCATATATCGATGGATTTAATCCTCACAACCACCTCACAAGGCAGGTACTGTCATTATCCCTGGTTTAGGGCCGAGGAAATGGAGGCATAGAGGGGTTAAATAATCTGTTTAAAGTCTCTTGACAATGCTGACATTCGAACCTAAGAGGCTGGGCTCCAGTTTGGACATCACCTTGTGATGGAAGGCTGGAGGATGATGGAGGGAGTCATGGAAGGCCTTTCTGAGGAGGTGGCATTTGAACCAAAACCTGAAGAAAAAGAGAAGCTGGGTGTGGGAAGAGTTAGCCAGGAGAAGGGGCCAGTCCTGACAGAGGGAATAGCAGGTGCAAAGATTCTGAGGCAGGAATAAGCTTAATATGTTCTGGGAACAGGGAGGAGGCCAGTGTGGCTGGAGGGATGAGGGAGAGTATGGTTGGGGATGGGTTTGGAAAGAAGGGAGGGGCCACACTGAGCAGGGTCTTGCAGGCAGGAGAGGAGTTTGGGTATAATGTCAGTGACTGACATGCAGAACCACTGAGTCTTAGACTCCTGGCTTTGTAAAATCTTAGAATCAGAGAATGTGGGCCTCCTAGAATCTTTGGAGATGGAAGAGACCTTTGAGGTACCCTTGTATGGCCTCCTACTTAGCTAGGAACCCCTTCTTGGGTTCACAACCCTTTTAAGTATTAGAAGCCTTTGGGGGTCTCCTGAGAAATATGGACCTTTATTTTCAACAACTTCATGGACCTCTTGAAGCCTACCATCCCTGCTTGAGACCATCATGACCTCTTAGCAGCAACTTGACTAGCTCTTCTTTGTTTACTCCTAGTGACAGGAGGCTCACTATTCTTAAAGTAGCCCATTCTATTGCTGGGTACCTTAGATGGATATCAGAGGCTCTTTACTTGGAACCAGCTGCCTGAGGCAAGATGCACTCTCTGGGTCTCCCATTCCCCACAGTGGCCCTTCAGTGAAATAAGGATGGGGATTACATAGCATCTCCCCAAATCTGCTTTTTCTAGTCTAAATGGTCACTGGTCCTAGCCTGCTCTCCTTTTCACCCTCTATTCAGCTTGGCTCTTGCAGGCCTTGAAGCCCCTTTATTTGTCCCTCCCTATCTTCCTAAGAGGCCAGGAGATACCTTCTTCTGAGAAAGACCACATTCTTGGGAGAAGAGTCCTGGGAGAGACCCAAGACCAGAGAGACCCGCTCTTCCAGGAAAGCGCCCCTCTAGCTTAAGGAGACAAGAGAAGATTCCCTCCAGATGGGTTTTGGTCCTGGGACTGCTACTACTTTCCTGTGCGATCTTGGGAAATGAGTCCACATCTCGGGGCAGTTTTCCCACACTCACTTTTGGCACAGTGAAGAGCCGGAGATGGTCCTTCAGGTCTCTTGCAGCTCCAAGGTTCCCAGTCTGGTTGGCCCTGCTCGTCTCTATATCCTGGCAATGCTCAGGCTCGGGTCCCTTTGTTTGGGTGGTGCATGGAAGGATTTGAGTTCTGTTTTCAGGCAGACCTCAGTTCAAATACCAGCTTTGGATTTTCTTACTTGCCGTCAGTCCAGTGCTGTGTACAGTGTAGGCTAATTTCTCTGGGTCTTGGTCTCTTCACCTGTAAAACGAAGACAGTAAGAGCACCTACCTCATAGATCGTTGTGGGGAATTAAATGAGGTAATTTGTGCCAGGGTCTAAAACCAGGGCCTGGCACAGAACAATGCCAGCAATCACAGTTATCGCCATATCATTTTATGTGCTGTGTATGGACTTTACCCTCTGGTAGTTCGCCGCCTTCAGGGAGGTGAGACCTGCTTACATGTGGACATGCTCCCCAGCCTTGGGCACTGACCTTGACACTGGCCCTGAGAATGCCGGCTTTGCAGCCAGATAGGCTTGCGCTGAGTCCTGGGCTGGGTGACCTTGGGTAGTACCTCCCCTGGCTGAGCAGTAGCAGTGGTTTCTTCCTTTGTGCAGTAGGGTATTTAGTCCCCACCTCGGGGTGAGTGAGAGGAGTAAGGAGGTACTTTTAAAGCTGTTTCAGAGCACGTGCTGCAAGAGGGAAGAAAAAATTGGGGTCCAGGCAATCTGGAGAAATATTAGTCTCTGATGCTCATTTTCCTGCCTATAAAATGGAGAGTTTGGCTACAAAATGCTCTGATGTGTTAGGGTTCTAGTGGAGTCAGATAGTCTCTAATCTTGACCCGATCTGAGACATAACCTCTCTGAACCTCAGTTTTAAAATAGGGACAATATTCACCTCACAGGATTCTTTCAAAATTTCCATTTGCCATTTCTTCATTAAATTCATTTATAGAGTCCCTACTATGTGCCAAATAGTGTCTAAGAATTGGGGAAACAGCAATGACTCTGATGGACAGAGTTCCTGGCCCCACGCAGGTTATCTTCCAGTGGCGTAGACAGATGCAAAATGAGCTAATAAACAAATAATAAAGTGATTTCAGATGGGTAATGGTGCGTGAGTGACAGGGTGGGTTAGAAGGGGCCTGCCTTTGCTAAGGACATCAGGAGGGCCTCTCTGAGGTCTGAGTGGGAAGGAGCTGGGTGCGGGAAGGTTGGTCCAAGTAGAGAGCAGAATAAATGTAAAGACCTTGAGTCTGGAACCAGATTCCTTCCCCCATCCCAAATCTGAAATATTCCAGATCATCTCTTGGCAGCTGGTAGAAGGTAGAGGATCAAGCAGGGAGGGTGGAGGTCCACCTTCTCTCAGATCAAGAACTGCTGCTTATGAGGCAGGCCTCAGCGAGAGAGGTGGGCATTGTGGGTAGGCATGCAAGACCATGCTTGACTTGAGCCTTGGGTGAGATGGGACTTGCAGGTAGAAGGTTGAGCCTCTGAGCTTCTGGGTGTGGGCATAGGCAGGGGCCAGCCCAGCATCCACCTGGCTGGCTCCACTGCCCAGAAGCGTTCTGGAGCCTGACACAAAGTCCCTGGGCCTGATTATTTTAGGAAAGGCTTGGGGGAGAGGGTCAAGGGAACTTATGCCTGCTTTTCCTCTCACCCCACCTCACCCGGGCACTGGCCATAGAATGCATTGGCCTTTCACAGACCCATCCCTCCTACAGGGCTGGAGGTTCTTGAGATGACTCCCTATACATGCACGTGCGTGCACACACACACACACATACACATCCCTACTCACACTCACAGACTTGACTCTTGTCCAGGCAGCTTTGTTATGGACATAGAGTTATATACATACATAGTCACTCATATGGCATGTCACGACTGGGCATCGACTGTGTGCCAGGCCCCCTAACAGATCCGATCATTGCCTGAGGAAGCTCCATCTTTAGTAGAAGAGCCTGATAATGATCTAATAATCACACCGAGACATGTGCAAACCAAACTGATAAGTCTGTGATGGCCCAGGATCACCAGCTTTTGGGAAAGCTGGTCAGGGTAGAGGCAGTTAGGGGAGGTGACTCCAGAAAGACTTGATAAGAGTGTAGCAGGTGAGGTGTGATGGGGAGGACGGGGCATAGTGCAACAGGTAAAGGGTACAGTGTGTGCAAAGGCTGGAGGTGGGATGGTTACGTGGGGCCTCGTGGGCCACGTGAGGCGGTTGAGTCTCGATCCTGCATGGAGTGGGAAGCCACCAGGGGTTTTTAGGCAAGTGGATGATGTGACAGATACAAACATGCTCGCGTGTAAACCCACACACGCCCCAGACACGAGCACTTTCTTTCCCACCCACATTTCACGTTCCTGCCAGGCTTCCCATCTACATCCTCACCCACAGAGTCATACACACCCCCTTGCACCACCAGGCAGAGCTGCAGAGAACCCGGCGCTGGCTTCCAGCAAAAGTGTCAGACATCTGCATCACCTGCTTGCTGATTTTGTGGAGCAGGACACTCTGATTTAGCCAGTAGTGACCTCTGTTCACTCACACTTGCACAGACATGCACATGCCACATGCCACATGCACACATGTGTAGGATTATAACCCTTCCCTGCACGTAGAAGGTGGTCGCTAGCTCAGGGAATGTTTTCACATGCATTATCTCATTGAATTCCCACAGCAGCCCTGCAGGAAATGGAAACTCAGAGAGGTGAAGTGACTTGCCCCAGGCCACACAGCTAGAGCTTGACATAGTTGAAATTTGAACTCAGGTCCATCTGACTTGTAGATCTTATCACTGGTCCATCTGGACTCAGGCAAATGCAGCTGTGCTCGTCACATTTCCAGGCTCTCACTGAAGAGGTGGCAAGAGACCTTCAACACCAAGTTTTTCTAGAAACAGGTTGATCAACATGGAAAGTTATTTAGAGCCCCAGCACGTACCCACCTGCCTAGTCACCCTGTGGCCTCAGGGGGTAGTGCCAGGGATGGAGCTGGGCTCCTGCAGGCCTGGGGCAGCTCAGGTCTGCGTTTACATTTGCAAATGAGGTAGACAGCCCCGTCCCTCACGCACATGTTCACCTCCACTGGCCTGGCTCCCAGGACGTGACAGCTGAGGTCCCAGGGCACTGCCCTGTGGCCAGCTGCCTATGCTGCTTCTCTCCTGCCTTCTTTCTTCCCTGACTCTCAGGGCAGGTTGCCTAATGCCTAATGTAGGGGAAAGAGTGTGGGCTTCAGAGTCAGCCAGAATTGGAATTAAAGCCCAGCTCTGTCACTCTTGGCTGGGGGTCTTTGGCCATGGTGTTTAACCCCACTCTGTGTCAGCTTTTCCTCCTTGGAATAAGGAGTGAAGAATATCTCCTCAAGATGATTGAGAAAGGTAAAGGATTCAGGTACTCAGAGAGCTGACTCATAGTAAGTGCTCACTTTTCAGAAATCTTTCATTTTTTTTCTGATTACATAAAATAATAAATGCTCATTGTAAAAATCCAAACAATGTAGAAAAATATATCCTGTAGAAGGCAGAAGCTTCTCGTGGTCCTGCCTCCCAGGGATGACCCATATGAACTTTAACGTGTAATTCATAATGTTCACAAGTAAGATTTTTGTTGTACAACTTGCTTTTTTCACATAACCAATGTGCCTCAAATCCCTTTTTCTGTCAGGACTAGAGAACTTTTTTGTCATTGCTGCATGATATTCCATGGTTTGCATGTGCCTTAATATTTAACCAGCCTCATCTGAATGGATATTGGGGATGGCTTCCAGATTTTAGCTATTGCAAACTCTGCTGCAATGAATGTCCTTTGTTCATATATTTTTGTGCATTTGTGTAAGTATTTCTGGAGGATAAATGCCTAGACGTGGAGTTTCTGGGCCAAAGAGGATGCACAGTTTCATCTTAAATAGGAGTGGCCAAACAACCCTCAGAGAAGTAGCTGCAATTTATGTGCCTCCAGCCAACCCAGGAAAGTCCATTTCCTCAAAATAATGGGAATGATCTGCTGCCTCTGTCCTCGACCGCAGGGACCCCAGAGCCTTCAAGAGGCACCGATTCTAGATGTGGGAGGCTCCTGGGAGGTCATCTAGTCAAGCCCATGCTCTTTATTCCTTTATTTTCCCACCGTGTCCCTGAGAGGCTCTGCCTGCCTTTGTGTGACAGGGAGCTCCAGTACCTTACACAACTGGTGATTTTACTCTTGGGCAGCTCTACTTATCACATTGTTTCTTGAGTTGTACTATAGTCTACCTTCTCCTAACTTTCACTTGGGAGTCCTGCCTCACTCCTCAGCAGCCTGCAAAAAAGGAAAGAAGGGAGAAAGGAAGGGAGAAGGGAAGGCCAGGAAATGTTCATGCCTAATGTTTACGTACTTTACATTATGAACTCATTAAATCCTTGTGACAACCCTTGGAGGCAAGCACTGTTATCCCATTTCATAGATCACGAAACTGAGGCACAGAGAGGTTAAGTAACTGCCCAAGGTCACACAGCTGTTAGTTGGCAGAAAAAGGATATAAACTCAGGCAGTCTGGTTCTAGAGCCCACACTTCTGATGGTATACCTCTCTAGGCAGGAGCCTGTCATTCATTGAACACCTACTGTATATAGTCATGTGCCACTTAACAATGGGGATACATTCTGGGATATGCATCGTTAAGTGATTTTATTGTATCAACATCACAGAGTACACTTACACAAACCTAGATGGTAAAGCCTACTGCACACCTAGGCTGTGTGGCTTAACCTGTTGCTTCTAGGCTACAAGCCTGCATAGCCTGTTCCTGTACTGAATACTGTAGACAGTTGTAACACACTGGTAAGTATTTACGTATCTAAACATATCTAAACATAGAAAAGGTACAGTAAAAAGGCAGTAGAAAAGATAACAATGGCACACCTGTCAAGGTCACTTACTGTGAATGAGGCTGGCAAGACTGAAAGTTGCTCGGGGTGAGTCAGTGAGTGTGTGGTGAGTGGATGTGAAGGTCGAGAATGTTTCTGTACACTGCCAAAGCCTTTATAAACACTGTACACTTAGGCTACACTAAATTTATGGAACAACATGAGATTAAATCAAGCACAAGAGAAAATGATGCAATCAAGAGATGTGGTAAACATGAGGTGTATGAGGCTGCTGCCAGCATTCCATGGCGTACTGTTTTACAGCAAGCTTTAAAAGTCGAAAGAGTACACTCTAAAATAATGATAAAAAGTATAGTATAGTAAATTCATAAACCGGTAATATAGTCATTTATTATTATTATCAAGTATTATGTACATAATTATCACATAATTGTATGTGCTATACTTTTATATGACTGGCAGGGCAGTAGGCTTGTTTACACCAGCTTCGCCACAAACACGTGAGTAATGCATTGTGCTACAGTGTTAAGATGGCTATGATGTCACTAGTTGATAGGAATTTTTCAGCTCCATTATAATCTTATGGGGCCGCCATCATATATGAAGCCCGTCATTGACTAAAATACCATTATGTGGCACATGACTATACTCAGCTCTAGGCTAGTCAGATTGTACGTATAATATCCAATTTATTCTGTGCAACAACCCTGCAAAGTAGGTATTACTGTCCCATTTTGCAGATGGGGAAGCTGAGGCTCAGAGAAGAGAAGCAACCCAGGGGAGTTGGAGGCTCCCTGCACAGCCCCTGCCAGGCAGAGTAGACCCTCCCGGGTTCCAGTTTCAAAAAGTCCTCTGCAGACTCAGCTCCCAGTTTCTTATCTTCCTACTCACCCTCCTGCAGAGTGTCCAGGCAGGACTGGACCTCAGCATCACCTAGTCTGTGTCCCAGTCTCCAGCAGAAACTGGGGAGATTATGGTGACTTAAGCTTGAACACACAGCGATTTAGAAGCAAAGGCAAGGCTTTTTCTTGTCCCTTTTGGTTAGGAGATGGTGACTTTGTCTCTTTCCAAGGGGGCTTTCATCTTGGTCTGGCAGGAACTTCTGCTCTCCAGCCTGGCCTGGGGCCCATGAGATAGCAAACCCACTGGCGAGGGAGGGAGAGGGTTGGATGAAACAAGGCCTCTGCATTGGAGGGTTCAGTGTCTAGGCAGTGAGGCCCAAGAAGCACTGGGAATAGCTAGAGAGCAGTCTGGCCCAGTGTCACTGGGGCTTTGCTCTGAGGTAGGGGAGGGCCTGGCTCAGCTGGCTCTGATGCCAACACCCGTCCCCACTGTCTGGCCCAGAGCAGGACTCAGGGCTTGTGTCCTGAATACGTGACTGCATGTAGGAATGAAGGGCAGGTAGGGGAGCGGGTGGGTGTTGGAGTGAGTGAAGGAATGCATGGAGTTCCGAGAAAGAGACCCCTATGCTGCAGGAGGCGGGGCGTGGGAGAGGAAGGACAATAGGTTAATGAGGGGAGCAGGGCATAGATAGCTCTAAAACTGTGCATAGGCATCAGGCCCCACCCAATGGGTGCTGGGAAGGCCCTGCACATGGCCCTGGCCCACCTGTTTCCCGGGCACTAAGGGTGGGTAGCGTGTACCAGCCCCACCGGCGAGAGTTGTCCTGCACTGACGGGACAAGGAATAGAGCAGCTGGGTTTGAGCTTTGGGTGTGGTACCTTGAGCAAGTCACCACCTCTGTCCCAGCTTTGGTTTCCTTCCGTGTAGGATGAAGATAGTATTACCTGCCTTAGGTTCCTCATGAGGCTGTCGAGAGGGTCTAGAGTGAAGGCAGTTTGTAAGCTGGAAAGTGTCAGGCCGGGTAAGCAGATGTTGTTATTACCTGAGCAGAGGCCCCACGGCTAGGTCATCTCAGTGTCACTCCTCCCCTGTCCCATGTGCAGGGAGGAGTCCGTTCCTGGGAGGTGGGGAGGGTCAGTCTTAGGACACAGCAGGGCTTGGGCTACCTGGGCAGGGAGGCGCTGGCAGGTAGCAGGTGGATGGGAGGCCCAGTCTCCAGGTGAGGGCCAATCCCATGACCTCCTCTTGGGCTGCCAACCTGTTGTTTGCTCAGGAGGCCACTGCCTGGCCCAGCTCCGGGATCCGGATGTCTCGGCGCTCTGCCAGAGCTGGGTGAGGGTGGGGGCCCCCCAGCTCACCCCTCTGCCCAGCCTGGAGCCTGAGGCCCTGCCCTGCTATCCCCAGGGGGACCTTGCCAGCTCTACCATTTGATGGCTGTGAGACCTCGGGCCCATCTTGCAAATTCACTGAGCCTCTGCTTTCTTATCTCTGATATGGGGTGAAGATAATAGCAGCCCTTAATCACAGTTGTAGGATTACATGATATCACAGCGCTTGGCTCCCCCCGACCCCCACCCCTGTGTTCGCTCCCTGTTGAGTCCCGGCAGAGGTTAAAGGTGTCTGGGAGCAGAGAGCCAGAGACCATGCCTCTGTCCCCCTCGCCCCCCCCCCCGCCCCCGCCATGGGCCTGGGAGGAGGGGGCCAGGCTCCCTGGGCCTAGCTTCAGAAACTTGCTCACCAGGCTGCCCCTGGCCATCTTCCCTGGCACCTTGGCAGGGCCATGGGCAAGCAGTGGGGGCAGTGCCGGATGGTTGAGACAATGGGCCTCTGTGGCCCCTGAGGAAGGGGGCAGTTCCAGAGCGGCCTCTAGTCTCTGGTTTCAGGAGATTAGAGTCCCCTTAGCCCTGATACCATGGCTGGGAGACACAGGCAGCTCCCAAGCCCCATCTAGAGCGGCCTCTCTCAGGGGTGCGAGGGTCCACAGGAGTAGCCCTCTGCACCCCCTTCTCACTTTGAGGTCTGCAGCCCCTCCCTCTCCCCACACATGGATCACCGGGTTGGTAGAACCAGCTGCTCTCATAGACTTTTGGTGACCAGCACTAGACCCTGCAGTCCTGGGCTAGTCCCCCCAAATCTTTCTCAGCCCTATGTTCACTGGTGGCTGAGCCCCTCCTTTGCCCTTCCAACCATTCAGGTCTGGTTTCTCAACTCGCATGTGTGATGACCAACACCTGTCCAGCCACCCTGCTCTCTATCACAGGCTTCGTGCCTTGATGGTAGTATATCACCTGTTCTGGCCACCAGAGTTTCACGTTTAAATTGAATTTTAAAGCATGAATAGTTCACCAGGCAGAAAAGAAGGAAAAGGGAGCCCCTAATAGAATGAATAGCCTACGCAGAGGCTCCGCAGTGTGAAACCATGCAGCTTGTCTGGAAAACTGCCTACGGCCTAGCCAGACTAGGACAAGGCAGCCAGGCACAGGAAGGGGCTATGTGTGCGTGTGGAGGTGAGACTGGAAGAGTCAGCAGGAGCCAGATCCACCTGGGGACCTCCATCCAGGACAGCTGTCTCTGGATGGCCAATGGGCCAAGTCCTACCCCCAGGGCAGCCCAGTCCCACCTCTAGTACCCTGAAAGGGTGGGGTTCTCCAAGAGAGTGGCAAATCATCATCATCATCATCATCATCATCATCATCACAAGAACAACAACATCAACAAACACTTCTGGAGTACTCACTTCAGCTCACAGCAACCTTGTGAGGCGGGTACATTATCTCTCATTTTGCAGATGAGAGGAAAAGTCAGGCTTTCCTACCAACTCTCCAGCTGGTTAACAGGTAGAAAGCAGCCCAGGGAGGCATTTGGTGATCTACCCTCCATCTTCTCTATCCCTCCCACCATGCCTGGGTCTGACCTGCGTTTTGCAGAGTGTGGGACCTCCCTGAGATGCCCGCCACCCCAGTGTGGCATCTGGAGCCCTGGACTGATGGAAGGCCTGGGTTCTAGTCCCCAGTCTGCCCCCGCCTTGCTGAATGACTTCAAGGTGGTGGTTTAACCTCCTGAGCCTCAGTTTACACTCCTGGGAATTGGGGATTCTAGTGGCTGCCTTATCTCCTGATCCAGTTCCGGTGAGTGTCCCAGGGGTGAGCAGATAAAGAGGGCTTTTGAAAAGTACAAAGAGCTGTACTCACCACGGTGAGATTATTATTGTTACCTCAATGCGGAGATAAGGGATGGGGAGGAGGTGCAGTGACAGTTGCCAAGAAACCCGGGAGCTGTCAGCAGCAGCTTCCTGCCTGGCCCATCCCACTCAGGAGCTGGGCCCCTGGGCCCTGCCCCCACACCCCTGCCTCCCATTTTCCTGGGAGAGATGGGTGCTCTGAGAGGCAGGAGGCCTGGAGCCAGCTGGCTGGCAGCCATGAATCTGCAGGGCCTGAAGGTGACCCAGGAATGTGCCTGGCCTAGACTCAGGGTTGGCTCTGGCTTTCTCTGTGACCTTGAGCAAGTCACTTCCTCTCTGGCTAGCACCTTTTTCTGTGTCCAAGGTGTTTTGTATCTGTAGGCAGGAATCTAGGCCAGACAGGGCAAGATTGCAGCTGGACCTAGGGAAGATGCTTGGTGGTGGCTGCAGGAGCCAGGAGCTATGATGGGGAGACCA
This sequence comes from Eidolon dupreanum, assembly GCA_028627145.1. Classification (NCBI taxonomy): domain Eukaryota; kingdom Metazoa; phylum Chordata; class Mammalia; order Chiroptera; family Pteropodidae; genus Eidolon; species Eidolon dupreanum. The sequence continues at coordinate 9,685,322 of CM053502.1, read as the reverse complement.
CTGGGGTTAGGTAGCAGGACTGAGGTTGAGAGCAGCTATGATGTGTGTAGGTGAAGAACCCCAGGCTGGAGTCAGACCTTGGAACTGCCCTTTCCCTGGTATGACCTTGGGCTTGTCACTTAACCTCTCTGAATCTCAGTTTTCTTATTTGGAAAAAGGTTGATAATAGTCCAACCTCACAAAGCTGCTATGGTGATCAAATGAGACAATGTCTGTGTAAACTGTAGAGTGCTATACAGATATATGACCATAGTCACAGCAGGGGGAAGGCATGCTCCAGGCACCTCCCAGCTGCTGCATGTGCAGGAAGACTGCAAAGCATTTTAAGCTGTGCCAGGCCATAGGATCAGGAAGGTTATCAGACAAGTGGGGAGCGGGTAGAGGCTTGGGGGACCCCATGTGAATGGAATAATGGCGACCAGGAGGAGACAAGGGTGAGATAGAAGAGAGAGGGGAGAGTCAGAGTTCAAGTTCATGAAGAGGGAGGAAAATGACCAAGTCCAGGAGGTCTGCAGAAGCCAGAGGCAAAGGGAAGGGAGGAGAGGGCTGGAAAGGTGGGGAAGAGATGGTGAGAAATGAGGAAGACTGATAGGAAGAGGAGGTGTCAGAGGAGGCTAGAGGGGTGGGGAGGGAGGTGAGGGTCTGAGTTTATTCATTCCTTCCACCAAAGTATTTATTGAGCAACTCCTACTTACTAAGAGGCAGTATGGTGCAGCGTTAGGGCACAGCATCGAGTCCTGGATGGTCAGGGATTCACATCCTCCACATTTTGTTTACATTTCCTGTCAGCATGACCTTGGACAAATTGCTTAACTTCTCTGTGTCTTAGTTCTCTCCTCTGAAAGATAAGGGTTAAGTTAATTTACAAGTGAAGCAGTTGAGGTAGAGCGTGCACATGGTACGACCTGTTGGCTGCCATCGCTGTTGTCACTATGATTATTACCTCTCTGATGTGTTGTGCTGGGTCCACAGGGCTGGCTGCCCATGCTATGAAGTTCAGATCTTGGGCTCCAGAGTAACATACCTGGGTTCAGATGCCTGCTCTGCCTCATTAACTGCGTGACCTTGGGCAAGTTAACATACCTTCTAAGCTTCAGTTTCCTCATGTGTAAAGCAGGCAGTTTTTGAGCACCTATCTCATGCGGGAGCTATGAGGATGAAATAAGATCATGCAAGGCACGGGTAGGCTGTGGCTTTTGTTATTACTGCCTTTCTATCCCTCAAGGCTGGGACGATGGGGGCAGGCAGGGCCCAGAGCTTCCGATTTCCTGCTGTGTCCTCATCCTGAATCCCATTCCTTCCCCTGATCTTCGCGACCTCAGCAATGACCTTTTAGGTGGAGTTGCCTGGGGGAGGGGGGTTGGGCATTGCCTGTGAGGAGCTAGCCAGGAAGTGGAGAGCTGAGGGCCTCGAGGCTGGGTCCTGGGTAGAAGCCAGAGCTCCCTTGTCTTCAGAGACCTCCCTAGCCTTGTGCCAACATGAGCAGTCCTCAGTGAGATGGACACCTGGGTATGGGGAAACTGAAGCTAAGGGTTCTGGAAGGGGAGCACGTTAGGGAGCTGCTGCCAGGCTGACCCACAGTGGCCACTGTCTGAACCTGGAGGTATAACAGGGTAGACAAAAGGACACAACCTGAATAGCTCTATCATGAGCAACAACCTTCACTTGGCAGCCAGGGCCATGCCAAGACAGCGGTCTCCACCACCACGGGGGCCAGCCTCACCTGGGCTTCAACCCCAGGATTTCCTAGGCCCTGGGCAACCTCTGCTCTTCGACCCACTGACACTGGCCCTGCTCAGTGAAGGGCATGTGCTATAAATACAAGGTCTGTCACCCACTTGCTAGGAGAAGTGGCTTCACCTCTCTGAGCCTCATTTTCTCCCATCTGTAAAAATGGGGATAAGTAATGCCAAACTTTTAGCACCGTTGTGAGGGTATAAAATGCTTGACACAGTTCCAGGCACACAGTAGGTCTCAAAGAGGAGTCCTCATGGCAGCCACAGTGGAATTCGCCTGGGCCATTTCTGTAGTCTCTCTCCACCTTAGCGCCTTGCAATCTTAGGAACCTGTGTTTGGTTGTTCCCTGGCTCACAAACCTTCAATACCTCCCTATTGCCAACCTTCATTTGGTCATTCTGTCATTCAGCCATTCAACAAATACTTAAGGAGACCCTAACTTGGGGAGCGGAGTTTACCATAAATGAATGACTATCAGAATTTATTGAGTGAATGCCTAGTAGCTGCCCAGGCTTTATGGTGAATTTTTTTGGAAACTGAGGTTAGGAAGAGTGTGTTACTCACCTAAGGCCACATGGCAGGCAAGGGTCTGGGAAGACCTCCCCCACACTGATGCCATCGGCTGGAAATGGCACTGTTATCATATCCAGCCTTCTGGGTCAAGACCTTCCGTTTTAAGATGCACCCCTGGAAGGTGGAGCAGAGCTGTGGCCCGGTCCCTCTGGGCCTTTCTCCTGCTGGTGGTGTGGCTGGGCTGAGGGGAGTCAGCAGGGAGGCTGAATGTCCTCAGGGTCTCCTCCCTGGGCCAGGTTCCCGCAGGTCCTTCCCCTCTTGAGGTGTGGTAGTCCCAGCTCTACCCGAGTATCATCTGACAGCCTAAATGACTCACCTTCTTGGGATTTGTCTGGGTTGATGGGACCTGGGCGGGGGTACAGCCACGTCAGTGTGGCCCTAGGCAAAGGGCGGAAGCCAGGCCTGCTCCCCAAGCTCCGGGCTCCCTGGGTCCCAGGAGCTACTGGGCTCTTCCTCTCCCTGACCCCAGAGGTGGCCTTCTCTACAGGCTTTCTGGGGTGACAGGAATTGACTTCACTGTCACCAGATCTGTTTCCTTTTCCTCAGAGAGGGATATGGGTGTGGGCAAAGAGTCCAGGCCTCCCTCAGATGCTGGTCCTACTGCTGACCAGCTGTGTGACCTCTGCATGCCTCTGGGCCCTTATCTGTCAAGTGTGAATACCAGCGTGGTGAGGAGTCTGTGCCCACAGGCCTGGAAAAAGAGCTTTGGCCCAAGGCCTGGTGCAGTAGGCCCAGCGAGTGTCCATATTGGTATTGCTATTGTCAGTGATAGCAGAAGCCTGGCGGCCTCTCAGCCCTCAGACTGCTGTCTCCCTGAAAGCTCAGGGAGTCTGGGAATCCTGCTTAGTTCAGAGGTTAGGGTTCAGCCCTCAGCAGCAATTCTCACTGTCCCCTGCCTCAGTGCACCCATCTTTAGAATGGGCATCCTCTTGGCTGGAGTAAACGTGAGGAAGGCCTAATGGAGAGCTTGTGGAGAGACCCTGTCCCCATCTCTGATCTCTGGGAAAGGGGAGCCTATTTAGAAGCCCTAATCAGGAAGCCCCTCTTCCTCCTCCCGAGGAACCCAGTACCCCTTCCTCCATCAAGTCTGTCTCCCTGCACATCTCCCAACTCTGTGGGAGACTCTTCCAGAGCTCACAAATGTTCCATCTTGGGGCTCTCCTGACCTGAGACTCTTTTTTTTCTTCCAGGAGGAGTGATGGGCAGAACCAGCGCTTCCCTCAGGCCCTAGACCTGCCACGAGTGGACTTCGTTCCCCCCAATACTGCTTCACTCTACCCAAAGGTATGTGTCCCGCTCCCCACTGCTCCTGGTCTGGAGACCCCCAGGGCTGAGAGATACCTAAGAATGACTACTAGGCAGAGGTAAAATGTTCGGGGCTACCCCTGGGTGGGCCTGGTACAGTCTCAGACGTTGAATGGGGTCTATAACCCTGCTGGGGGTGGGACAGAATACCTGGGAATAAACTGGCCAGCCATTTATTCTTCATCATCTTCATCATCAACATCACTCAGTTTCCTCTTCTGTAAATTGGGTATGATGACAGTACCCACTTCACAGGGCTATTGTGAAGATTAAATGGAAAAGTGCCTATAAAGCATTCCGTGCACAGAGGCAGAGTCCTATAAATGAGGCTATTGTTGTTGTTATCAAAATCAAATGTTTGCCCAGCACTTGATTTGTGTCAGACTTTGTGCTGGGCGCCAGAAAGCAATCAGACACAGAGCTCCCCTCAAGGAGGCATAGCCTAGTTTAGAGCAAAATAACGTATGCAAAGTGTCAAATACCACTAATACTCACTAGTATTGATTGAGATTCACTGTGGGCTATAAGGGTACTTAATGGGTACTTAGTTGACACACAGTGTCTCATTTCACCCTCAAATGGTAAGTGCTATGTGCTGGCTACTATTACTAGTACCATTTTGTAGAGGAGAAAATTGAGGCTCCGAGAGGTTAAGTTAATTGCTCAAAGATGCACAGGTAGGATATGATGGGGCCAGGGCCAGAACTCAGGCTGTCTGACTAGAGTGCCTGGTCTTGTAGCCTCTCTAATGCAATGTCATAGCCCTCGCTTTTACAGTATACTTCATAGCTTCTAAAGCATGTCCACAGACATCATGCTGCTTGGTCTTTTCATTAAACCTTGGGTCGTAGGCATTCTTCAGATGAGGATCCAGATACTCAGAGAGGTCAAGTGGTTTTTCCAAGGTCACACAGCCAGGAGATAGCAGAGATAGGATCGACCATACTCCCCTCCCAACACTCTGGCTTGGAACAAGGGCCATGTACTTCTCTTAGGCCGGGAGGGCAGATGGCCAAGGGATGGTGTCCAGGTGTCCTTGTGTCCTTGTGGGGAACCACTACCTCCAAGGTGGTCTGAAGTGGGGTCCTAAGGACACCATCAGGGAGTTCCTGAGACCCTCTCATGCTCTCTGTGCCTGGGTAATAGCCCAGATAGACTATGTAGATCCTGGGGCTTGGCAGGAAGGGAGTGACTTGATGGCAGCTGGGTTCATGAATGAGCATCTGGGAAGAGGCCAGGCTTCTCCAGGGTTCTCACCGAGGGCTGTGTGCCCTTGGACCATAGCTTCTCCTCTCTGGGCCTCAGTCTTCCCATTAGGAAAATGAAGGTTGGAACAGCCCATCTCCCTGAGTCCTGCCTGCTCAGAGAGCCTGAAGCTGGCCTTCTTGGATTAGCTCTGAGTCGCCTCCCCTCAGGCTTCCTGGCTTCCGCCCAGTCTGTCTAGAAGCCTCCATTTGTGCCAACACACAGCCCAGACAGCAGGATCCCAACAGCCCACTCCCACCCCAGAATCAAGACACAGTCTGTGGATCATCCTCCTTTGACAGGGAAGGAAACCAGGATCCAGAAAGACTGAGTGACCTGTCTGGATCCCCAATAAATCAGTGGTGAGGCTGAGGGAACCAGGCCTGTGACATATCCTCCACCCCCTCCTCCAGTACCCCTAACTCTGCACACGTTCATAATGTTGATGGAGCCAGTTTGAGGGGCAGGAGACCTCCCTGTCCAGTGGGTAAATCCCTGCCCCTCTTTGGTCCTAGGTTCTTCATCTGTAATATAGGGTTGACAGTTTCTTTTCTACCTACCTTGCCAGCTTGCAATTGAGTGATGACTGTGAAAGTAACTTTGGGAAGTAGAAATTAGGAAGCTGAACTGTTATCAGCATCATATGTTCCCAGGGTAGGATAGAACACCTAGAAGGGACGTCCCCCTCTTCATTGGGAAGCCATATTTGTACAGACACTGAGCTACCCAGGACCTTCCCATCTTGCCCCCCATAGGGCTTTCTTCACTCAGGGATTCGGAAATCTGCGCACACGTACATACAGAGCCTACCCACACCTATGTACATGAACATAACACGTCTGCATAGGTATTCAGAGACTTACACATGTACACGTGCAAGCATGTACAGATACACATGTACAAACACATAAATATACACCCATGATGTCCAGGCACACACAGCCACGTCTAGTCTCAGAGTTACACACACAAATACAGCTGCGTGCACACGTGTGCACCCCCTCCACTCCACCTGGCACAAAGGCATTTCTGGTGATACGACCAGGTCTTGCCTCCTCACAGTGTGGAATAGATGTTTCTCTGGTTGCATTTTGATGGGTGCCCGGAAGCGCTCAGGCCTGGAAGTGCCTGCATAAATCAATATTTGTTGCTGTTAATTATTAAAAACGGAGCTACACCGTGTCTGGAACACATATCTCTGGAGTTGCCGCTGGCTCCCCGGGCTCCAGCCTGACCCAGGGCCAGGTCTAGGGGGAAGGAAGGCGCAGCGCTTTCCTTCCAGGAACCCTGGAGATGGAGGGTGGTGGACAACTGCCAGCAGCTCCCTCAGGAAGCTGCAGAGATGGTGGGCACTGAGCTGGTGGGCAGCCCTGCCCCTGCAGGGTCTAAAGCAGCTGGTGTTGACTTGGCCACAGCTCAGGAAGCAACTGCCACTTTCCCAGCATCTGTCCCCACTGTACAGTGGCAGACACAATGCAAGGTCAGCTGGAAGAGCCTGCAGAGGCCATATATTTTACAAATGGGAAAACGGAAGCCTACAGAGGTGCTAGGGACTCAGTCAAGTTCACTCAGCAAGTTGTAGCAAGGCCAGAGCTAGGACTCACATGTCCTGAAGTCTGCCCCATACTGTGGGACCTTGGTTCCTCCCTAGGCACTGTGGTTGTCTCCAGGGTCAGGGGCAATTAGGATGGGGGTGGGGGGACAATTAGAGCCAGGTGTGGCATGGGGCCTCCTGAAGGGAGGGAATGGGCCACCACTGTCAGGAATTCGGGAGCAGGAGAGGAGGAGGGAGGAGAGAGTAGCTCCAGGCCTTTCCCTGGATTCCTAGTTCTGCCTTTCCTAGCTGTGTGATCTTGAGCATGATATTTCACCTCTTGGAATCAGTTTTCTCTTCTGTAAAATAGGGATGACGCTCATACTTCTTGGGTTGTGGGAGAAGATGAGACTTGCGAAGGGTCCAACGTTAAGTAGATGCTCAAGAAAAGTCCTGTCTCCAAGTAGCCGCCTCTTTCTGACGGACTTCACAGCCCATCCCAAGAATCCCGTCCTGGAGGCCCTGATGTGGGGTACCCAAAGTCTGGGAAGATAGAGAAGGCAGGGGCGGGGTGGGGGGTACGCGCTGAGGAGAGCCTGGGAAAGCCTCAGGGGTCCCGCGCGCTGAAGATTTCCAGCGCTCCAACGAGAGCGCGCAGGCGCAGAGTCCCGGGACCGTGGGTTGGGCCGTCCTGGGGGCGGGGCTCACAGCGTCCCCGCCCCGGATCTCCGCAGCTCCGCCCCTGCCCCCGCATCGGCAGTACCTGGTGCCCCGCCCCCTCCGGGCCAGGAGCCGGAGCCCGGAGCGCGGAGCTCGGTGCTGTGGGGCCCGGGCCGGGGCGCGCGCGGGCCGGAGCCGTCGGACCAGCTGAAGCGCCGCCGGGGCTGGGGCTGGGGCCGGGCCGGGCCGGGCTCGGGATGGCGCAGCCACGGCCCCTGGCGAACGCTGGCCGTCCGCGGAGGGGCTCGCTGCCCGCTGGGGGCGGCTGGCAGGTGAGGACCCGGGAGAGGATGGCCTGGCCAAAGGGGTCTGCAGGAGCCTCCGGGTCAGCCCGACTTCCTTTGAATCCAGCAGGCTCTGCCCCAGCCAGGGCGGGGGTGCGAGGCTCCGTCATGGAGGGTGTGTTAGCTTCTGGGATGACACCCGGCCATGGCAGCCACAGGGCGCACCCCTGCCCTGGGGTCCCAGGGTTTGGGCTCTTTCAGCCCCTTTCCAGGAAACAGAGTGACTGTAGTGGCACTGTGGCTTGGGGCTACCATGGCATTATGTGTGCGTGTGCGTGTGTGTGAGTGTGTGTATGTGTATTAGCCTTGGGACCATATTGTTGGTCCCCTGTCCCCTCTAAGGTGGTCTGAATGTCACAGTGTAACTTTGCATGGTGCTCTGGGCCACTTGGCTCACAGCCTTCCATGTGTCAGGGCGTCTGCTGCTCCTGTGAGGCTGTAACTGTGGGTGTAACTTGTTGCTGTGTGTGCACTCTGGGTGACAGTACCATGCATCAGTCACAGTGGCTGTGACTCCAGGTGCATGTGTTCCTGGCCAGAGTGGGGTGCTCTGGGGGACATTAATGCACCCCCATCATTCATGCTAGCACTGCGCTGGTATGAGGTTATTTGGGCATAGATGCCGAGGCTGCTGTGGTACAGGATGTTAGGTTGACAGGCATGTTTGTCTACCTGGGCTACAGGTGTGTGTGTGTTTGTGGTTTGTGCTGTGACTGCTTGTGGAATTGTCTTGTCCAAGCTGAGAAGTGTTGGGTGTGACCATAGGTGACCATGGGTCAGCGTCTCTGATGGACTTCTGTGGTGCATTTCATGGGGTGGGTTCTGCCCCTGTGGTCAGGTATCAGAGTGTGTACATGGGTTTTTGCGTCTTGTGATCTCTAACAGAGCTCCGTGTGTGTGTCTGTGTGTGTGTGTGTAAGAGACAGAAAGAGAGAGAGTTGAGTGATGTGTACTCAAGCAGGTATGAGGGGTGTGTGAAGTTTGGACGTGTGCTCCTCATCCTTGGTGATTAGCCACGCCCACAGTTGCTGCATGCTTCTTTTTCTTCAAACTCATTTAAAGTCTGTCACGTCTGTTACATAGGGTGCGTGACTCTGGTGGGGAAGGTACGTGGGAGTGGGGCTCTGTAGCTAAGTTTCGTGAACATGCCTGCCTGTATCCGTGAGAGCGTGTTATTGTGTCTCTCTGCACGCGGACGTGAGTGGTTTTGTGGTGTTCGTGTAGCTTTACATGCAGTGGTTGATGTGCAGATCTGCACAGGGGTGGGTTTGCGTTTGTTTGTGTGGTTCTTATGGTGCATGGACCCGCGCGTGTGTGTGGGTGTGCTGTTGAGTAGCGTGGGACACTGACACATTTATTTGTGTGTTAGTGCATAGCTCTGGGTCTAAGGATTGATGTGCACAGACCCCATGGATTTGTGTGTGTTTGCTTTCTTTGGTACAGCACGACTGTTTAAATATTGGTGTGTAGGCCTGTGTGTGCTCAAGCAAGAGAGAAAGAGTATGTGTTTCCTGGTGCACAACCCCATAGCACATGTGTGTGGACTCAGGATCTGGGAGGGGTTGGGAGAGAGGCACCGTCCTGGAGACTCTGGGGGCTTCCCAGGCCCAGCCCCCAGCCCTGCCAGCCGTCAAGGATGCCGCCTTCCAGGAAGGCTGCAGGGAGTTGGCGCTGGAGAGGCAGAAGCTGCCAAAGCAGCTGGCAGACGCCCGATTAACCCTGTGTGTGCCCTGGCTAGCCTCGGGAGAGGCCGTCGAGTGTGAGGGCTGGAGGGATGAGTGTGGACTCACACATGTGTGTTGGACCAATGGGATATACCAGCGTCCTTTCTCCCAATAGCACCCCGGGGTGGGGCCCTCTTCCAGGAGAGGTGGGTGGAACCACAGACCCTTCTGAGGGTCCCAGATGGGCTCCTCTCTGGGGCTGGGACCTGGGGCTCTTCTAAGGGGTCCATGGGCTGATCCTGGCACTGCCAACCCTGTAGTGAGATGAAGGAGATGTGTCTCTCCCCAAAGGTCACATCCTTCTGTCTGAGGCACCAGCCTCCTCCTTTGGGTAAGGGGACTGAGTGGGGTGGGCTGCCCCTTGGGGCCTGTGCTTTGGGCCGATAGGTCCAAGGTGGTTGGTCACAACTGGGGGGACTGGGATGGCTGGGTTGGGTGCAGACTCCTTGGGGGCTCAGCAGGATCAGCTGGACCACCCCGAGGCCTGACCTTCTCTCTCCCCCTTCTCTGTTGCAGAACACAGATCTATTTGAGATGATTGAAAAGATGCAGGTGAGGCTGGCTCCTTAGCCATTCTGGGGGGGGCAAAGGGGACTGGATTGGGGGTGCGGGGCCCTTGCCATATCTCCAACCCCACACATCTCTCAAGATGGTCCAGGAGCCCTTGGCAGACCATGCAGGAAGGAGATAATGGCATTGTGTTGTCCAGAACCCCTAAGTGGGGATCACAGTAGGGGATGGGGACTGGTAGTGCCCAACTCCCTGTCTGACCCAGGGGTCCAGGCCCCATTTGTGTCTCCCCAGCTCCCATCCCTGTGTAGATCCCCAGCAGGGCAAGGGTCCCTGCCTCAAACCATTCCCACATGTACACACCATTCCCCATCCCCCAAGAGGCATTACAGACTCTGCAAGACCCCCATGTAGAGGGGGAGGAGGGACAGATGCCAGGGTACAGGGCAACCAGAGGCTGTGCTGCAGGTAGGGGGAGGTGTTAATGAGTGAGGCAGCCTGGGAGTGCAGCTCCTGCTCCCTCTGCCTGACTCCTGCCCTGGCTCTTGTCTGTTTTTTGCGTGGGTATGTGTTGGGAGGTGAGCAGGGGGCTGGGACGACTTGAACACACCTTAGGAGCTTTACCAGATATCATTTCACCCTCTAAACCTCTCCTGTCCCTTCCTGTTTCTCTGCCTCTCTTGCTTAGTCTTTCTATCTCTACCTTTCCCCTCCTCTCTCCTTCCCTCTCTCTCCTCTCTCTCCCTCCTCTTCCCACCCCTCCTCTCTCAACAACATGTATCTGTGTAGACGCAATAGCCTCCCTCCCCACATCCCCACACTCACACACAGGCACGTGGACACCCCCCCTGCCCCCACTCCCAGCAGCAGGCTCATAGAGCCCCCAATTCCCCCCTGCTGCCACCCACCTCCTGCAGCCCAGGTTACCAGCAGGACAGCCAGCCCTGCAGAGGGGTCTGAGTAACCAGGCACCCTGCCCTGGGAGTACCCCACATTGGTTGGCTTTTCTCTTCTACACAGGAAGAGCTATGAGCCCAGTGGGAGGCAGCGCTGCTGCAGGCTTGGGAGGGGTGCAACGGGAGAGAGGGAGGGGTGTGACGGGAGAGAGGGTGGGGTGCAACGGGAATATTGGCCTCTCTTTGCAGGGAAGCAGGATGGATGAACAACGATGCTCCTTCCCACCACCCCTCAAAGTAGGTCTGATCCAGCACCACCCCACCCTGTCTTCTGTGGGCTCCCTGAGCAGCCTCTCCAAAGGGCTTGGAGAGGGAGGGGAAGGGGGCAGACATCCTCCCTCGGGTGCTGCCCAGCCCAGGAGAACCTATTACTCTTTCATGAGAAGTAGGCTAGGAGTTCTGAGATGTGGAGGACCCCTCATTTGCTATAGGCCTGAGGCCCTGTTACAGCTCCTTGCCACCCTATCTTCACCCCTGAAAACTCACCCTGCCTCTCCAGGCCTTGCCGTCCCTGGGTTGAAGCCCCAGTACCTCACAAGACAGCTTGTGTGAAATGAAAGCCAGTTACGATACGCAGTTGTAGGAAGACTCAAACCCAAGACCCAGGAGTCTTATGCTCTTCTGTTCCCTGTAGCTCCTATCTGGAAGGGAAGCTGAGGGGGAGGGGCAGGGGAGGATGACCTGGTTGCCCCCCAACTCCCATGAGGAGACTGACAAGAGACAAGACTGAAGGAGATGCAATGAGGCTCTTGTTTAGACTCAAATTTTCTTGGGGTGAGAGCTGCATAGCCCCTCCAGGTGGACAAAGGACTCTCTGGTTGATGATTTGGGACCCCAGCCATCCCAGAATACTGGTGGCTGGGCCTGGGGGAATGGGCCCAGGGCTGCAGAGGTAAGGATTAAAGAAGGTTCATGGGCATAAGCCTGATGGTTTCGTCCAGGGCAGGGGTTTTCAAAATGTGGTCCTCAGACCAGTCCCATCAGCACCACCTGGGAGCTTGTGAGAATGTAAATGCTCAGGCCTATCCAGGCCCAGGGCATCAGAAACTTGGGGCAGGTGGGGTGCAGCTGTCTGTGGTCTGTGTTTAACAAGCCCTCCAGGCTGTTCTGAGAACCACTGGTCCAGAGGTTCCTTCTGGGGAGGCAGTGGGCCTCCTCCTCAGGCAGGACGAGGCCCAGAAGAGGCTGCCAGCCCTCAGCCCCCATCTTGTGGGGTCACCCCAAGGCAAGCCCGGCCCCACCTGTGAGATGCGGAGATGAGGACCCAGCCCTCTCTACACTCTCAGCCCTGATGGCTGGCCAAACAAAGGAGCATTCTGGAGAGGCTGGAAGTCAAGGGTGCGGGCCCCATCCCAGATGGGCTTTCCCCTGCTTGTGTTTTGCAGACAGAGGAAGACTACATTCCCTACCCAAGCGTGCACGAGGTAACCAGCCGGAACCACCCCCCCCACCCCAAGCCTATCCCCACCCTAAGCACTGGAGGCTCTCGCGCAGGGAGTTCAGGATGCCCTGGTCCTCCTCCTGGTCAGGAAGGAGCCTGACCACAGTGGGGACTGGAGACACAGTTTATGGGCTCAAGACCTCAGGGCCCATTTGAACCCAAGGCCTCCAAGCCAAACATTTCGGCCACTCTGCCAAAGTCATGCTCCCAGCTCTACCTGCCCCCGTCTCCATCATTTGAGAATGGGACTTGGGGCTCCATGTGATCTGTGACCCATGTAGTACCCCTTAGTTGGGGAGGCATCCTGGGGCCCCTGGTGGGGTGCAGTGTGAGTCGCTCTCAGCCGAGTCCCCCTTTAGGTCCTGGGGCGAGAAGGGCCCTTTCCCCTCATTCTGCTGCCCCAGTTCGGGGGCTACTGGATTGAAGGCACCAACCACGAAATCACCAGCATCCCAGAGACAGAGCCACTGCAGTCGCCCACGACCAAGGTGAAGCTTGAGTGCAACCCCACAGCCCGCATCTACCGGAAGCACTTTCTTGGCAAGGTGGGTGGCTCTCTGGTGTTGGAGGGCTGGGCCTGGGAGAAAGCAGAACCTTTGGGCTGGGGCTGGGTGAGTCCTAGAGCCCTGAGTCTCAGGGAGCATAGTGTAGTGGATTCACTCATTCATTCAGTAACCACTTATTGCAAAAGGCAGTATTATTGTGTAATGGTTAACAGCAAAGACGCTACCAGGGTTTGAATCTTGGCTCTGCCACTTACTGCATGGGACACTGGGCAAATCACTTACCCTCCCTGTGCCTCTGTTTCCTCAACTGCAAAAACAGAGATGGTGATGATATCCACCTCATGAGGTTGTTATGGACCTTTAATGACAGGATGCTTGTAAAGTGTGAAGAATGGCGTCTAGCATAGAGTAAGGCTCAATCAGGGTTAGCAAATAATGAGCACTAGCTGTGTGCCTGGCTCTGTTCAAGACACCAGGTATATAGCAGTAAACAAAACATACCCAGGCCCTGCCCTCAGGCAGCTTGTGGGGGCTGGGAAGACACAGTAATGTCTAGCATGATCAGGATTGATGCAACCCCCACTCCACCACCAGCCCCAGAGCAGGGACCCTGCCCGGTCACCACTTGTCAGAGTGTCAACCAGCAGTATTCCAGGCAAGAGTTATTGGGCAAGGTTGTGGGAGCTGGAGGGGAGGTCCCAAGGTGGGGCCCTGTGTGTGTGTCAGGTTCCACACCAGGTGCTGTCTCTGGTAGGGTGTAGCGTGGCCCTGGGGTCTTGATTCACCTGGGTGCCAATCTTGGCTCTTCTATTTACTGATAACCTCGGGCCAGTTCTTTAACCTTCCTGAACCTGTTTCCTCACCTATAAAAATGGGGATAATAAAAATACATTAAAGCACAGAGAACCATTAAAGCATAGAGAGCCTGGCACATAGTAAGTACTCAATAAATTGTAACTTTTATTAGTACATCTTCATAATTACTCTGTGAGATCAGGATTGTCCTAGCTTTTCAGAAGAGGAAACTGAGGCGCAGAGAAATGAAGTGACTTGGTCAAGGTCACATAATTACTGAGCTAGGAATTGGACCTACCTCTGGCTGACCTTCCGTTAAGACACACTGTGGGAATAAGCAATATTATTGTACTATAATTATGTAATGTGATAAATATCACCACAATGGCAGTCATATATATTACAATATATGAACGTATCAAAGTAACCTTTGTACACCTTAAGTTTATACAATGTTATATGTCAAATATATTTTTAAAAAGACATGCCATGGGAAGAGTCATGTTCCTGGGTGTGTGCACATGTGTATTGGGAAGGTGTGTTGGGAATTGAGGAACTATATGACCTCAGTCTGAGCCCAAGGCATTGGCCTGACCCTGGTGGGTATTGGTGCTAAGGCTAGAAGTGGAAAGGGGTAGAATACATTATTACTGAGACTAAACCAGCAGGCCTGGGTTCAGGAGCCATTGCTTGGGGACAAACCCAGAACAGGGCATTCAATTCTACCTCCAAGCTGAGCCCTGTGGGTGGAGAGAGACCTGCATCCCGGCACCCACTGTTCAGAGTGCGATGTGGGGGACTGTGTGGGCCTAGCACATAGTTGGCACTCAGAAAAGTTTCCTGAGGAGTGATGAGTGACAGAATGAAGGTGGCACCTTGACCACAGAAGGACCCAAAGAGGTACAGGTTGGGAGGTCAGAAGAGGCATGATGACCAAGGTCAGGTTGACAGCACAGAGAGGAGGGGCCCCATGGGCTGGCACAGAGCCAGGGCCATCTCCTAACTCCAGGTGGGGTGACATAGGAAGCACCGGGGTCTGTTTAAGCAGAGGGAGGAGGTTAGGGTGACTTTGGTATGGACTCCCAGGGACCCTGAGCCCACTCTCCCACTGTTCCTTGACTCCTCTGGGCCTGGCCAGGGGGATCTTGGGAAACTCCTCACCCTGAAGACTTTAGTGCAACTCTCCTTGCCAAGTGCCTGCCATTCCCTCTCTACAGATGGTGCCACACATTTGGGGGTTTCTGTCACTCTGTGCCTAAACAGTGCAGAGGGGAACTCTACCCCAGGTACCCTCAGACTGTCCCTGAGCTGCAGATTTGTGGGGGCACATCCCCTGGCCTCTGCCTCTTTCGTCTGCCCTCTGAGCACAGGTGTTCATGTTTAAACAGGACTTACTTCCAGGATGACTCCTGGGGCGGGTGTGGCTGCAGAGCCAGCTCCACTCCCAAGGCCGGCGCTGGCAGAGGGAGCCCAGGTGTACTGTCCTAGCACTGGTGGCCCTTGACTTTGGGGCTTTCCTGCCTGGAGGTGCCAGCCCTGGGCTCCTCTCTGGGGGTCCCTGCCACAGTTTCCTCTTGTGCCCCCTGGGGTATTCCTTCCCACCCTATGGCTTCTCCCAGTGAGGTAGGAGGGTGGGAACCTGCCCGGTCAGCCACCCAGTGTGTTCATGACATGTTTCACTTCCTGTTTCTCACGGGCCCTGGCTTTAGCAGCCAAAGGTTGAGCAATCAGTAGGCATATTTTTACTGAGTCCCTACTGTGTGCCCAGCCCTGAGAAGGGCAGTGCTAGGAGACAAGTATGGAGATCTGAATGTGATCCTGACTTTGATGAGGACACGGAGAGCCCAGGTTTCTATAAACATTCATTGAATACCTACTCTGTGCCAGGCACTTTCTCCCCTTCAGTCCCTGCCACCATCCCACAAAGTAAGTGACCTCACTTCTGTTTTATAGACTAGGAAACTGAGGCACAGACAGGTGAAGTGACCTTCTCAGGCTACTCGGCTGGCAAATCCCAGCGGGATTTGAATGTGGGTCTGTCTGGTACAGAGTCTGCTATTAGCTGTGACACCTTCTACTTGGTGAGGGACCCCCATCTGGGAATGAGTTGGCTTTCCGGTCTGGTTCCAGAAGCCACAAGCTCAGTCTCACCCACTACCTTGGCCCACCTCCCACAGGAGCATTTCAATTACTACTCACTGGACACTGCCCTAGGCCACCTTGTCTTCTCACTCAAGTATGATGTCATCGGGGACCAGGAGCACCTACGGCTGCTGCTCAGGTGAGGGCGGGGTGATAGACCCTGGGACAGCAGGTTGGGCCGAGGTCTTATAATCTGAGAGCCCACCTCATTTTAGCCACTCTTCTCATCGAGGCCCAGAGAGGGGCAGGGATTTGCCTGAGGTTGCACAACACGTTAGAGCCTGAGCCAGGCTTGGCCCCCGTCATCACCTCTGGTCTTCCCTGGGGTCTTCCTTGGTGTGGCGGGGCTCCCGTCTCCCTTTCCCACTGCCTAGCCCCTCACCGTTGACTTTTTCTTCCCAGGACCAAGTGCCGGACGTACCATGACGTCATCCCCATCTCCTGCCTCACTGAGTTCCCCAACGTGGTCCAGATGGCAAAGGTGAGGCCTCTGCTCCCTCATGCTGGGCCCCCTCGGGCACCCCAGGTGGGCACACGGCCAGGCTGCAGCTTCGGCCTTAGCACACCTGCGTCTATAGCTCCAGGTCCCAGCCCTGCATGCTGTAGCCCTGTCTCTGAGGTCCTGCTTCTCATGTGTTCCCATGACATCCACACTCTGCCATGTGTTCTGGCGCCCTGTCCCCTATCTGTTTGCTTTTGGCCCTCTTTAGAGTACCTTTGGTACTTCAGTTCTCTGTACCCCATTCTGAGCAAGAGTGAGCCCACAGTTCTGCGTCAGCTTTGGTCGTGCCCTCTCCTTTCTGCTGCTGTGCTGTGGACCTTGGCCTGGGCGGCCCAGAGGCCCCACCCCCTCCTCCCAGCCTTACCCTTAGATGCCCCCTTATCTCCTCCTGCAGCTGGTATGTGAAGATGTGAATGTGGATCGATTCTACCCTGTGCTCTACCCCAAGGTATGGCTGGATCTGGGCCCTGCTTGCTGGGAGTGGGTAGGTAACTAGGGGACTGAGCATTTATTGGGCAGCTGCTGTATGCAGAGTATTTTTCCTAAATTCTCTCATTTAATCCTCACAACAATCCTGCAAAAGTCTACAGTTTGCAAAAGAGAAACCAGAGGCCCAGAAAGTTTCTGTGTCTTACCCAGGGATGCATAGCGGATGATCATGGCCTGCATTTAAACCTAGTTTTGTCTGCGTTGGAGAAATGCTTTATTTACCTCTGAAAACTCTTTAGTGTCATTTGGGAACCCTCCCAAGGTCAATCTGTACCCCTGGGCCAGGGAGCTCCACTGGCCTTGCCGTCTGACCCCAGAGGGGATCTGATGAGAGAGAATAACACAGGCACCTCCACAAACGCTCCCCCACAGAGAGCAGCCGCATTCCCAGCTCCGGTGCTGAGTGCTGGGTTTGCAGCTCTGTCACCATGTGGGAAAAGTGGTAGGGACTTTAGTCTTTAATGAGCCAGGGAGATTTCCTGAAAGAAGTGGGCCTTGAAAGACACATAAACCCTTGTAGCTCTGACTGAATTCTAGAGCAAGATGCAGTCCCTGAGGGGTGGTGTGGTCCAGGAAAGGTCCCCCAGGGAAGGAGGCCTCAGAAATTAGATCCTATCTCTGTTACGGAAGAGGAAAGCAAGTCACAGGGTGAGGAGGGGACCTTGCTCAAGGTCCCACAGCAAATTGGTGGGACTTGGCCTGTTGTAGAATGCTGAGGTGAGTTTACTGAGGAGCCGAGGAGGGAGCTGGGTGTTCCAGAGCGGAGATGGAGCAGGGGCTCAAGGGCAAAACTCAGGAGCAGTGCTGAGCTTTGGAATTTAACAGACCTGAGTTCAAGTCCCAGCTTGGCCACTTGCAAGCTGTTGACCTTAGTCAAGTTACATAAGCTCCAAACCTTGGTTTCTTCATCTATAAAACGTGGACAGCAGGAGTGTCTCCGTCGCAGGCTTGTTCTGAGGATTAAATGAGATGATGCACGTGGCGTGCCAGGCATAGTGCTTGGCGCATAACAAGAACAATAAACGACAACTGGAAAAAGTCCGTTTCACCCCTTGTCCTCTACTCCAGGCTTCCCGGCTCATCGTCACCTTTGACGAGCATATTATCAGCAATAACTTCAAGTTTGGAGTCATTTATCAGAAGCTTGGGCAGGTGTGCTCACCTCCTCCTCCTTGCTCCCCCACCCACCTGACGGGGTATCTGGGACCTCCCCAGGGGACTCAGTTTCCCAGGAGCTCAGGGACTGCCAGGGGTCCTCCTTCCAGCCTTTTCTGAGGTGGAGGGAACGGGCCATTCAGGAGCTCCAGTTCCATGACCTATGCCCTCTGTGTGTCCCCAGACCTCTGAGGAGGAACTCTTCAGCACCAATGAGGAAAGCCCCGCCTTCGTGGAGTTCCTCGAGTTTCTTGGCCAGAAAGTCAAACTGCAGGACTTTAAGGGGTGAGCGTTAGGGTGGGATAAGCAGAGTACCGAGTGACCCACATCCTTGGGCATGGAGGGAGCCCCTGTCCTGGCCCCGTGGAGGCCTGGCCGGGGCTAGAGACTGAGCTGTGGCCTGGGGGGCCTGGGGCAGGTTCCGAGGAGGCCTGGACGTGACCCACGGGCAGACGGGGACCGAGTCTGTGTACTGCAACTTCCGCAACAAGGAGATCATGTTTCACGTGTCTACCAAGCTGCCCTACACAGAAGGGGACACCCAGCAGGTAGCCTGGGCACCCACTCACCTGCTTCCACCTGTCCTCCTGTCCCCTTTACTTGTCTGTCCAATGTCCACCACACCAGGCTCAGTGGGCCCTCATATATAGAAAATGGAAGTGATCCAGTCCCCCCACTTGTGGGGTCTAGTTGGAGTGGGGGAGACCAGCCGTTACAATGCTGTGAAAGCCTCAGTTTCCATATCTGTGAAATGGGGGTAATAATGGCACCTACCCCATAGGTGAGCATAAATGAGGGATGTACATTCAGTGGCTAGAAGAGTATCTGATACTAGCAAGAGCTCATCAAACATTAGCATTTTTACAGGGAGTGAAGGGCATTGTGGGGTCACATGGTTGAGGGGGAGCTTGGACTTGGCAGAGGTAGGAGTCAGGAAAAGCTTTCACAATAAAGTGTCTTTTAGGCTGTGAAGGAGCTGGGAGAAATGGGGGGAGTGTTCCAGTTAAGGAGACCAGCTTCTGCAAAGGCCTGGATGTGAGGAAGTGTAGGACATGTTCTGGGAGCTGAACTCAGAAATTTGTGACCTTGTCCTAAGCTTCCTGCAGGACTGTCTACCTTACCCCGTACCCTCACCCTGGTGGGGTAAAATGGTAATGTGAGAAAAATGGAAATATTTGTTCCTTACTTTTTAGAGTCATTTCTTTTAATAAGTTTAATATTTTCTTTTAATAAGTTTCTCTGTTCATTTTAGCAACATGAATACATGTTCTGGGTATTTAGACAGGAGGGCTGAGAGGTAGGGCCTCGGGACCAGGAGCCCTGGGTCCGAGTCCCCTCACTCACTGTAGGGCCTTGCAAGTCACTTCTCCCTTGGCCTCAGTTTCCTCGTCCGTCACAGGATTCCAAGAAAATGAAAATAATTTAAAGACAAGTTTTTCACCACATTTTTTGGGGGGGAAGCAAAGCCTTAGACATGCCCTCTGCCTACCCCAGACCCTCCCACATCCCTGCGGCCCCCTCCGCTGCCCCCAGCACCCCCTCTCTGGCCAAGTCGTGAAGGCCTGTGGCCCTGTGCTCAGTTGCAGCGAAAGCGACACATCGGGAATGACATCGTCGCCGTGGTTTTCCAGGACGAGAACACGCCTTTTGTACCTGACATGATTGCCTCCAACTTCCTGCACGCTTACGTGGTGGTGCAGGCTGAGGGCGGGGGCCCCGACGGCCCCCTCTACAAGGTGGGTGATCTCAGAGCTTCCCAGAGCCTAGCCCCACCTCACTATGAAGCCTCTCCGAGCTTCAGTTTCCCCAACTGTAGGGGGCCTGTCCTGAGCACCCTAAACTCCCTCTCACTCCAACAATGGATTCCTGTCCTGCCCTCTCTATGCCCCAAAGTTAGCCACCTCCTCATTAATCATCCCTGATGACTTCTGAGATCCTACACCCCCTTCCCACCACTCCAATTCAGGGCCAAGGGTGGAAGAGCTAAAATCCTGGGGGTCAGTCACCCGATCCATAGTCACCGAACCTCCTTGACCAGGGGGCAGGCCCTGTGCCCAGCACAGGGCAGGACAGGGAGGTGAATTAGGGGTGTCTGGCTGGTATGAGGTCTCCACGGGGACTGCTGTTCTCCCTTCCAGGTCTCCGTCACCGCCAGAGATGACGTGCCCTTCTTCGGGCCCCCACTTCCAGACCCCGCTGTGTTCAGGAAGGTGAGGGGCAGGACTTAGTAGGTGGGGACTGAGGGGGGGCACACAGTTTGCCATATGAGGTCCTGAAGCCCCACTGTGTGCCAGGGCAGCTGGGCTTCCCTCCCTGCACCTGGGGCCTGGCTTTTCTCTTCATCTTGATAAAAACTGTGACCTTTATTTACAAAGTCACAGAATAAACTCAGTGTTTTATACTTTTCCTAGTAGGCTCTTGTGGATTTCCCTCATTCCTATTATCTTTTTAACAATTACAGTCTTCCTTCCACTAAATGTTAAGGGGGCACACTTCTCTCTCACCTCTCAGAAGCCACATGTGGAGGCTTGGCTTCAGCACCCCCCAGACTGAGGCAGTAGGAAACCCCAACTCAGCCTCTTTCATCTGTGGCATTTGCTCTCTAGAGTGGTGGGCACACATGAAGGGCGCAGGGGCCCCTCATGGTTGCCTGGGCTGGGGAGCTGAGCCCCAAGGAGGTGCCTGGGAGTGCAGAGGGCAACCCATGGCCCCGGGCACACTGAGGTGCAGCCCCTTGTCTCTGTGTTTGCCTGAACCTCCTTTTTCCTCTCCTCCACACTGGGGGCTCCCAGGGGCCCGAGTTCCAGGAATTTTTGCTGACAAAGCTGATCAATGCTGAATATGCCTGCTACAAGGCAGAGAAGTTTGCCAAACTGGAGGTGAGGATGGGCTGTTGGGGCTGAGCCCTCCCCACAACGCAGAATTTCAGCCCCGCCCCTGGGGGGAGAGAAAAGCCTTGTTCAGACCCAAGTACCGATTTGTTCAGACCCAAGTACCGATTTACGCAGGAGTAGGGCTAGGGTCAAGGGAGAGCACAGAAGGCGTTTCTAGGGATGTGTGAGGGATGCCCGGGAGGGGCTCGGAGGTGGCCAGGCTGGCACAGAGGCCTCCGTGGGCGAGGGGAAAACGGGGCTGCGGGGGGTGGAGGACATGAGGCGAGATTCTGGAGGGGCCTTAGGGAAGTCCGCGCAGGTTTCCGGGGCCCAGGCCCACTCCCCACTCACTCAGAGAAGGTGGCGGGGATTGGAATTGTGGGACACAGGGCTGATCACTGGGGTCTCCCCTGACGGCCTGTCCCGGGCCCACAGGAGCGGACACGCGCCGCCCTTCTGGAGACGCTCTATGAGGAACTACACATCCACAGTCAGTCTATGATGGGCCTGGGCGGCGACGAGGACAAGATGGAGAACGGCGGCGGTGGCGGCGGCTTCTTTGAGTCTTTCAAGGTGAAGGGTCGGGTCCACCTGGGTGCAGAGGGGCAAGGACCTGGCTGGAGCGGAGTCGGGATGGGGTTATGAACAAGGCGTGGGGGTGTGGCTAGGGGCGGGCTCGCCTTGGGGGTGGAGTTGAGTGGGGGCGTGGCTAGGGGGTTGACCTAGGCTTTACGGTGGGCTGTACTTGGAGGTGTGGTCTGTACCTGGGGGTAGAGCTAGCAGTTGGGACTGTAAGGTGGGGCTCTGGCTGGGGAGGAGTTAATGGTTGGAGGCGGGGCCTAGGCTTGGGGGCGGAGTCTGCCCGGGAGTTCTGCTGAAGGTTGGCACCCTCTGAGTGGCAACAAGGTGCCTCTGGTACTGAAGGTGGTGGCTGCCAGGTTAGCAGGTGGAGAAGAGAGGAGGAGGCCTCTGTCCTGATGGAGGTAAAGAAACAGGTTCTGGAAGGGGTGTGTGAACCAAGTGGCCATAGGTGTGAGACCTGGCCTGTATGACCTTCAGCCAGTTTGACCCACCCTGGCTGTCTCTGATTTCTCTTAGTGTTAACAGTGGAGACTCCCTGGGCTCAAATCCCAGCTTTGTCACTTACCAGCTTGATCATTCTCTGAGCCTCAGTTTATCTGTCAGGGTAATGGCAACTTATGTCATTGTTGGGACTTATTTGTAAAGCAGATTCTTTCTTCCTCAGGTAGGGCCTGGACTCCCCCAGGCTGGCAGGTCCTCAGGAAGTGGCTTCTTTGCCACTGTGTCCTCTACCCACAAGAGGAGGACTGCCCATCCTCCAGGGGCCCAGCCAGGCTGGTTGGTCTCCACCCTCACCCTGGGCAAACCACAAAGCTGGAGATGTGGGTTCATATGAGGGGATTAGCCCAGCTTCTCAGGCCTGCCCTGAACTGAGGCCAACAGATGTCTTTGAGAAAGAGGCCTGAGGAGACAGGAGTGGGTGGGGCAAGCATGGGTCTGGGGCGTCTTCTCTGAGGGAGGGCTCCCGTGGTCCCACATCTGGTGGGTACTGGATGGCGGACCTGGGTTAGGTCACAGAATTTCTCAGAGGCAGCAGAGCCCACAGTTAAGGGTTTGGGTTTGGTATGTGGGTTCCAGACCCACCTCTGCTTCCGCACGTGTAAAATGGGCGTGGGCTACCTCACAGGGAGAAATCAATGAGATAGCTAATGTACAGTAGCTGGCCCCTAGTAAGCATTCAGCATAGACTGGCTGAAAAAAGCAAGGGAGGGAGGAAAGAAAAAGAAGAAAAAAGCTTTAAGAAGCCTTCCTAAAAGGAAGAAACCAAAGTTTCTGAGGGCTCTCTGTGCACACTTTTGGCCATGGCCCAGGATTTTGTGCATTCCTCACAACAACCATACAAGAGGCTCAGAGCCTCAGAGGGGTGAAGTGGCTTGCCCAAGTCACCCAGCAAGTCGGTGGCAGAACCAAGGCCCAAACTACTCTTGGCACCAGGTGGACTTGACTTTCGTGTGGCCTCACAGGAATGGACACGCAGAGTGGCATGGGTGGGAAGTGACCAGATGCCTGGGCTCCTAGGTTTCCCCGAGGTGAGGGGCTCATGAAGCCTGTGCCTCCTCTACCCCATCCCCACCTTCACAGAGGGTCATCCGGAGCCGCAGCCAGTCCATGGATGCCATGGGACTAAGCAACAAGAAGCCTAACACCGTGTCCACTAGCCACAGCGGGAGCTTTACACCCAACAACCCTGACCTGGCCAAGGCAGCTGGAATAGTGAGTGCCCTCCCCCGGGGGCCCTCAGCTCTCCCCTGCCTGTGAGGCCTGGCCCCACCTGCCCCCATCGCCATGCTGTCTAAGGGTCGCCCATCCTGGGCTCTAGACTCAGTCTAGCCACTGCTCCCATAGGGGTCAAGTGCCCAGGCCATGACACTAGAATGCTGAGAGCCTGCAGCCTCCTTCCCAGCTCCTCTCCCCTCCCCAGCTCCTGGCCCCTTATTCAAGTGTGACTTTCTGGGGCAGCCTCTGTATCACATTCCTTACTGAGCATCTACTGTCTATCGTGTGCTGGGAATTGGGCTGCTGTGTGGGCACCTACTGTCAAGCCTTTAGTTTCTGGGAGCACCTACTGTGTGTCAGGCTGCGGGCACGCACTGTGTATCAGGACCTGGATTTCTGTGTGAATACCTGCTGTGTGCTTGGCTCTGAGATGCCGATGGGGACCTACTGTGTGTCAGGACCTGGGTTGTTGTATGGACATGTACTCTGTGAGCATCTACTGTGGGCCTGGCCCTGAGTTTTTGTGAGCATTTGCTGTGTGTCAGGTCCTGGGCTGCTGTGTGGGCCTAAATCCTGCAAGCACTTACTGTGTGCCTAGCCCTGAGCTGCTGTGCGAGAACCTCCTATATGTCAGGAAATTGACTGCTGAATGAGCGCATGATGTGTGCTAAGCCTGGATATCCGTGAATACTCATTCTGTCAGGAAATGAGCTGTTGTGTGAGCATATACTGTGAACATCTATCTACCTCTGTGTGTCAGGCCCTAGGCTGTTATGTGAGCACCTACTGTGTGCCAGAGCCTCTGTGATTGTGACTACCTGTTGTGTGTCAGGAATTGGGCTTCTGTGTGAGCATCTCCTGAATGAGCACCTACTGTGTGATTACTAACTGTATGCCAGGCTCTGTGGGATTCTGCTACTAATGCACAGAGGATGCGTGGTCACACAGGGTGGACATGGCCTTGAATTGTGGACCCAAATGCTTTCTGCCACCTAGTGGCCACTTCAGGCACTGCACCCAATGCTCTGTTCCCGCCTCCCCATCTATCCTTCTTCCTTATCCCTCCCTCCCGCCCTCTCTCCCTCCGTCAATCATTTATTGACTGCTGCATGCCAAGCCCTGTGCTCAGTGCTATGAGGCTGTGTCACTTGTGGCAGGAGGGATCCCCGCCCCCCGACCCCTAGTTTCTGCCCCAGTTTCTGGACTGGCCAGGGAAGGAAGGCAGGTCCTTTGCTGTCCAGCAGTCACCAAGACCACTGTCATTGGAGAAGCAGGCCCACCCTCCTGGAGAAGCGGGCCCACCCTCCCCCCAACCCAGATTTACAAGCCACTCCCTTCCTTGCCTGGAGTGGCCCAGCCTCCTGTGGGTGGCTGTGGAGGGCCCCTGGGACAGGGCCAGGCCAGCAGCACCCACCTTGGCAGTAACCAGACCCATTTCTGTTTTGTTTTTGCACAATGCTCCCCTCTTTTCACATTGCTTCCTTTTCCCTTTACTCTCTCCTCTTTCCTTGTTTTTCCTTCTTTTTCTCTCCCCCCTCTTCTCATTCTCTTGGCCTCTCTCCACCTTCTTACACATATATATTCTTTCCTCTGGCACCTGTTTTTACTCCCTCTCCTCCTCCTCCTCCTTCCCACTATTCTCTCCTTTGCTTCTTTCTTTTTTCCTCCCCTTCCCTTCCTATTTCTGCATGTGCCTCATCCCTTGGGCCCATCACTGTGTCTTTCGGTCTGTATTTCATTCTGTGCCCCTCTTGTGTGCCCTCACTCGCATCCCTGTCTCTGTGTAACCATCTATTTGTCAATCTCTCTGTCTTCCATCCTCTCTGTCTCTCCTCCCCCCTCTCCCTCCTTCCCTTCCTCGGCCTTGTCTTTCTCTTTTCCAAACCCCTGCCCCACTCTCTTCTTTGTTTCTGTCTGTCTGTCTGTCTTTCCCTCCTTTCCCCATCACACCTCTCTGTGTCTCCCCTTCCCGCCATCTCTGTCTTTCTCTGATTCTCTCTGTGTCTGTCTGTCCTTTGCTGCTTGCCAGTCATTGCTTATTCCTGGGAAAAGTTCGAGTAGATTCGGACGCCGGGGCAGTGCCATAGGCATAGGAACCGTGGAAGAGGTTGTCACCCGCGGGCGCACCGGCTCTGGAGGCTGCCTGCACGCGCTGTTTTCTGCTCGCTCTCTGGACGGAGGCCATATTGGGGACGTTGCCCCCCTTTCCCCAGGACAGGGTGTGCAGGACAGAGCGCCAGCAGCTCCGATGGCACTCAGCACCCACTTTGGGGCCTGGTACCTGTGCCAGAGCCAGTGCCCCCTGCCAGGGGCTTCTGGCCCTGCCCTGTGGCCCCTGGGACCCTGGCCCAGTCCCTGCCAGGACCTGGTACCCAAAGACCCTATGCCCAGCTGCACGTCCCCCAATATCGCCGGTTCTGCATGAAGCATCATCCCTCTCCTCTGCCCTGACTCCCCTCCCCACCATGAATGGGCCTGGGGGTTCCTGCCCCTCCATCCCTCCCTGGGGCCCACCTTCCTGACCCCCCCAGAGAAGCTGGGGGCATGCTTCTGGTGCCTGGGGAATCCTACCCTAGTGTATGTGGAAACGGGGGGGCATCTGCAATGCTGGCTCAGAACCTCCTGCAGCCAGTATGGAGATTCTGCGGCAGGGCAGGGCTGGCCTAGGGCTGGGGCTCAGGTCGCTATAACGGCTCGCTCCCCACTGTCCTTAGGCTGCAGGTCCCATGTAGCCCTGGAGGGCGGAGAGGGAGCAGCCATTCTGAGGACTCGACCTCCCCCATCTCAGCCCAGAGTGGCCCGGGACCCCTCGGGCCCAGCCCTGCCTTGCGATCTCGGGTGGGCGGGGGGCCCTTGCCCTCACGGGGCCGTTTCTCTCTCTGCAAACTGTCTCTGGAGATGGACGTTTTCTTTCATTCTTTCTTGCTCGTTGCCTCTGCTTCGGGGCCTGGGGCAGCAGGGCCCACGGTGGCATGTGGGGGGCACCGGGGCTCCCGGGCAGGTGGGCACTGAGTTGAGGCCTCTCCCTGCAGTCCCTGATTGTCCCGGGAAAGAGCCCCACGAGGAAGAAGTCGGGCCCTTTCGGCTCACGCCGCAGCAGTGCCATCGGCATCGAGAACATACAGGAGGTGCAGGAGAAAAGGTAGGTGGAGCAGGGCGACGGGGCTGGGGCTGTGTCCCCTCTGACTCCCTCCCTGACCCCCATTCAGCAGCAAGGCAAAACAGGTGGGAGGGAGTGCCCGCCCTTCTGCCTCTCTGTCCTACACAGCGACAGCTGTGCCATAAGTCCCTGCTCTGCACCAGGCACCAGGGCCCGCTCATCGACTCTCACGAACCGTTTTCATCCACTCAGCAGTTCTGCTGGCTCCCTGGGTCTCACGCCTGGCTCATCAGGGTGCTGTAGGTCAGAGGGCTCACTCAGGGGCTTACCCAAGTCACACAGCGGTGAGGAGCAGAGCTGGGATTTCTGGCCTGGTTCGTGGGGGTCCGGGGGTGCGTCTGCGAGAGCAGGGGTGGGCAGTGCACCGTGTTAACAGCAGGGCAGCCCCTGGGAAGCAGAGGATAGTTCCTGAGCGTGAATCCTGTCTTTACCAACACGGGGGCTGTGTGACCTTGGAAAAGTCACCATGCATCTCTGAGCCTCACTGTGCCAATCTGAAAAACGAGGATAAGCACATAACCACCAGCATGGGGGTGCTACGGGGGGCTCTGCAGTGCATGTGAAGCAGGGTGGTGGGCGCACCGGGACTCGGAGTGGTGCCGGCACCGCCCTCATGGCCCAGAATCCCACAAATTCTGGGTTCAGGTCTTGGCCTTGCCGTGTCCTGGCTGAGCGGGTTCCTTCCCATCTGTGGACTTCAGTTTCCTGATGTGTAATAGGGGACAGTTATGCCCGCTCCCATGGAGAGGAGGACTTGGGGGTGTCCTGTCTTACGTAGGTGCTCCGCGCTGCTTACACAGGCCTGGCCGGGGAGCTGCAGGGACTGTCCTGGGGTTGGCCCCTGAGCACATAATACGAGTACAAGGCAGGAGGTGCCCACGACCTCCTGTCCCCACCTGGGCCTCATTCTGCCCTTGATGCCAGTCCTGGTGCTGAATCCCCCCCGCTACCCCCATGTGTCCCGCAGGGAGAGTCCCCCAGCCGGCCAGAAGACCCCAGACAGCGGACACGTCTCGCAGGAGCCCAAGTCGGAGAACTCCTCTACTCAGAGCTCCCCAGAGATGCCCACGACCAAGAACAGGTTGGGGCTCGGAGCACGCTGGGCTGGGAGCTCGGGGGTGGCGGGCTCGTCGACAGCATTGGCTTCTGGAGTACGGTGGTGACCTGGGCATACATGGCCCCTGCCTCATGCAGTGACAGCGCAGTGTGGCATAACCTAACAAGCTATTTCCAGATAGTGATAGTTGTAGGAAGACAAAGTGGGGTTGTGATGAAGAATGCCTGGGCAGGGCTTATTTGGACGGATCCTCAGGGATGGCATCAACAAAGGGGTGAGGTTTGAATTGAGGCCTGAGTGAGGAGTCAGCCCTGCAGGACTGGCACAGCAGAGGGAAGAGAGTTCCCCTTAAGAAGCAGAGCCAGTTCAAAGGCCCTGGGGCATGCTGGAAGGCTAGAAGGAAGGGTAGTACATTGAAGCCAAGCGAGGGGCCAGGCCCATGTGGAGAGGCTAGGGCAGGGACAGGAATGGAAGCAGGCAGACCAGCAAGCAGGCTGCTCTCCCATCCAGCGTTTGTTGGCTGAGCCCTCTCTATGCTGATTCTGGGGGTGTCGGGAGGACTAAGCCCAGGCTGAGGAGTCAGGCAGGTGAACAGAGAAGCAGGAGAGGGCAACAGGGATGGCGAGAGACCAGACATGCAGGACCCAGAGCGGGGAGGTCACCTAGCATGGGAGGGGGAGTCAGGGAGGGCCTCCCCGAGTAGAGGACCCTTGGCTGATTTCTGAAAAGTGAATTTGTTTTCTGGGATTTGAGGGAGAGAGTGAGAATCCAGGCAGGAGACACAAAAAACCTGAGCATGGAACAAAACTGTGAGAGGGTTAAGCGGGCAGACGTGAAGCCGGAAGGCCTGGGTCCTGCCTGTTCTCCCACCAACGGCTGGGTGACTTTGGCTATGTGCCTCTCGGTGCCTCTGTGTCTCCTCATCTGTAAGATGGGTCTAATAACAATAGCAATGAGATAACTCAGGTGAAGGCATTTAGAACAGTGCCTGGCACAGAGAGAATGTGCGCTAGATGGTTGTATTATTAATAGTTGTTGAGCACCAAGCCAAGGAAGCTAGGCTTTACCTGGGGTGATGAAGAGTCACGAGAGGGTTTTGAGCAGGGGAGGGACATGATCAGATCCACATTTTAGGAAGAACAGCGGCGAGAGGAGGCTCAGAGGCCTAGGGAGCTATAAAGCAACCCCCAAGGTATTAGGCTGGATGCAGACGGGCCTCCCTGGGCTGGGAGGGCAGGGCCCTGGGTCTTGGCCCAGGAGGGATCCGGAGTGGGTGCGGCTGATGGGACGCTGTCTGTGGCAGAGCGGAGACTGCAGCCCAGAGAGCGGAAGTGCTGAAGGACTTCTCCCGCTCCTCGTCCAGTGCCAGCAGCTTCGCCAGCGTGGTGGAGGAGACGGAGGGTGTGGACGGGGACGACACAGGCCTGGTGAGAGGCCCGGGGGATGGGAGTGCTCCGCACTGGCCTGGAAGGGGGGCTCTTTGGTCCCTGGAGACTCTTTGGGTAGAAGCAGGAGCCTGGGCGTTGTTGAGATGTGATCAGGGACCCAACCGAAAGGAGTAACGCAGAATGACCCCCCTTACTCTGAAGCCTTCCTTGGCTCCCCAGTACACCCCCACAGAGAGCCCAATCTCTAAGACCATTGAAGATCTAGTCCCTTCCTCTCTCCCTCCCTCCTGCCTCAGCCTCATCTCTTGCCACTTCAACCATTCTATACTCCTTTGCTGCCCCCAAATGAACCAGGTTTACTCCACCTCTGGCCTTTGCATGTACCGTTTTCTCTGTCTGGAACCCTCTACTGCCTCCTACTTCCCCTTTGTCTGCAAGACTCCCACTTATCCTTCTCGGGTTAGCCTCCCATCACCTCCTCTTGAAAGCCTTCCCTGATTTTCTAGTCCCAGGGTAGGTTCAGAACCCTTCTTTATACTCTCATAGACCCCTGGGC
Source organism: Eidolon dupreanum (assembly GCA_028627145.1). Lineage (NCBI taxonomy): Eukaryota > Metazoa > Chordata > Mammalia > Chiroptera > Pteropodidae > Eidolon > Eidolon dupreanum. The sequence goes on along the minus strand of CM053502.1, from coordinate 9,656,372 downwards.
TTTGCCCTTAGCACCCTATTGTCATTCTTAATTCAACACACGTTTAGTGGGCACCTGTTCCTAGCCAGGTCCTGTCCCAGCTGCTGCAGGTACGGCAGGGAGCAGTGCAGACCCCTGCCCAATGGGGCGTAGAGCCTAGAATTATAACGATCTCTTCACAGCCTGTCTTGCCTGCTAGACTTCGAGCCATCTGAGGTCAGGGGCCATATGCAACGTCTCGTGGCCTTGCCCGGGAGAACATCAGTGAATGTTTGTTGAATGAATGAGTGGGAGTGCATAGTGTGTGCCTGTTCCCACTCCGTCCTCCTATGGTCGCCCTGGCACAGGCATGGCTGGGCATCCCCTCCTCTCTGCAGGGGGGCAGTGGTGGGAGGTCGTAAACTGAAGCGGGACAGAGGGGGCTTGGAGGGGGAGGGGAGCCAAGCCTGTGCCGTGGACGAGGGCTAACCTCCCCGCTCTCTGTCCTTCCCCCCTCCCCAGGAGAGCATCTCATCCTCGGGGACACCCCACAAGCGGGACTCCTTCATCTATAGCACATGGCTGGAGGACAGTGTCAGCACCACGAGCGGGGGCAGCTCCCCAGGTACCAGGCCGGGGGCGGCTTCCTCTGCCACTCTGGCAGCGGGAGGCGGACAGGGCTGGGCACAGATGGCCAAGTCCACTTCTCACGCCCCAGGTGGTGGGGGTGTGACACGTAGGAGACAGCGGGTGGGTCATTATTCACCTTAAGGTGATCGGGTGGCTTGAGACGCTGGTGGCTTCTGGAAAGGTCTTGGAGGATGACGGGGAGGTAAAGACAGGAGTTAGGGTGAGATGGCCTGAGGGGGGCGCTTGGCGGGGTTGGGGAGCACCAGTGCCAACTGCCCATCCATGCCCATCTCCCTGGTGCCTCCCCGCAGCCAGTGAGGTGGCTCCCTCCTGCCCCTTTCCCCAGGCCCCTCGCGGTCACCCCATCCAGACGGCGGCAAGTCGGGGGACCCCGCATGTCCAGAGATCAAGATCCAGCTGGAAGCGGCTGAGCAGCACACATCCCAGCTGGTACACGCAGCCCCTGGAGGGAACCAGGGGTGGGGACTAGACCAAGAGGTGTCCCCCAGGCCAGGAGGGGTTGGGCTCACCTGGCCGGGGCACAGCCAATGACTTCTGCTTGCCTGTGTCTCCTGCTCCATGTCGTCATCTGTCCTGTCCCCTGCCTCGTCGCCATTCTCTGTCTGTGCAGGGCTGTTAGCCAGGCTCCCCTCGGAAGGAGACTGAGCAGGTCAGACCCAGCCCTCAGCTTTTATTGGGTGGGGAAAGGGCGGCAGTGGGCAGGGGCATGGGCCAGCTCCTCCCTGTTTCTCTCTCCCCTCTCTGGGCTAAGAGCTATGTTTCTGGGCTCAAATCCTTTGCCACTCAGTGCTGGGTGACTTGGGCAGACCATTGGCTCCTTTCTGGGCCTCAGTTTCCTTAGCTATGCAATGAGGCTAATAAATGCTGCCTCGCCTCTGCTCACGAGTTGCTGGGAGGATTTCATGGGAGCCTGAAAGGGACTTGGAATTACTGGGAGAGAGGGGTCTGGGGGATTCCCAGTGGGATGGAAAGACCCAGAGCCTGGAACCCCAAGGGTGGCTCCGTGTCCCTGCTTCATGGTGTCTCCGTCTCCCTTTACCCTGCAGGTGAGGTCGCAGAAGCACAAGGTGAAGATGCTGTGTCAAATCCAGGCAGACAGGACCTCTGCCCGCAAAGCCAACACCAGCCTGTGGGCTGCCCCCTGTCTCCCCAACCCTCCCCTCGGCCCACTGTCTGGGTGGTCTCTGCAGGGCGGAGCCATCCAGGCCCGGGATCGGGGAAGCTGCTGGCATCATCCCCACACCCCAGGCTAGAGGCTGGGCTGGGGCAGGGGGTCGTCAGTTGAAGCAAGACTCCAGGCCTGGCTTGCCCCGACCTGGGCCCTCCGTCACACCTTGGTGCCCCTCCGAGAGGGGGAGACTGAGATACACTAGGGCGTACCGAGCCTGCGGGCAGCAGGATGTGAGATGAGGTGGAATGCGCACTGGGCCAGCAGTCCTGAGTCCTGGCTTCCAGTATGGGTTCTGCCATGTGACTCTGGGACACCTCTCTGGACACCTCTGCTACAAATGGACAAGATTATTTCAGAGGTCACTGAAGACTGTGATTCCATGTACCTGCCCCAATGGGGATGTCCACCCAGGGGCCCCCCCATCACCCTACCCTGCTGCTTGGGTCCCTGGGGCCCCAGGTGGACTGAGGGGCAGGGAGCTGGCTCTGCCTGTCACCCCTCCTGGGCCCTCGAGCTCTACCATGGATCTGCTGATGCCCTGTCCACTGCCTCCACCTGACAGACGAGTGACCCCCTTGTGGGGGCAATGGGGACCTACCTGGCTCCTCAGCCAGCACCCAGCTTCACCCCTGCCATCCCGTGTTTCTGGTCCCCCCAGACCAAGGGGTCTTGGCTGGCCTAGAGACAGAGGCCTCGCCTTTGCCCCGCCCCCCACCCCCACAGAGGGGGCGGCCAGGCACAGCCGCTGTGAGTCCACATCCTTGTGTGTGTCTGTCCACACTTTTTAGGAGCCACGCCAAAGGCCAGCCTTCCAGCCCCAACACCCGTTTTGGAAGCCCCCGTGGCCGTGTGTGTGTCAGTAACAGTTGTACAAAATAAATTCTATTTATCACTATTGTACCCAGAGTTGGGCCTGGCTTTGCGTGAACCCTGCCCAGATCAACCTCAGGCGGATCTCAGTGGTACCAAGCTGGAGGGGAAGCCTGCTCACCACTACCACCGCCCCGCCCCGTCAGAGCTGCTGGGTCCAGGGGCACCTCCAAGGCCAAACCACGGGCTCTGTGACCACCAGCCGTGGCTTCCTCTGCATGGCGCTGCCCTTGCCTCCACCTTGTCCTCTTCTCCACAGGGGGAAGAACATGGCTTTGAATCAAGCAGACCCTGGTTTGAGTCCTGGCACCATCTACTAGCTGGGTGGCATTGGGGGACTTACTAGCTTCTCTGAGCCATGGTTTCTCCTTTTGTAAAATGGGAGCAATGGTACCTCTCCCAAGGGTTTATCACGCGGATTCATTCATTGAGCTGGTGCGTATCAAACATCTCGCCCAGTGTCTGGAACCCAGTGGGTGCTCAATGATCAACTTCACCATCCTGTTCAGCGAAGCCCAAGAATTTTCCCTGTATGGCCACCAGGGGGCAACGAGGGATCACTTACCCAGCCGTTGGGGATGAGTCTGATCAACTTGGGAGGAGCTCACAGTGCAGGACAGTTAACAATAAAGGGTAATAATGAGTGACAGACGTGCGCATGAGCAGCGGGCCAGCCTGGGTGAGGGAGGCAGGGGGACTGGAACAGTGGTGTCTGAGCATCCTGGAAAGGCTTAGTCAGGAAAGTGTCCCTCGGGGAGGAGACTGCTGATGCTTGAGGGGAGAGAGTGCCTGGGAAGGTAGCAAATAGTTCTGAGTGATCAGAAGCTGATGATGGAGGGCACAGGGAGATGCACAGAGATGAGGCTAGAGGCCACATGGCCTTGAATGCTAGACCAAGGGGCCAGGGCTTTATGCTGAGGGCAGTGGGGAGCCACGTGGGATTTGAAACAGGGCGTACCATAACAAGGGAAGTAGGGGCTGCTGGTAGAGACGCGCTGGACAGTGTCAGAGCAGGGAGGGGAGGATCAAGAAGGCTGTTGGGGGTCAGCAGGTGACCAGGAGGACAGTGGGCAGGCCTGGAAGGTGTTGGGAGCCCTGAGCGTCTGGATGAATGTCCCAATGGGATATGGGGCTGAGGGAGGAGTTGGAGAGGTTCCCAGGGGTCCAGCCTTGGTAGTACATGGATGGGTGGGTCTTCTCTGAGGTTGGAGCATGGGAGGAAGAGCAGGTTCAGGGTGAGTTGGGGTTTATTGGGCTTGGGGGTGGACACAGAATTGGGTTCCAGTGAGATCAACCATGCCCTGGCCTCCCTGACAGCTTTGCAGCCACCCTACCCTGTTCCCGCCACCAGCCTCCCCAACCTCCCCAGGACAATGCTGAGTACACCCTAGGGGCTGCCCTGCTTTTCCCATCAGGGCCCTTCTGTGACTCTCAGATGTCTGGGGCCACCCAGGGTCTGTGACTCACACCCAAGCCCAGCCCTGCCCACTTCAGTTTAGCTCTAGGCTGCCTTGGGCTCAGCGGATCCCCTCCTGACCCCATTCCCCTCCCTTGCTCAGCCTCACCCTTGTTCTCCAACCCTCATGCCCCTCCCGGGTCCTGGCTCTTCAGAACTCTCTGCCTCAGTCTCTCATCTGTCCCCTCCAACCCCACCCCAAAGGGCAGGCAACCACAGTTCAGCACTAAGGTCAAGAGCTTGGCTCTGAGGTCATTCACTCCCTAGCTCCATGACTGGCTCTCTGGGTCTCAGTTTCCTCGTCTCGTCTGTACAGTAGGAATGCTAATAGTCCTGACGCTGGTACCCTGATGTGGGGATTCAGTGAGGGGCTACTTCATAAGTTCTTGGTGAAGCCCTTGGCCCATGGTGGGCCCCCAAAATAGTGTGTGTTGGGTATGGGGAGTGATGAGCCATGAATGAAGATGACATCCATAACCCACATCAGAGGGTGTGGGGTGGAGGACGGAGTGACTGGCGCTGCCCGGCACAGACATCTGACGTGAAGCTTTGGGAACAGATGATTGTCAGGTGCTTTCCTGAGCTTCAGCTTCCTGGTTTTACTGGGGTTGATGATCTTTTTATTAAAGATCCTGAGCACCCCACTTGTATCCTTTCCTTTGCTATATGCCCCGCCCCACGGCTCCAACCCGCAGCTGAGCCAAAGCTCTGGGATCTGTTGTGGCAGATGCAGAGGCAGCTTGGTGAGCAGAACCTGTCTTTGCCCTAGGTTGTGCCAGTTCCCATCTGTGGGAAGGGCAGGCCCCTGGGCTGGGTTCAGCCCAGGCCCTCACCCTACGCCCTCCTTCCCCGGGCTCCAAGGTAGGGCTGGGGGAGGCTGAGGACCAGTCTGGCCTCTGGGGATCAAAGTGTCCAGCGCTGTTTCTTTTGTGCCCACGCCAGCTCCATGCTTGCCCTGGGTTCTGAGGTGGGGAGGGCGAGCCAGGACACTGCCCCGAGGCTGGAATTAGGGCTTGGGCGGGGGGCACCGGGTTCCGGAAAGTACTGGACTCAGCTTAGAAATAACTCTGGTGGCAGAAACGGCAGCCAGAGGTTTCTCCAGGCACAGGAGGCAAGAGGCCTCCTGTGGAGGTACTTGGGTGCCTGGCTGCCCCAGCATCCCTATCTCCCTGCCTCGGAGCTGAGACCTGTCCCTCCAGGCCTCATTTTCCTTACCTGTAAAATGGGGACAAAGCCTATTGCTGTGAAGAGACTATCATGGCCACTAAAGTACCTAGCATACAACCCCATGACCGGTAGGAGGGGTCCTCTTCTGTCCCCCCCCCCGCAATCTGGGTTGTCCCTGTACATGCATGGCTAACCCTGGGGCCACATTGCCAAAGAGACAGCCACAGGCACAGGCCCGCCCAGTGCCAGGGGACCGGGACCTGGACATCCTCTGCTGCTCAGGCCGCAGGGGTGCTTAACTAGGGACCCTGGAATGCGGAGGTCCCTCCCTGCACCCGCCCTGCCAAAGGGACAGGCAGGGATGGAGCCTCCTGAAATAACCAGATCTGGTTAGAGAGGCTAATTTTAAAAGCCACTCTGGCTGCCCCATGGGTCCTTCTGGGAAGCCATGAATGTCCTTGTGTTTGCCCCTGGGAGGCAGGGCAAGGGGAGAGCAGCAGGGGCTGGGGAGGACGCCCACCCCTGACTGCCAGTGCAGGAGACCCCGAGCTGCCTCGCAGGGCCTACCTGTTTAGGGCTCAGAGCCTCAGGGCCCAGCCTCTGCCACAGTCCACTCAGGGCAAACCCTGGTGGGATCTCGGGACCCTCCAGCCACTGCACTGGTCTCCCTAAAGCCATTCTGCAGAGGGGGCCTTGAGCACTCTGTCTCTCTCCATCTTGGCTCTCTCCCACTGCCTGCATCTGCTCATTCTCTGTGTCCGTTTATCTCTGTGTCTCTGCCTCTCTGTCTCTGATGCACGCAGTCCTTCTCTGCAGCTGTGGCTCTGTCCCCCTCTCTCTGCGTCCATCATGCAAGAGGACCGGCAGCATTCCTGACAGTCCATAGGCTGGACTGTGCAGGCCAGGTGGGCAGGTAACCACCTGGGAGTGAGGGTTGCAGGTAGGGAGGACAGCAGTCCTGGGAGCCAACAGGAGCTACAACTGGGCAAGCAGGGACCATGTCCAGGCATGACCTGGGCCATCTGGCCAGGCCAGGTGACAGAAGAAGGAATGAGCTCCAGGATCGGGTTGCCAGATTTAGCAAGTAGAAACACACAGAGCCCAGTTAACTTTGAATTTCAGATAAACAAGGAATAATTTTTAGTTTAAGTATGTCCCCAATTTCGCATGAGGTATACTTAAACTAAAAATTATTCCTTGTTTATCTGAAATTCAAGTTTAACTGGGCATCCTATATTTTATCTGGCAGCCCTGTCCAGGGAGGCTCTGGAGTGTGAGGAAAGGTTTCTTAGGAATGTCAGGTTTTCTAGCTGTGGGAGCCCAAGCCTGGTGGGGATGTCACAACCATGCCCTGGGGAAAACTCGGTCTCGTGGGGAGGCAAGGCTCCTGTCCACAGGGAGCTTTCAGTTTTCTGGGGGTAGAGACAGTCCTTGGGAGCGTGGAGTGGCACGTGACACACAGCACCGGTCACCTTCTCAATGGAACCATAGGCATTAAGAGGAAGGGTCTGTGTGTGCTCTCTGCTGAGCCCCAGTGCCTAACCCAGGGCCTGGCACATAGTAGGGGCTTCAAAAATGTTTGTTGAATGAATGAAGAACCTTCCCTATCCCTCCCCACGGTGGTGGGAGGCTGGCTGGCCAGTAAGCGGCTCCGGGATCCTACCTCCCAAGCTCCTTAGAGCCAACTGGAGTGTGCCCTGCCCCCACCCCAGGGGCTCCCCAGAGTGACCTGCAGAGGGAGAGGGGTGGGACAGAGGTGATGGCGAGAGGACAGCTTTTTCCCTGTCTCACCTCCACCTCAGACCCCAAACCCAACTTGGAGTTCTGCCTGGACAAGGGTGCAGGTGGGGATGAGGACTAGGGCAGGGTGATCTCTGGCTTCTGGTTGGGACTAAGGTGGGGGGACAGGCCAAAGAGGTGGTTCTTAGTGCTCCTTAGGGGGCATTTGGACACCCAGGGGGATTCCTGGGACCTAGAAAGTTGGGTACTCTTGTTTTGGGGGGAGAAAAGATGGGCTCTTTCCTGCAGGCCATTAATTTCAGGGGTCTTGCTGGAGAGGGCAACTAAGGAGAGGCCTGTGGCCCTCCCATATCTTCCCAGAGACAAAGCCCCTTAAACGGGCTATTCATGCATTCATTCATTCATTCATTCACTCACTTGCTGACTCCCTCACTAAACTGTCACCACTCTCTGAGACGGCCCCGCTCCAGACCTTGTGCCAAAGGGCCTCAGCAGCTCGTCCCAACAGGAACACACCTGTTGAGTACCAGCACCGCCACTGGCTCCCCACCTGACCTTGGGCAAGTCACTGACCACTTAGAACATCAGTTTCCCCTTTTCTCCAGTGGGGGGAACACAGGCGGCAACCTCGCAGGGTCACTGTGAGAGTGTGAGATCATGCCCACCCAGAAGGAACACTTCAGAAGGGGGAGCCTCTGTAATCATTATTAATGTTATTATCCGTATCATTTTAAGACCTCTGTGGGCTGGACAAGGAGTGGCCAGCCGGCCCTAAGGCATTGGCTCCACGGCCAGTATCACACTGAGGCCATTCTTGCAGGTCCCACTTCCTCTCAAGGCTTCAGCCACGTCAGTCCCCTATCCCTCCTTTTCAAGGAATATCAGCTTCTTCAAGGTGTCTCTAGCTTCTCACAGCAGCAATACATCCTGAGAAAAGCAAGACGTGGGGGCAGAGCTCGGAGTGGCCATCAGGAGGCAGGGCTTGGGCCTGGTCCCGCTTGAATCTGTAGTGTGAGCTGGAGCTTGTCCTCTCCTGCTCAGGGCCTCAGTTTCCCCAGTGTCACAGCAAGGGAACGGGAACATCCCGCCATGCCCTGGAAGGGGCCTCTGTGTCATCCTGTTAGTAACGGTTTAGCTCTGAGCCTATAATCACATCGGCCCTGGGAAGAACTAACACAGCGTTTCTTTAAATTGGGCTCTAATTGCGGCTTTTAGTGGAGTCAGATGCTCCCCCATCCCCCAGCTGGTCTGAATCAGCAAGGTTGTCCCGGCCTGCCCTGCCAGGCCCAGGAATCCCTTGGGATTGTTCTGGCTCCCATAGAGTCAGAGGTGGGTCAGGGACTGATGCTCCTTGAGGACCTACTGTGCACCGAGTCCTGAGCCAGGCACTTTCCATCCTGGGGACTCCAGATCATCTCGCTACAGCTCCGGGAGGCAGGGGCTACTGGGACCACTTTTTAGAAGGGGAAACCGAGGCACAGAAAAGCAAAGTCACTTGCCCAAGGCCGCTCAGCTAGAGCCCAGATCTGTCTATTCTCCACCCGAGGATGAGGAGGCTCAGTCAGACCTCCCCTGAGTGGCTCTGAAGGACTGCCTAGGGTCACTGGAGTCTCCCAGTCACAGCCCTCTTCGTCCACAGGTGAGCCATTCTGCTCCTTCTCCACGGGTCTAGACTGGAGAATGAGATGGTCAGGGGGTGTCAGTACAGGAGGTCAGAGGCAGCCCTCATCCTTGGGTGGAGCAGGGGGGTGGTGATGGGGGAGAAGGCTGCGGTTCCTTCTGTTTGTTCTGGAAATCCCAGCCGCTTCCCTGAGGAGCCAGCTAGTGGTTCCCAGGCCACAGCCCCTCGGGCGGAGCCAGACCGCGGCTGGCCAGCCTGGGAGCACTGCCCATCAGCCCCGCCAGGCTCCACCAGGCCCTGGCGCTGGGTGGTCTGGGCGGGGGCCAGGGGGGCTGCGATCCTGGCCACGGGGCAGAAGCCGCAACTGGAGGCTCAAGGCTGCCCTGCTGGGGATGGGCTGGGTGGGGGGCGGGCAAGGGCGAATGCTGCCTTGCGGGGAGCCCTGGAGGGAAACCTCTAGACCCCAATTCCATCCGAGGGCCTCAAAATAACACCGCCCCATCTTCAGGACTGTCACCGTTAGATGGTTTTGACTCAACCACTGAGCTGGTTCAGACAGGAGCCCACCTTAGCGGCTGGTGGAGAGGTTGGGCAGATTACCTGCATCCCAGCTCTACGCTCCCCTGGACCTCAGTTTGCCTGTCTGGACAATGGGCAGGGGACAGGTCTCCACACTCAACAGGGGCTCCTCCGGCTGGACAGGCCATAGTTGGGGGATCCTTCCACACTGGAAGGATCTCAGTTGTTCCCAAATTCATTCACAGGGGCTTTTCCTTGTCCCCCCCCCCCAGGCTTATAGCTCCCCCTATACCTTGGGTAAAGCCCCCTTTGTTTTCAGATCTCAGAGCTGTACACCTGTGGGACTGGAAGGACCTTCTATGAGTTTTGGAGCCTAGCAGGCTCCATTTCAAACCATGGCCACTGGCTCTCTGTGACCTTGGGCACATCACATCCTCTCTCTGCCTCGCAGCTTCGAATCCCACCACGACCCTCATCCTTCTGTCTCCAGCTTGGGCTTCTCCCCTGAACTCCGAGCATCTTTCCTTCCTGACTACCCACCAGCATGTCCACCTCGAGGTCCAGCAGATACCTCCGAGCTACCGCGATCCAAACTAACTCTACTTTCTCCCCGGATCTGCTCCCCTACATCCATTCATGGCACTCCCAGCCACCCATGTGCTCCAGCCAAACACTTGGGGGCATCTCTGACCCTATTCCTTCCCCCGCTCCCTGCATTCAGTCCCTCGGCAAGCCCTGCTGGCTTCGACTCCAAACATGCCTGCGAGCCAGCTCTTTCCCGCCACCAGCACACTTGGCTGGTCCAAGCCACCACCATCTTCACCCCCAGCAACAGAAAGGCCTCCGGACTGCCCTCTGGCAGCTGTTCTTGGCACCGCCGCTCCCTCCTCTGCATGGCAGCCGGGGCGATCTTTCCAAAACATAAACCCGTTCACGTCTCTCCCTGCATCTTGCCTGCCGGTGGCTTCCCACGATGGAAGATGCATGACACAGTTCCTGCCCACCCCTCACCTCATTCCACCCCGCCTCCGGGCTCTAGACATATCACCTTATTTCTGCCCCGCAGACAGATTAAGCTCATTTCCCACCTCAGGGTGCGTTTGCTTTATTGCTGCTCGGAACAGTCTTTCCTCCAGCAAGGCCGCCATCTTACCAACTGGGTCTCAACTCATATGTCACTGCCTTCCCAGCTATAGTAAAGTCCTCAGTCACTTGATTCTCTTCTCCGTAAAATGGGGCTACTGCCAGTGCCCTCTGCCTTCAGTGTTGTTAAGAGGGTGGAAAGACAGTTGGGGAGTGGGGGCTGAAGTGCCGGCGTGAGGCAAGCACTGGGTCCCTATGAGTCCTCCCTTCTCAGTGGCACCCGCAGTCCCAAGGCATAGCTTTCGCTGAACCGGCTGGACCCAAGGTTAGGAGGCTATTAGGACCCTTTGCTCGAGGTAGAAGCTGGGCTCCTCTGCCCACTTTACTGTGTGACTTCAGTTTGGTGTCTGACCCTCTCTGGGCTGCCTTCCTGCTCTGGCCCGCAGAAGCCCACTCCAGCCTGAGCTTTGTCTGGGGTACTTTGGAAAGAGGCCTGTGTCCCAGGAGAACCTTCAGGAGTAGAGGGCTCAGGGCAGACGAAGGGCCTCGCAGCCCCGAGTCTGGCCGCAAGGGTGCAAGCGTGTCAGGACAGCACCTGCTCACGCCCTGAGAACAGGCAGCAGACCCCTCAGATCTTGGCCCTGGGTGCTGAGATCTGAGGGGTGAACAGTTACTTGTCAAAGTCCTCCAGATCCTGCCCGAGGATGCTCCTTGCACCCTGACTCAGCCAACTATTCTCAGGACACAACTCACAGCTGCCATTGTTCCCCAGCTAGGTGACCTGAGTGGGCAGAAGGCTGATGATAGGGCCCTCAGCCAGAGCGAGCAAGCCCAGGCTGACCCCGGAGACCCTGGAGCCTGTCCTGGCATGGGCAGGTGGAAGTCCCTGGGCATTCCCACTAGGACAAAGGCAACAGGATCTCTGCCACTGATGCCCCACTCCTTGAACCTTTGCAGAGTTACATTCCTGACTCCTTCTGCTACTCACCTTGCCTGATGCCAAGGGACACAAAGGCAGGATTAAATCCTGCTCTCAGGAGCCACACTGCTTGGCTTCATGTCCTGCCTCCCTCTCTCATAGGGGTGTGTGACTTCACATAAGTTACTGAATTTCTCTCCGCTTCTGTTTCTCCATCTATAAAATGGGGACAGTAACAGCCCCTGCCCTGTGAGAGGACTGGGAGGATAAATGAGTTCAGTGAGCTGTGAGGCACTTGGAACAGCACCCAGCACTCAGGGAACCCCACAGAAGGCTCACAGTTGTGCCTGGAGCCAGCTAGTATCCTCACTGTCTCAATGCTTTTAAGCCTTGATTCCAACGGACAGGACCAAGAAGTGGCCCCTGCCCAGCCTCTGTCCCCACCCCGCCCATGCGTGCTCACCATCCTGAGGTTCTGAGGTTCGGAAGAAGATGGCTGAGAAACCAGAAAAAGTCCTGGTGCTGGCATTGTGATCAAGACAGCATCACAGGGAGGTCGCAGGAAGCCACACAGGAACTTGGGAGCCCAAATCCTCTTCTGAGAATTTAATCCCCACCCCCACTGGCTGGTGCTAGATCTCAGTGGGAGGTCTTGGGTTAGCTACCAGGACTAATTATAAATGCTGCTTGGGGCTCTCAGAACCCCATCTAAGGGCTTCTGTGGCTGATGGGCCTGGGTTGTTTTCCTTGGAGGGATTAGCACCCCAGAAGTAAGGTGGGAAAGGTGGGGGAGACATGGATGGGAAGTCAGGCAGACCCGAGTTCAGCTCGCAGAGGTCACCCACAAGCTATGGGCCTGGAGCAGGTCGCTGCGCTGTGCCAAGCCTCCACGTTCTCATCTGTGACATAGGGATGATACTGTTTACCTCACAGGATGGTGTAGGGGTATGTGTGGAAAATGCACCCTCATGGTGGCACCATCACCGCCATGTCTCAGATGCTTAGTAGGGTGGATGGTGCATAGTAGGTGTCCTCTCCCTCTTGCCCTTCATCTCGGAGCAGTCAGTTTGCTGGTCCAGCTTCCTTCTTGACAAACAGAGGCTGGAACTCTGACGCACGTATTTGGAACTTGTCTCCCTTTCCATCTCCATGGCCTCAGCTTCTCCGACCTGCTTAGTGGAGCAGGCTCCTGGCTGGTCTCCCAGCCTCCAGTTCCTCTTCTTGAAGCTGTCCTTAAAACTGGTTGCCAAGATGATCTTTCAAAAATGATGCTCATGCACCAGCTCCAGAACCTTCCGTGGCTCCCCAAGGTCTTCATGGTCACCTCCCAGCTTCTTGGAATGGCATTTGAGGACCTCCTGACCATCTCTCCCCTCACTTTCCTCTGAGTTCCTTCTTGTATCCTCATGCCCTGTCTCAGTCTTCCTCACCTTGTCCAGCCCCACCCAGCTCACTCATTGACTTCTCTGCCTCTGCACGTACTCCACTGTGCCCCCAGCTGGTTAAATGGCCTGTCCCTGCTCCCACAGCTCCTTGCTTCCCCACCCACTGGGATTGCCTCTGGCAGTCTCTGTCATGAGATGTGGGCTTTCTGAGGACAGAGCCTCAGTCCTATTCACTGTTGTCACCCACAGCTGATACAGAGTAAAGCAGGGCCATGAGCTCAGTCTCCATTAAGGCCAGATAGGTGACATTTGTCCAGAAGGGCTTAGCGTAAAAGTCCAGGGAATTCTGGGGACTGTGGCAAACAGGGGAGCAATACACTGATTGGCAGCCATCTCTCTGCTCTGGCTGACCATTGCTCTGCAGAAATGTGGGGCGATGCCAGCCACACCTTCCAAGTTTTCAAAAAAGCCAGAAATCCAAGTCATATGTGAAAGTTCCCAATGTCTTAAAAACACTGTGAGGATACTCCATGATATCTGGGGAGCACGTGTGTTGGAAGGTGCCCTGAATATGAGTGAAGCTGAGACAAGACCTTCTGCTGACCACCCAAGCTTCCCACCCTCCTTCCTTATTATAGAGCAGAGATTCTCGACTGGTTGGTTGGTGTGATTTTGCCCCCTAGAAATCTAGTGAGTAGAAATCTAGATGCCAGGAATACTGCTAAACATCTTACAATGCATAGGAAGTCTTCACAACAGAGAAGCATCTTTTGCATCTAAGTGGGATCATCTGACTAGTTCTCACCAATGGGAACTTCTGGGAAGAAGTGATTACAAAGTGAGTGTCTCCACCATCTGCACCTCCTTCAGTAACGTCTTGGTCAGATAGAACTTAGTAGATACAAGTTCCGGTTCAACAGAACATCTGGAACTTAGAGGAGGGAAGAGTCACAAGGTGGAAAGAGCCCGGGTGCCAGTCACTTGGCCAAAGGCACCACTGGACATTTGTAAAAGAAATAAACTCTCGTTGTGTTAAGTTCTGGATTTATTTTTAACAGAAGACAGGGTACCTTGGACGAATCGAAGATTTGTCAGCTCATCTTTGTTCTTCCTCCAGGAGAAAGCATCTGAGGGCTGTGGAAACCCTTGTGCTGTGGGTACTGTCACCCTTAGTTTCTAGTTCCATGGCTGCTGATGGCTGGCCCTGAGACCTCTGCCTCAACCCCTGGCTTCGATTAGGACTCAGAGCCCACCAACAGTAACAATAAAAATGATCAGTGACCTGAGGGTGCAGGGGCCCCGCCTGGGTGAGAGGGACTTGGGGAGGGCTCTAGAGCAGTGGGCGCCTAATCATCAGTTCTTAGAGGGCACCTCTGCCCACCACCTGGACTCAGGGTGAGAAGAGCTCCTGGTTCCTAGTGGGATCCTAAATATTCACTCTACTTTCAGGTGTAGAGATGGAACATCAGTGCAGTTAGAGAACTCATCTGAGTTTATAGAAATGTGAACACAATGGAGCAGAGACATGAAACCTCATCCTTCTGACTCAGAGCCCATACTTTTTAACCCTATCGGTGTATCCCAAAGTTTAAGATGCTGTTGGTGCCCTGTTTTTATCCTTCGAGCATGTAATGTTGTAACACATGCATGGGGGCTTTCTCCCAGCCCTTCCAAGGGCAGGTTGGGAGGGCCAGGGTGGTAATTTTCCCAGAAGAAGCCCTCAGCCAATGAGGGATGAGAGTGGAAGCATAAATAGCCCAGCGCCCTTGCCCCACTGTGGGCTACCTCTGTGGTACAGCTTCCCCCGTCTCCTGGAGGCCCATGGTAGGACGGAGCCCTGGTTGTTCAAAATGGCAACCTGCTTGGTAATACCCCCTGTATTGCAACGTCTCCTTCCCTTTCTTGTCTCACTTCCACACTTTCTATTTCCTACTTTCTGGGTTCCTTTTACAAACCACTTGTACACAAATCCTTGTCTCACGTCTGCCTTTGGGAAACCCAACCTAAGACGCAAAGTATGGTTTGCATATCCTTGAGATATGTAAGTTGACTTCAGGTGGTACTGGTGAACTTCTAAAAATTGACCACTTAAATGTGAATTGTAAGAAATATTTAGAAAATAAGAGCATAGAGGTATGACAAAAATTGTGAAGATGGTATGATAATAACACCTGCAAACTATACAAGTTTGTATATACTTCAAAATGACATATATCTTTGTCTTGGAAAGAAGGTAGACATGTAGTTTAATTTTTATCCCAGCAACAGCTTGGTTGTACTTCCCTTTTTGCCAGGACTGCCAGGGAGCTCAGAGAGAAATCTGCTCATTTGCATTTTGATTCCTGAAGGTTGCTCCACTTCTGATATATAGTTTCTCATATTTCTGAGTTCGTATCTAACTTGGGTGTGTTATGTGTCATTAGTATTGGCTGTCCCAGAGCCTGGTTAGCAGGAGGTTGGAAATGCATCATAAACAAAGGGTTTTATTAAGTGTAGATGCTTTGGAATTAGATGGATCTAGATTCTAATCCCAGCTCCACAGCTTGGAGGGCCTTGAGCCATCATATCACCTCCAACACCCTTATTTTCTGCATCTATAAATGTGGATGACGGGGGCCTATTTCCTAGTGAGGATTAAATGAGCTGAATACATATAAAGCATCAATCACAGAACTTGGCAGATGATAAATGATCGACATTAATTGTTATTATTGGTATGGGGACATTCATTCCAATGAAGCAAGAGGAACGAACTTGAGAAGTTTACCCCCCACGTCAGGTGCAATCCTGGGCCCAGTACCCAGGCTTGGCAATCAGGAATGGAAAGAGATCACAGTTACCAAGCTCTGTGAGGGCAGGCAGCATGTCAGTGTTGTTCACCACTAAATTCTTTAGACCTAGTACAGACCCTAGCATATACTCAATATTTGTGAATGAATGAATGAATGAATGAGCAGCTAAAACAGGCCAAGGTATATAGTTCTGTTGGTGAGTGCCATGCAGCAAGGGTGTCATGGGGCCCTTGAAGGCCTTCCTGCTGTGGGTTTCAGGACACAGAGGGAGTCTTCTTTAATCTTTATAGCAACCCAGGAGTGGCCTGTCTCCCATTTTACAGATAAGAAAACTGAGATGCAGAGACATAAAGCAATCTGCAATCTGTCTAAAGTCACCTTGGTAATGAGTGTTAAAGACCCTGGGCTAGGAGGGGCCTCCTTCCTCCCCGCCTGACCCCACTTCCACTCTTGGGCCTTGAGTCTAGTTCTTTCCAGAGAAATGAGCTTATTTCAGTCTCTTCCTCACTGACCACAAAGACTCAGCTCTGTCCTCAGAAATATTTGGAAAGTTTTATTTAAATGTTTTGTGTTCCCTTTTAACCAACACCAAAAAGAGAATTTTTTTTTTTTTTTTTTTTTTTTTGCCATTCCAAACAGGAGAGTCGCTTCAGAGAGGAGCTGGCATGTGTGTTCGGGGCTGGGAAGTGTCTGCCCTGCCGGGCTGCTCTTCCCAGCTCTGGCCATGTTGGGGTTGGACAGCCAGTCCCAGGAGCTGACTTCCTGGGAGCCCTGGGTGGCCTTGGAATAAGTGAGTGAGCAAACCCCCAACCTGAGCAGAAGGACTTGGTCTCCCCTGCAGGTAGGGACATGAGCATGCTGGACCCTAAAGCGTTCCAGATGGAAGGACAGCAGAAGGTGAGGGTTAGGTCTGGAATGTCCCATGGAAGCTCCAGAGCCTCCAGGTGTGGAGAAATATGTTTGCTAGAAAAATAAGATGCTTTGAGAATTTCTGCAGTCTGTGATCTCTGCCTGCCCAAGAGAAACCTACCCTTTTGGCCAAAGTGGCATCAGGGTGGGGGTGGAGGCAGAAGGCCAGGAACTGGTCTGGCCCCGGAGGAGGATTCCAGAGAGGAGAGAGGCGGGCAGCAGACTTTGGTTTCCTGGGTCCCTTTCTGGCAGCTGCAGAGGCTGGGGAGGCCCCCGCCTCCTTGCCCCCTTGAGGTGTGGGCTGCCGGGCGGTGCGCAGTGCTGGGAGAGGGAGGCTGGCCATCTGTCATGGGCTGGTGGGTGCTCGGGTCCTGGGCCCTCAGAACAGGATGCCCAAGGGGAGCAGGGCCAGCAGGAGCAGTAGGGACCCTGGGGAGGAGCTGCCCGTCGAGCTGACTGAGGCACAGTGGTCACGGTTGGCACCGATGCAGGCCGCATAAGCCATCACGTGAGGGATGTAGTTCTGCTCGTGGACGCCATGCAGCAGGTGAGCCATGGGGCCCTTGGCAAAGACGGCCACATCCTCCCCGCCGTGGGTCTCGTGGCGCAGGGGCACAGCAGACTGGGCCTGGTAGTTGTTGTGAGCTGTGGGCCGGAAGAAACATTTGCTGAGAGCCTACCAGGGGCCGGGCGCTATACAGCAGCTTCTCCGTGCCCCTTCCAGGCTGGCTTGAATATCCCCAATTTACAGAAGAGGAAACTGAGGCTTAGTGGGGGGAAGTCATTTTGCACGAGGCCCCGGGATTCGGGCCTGAGTCTGTTCTGACACAGAGCATGCATTCTCAACCCCCAGAACTGAAAATCGGCCTCATCTGGGCTATTTGGGTAAGAGAAGAGTCAACTCAGGAGAACCTCTTACCACTTGACACCCCAATCCCTCTAGGGGCCTCTGGGGACATCAGGAACAAATGAACATCCAACGATATGGAAGTGGATGAACATGCTAGAAAGGCTCCTATGTTGGAATATTATATAGCCAATAAAAATGACAGCACTTACATGTGCCAGGCTCCATGCTAAGTTCATCGGACCCATTTAGTCCTTCAGAAAACCTTGGGAACAGTTTTATGGAGGGAACTGAGCTGAGAAAGGTGAAGTTATATGCCTCAGGCTCTAGAGCTACTAAATTGTAGAAAGGGATTCAAATTGAGATGGTTCCGACTCAGTCCTGGCTATTCCGAGACCTCTGTTTTTGACCACAAGCCTACATTCTGTTCCCAGGCCCAGCCCTGAGGGGTGCCTTGTCCCCTCCAAGGCCTGGGTCTTGGCAGTCTCACCGTAGTCCACCATGGAGACATTCTCTCGCTCACCGCCCACCACTTTGTAGCCAGGCCCATTGCCATACAGGATGGCGGTGAAGGGCTTCTTGTCAGTGTCGCTCAACATGGGGGCCAGACCTGTACAGGAAGGCATTGGTCCAGGGGTCACGCTGGAGCTCCAGGAGCACAGTCCCTCTGAAAAGCTCTGTCCCAGCTCCATGAAGCCACCTTCCAAACCTGATTTACCTCCAGCCAACCATCCCTGTTTCCCCTCTGCCCACATCCCTCTTGTCTGTCCGTTTGTCCCACCCTCCCTCGCTTCATCCATCCTCTCTCTCATTCTCCTTTCCATCCACTGTCCAGGTAGCCACCCATCCACCCCTGCATCTGACCTTCATCCTGCATCCCTCCACCTGTCAGTAAATTTTCCTCCCTACCCCATTCTCGCTGAGTCCCACCACGCCAGGCCCTGGGCTTGCTGGCCCTTTCACCCAACTCCTGCTCCTGGATGGCCAGGCCCCGGGAGTGCACAATGCCCACCCCAATGGAGGCCCACTTACCAAAGATAGAATTGCCACGAGGAGTGTACCCGCCAAAGGTGAAGACGTGGGAGTGGTCGGCCGTGACGACGGTTATCGTGTCTTCCACGGAGGTCATGGTCCCCGCCAGCCCGATCGCCTGGTCCATCTCCACCGCCTCGTGCAGCGCCTGCTTGGCTTTGCCCTCATGGTGCCCGTGGTCGATCCTGCCTCCTTGGGACACCAAGGCAAAGGCCTCGGGTGAGGGAGAGGGGAAGAAGATCGGCACCCCAAGCCCACCACACTTCCTCCGGTTCACCCTTCGTTGATGGGGAACTGCCACGTGCCAGGAGCCACACCAGGCTTTCACACAGCCACTCGACCTTTACGGCAGCTCAGAGTTGCTGGACCAAAGCCCCAGGCATGGAGAGTCCAAAGCCAGGATCTAAAGCAGATCCACCTGACTGCAAAGCTTGTGCTCTTTCTACCACCCCGAGCTGCTCCCAACACAGCTGCTTCAGCGGCTCAAAGGAGTCCCCGAAACATCGGAGAGGCAGGGAGGGAACCCACATGCCTGAGTGCCCCCTCGGTGCCAGGCATGAAGAGCTGATGTCTGTTTCCTCTTCACAACAATCCTGGGCAGAGATAGATACAATCATCCCTGTTTACAGGTAGAGCAACTGAGGCCTGGGCTGGGGAAGCGATGTCCCCAGGGTGGAATCCGCTGGGATGTGAACTCGGGCGACTCACTCTAAAGCCCTGTTTTTCCATCTCCACTTTGAATAGTCCCTTCTGAGCGTAAAGCACAGTCCGACAGGGTGGCAAAAGCCCTTGGCGCCTGGGCAGGGCCCACGGCAGGCTTCCAGAAAGGCCTGTGGAAACTTGTATCCCATGCCTCCTTCCCTAGGTGAGCACAAGAGGCCTAGCATGCGGCATGGCTTAAAGGTCACGGTCAAGGGCTGTGTGACCTGAGGGAATGCCTCCCCATCTCTGACAGGAAAATGATGCCTTGGTGGACACTCCCAACTCTGAGGGTCCTGGGCGCCTGGCCGCTCTCCCTGCCCACTGGCCTGAGCCTTGCCACTCTGGCCTGGCAGGCTCGCAGGGCGGGTCCTTCCTTTGTTGTGGCTCCGGGAGCAGCTGGCCTGGCGGGCCCAGTCCTGGCTCTGCTCACAAAGAGGACTGCTCCCGAGGGAGCCCATGCTCACCACCGCTCGTTCCTGGCTGGTTCCTCGGCGTCAGAGGCCTGTTCGGGGCCAGGCCAAGAGACCGCCGTGCTCGAATGGGACCCCCGGGGTTTGGCAAGCAAGCAGTCAAGCTGGGCTGGCGGTCACCGGCCTCTGGAGGGCAGAGGGGCCTGAGTGTGTGTGTATATGTGGTGAGAGTATGTGTACAGATATGTCCGTGTGTGTGTGTGTGTGTGTGTGTGTGTGTGTGTGTGTGTGTGTACATGTAGAACATGTAACAACGGCTGTTACAATTTGGGGAGATTCCAGAACCTTTATCAGATCCTCAAACTTCCTATTATTGACTTAGCTATTGCGTAATCATAATAATGGAAATAATAGAAATACCGAGGATGTATTCTCTGCCCAGTCCTGTTACGAGTACTTTATGTCTCTGAACACAGTGGATGCTAATAACCCTTCTACAAGAGGGGGCCTATTTGGGGCCTCGTTTTACAAAAATGTGCAGGTAGAGGGTTCATAGACAGTGGACGGCAGCATCAGGACAAGAGCCCAAGAGTCTGACTCCATGGCCTCACCAGGGCCCTGGGAAACCCAATACATGCTGGCATATGGCAGTGTTGACGCCCAAAGCATCTAGCTCTCCCAATCTGGAGGACCCTAGGATATCCCAGGCCCTTCTCTGGGCCTTCTCTTCTCATGAGCCTGACCTTGGCCTCACACGTGCCTAGTAACAGCCAATGTCCACCGTCCATCTGCAAGGGCTCCTGCAGACTAATAGGCATTTACAGAAGAGGCCCCTGGGCCTATGTCCTTGAGCCCTACCAGGCAGCTCCTCAGAGCACAGATGTCTACCAGGGCCTGCCGATTTGTCTTTTGGGAGGAGTGAAGCTGAGGGGGCTGCATGCCCCTTCAAAGCCAGGCTTTAGGAAGGAATTCCCAGAGGGAAAAAACTGGCCTCCTCTTTCAGGAAGGCTTCTTGGACTAGTAAGTCTGGTGTACCACCTCCATGACCAAAGGAGAATAGCTTGTTGGGCTGGGAGCTTCAGGACCACCCCCTTCTTCCCCAACCCACAACCGCTCCCCATGAAAGGAATTTCTTCCATCATCCCCAAGCTGGACAACCCTTTTTGAGAGCTGGACCTCCCTATGCCCTGACCTCAAGACTGTGTATCCAGAAGCCCCCAGGGAAGCAGCCCGGCAGCCAGTCCTGGGGCCCTACCTTCCACCAGCAAGAAGAAGCCTTTGGGGTTCTTGCTCAGAATCTTGATGGCCATCTCCACCATCTCGGAGAGTGACGGGTCAGTCACGTTGTTCCTGTTCAGCTCGTACTGCATGTCCCCCGGCTCAAAGAGACCTGAAGACAGTGTGGATGACGAGAGTTCATGACCCTGCTGGGAGGGTCCCCAAGGAACCTGGTGGTGCCTCGGGGAACACAGGTTGCCCACATACAACTTAGGGGTAAAGTGGGGGGAAGGAAGCTCTTGGGGCCCTAAGTGTGCCAGGTGCTTCGAGCACTGCCTCCTTTCATCTTCATAGCGGTACCATGGAGAGGGATCACCATGTCCATTTACAGAGGAGAAGACTGAGGCTCAGGGGGTCAGTGACTTGCTATTTTCAGCTGCTAAGTGGGAGATCTGGGATTCAAGTTCATGAGCCTACCCCCAAACCTGAAGGGCCCCGGACAGGGCCCCATGGTTCTCAGGTGGAAGACTGTGTCCTGGACTTGCCGGGGTAGCTTGGCTTTGTGTTTACATGTCATTTACAAGTCAGGTGTGAAGGGCACAGTGCCCTGTGCAGTGAAACAGCACAAGATTTGGGGTCACTGTCCCTTCTAGTCACTGAGCTTGGCTTTCTCACTTATGAAATAAGGAGAGGGACCCATTCCTTGCCCACGTCACAAGATTCCACACGTACCAGGTTGGTGTTTTCTTTCCTGGGTATCCTTCCAGAGCGCCCTGCCCTTCTGTGAGTGTGTGTGCAGCCAAATGAGAGCTCCAGTTAAGAGAGTACTCACTCTGTGTGACATGCCACTCTAAGTGCTTGAGAGGCATGTAGGTGCCAGCCTCCAAGACGGTGCCCAATAAGCCCTGACTCTTGGACTTCACACCCTTGTGTGTCCCCCACACCACACTGACGAGGGCTGGCTTACGTATCCAATAGAATACTGCAGAAATGTCAATGTATGACTTCCAGGCCAGGGCACAAGACACTGCAGCTTCTGCCTTGCATATTCTTGGATTTAGAGAGATCTCTGTGGCAAGGAACTGAGGCCTCCTGCCAACTTCCTGCACCAACTTATCAGCCATGCGAGGGAGCCATCTTGGAAGCCCCAGCCCCAGCCAAGCCATAGACAACTATGACCCCATGAGAGACCGAACTAAGCTGCTCCCAAATTCCTGACCCAAAAAAACTGTGTGAAGTAATAAATGTTCACTCTTATTTTAAACTGTTAAGTTTTGGGACAATTTGTTATGCGGCAACAGAAAACCTGTATAATGCATTAGCTCATTTAATCCTCATGACAACCCTGCAGTAGGCCGTATCATTATCCCCATTTTACAGAAGAATTATTATTCCTACTTTATAAAAGTGAAAACTGAGGCACAGAGAGGAGAAATCTCTTGCCCAAGGTTGCACAGCTCATAGGTGGTAGGAGCTGGATTTGAACCCAGCACTCTGGCTCTAAGAGGCATGAGTGAATTGTCATGTTCTATGGGTGCATGTGCAGCCCTACACAGCCTGTGTGTGGTATGGGGTCTGTGCCACCCGACTCAGGTGAGTAGAGGGCTATGTGTGTGCGTATTTGAGGGATTCCCTAGGCACCCAGCTCTGAGCCCATAATCTCCAATGACACACCAGGACCTGGGGGCTGAGCTCCTTAGGAAAGGTTTGCGGGAGATTTTGCCACCACTTGTTGGGCAGAACAGCCAGGTGTGAAAGGGGATCCAGATGTCCACAGAGCAGTGCTCGGATCTCATTCCACCTGGCCAAGAGCTGCCCTTGGGCCCCACCCTTGCTCGCCATTCCTTGGGGAGGAGAGGAAAACCCCCAATCAAGACTAGCAGAGAAAACCTGTCTGGCTTCTGACCTGGCCACACGGCAGAGTGGGCTCCAGGCCCCCCCTGCTCTGCAGGCTGAGATCTGTTTAAATCTCAGCTCCATCTGGGGTTCAGACTCACCTGGGCATACCTCAGGTCGCTTCCCTTCTCTGAACTTCTGTTTCTCTTTGTGCTCAGTGGGGCTATTTGCCCTGTACAGCCAGCATATTTCAGGCTGAAGTTCTATGAACCAGAACCCTTTCCTCACCCCTCCCAGGTCCTGGAGCCCGAGGGCAAAGGTCACTAAGTAAGGAGGCGGGCTGAGTCCTTGCCCCCAGGGATCACGCAGCCCTGACCCCAGGGCACCCCGCCAGGTGTCCTCCACTCCAACGCCCACCCCCACCCCCTTACCTAAGAGGTAGTCCACGGTGTTGGGGTCAAGGGCCAGGAGCTCCGTGCGGTTCCAGATGTAGTGGGAGTGCTAGGAGGAAGGGCCTGTGTCAGCCACGCTGGGCTGGGAGAGTCGAAAGGGCCGACTTCCGCTGCTCTGAGTCTGGGGCGTGTATTTGTTTCCTTCAGTCCTTTAACAATCCCTCCCTGAGCGCCTACTATCCCTCCCTGCCCTCAAGAAATGACGAATAAATGGCAATTCTAATGCAGGGACTCAGGGCCCACTGGGGGCCCTAGCTCTGCCAGGAGCCAGCTGTGTGTCCTCAGGAGAGACTCCCTTGCCTTCTCTGGGCAATGGCATTAGAGTTCGTGATTTTCGAATCTCAGGGGCTGTTATGGGGAAAGAGAGTGGGAAGGCTACGAAAGTGGGGCTCTGTTCCTCCACTCCCACCCCCTGCCCTGTTTCCCATCTCAATTAATACTCACATCAGCCCTATAAGGTAGGTATTATTCCCATTTTACAGATGAGGACACTAAGATACACAGATGACAGCTATTTGGCAGTAAAAGTGAGACACTCTAGAATCTACTCTTAAGGCATGATTTTCAAGGAATGTATGGCCTCTCTGGGAATGTATGGCCCATGGTGACACCAGGTTCGGTCCAGTGCTGTGGGCCCTCTCCCTCCCTCTTGGGGTATAGACTGAGCTCCAGGGTAAGCACCCTGCCTGGGCAAGAAGGGTTTCGCTCTGGTCCTATGTTCCAGGTAGAGAAACTGAGGCTGGGAGAGGTGCTGTCTCTCTGGCTTGGCCCAGGAGGTGGCTCTGGCCCAGCCTGAGCTGACTCAGAAGGAATGGAAATGGTTTAAAGCAGCTCAGTCGCACTCCCATCAACCCCATGGGGGCCATTCCCCAGCCCCTGCCCCCAACTCACTCTTGGCCCAGCACCAGCCCACAAGGCCTCCCCGAGGGCCAGCCCTGGAACCCTCAGAAATCTAACCCCAAAGTGACATCAAAGTGGCTGCCAGGCTGCTTGCTCCCCTGTCTTCAGCCCTGACCACAGTCATTTCCAGACCCCAGCGGCCCCAGGCCCAGCGGCCAGCAGCACAGATTTAAAAGGCCAGAGCCACTCCAGGAACCAGAGCTCGGGTTCTTCCCACGCTCCAGCCTCTCTCCCCCAGCACGTGCCCTCATCCTAGCCAAAGCCAGCTCGCTGTGGAGGGCTTCTACCTCACGCCTTGCTACCTCTGCCTGTAAGACCCTCCCACTGCTGCCTCTTCCACCACCTCCCCACCCCCTTCCCTCCTGCCAGGCCTTATCAGGACCCCCTGTGGACTGTCCAATCTGGGTTCCCGTAGGACCCGGGCATCCCGCCATCCAATCACAATGCTCCATGTTTTTTGATCATTCGATTCACCCTTTGGACCTCATGCCCAGCCAGGGAACCTGCACACAGTAGGGGCTCAAGCAGACTGAAAGGCCATGCACATTGTTCCTCGGCCCATCCTCCTCCCTTGCTACCTAGCTCTTTCTATGGCCCTGCTCTCAAGGAAGGAATTGATCGATCACCTACTGTGTGCCATTCATGTATCCATTAGACCATTTGAGCCCATTGAGGTATGAATTATGACCACATTTTCCAAGAGGAAGCAGATTCAAAGAAAGCTACCCGGTACCACCCCCACCACAAGCTACCCTGCAGTCATCTGGCCCCTGAGTGGGCTACCTTGTGCCTCGGTTTGAAGCTCTTCCAGATGTCGATGAGGTTCAGGCCGTCCAACCTTGTGCCCCTGGCCTTCTCATCTATCTCATACTCCACATCCGTTTTATTCTTGGGGAACATGTACTTCCGGCCGCCCCCCATGATCACCTAAAGGGCACAGGAGCCATCAGTACTCTGCAGTTCAAGACATCCAGAAGCCCCAGGGGACCCCACCTGGGGATGCTGTGGATGCTTCTCAAGCCTGGGGGATTCTGAGTTCAGTCCATGCTGCCCTCCTGGAGCCTTTTCCAACTCGGAGAGATGACATCATGAGTCTGCTGGGACTGGGGTTTGGGCTCCTGGGTGAAATATCGGAACTACCGATAACCTCCTTTACCTGGCTTTCCAGAAGCCTGGCACATAACTCCCACTTGTGTAGAAATAATTCCTCCTATCGAGCACTCACTGTGTGTCAGGCACTAAGCACTTCAGACACATTATCTTACTCAACCTCACACCCGGGCCACAAGGGAACCTGTGTCTCTATTCTCCAAATAAAGGAATGAGTGCAGAAATGGGACGTCTCTTCCTCCAAGACCACACAGCCAGCAAGGGGCAGAGTCAGGATTCGAACCCAAGGCTTCTCTGAGCCTGGCACCGGGGCCCCGCTGTGCCCGCAGAACCAAGGAAGGAGACTCCAAGAGCCTCGTCTCCCACGGCGAGAGGCAGAGTGCCTGCGGGCCGGAGGCCTCGGCCAGGGAGGTCTCGGGGCAGCCCAGCTGGGAGCCTGGGCAAATAGCAGGCCAGCGCCCACGGCTGTGTAGTCACCGCCAGGCTAATTTTACATCACCACGCTGCTTGCGTGGGCGGAGGGACGTGGGACTGTTTGTTTTCCTTGGGAGTCCATGTTTGAAGTCCTGACTATTTTTAAAACAGAGCCAAGAGCATAACAGCTGCCGCCCACAATTACCACCACAACGGTGTCCTCCTGTCACCACAGGCGTCAGCCCAGGCCACCGCCCCTGGCTGACACCTTGGGAGAGCAGAGCCCAGCGATGGTGGGCCTCGGATCCACTGTCTCTGGCCCTGGCATTTCAAATCCTCTTCTCTACCGTCCACTCCATTTTCCTCCTGGGAACCCCAGGTTCTGTGGGGAGTCCAGGCCTGTGGCTGAGGTGGGGAAGGCAGCCCAGGACCAGCTTGGATCGTGAGGAACTACAGAGGACAAGGTTTTGAATCCTGACTCTACCCCTTCTGGACCAAGAGCCTGTCGCTTCTCCTCGTTGAGCCTTGGTTTCCTTACTTATACACTAGAAAGAATACCCACCCACGGGACTGCCACAGCCACAGGACTGCCACAGGAGGACATGCAATAACGCAGGGCGGTCCTGGTACCCTGGGGTGGCCTCCATGCTGGGGGGCGGGTATTGTCACTGGCATGAGGAATTGGAGATGAAAATATTTCCACAGGGGCAAGTTCTTACTGTCTGACCAGCTGGGAGCTCGGGGTGGGGCAGGCTGTGGGAGGGAGGAGGAGAAGGGGCCCCGAGCCACTGGCCCCTTGCCCCCCCACATTGTTCCCACAGAACCTGACCCCTTGGTATTTTCAGAGTGGAAATGAAGCCCCCAATCTTCTTGCCTGGAGCCTCCTCGTTTCCAGCCCCAGCAGAGAGTTCACACGGGCTCATTAAACTCCCAAATAACAGACTTGCTGTTTGGCTTTGGGGTTTGGGTTTGCGTCTTTCTTTCTTTTATTTATTTTTTTGTTTTTTTGTCTTTTTTTTTAGCAAAAGATATTTATTTTCAGGGCGGACACCAGGATTTTTGTTTCATGTACAGCCTGGGGCTGGGGGGCTTTGGGGTGGTGGTGATGCAGGGCCAACGGGAGAGAAAAGGATGAGGAGAAAGAGAAAGTCAAATGAGCAGGGGCTGTGCTCACCGGGGCCCCATCTCCTCACTGTCGCCCTCACTCATGTCCCAGTGGCCCCTGAGGACCCCCCAATCCGCCCCTCACCCCCACCGGAGAAATCTTCCCTCAAGCTCCTGTTTCCCTCTCAGGCTGCTCCTGCCAAATCTCCCTGAGGAGCAGCCCCGTAATTATACCCTGTGCTTGTACAACAAATGTTCTCACATCCATGACCTCATCTTGGTCTCCAGTGGCTCTGTGAGGGGGCAGGTGGGGCTCTCTGTTCTCGTTGTACAGTTGGGGAAACTGAGGCTCAGGGAGGAAAAGCGACTTGTCCCAGGATGTGAGACAGGTTGAAGCAGTCAGGAGAGTGGTTCTGCCTCGAATATACGCTCACCGGGAGCAGTCAACAGGACTGTTTGTCCTGAAAAGGGTGTTCGTTGGTCCACCATTGGGAAAAGGGAAGTCATGGGTTGACAGAGGGGCCAGGTGACTCTTAAAAACTGGGAGTTTACGTGTGGGGGAGAGGGTGGGGCTAGGAGCCAGCCAGTTTGTCTGGTGGGTTTAGAAACAGAGACAAGGAGTAGGCAGGACCTGGGGGCTTCCTCTGAGCCTCACTGAACCCCCATTCTAGGCTTAGGGGACCAAAGTCCCCCTGTCCCCCTACCAGACCCCCGCCCTGGCCCACAGTAAATGGGAAGAGCCTGAAAAGGAACAAGTCAGAGGTTCTCATTTAAGAAGAGAGAATGGGGACCCATCTAAACATCAGGTGCACGATATTCAGCTGTGTGGGCTCATCTACATACATGAACCTGCTCAATATTCAAATCTTGTATTTCGGAGCAAGGACAAGCGGCTCACGCATAAACATTACCACTTTCTGAGCACTCACCAGGTGTCAGGCCCTATGCTAAACTCCACCAGGATTATTTTATTCAGATCTTGTAATTGGGCTTACAAGGTGGGTACACTTTACAAAGAGGTTGTAAAGGGGAATGTTTGGAGAGGTTACGTAACTGATCCAAGGTCACACAGCAAGCAAACAGTAAGGCAAGGATTTGAACCTAGGAATTTTAAAATTGAGAGTCTGCGCTAACCACTGTCTACGTCGCCTTTTCTCTGGGCGTGATGGTTCAGTCCACGGACCACGTACCTGTCTATGCATGTGATGCATGTGGCAGTGGACAGGGCAGGTACTTACTCCCTGAGATGGCCACTCTGCCACCCCTCCTCCTGTGTTGTTGCAGCACCAGGTTCCAATTTACAAAATGATCCCTGGGCGCCTGGTCCTTGAGGTGTGGTGGAGGCCACATCAGGGTTTATCCCTCAGCTCCACCGCAGAGAAATCCTCCAGAGCCTCCCTGCCCCGACCGCAAATCCCCTAATGGGCTGGGAGCCCTCCCAGGTGTGTGGGGAGCCGGGCCAAGCTGTCTCCCCAGCGCCAGCCTGTACCTGAGGCCTCAGGCGCACCAGAGGCCCTGCCTCACAAGCCCGTCGGTCCCTGCTCTGGCTGCATCCCCCGAACTCGCCTCGATGTCCCTGATGTTGTGCATGAGCTGGTAGGCAATGTCCTTGCAGCCCTGGTTCAGGGCCTCCGGAGGCATCTCGTTGTCGGAGTACCAGTCCCGGTCGGCGGAGTGGGCGTAGGCAGCGCTGGGGGTGGCGTGGTTCACTCGCGTGGTGGTCACGATGCCCACAGATTTCCCTGGGGTGTGGGAGAGGAGGGGTTGGCTTTGTCTGGAGATGGGGTGTCCACGCTGCCTTCTCCCTCCTCCTTCCAGCTAAAGTCTGGCCTCCTGTCAGTTCCACTGACCACCTGGGCCTCAGTCTCCATGTCGGTCACTCAAGTGAGAGACAGCGAGTGGCTCCCAAATCCCCTGGCGGCTCAGACGCTCTTCCTCTGTGACCAGTGGGCCCTTGAGCCCTGAGCCCCTGGGCTGGAGCTGTCCCCTCCACCCAGGACCCCGCAGAACCCCACTCCTGCAGGAAGTCCCCACTCCAGGTGCCCTGCAAGAACACGGGGCCCCTCCTAAGGCCTCGCGGGTGGTGTGGTTCTATCGCCTGTGTCCACCGGTCTTAGACTCTAAATTTCCTGGGGGCATGGGCCAGGGCCTCCCGATTCCAGTAGGAAGGGAGGAGGGGGCATTACGGAACCCCAACGGGGCTGGTGCCGCGCTGCGCCCCTGGCCTTGCACGCTCCCAGCCTATGAGGGCGCCGTTTTCGTGCCCATGTTAGAGTCAAATGAGTAGACTCAGGGAACGGCGCCAGGACCAGAAGCCACATTGGAGTGGGTTTCTAAACCACCGGCCTGCCCTGTCCTGGACTGGATCCCATGAATATTTCACAGAGTCCCAGAACACGGGGGCCGGCAGAGGCCTCGGACAGCATCTTTTCCTACCCTCTCCTCACTGCACAGTTGGGAAGACGGAAGCCCAGACAGGTCGCGGAGCTGGGCCCCGTCCCCTCTGCCAGCAACCCCGCTCACCGGCCTCCTTGGCCCACCGCAGGACGGAGGTGACCTCGTTTCCCTGAGTGGTGTTGCAGTGGGAGCGCTGGGTGGCTGCGCTCACCCCCACGGTGCCTTCGTTGGCCTTCACCCCACACAAGTAGGCGGTCGCGGTGCCTGCGCTGTCGGGGACCTGAGCATTGGTATTGTATGTCTGCAGGTGGGGAAGGAGGGTCAGGAGACGGCCCGGCCTTGGCCCCCCCTGCTGCCCACCCCGCCCGCACCCACGCCATGGGGCCCGGGGCGTGAGGGAGACAGAGAGGCTTCCCACAGCCTTGCCTGAGCCCTGCTACCCACCATGGTGCCCCCAGAGCCACAGGATTATCTAGCTGTCTGCCTTCTACCCCCACGCCCTCTGCCCCAGCAGCCAGGGCAGCAGGAAGGGGCAAGAAGGCAACTCTCCAACACATGGAAACATTTGGCAGAGGAGCGGGGCTGGGTCCGCTCAGGCCTCTCTCTGGGTCTGGAGGCTGCAGGAGCCAGCGAAGGGGAGGGGGAGGCAGGTGAGTCCTGGAGAAGGGAGTGAGGGGGTCCTTGAAGGAGTGGGAGAACCTGGCTCGGGGAAAAGGGAGGGAAAGTGACGGGGAGGCAGGATCTAGAATGGGGAAATGGGGAAGAGGCCCTCCCCCGTCCCACGCGCTCAGACTTCCAGTGGGGACCCAGACACTGTCGCCCTTCCCCTTCCCCGCCGACCTGAGAGCTCCCCCCGAAAGGCACGAAAACGCTACAGTTAGTCCCTGCTCCCCCGCGTCCCTGCCCTTCCCCAGAGCATCTCAAGGATCTTCCTTACAGAACGACCACCACCAGCCACGACACCAGCCCCAAACAACAGCTACCACTTTGCACCAGTAAACTAACTGGCCTCCCGAACCACCTTGGGAGAGAACAAGTGCAACAGAACTGCTGGGAGAAGAGTGTGTGCTACCGGATCCCATCGTTTATGTCAAGGACAAAAGCGGAACGGCTCAGCTATGGTGGGGGAAGCCAGGGTGGGGCGCAGGGGTTTAGGGCCTGGAGGCGGCTCTCAGGAGGGCCTCTGGCTGCTGTCACGTCAGTTCCTCCACCTGGAGGCTGGTCATACCAACATGCACAGTTTGTGAAAATCCAAGCTGTGCCCTTGTGCACGTTTCTCTGTGTGCATTATTCTTCAATCGATTTTTAAAAAATCAATGAACTAACACCTTCAAAATAGTCTTGGGAAGTAGCTGCTGCTGTTGGCATTTCACGGTGGAGCCATGGAGACCCCAGGAGGGCTGACCGCCTTTGCTAGGGCCTAAGGCAGCTTGAGAAACCTAGCAGACCCCACTCTCCCGCCCTTTCCTGCAGCCTGGTAAGCTGAGAAGTGGGAGGCTTGGGCCCAGTGGGCTTGGGGCTGGAACTCACCTTGGAGAGGGCCACGTAGGGGAACTTGTCCATCTCCAGCCTGGTCTCCTCCCCAGGGCTATGGTGCAGCTGACCTTTGAGGATGCGGGCGGCCGTCACCGTGGAGACACCCATCCCTGTGGCAGGGAGAGGGAGGCCTCAGTCTCTCAGGCTTCCTGCCTCTCCAATCAGTCTTCCTGGACACCCATACCTCCCTAGTTTGGTGCCAAGGCAGGCTGAGCAGTGGGCACCAGAGCATGTCTCTGTAAATGTGACTGGGCAGCCCCTTACCTTCTCTCACCCCCACCCAGACCCTCTGAGGACCACAAGGCACAACAAACCTCTGGGGTCCACAGCCTGCCTGCCCCCATCCTCTTAAACATGCTCCCCAGAGGTCCAGCCTCTTCGACACACCTGGTTCTGTGGGCCCCTCCCCAGGTGCCCCATCCAGCCCCTCCCTCGGGCCTCACCATCTCCCAGGAACAGGATGACATTCTTAGCCACATTAGTGTTGAGATTCTGAAGCTTCAGAGCATTTTTCAGGGTCTGCTGAGCTTGTTCCCTCCAGTACTTGGGGTCTTTCTCTTTCTCTGTACAGACAGTGAGGCGGAGTTATTTGGCAGGGGAGGGGATAGCTTCTCATCCCCAGATGTATGGATACCTTAACTTCCCATGCCTGAGGGCAGAGCGCCAGGACTTGGGGAGGGAGCAATGGTTGCCCATCTGACAGCCATCATGTGATCTGTAAACATATGCCAGTTCAATTCTCCAAACGAGCCAGCAGACCCTGGGTCGTCTCCCCACAGCGCAGAATGAAGAAACCAAGGCTCAGAGATACCAAGCGACTCACCCAAGGCCACCCAGCACTGGCAGAGGCTGGCAGAGCTGGGCTTCGCTCCCAAGTCCAGGCTCTTTCCTTCCACTCAGTAGAGAGACATTCTGCTAAGGCAGCAAATGAATTGTGCTAGCACAATTAGGAGGCTAATGTTTAAGCCGGTTAAGAGAACAAACTACTTTCAACTGCAGGAGTCCCCAGACGTATCCAGCCATCAATTATAAACTGCTTGGCTTACTCATTAAAGTTGGTTTAGCAGGAAAATGACTTAGTGACAGTGTTAACAGCAGTGCTGGAAAGCAAGACTTGCCTTTTGTTTAAAGACTCGCCTTTTGTTTAACACACCAAATTTAAAGTAGCCACACACAATTGCACTCCTGTTAGGATAAATGAGCACTTACTTCACCCCTAATCTTGAGATAAAATGGGAAGCAGGAATGCTCTCTTCTCTACCTCTCTTCCTCTCTCTTGCCCACCTGTCTCCAGTAGTCAATTACCCAGTGGAAAGAACACAGCAGTAGCGCCTGACAGACCTCAACTTAACCCCCTGCTGTGCCAAGTGCCAGCTGTGTGGACAAGTCACCTCCCTGAGTCTCAGTTTCCTCCCCTTCAAATGCAGTTGTTTATACCTTCCTCTCAGGGTCTTATGAGGACTGGATTAGATAAGGCATGTGACACACCTGACTCACAGGAGAGGATCAAAAGCCCACTCTGTCTGCCCCTAATAATTCCATCGCCAGACCTGGACTCCCTTGTTCTTCCAAGCAGAGGGGACAGGATCCCTGTCCCCGGGGTCAGGGCCCTTGCCACTGTCTGCTGGGCTCTCCTTTGTACTTGAGCCCCATCACACCTGCCCATCGGAGTGCAGAAGCCATGGAGATGAAAGCTCCTTGGGGACTCTCTCTTTCAATGGCCTCCCATGGCATAGAAGGGAAGGCTGACGCCAGGAGAGGTGGGAGGGTCATATCCAAGGCTGTGTTGCTTGTGTGCGGGCTGAGGACATGATCCTCATCCTTTGGCCTAGCTCAGGCTCATGCTGCCTTTCAGGACAGCTGTGGGTGAAGAGCACAGGTCTCCTTTCTCAGTGCTTCACACACACAGCAATAGCCCCTTCACCTCCCGTAGCCTTATGGGGTGGTTACCTTTATTCCTCCGCATTACAAAATGAAACTTAGGGCCCTAAGATTAGAGTCACAGAAGAGGAAGAGGAAATCCACACATCTGTGGGTCTGTGCCCCTGCCTCAGGTGAGCAAGGAGACAGAAGGAAGCAGTTCTTGACCTCAAGCCTTGGATTCACCCACACTCTACACCCCTACCCCCAAAGGCCTGCTCTTATGTCACCCCCACCCACAATTTCTTAGCTCACCACCTGCACCCTGGCAGCCCCAGCAGTACCTCTCTCTTCTGAGGGTATCTACTGAGCCCACCAATTTTAGACCCCACTGACGGAGTCCCCAGGTATAGCCTGGCCCTTCCGTTTAGCTGGTGCCTACCAGCAAGTTCCTTTCACTGGAGTTTCTACTCAGGAAAATGAGAGAACATAGTTATCTACAAGCGGTTTTAGGATTAAATGAGATAAAGCCTGGGAAAGTGATCCAGGACAGTGGTTTTGATCAGGGATCCCACTGGCTCAGGGCTGGTTCCTATTCCTTCTTGCCTTCCTCCACACACACCACAGGGCCAGCCAAGGCTTTGGCCATTTGGGCACCATCTGGGTGAACTTCTACCCATCCTGACCACCTACAATCTGCCCACCCCTAGCACTTGAAGGAGCAGACGCCCTTTCAATCAGCCTACCCTGCATCTGTCATTTCTTCTCCCCAAAATCTCCGTTAGCAGTTTGCCGAATTCCCTGTGTTTGTTCCCTGCAAGGGCCCTTGTATTTTTCAACAGAGCCATCCCAGGGCTTGTTCCTCAAAATGGTTCAGTGGTTGTCAAACTGACTTCATTGTCAGAGAACTAATTTAAGCAATGATAGCTTTGGACAATGGAGTATTTGGAGGTGATTGTTTTCAGAGACCATTAAATGACATATGCAAATGCTCATGATATAATGCTACATAGAGTACTTGGTCAGCATCTACTGTATGATTCCATTTATATGAAGTTCAAAACAGGTGAAACTCACCTGTGGTGACAGAAGTAGGCCTAGCCACTTCCCTGGCTTAAAGGTAGGGGGTGGGGTTGGATGGGAGGGGCTCAGGAAAGCCCTTGGTGTCTCAAGACAGGAAATGTTCTTTAGGATCCTGGGTGGTTGTTACATGTATAGAAAAATATGTAAAAACTCATCAAGCTACATATAAAAGATTTGTGTAGTTTAGTGTAAGTTATACCTCATTTTTTTTTTTAAAAAAAAGAAAGAAAACACAATGTACTACCACCATACACCTATCAGAAGGGCTAAAATGAAGCAGATTCAAAAAATTTCGTTGCTCACTATTTGAAGATTTTTCATTTTGTCACTTTTTCGTTCTTTCGCTTTTCATCCGTCTACTCACTTTCCACTCAGGTGCATGGTGACTCCTGAGGAAGCAGGGACTCGGTCCCAGAGTGACCTTGGGTTCCCAAGGATACACACCAAAAAGCATCATGGGATCTCAGGAAGCAATGGCCTGGGAATCCAGCACTCACGTTCTATCCTCAGCTCTGCTGCTGACTTGCTGATTTGGGAGAGTCAGTCCTTCTCTGTATCCCAATTTCCTAATCCATTGAAAAATATTCTTCCTAAGAGCTCCCACTGCCCTGCCAGACACGGTGACTGTCCCATGTCATTCCCACCACAGCCTAAAGGAGGAGAATTATTATCTCCATTGAACAGATGGAGAAAGTAAGACTCAGGGAGGACAAATGGGGGCTTGCAGACACATAATAGACTGAGCCAAGGAGGGCTCCCCTCTACAACTACAGATATTGAAATGCTGAAAAAAAAAATCAAAAACATTACGTAGCTTGAAAAAGGAAGAAAAGAGGGAAGGGCTATCCCCAGGGGGCAGAAATTAAGAGGAGTTCAAACCAGAGTGGTAAACAGGAGCTAATTCTGAGGGACCCTTGAGGTGTCAGATCAGATGCAGGTCTAGGTTGAAGCTGTTTTAATGAGCACATTTGGCCTTGGAGCTATGGCAGGGATGGCGAAAGAAAACCAGTCAACTCCAAATCAAAGCCAGGTCTAAGTGGGGTCTGAATTTGTAGTGTAAGAACCTCAAACTGAGAAATTAACATAAAAACTCATCTAAAATTAGTTGAAAAATCAAATACAATACCACACTTCCAAATGAGTTTCCGAGAGAAAACAAAAAACAAGAAATCCTGTTGAAGATGAGTTTACAAGCAAGAATCACAAACCACAAGGAAGCATACTACTCCATGAGTTAAGCAGACAAAACTAACAGCAGAAGACTAAGCATGCCAAGTCTTGGAAGAGTTTATAGAATAAGGTACATTTCAGGTTGCTAGAAGAGAAACACCAATTAAAGAACAGGAAAATATAAAGGGGGAAAGAGCGACCTACGACACTCACACATGCAGTACCAGAGCTGGAATCTCCCATTGTGAACATTTGTTGCCAGCTCTTAAATACTTGGGATGGTTCTATGGTCCTGAACGTGGACACTGCGCTCATCCTACTCCACCTGCACCAGGTATCCCATCCCTCTGCCTGTGCCCCGCTCTCCAATCCTACCTGGCACTAAGGATGCGGTAACACAGGTGCTAATGGCCAGCACTAAGAATGGTGAAATCATGATTCACTCCAAGACCTGCTCTCTCTCTCTGGAGCCCAGAAGTATAATCGATGTGGACGGGACGGGGTGGGCTGGCAGCAGTCAGCCGTTAGCTGATGTTAGGTGATGTTCCGATCCTAGACATGAAAAAAAATAAAGGTCATGTAGGGCACAGCTCCAGAGTTCATTTGTTCATTCATTTATTCATTTGTTGATTCATTCATTAAGCATTTGTAGATTATCTATTATAGGCCTGGCCTGGGGCTAGGCATGGGGAAGCAAACCTAGGTGGCCCCATCTCAGGAAGTTTATCACACAAACAGTTATAGAAGTCTAAATGAGTGCCATGCTGTAAAGTGGCTCCTTCCCATTTCCCGAGTGAACTTTCACGTTTAATTGTCTGAAGCCCAGACCCACCGGAGTTCAGTCTTTCTGTGAAATTCTTCTCAAACTGTAGCATGCACCAGAATCTCCTAGAGGGCTTATCAAAACAGATTCTGCCCCCCACCCCCACCCTCACCCAGAGACTGATTTTATTTCCAACCAGCTCCCCGGTGATGTCCCTGCTGCTGCTTCCTGGACCACACCTTAAGAAGCACTGTTCTAGAATATCAATCTTAAGCCTTTTAATTACCTGTGTCCCAAGCACATCAGAGGCAAAGAGAGTCCACCCTTTCTTAGAGCGACACCTACATTTTCTGCTGTAGGACACCCACATTTGCTACATTCTCTTCTAGAACTTGTCATTTATAGTGAGAGATATAAAAACTATAGGAGCAACATACAGGAAAAGATTGGCAAGTAAGGGTGGCCATTTCTGGATAGTAACATTACAGACAACTCCAATTATTTTTCCTGCATTTCCCAAACTTTCTTCTGTGTTGAGATGTTACCTTTATAATTTTTTGGAAATGTTATTAAAAAAAAAAAAAAAGACTAGAAGGAAATATACCAAAATGTTAACAGCGGCTTTCTCTGAGCGGTAGGACTGAGTGATTATTTCTTCTTTTTTATTTTTATTTTTTGACCTTTAAAAATTGTCTAAAATGAGCATGTATTAAGGGCACAAGAATGCTTTTAAATTGTGGTTATCCTGTTAGGTTCATGAGGCAGCTGAGAAAGGTACTAATCCCGTTGTGTACAAATGTTGCTGGCAGATAAGGAATTTTAAATGGCAAGGGTTTCACTGGGAAATAACGTTATTATATCTACCAAAACCAAGATAAAAATGGCTATTCCACTTGTGTGTTAACTTAAAAATTGAAAAACGTCAGAGTGAGAGGCAACGAGTATTTATTTGGGATACAAAAAGAACTGCAATTCTGGGAAGCACTGATTCAGGCAGAAACCCAAATAATATTCAGATTAGGAGATGAAGGCAATGGAGTATTTATGAGAAAGGGAAGGGGAATAATTACATGAATAGAAGGAATTTCTATAAGTGGACATCTGCTAAGGAAGGAATTTCTCTATAGGTGCAGATAAACTCACCGTGATGATCATTCTAAAGGATGTCATTAATTTTCATAGTCATTATGACTGCTTCTTGTTATCTTTGCAAACATGAGCAATATTCTACCATTAAGAGTGTTGTGATAGATAAGAAGCCACTTTACCATGGGAAAAATTTACCTTGATTCAACCATAAAAATGTAGCTGTTGCACTCTGGTGCCCAGAGGAGAGGATTTATGGGCATCACACTCCACAAAACACCCAGCGTTACCAGACATGCCGACAGTTGCAAGCCCTGTGCTTTTCCATCCCCTTCTTTAACCACTTGGCTCCTGAAAAACCCAGCTTAGCAGTGAAGGAGAGGAGGGGGCGAATTGAAAGGAAATACCCTGCATCTAACATCTACAGCGCTTAACTCTAAGTGGTGGGATTTCAGATCATTTCTATTTTTTTTTTTGTTCTACTTTAGTTTCCAAATGTTTCTAGAGTAAATCCTATTATTATAAAAATGTTATCAAATTGATATAGAATATCAATACATTAAAGTATTCAAAATAGTTTAAAAACTGAAGTCACCTCTTTCAGGAAGCTTCCAGGATGATCACTCATAACAATGTACTACCTCAACATCATACCATTTCAAACATTGCATGTACCTCCCTATTTTGAAAGTAACAATTATTTCCTGATTCACCTCACTCACCACACTGAGCGTCTCTACGAGCAAGGACTTTGCCTTGTTTGTCTGTACTCCAGTGCTTATTTACATCAACTGAAGGCCAGTGCTCTAAGGGAGTTTTGGGGGAAGGGAAGAATCACCCCACATCCTTCCTTTATATGTACAGATAAGTCCAAGTGTTGGCAAGGATGTGGAACTACCAGAATATCCGTTCACTGCTTGTGGAGTATAGACTGGCTTTGGAAAATTGACAGCATCTGCCAGAGCTGACACCATACACATGCCCTCTAACTCATTTACCTCCAAGAAAAATGCATACAGGTGTTCACCAAAAGACATGTACAAGAATGTTTATAACGGCCCTGTTCATAATGGCCTCGAAACTGTGTCTACCTTTAGCAGGACGGATAGATACATAGTGGGGGTTCACAGAATGGAAATCTATACAACAATGAGAAGGAATGATGGACAACTCGACAAGACAACATGGATGAATCTTACAAAGGTGAAGGAAGCAGACCCAAGGAAACATATACTGTGATTCCAACAATACAAAGTATAAAAACTGACCAAGGGTGTTAGAAGACAAGATAAAGGCTACACTGGGAGGGGGGCAGTGAAGATGAAGGGGGCACAGGGGACTTGTGAGGTACAGCTCTGTTGTTTGATCTGAGTGCTGGTTAATTATGTGGGTTGTCTGAAAACCCAACAAGCTGTCAATTTATGATATGGACACGTTTTTGTACATGTTATATTTCAATGAAATAAAAACACTACTCTCCGGGAACTTGTATAAACAATCTATAAAGGACAGAGACAAGATGAAAAAGGACTGTGAGGGACGTCCTTTGTAGATGAGAAAACCAAGGCTCTGAAAGGAGACGTGACTTGCCCAAGACTATAAGCAAGCAAGTAGCAGGGCAGAACTCTGACTACAGGGCTGCTGGTTCCAAAATTAGCAAGGAGGTCACCAACGGTGACCCACACAAGGGCGGGGCTTCTGGCTCCCCAAGTGTAGAATGAAGATTTTGAAGTTTAAGACATGTATAGATTTCTATGCCTTCCACAACAATCAGGATACAGTAAGTCTACCACCCTAAAAACTCTCTTGTGCTGTCTCTTTGTAGTCATAGAAGCCTGCATCCCTAAACCTGACAGCCAGCTCTGTCCTTCATCACTACAGTTTGATTGGTATTACATTTATATATTTGGGTTTACATATTTGCAATGTTCAGTCTTCCAATCATGAACACGGTATGTCTCTCCATACATTTAGTTCTTTATAGTCTTCAGCAAACAGATCTTGTGTTTTGTTAGATTTATACTGATGTGTTTCACTTTTAGGGGCACTGTTATAATATCATTGTTTTAAATTGTTCATTGCTAGTATATAGAAATATAATTGATTTCTATGTTTTGATGTTGTATCCTGTGACCTTGTTAAACTCACTTATTCTAGGAGTTTGTGTTTATGTATGTGGATTCCTTGCCCTCTTCTATATAGACAATCATGTCATTGACAAATAGGGACAATTTTAATTCTCTCTATCCAATCAATATCCCTCTCATTTCTTTTTCTTGACTTATTGCGCTGGCTAGGATTTACAGCACCATGTTGAATTGTGGACATCCTTGGCTGGTTCCCAATTTTAGAGGAAAAGCATTCAGCCTTTCAGCATTTGGGGTGGTGTTTTGAGGTGTGAGGTAGAATAGATTTGGTGGGGAAAATAAAGAACGTGATGTTGCACATGTTGAGTTTGAGGGCTGTGGTGGCAGTATCTGTGTGGCAGTCATCTTAAGACCAGAAGTCAAAACAGTAGCGTGGGTGGAGCTTAAATACACAATCGAATGAAGAATACAAAGAATAAAATGCAGTTCCCGGCATATAAATGTAAGCCACACTCACATACAGAACACAGCATAACTTATAAGGACACATACAAATTCAAGGACATATTAAACACATTAGTATGAGGACCTTTGGGGAGTGATGAGATTGATCAAGGGAGAACAGGGAGCAGGGAGCAGGGATGAAGGGGAAAATGAATAAATAAAACAAGAACTGAGCTCACGGTAGCACATCATGCACTGAGAAGTATGACTTATTCAACTCTCTGCACCTAGGGTCCAAAGCAAACATGTAATACGTAAAAATAAGAGTGAAGGGTGCCGCAGGAGACCTAAAGGATTCACCCAGCCCTTCATGATTATGCTTATTTGTCTCTCTTCTCTGTTAGACTGATGCATCTTATCCGTCTCTAGTCCTGTGCATACTGAAGCAGCTCTGTAAATGCTGACTTAATGAGAGACCCCATGGTAATGGCTGGGATGTTCTGAATTCTGGATGTAGGGATGTGGCATTGAGACTGGCTTGTCCCGGAGAATGTCAGGAGCCTTCTCTCTTTGCCTCTGCTTGGAAAGGAGAGGGGGTGGGAATCTAGGAAACCCTTCAGAAGCCAGTTTCCCCTCTCGGCCCCTACCCCCACTCAGAGGCTCCAAGTCTGTCCTCTGGCAGCTCTGAGTGATGGGCTCCGTGGGGCCCAGTCTGGGGCCGCGGGGGCCCCGGTTGCCCACCACCCTCTGCCAATGCTCTACCAGCTCAGAATGGAGCATCGGGTGTGTGCCAACTCCATTGCCCCCACCTCCCAGCCTGAGTGTCTCTGCCAGCCTCCCAGCTACGTGCCCTGATTATTCATGACAAGTGTGCAGAAGGCCTGGCTGGCTCTAGCCCTGGGAGAAGGAGCAGCTACTTGGCAGGTCAGGGGAGGGAGCAGAGGGGCTGGGCCAAGGGGCTGGGCCTTCACCCTGAGGACTGAGTCAGCATCCTGGGGCAGAGGGCATGAGAGCCCTGGAGGTTGAACAAAAAGCCAGCCCTGGGCTGAGTTTCAAAAGGTCCAGAACAATGACAGAATAATCGAACTGATCAAATCACTACTGTTTCTTATGTCCAGCCCTGCGCTAACTGTTTACAACTGTGAGCGCACTTAATCCTCACAAGTGCCATTAGCCCCATTTTACGGTTTAGGAAATTGAGCAAAAGCTCTCAGCTTGTCCTCAGCCTTCAATCTCAGGCTGACTCAAGCTCTCTGGGCCTCAGTTTCCCCACAGCAGAGAGGGAGAGAGGCAAGTGCCTGCCCTTCTGCTGTCCCACAGAGCAAACAGAAGCCAATGGTGTTTAGGGTGGGGGAGCTGGCAGGGGAAGGAGTCGGTGCAGGGTGCGTTCTCCTACCTGAGGGGCCTGGCCAGGCGGCAGGTGAAGAAGCACAGCAGGCCCAAGGCCAGTACCAGGAGGAGGAGGCTGAGGATCGCGGTGAGGACTGTGTCCAAGGTCGGGGACAGGAGGGCCATCTTGGGGCAAAGAGGGCCGTT
The DNA here is from genome assembly GCA_028627145.1 of Eidolon dupreanum. Classification (NCBI taxonomy): domain Eukaryota; kingdom Metazoa; phylum Chordata; class Mammalia; order Chiroptera; family Pteropodidae; genus Eidolon; species Eidolon dupreanum. Next base: position 9,616,144 of record CM053502.1, on the reverse strand, counting down.
AGATGTAGCCTCCACAACCCTGTACACGCCTGGTCACACTTAGCCTCGGACGCTCACTCCAAAGGCCTGGGTCAGTGGCTAGTGACCTGGCTTTGTCCCCGCGTTAATCTTTGGGGATTAGCCTCGGAAGGATGAAATGGGAGGGGAAGAGCACAAGAAGCTCCCCTCCCCCAGCCCAGTCCTTGCCCACCTGATGATTGTTCACTCACCTTTGTTGATTGATTCTTCATTTCCAAACAGTTACTGAGAGCCTGCTGTGCACCTGGCTCTGTTCCAGGTACTCAGGCCTCAGAGGGAACAGGACAGACAGTCTCTGTCGTCTTGGAGGTTCCTGACTGGCAAGGGTGGGAAAAGTACCTACTGTGTACGAGCGTTGTGCTGGCACCTTGGAGGATAAAAGAAGAGCAGGAAAGGAACTCCTGGCTGGGGTCAGTTTTTCCCTAGCATCAGCTGGTCCACCCCATTTATAGGGCTACGTAGTCTGGGAGCAATGCCAGCTATGTACTTCTGAGGCCAGGCCTTTCCCAATCATACTTCCTGCCTTCTGGGATACTTCATATCCCATGGTACAAAGTACCCAAGATCAAGGGAGATGACTTTTTACCCTTTTGGTGCCAAGAGAGGTCCTCTCTTCCTGGCCCCAGAGAGGCCACTGAGGTCACTACGAAAATAGGAAAACCAGTCACATTACTCTATTAAACCTTTTTCTTTCTCAATAATCCCATCACTTGAATTGTATCAGATCCTCACTCCTAGGATTACAAGGCAGGGTAGGGCTTATTAGCCCCACTGATATATTGGGAAATTAGGACTTATCAAGAAAGTCATTCAGTCAGCTGTCACACAGCCAGCAAGTCTAGTCCAAGCCCCAGCTCCGTCACATCCCAGCTGTGTGACGTTGGGTCCATCCCTGCACCTCTGAGGCCTGATGTCTCATTCATCTAGCATCCACCTCCCATTGGTGTGCTGAGCATGACATAGCTGAGCTTATTTTAACCCTCATTAACCACCCTGAGTGCTAGGTACAGTTGTCGCTCTTCTAAGGTGAGGAAATGGAGGCCCAGGAGGGCTGTAGTGAAGATGACCCAAGGTCGAATGGAGGGAGAGTGCTGAGCCAAACTGTGCATAGGGACCTAGCCAGGGGCTACCCCTGCTCTGGGCTCTCTACCACAGGGATGCTCCCCGCCCTGCCCAGCCCCTGGGCCTGGATGCCCTCTAAAGCTCCACCCCCACCCAGCCTATAAATCGATATGAGATCCAAGGAGTGTCACTCTGTGCTTCCCAGCTGTACTGGTGGAGTCAGAGGGGCAGTTATTTGTCATTAGGGAGCTCCCAGTCTAGAAGTCACAATCCTGGAATATCTGGGGAGGGGGGAGGTCCCTTAGGCAGATTTCCTCAAAAATACCAGACCACAAAAATCACTTGGGGTGATTGTGGACAAAGTCCTATTCCCAAGCGGTTACCTGGGGAGAAATATAGACTGGGAAGTGCATGAATAAGCTTTCTGGGGTGATGAAAGTGTCCTTTACAATGATCTGGGAGGTAGTTAAAAGTATATATACTGTATGTAAGTATATTATACTATAAAAGCACATATATCATATGTAAAATTCATCCAGGGGCTATGAACCCCACCTTACCTATACTTTTAAGTGTTGTGAAGATCTGATAAGAATTAAGTTAAGGGAGTGTTGGGGTGGGGGAAGGATTTAGTTTAATGGAGGGACTGTATTCAAATTTAAAAAGAGAAATTAAAGAGACAAAACAACCCCCCCCCTCCAAATAAATTTCTTCCAGGCAGGCACCGGCAAGTCATACGGTGAGCAGGTTTGCCTGGGAAACTGCCTTCCAGATAATCTCACTGCCCAGATGGGAAGACTGAGGGCCCAAGAAGAGGAGAGACCCTGGGTCTCCCAGCTCCTACTTTCCATAGACACACACGGGGAAGAGGCAGAATCACCCCAGAGCAAGCTGGGAGCCTCTGGGCTGTCAGCTGGGCCTGCCTGGCTCTCTCAAGGAGCTGTGGCTGTAGAGAAGAGGCGAGTGCTCCCTGTGCTCTCAGCAGGCGAGGGGAATGGGATGGGGGTCGGGGGACTCCTGCGACCGAATGAGGCTGCAGCGGCTGCCCGGGAGGGAGCACTCCTGAAGACCAGCCCAGGAACGTTTCAGCTGCAAGGTCAGAGACAGGGGACATGGAATCCCTCTGTCAGCCAAGTCCAGTGTCTTTGGCAAGCCTGGCTGGCCAGAACTTTTTTCATTCACTGTCGGAAGTTATTTATGGCTGCCATGAAGCAGCCTCTGGGTGAAGGGCTCAGGAAGGAATGTGTGGTAGGTCAGAGTGGGCTGCAGGTCAGACCCAAGGAGGGACTTCCTCAGAGGGCAGTGGGCCAGGTGCTGGTGAGAGAGCACAGCTCAGACCTCTAGCCGCTGACAGTACCCTATCCTGGCAGAAAACAGACGTGGGAGTGTCCAGGAGGCTTGGTATCAGCCTGCCTGCTGCCAAACCATGCGTCTTTAAGAGCTCTAATGAGACACCAGCTGTTCCTCCAGCAACTCGAGCCTCAATATCTCTGCACACTGCGTCCTTTGGTCTGGAATATTCCTTGCTGTCCACCTGATGAAGTCCTCCCACCATCCTTCCGCCCTGGCCTCAGTCCTGCTGGACTGCTCTGCACCCCGCCCCAGCCCAGGCGGCAGTCACAGCTCCTCCCTGAGCTCCCAGAACCCCAGGCAGGTGCTTAAGACCTCGCTGCATTTATCAGTCTTCGTGCCGCCTCCTCACCATGGCATGAGCTCCTGGAGAACGGGAATCTTGCCCTGCTGATGGCAGCAGCCCCTTGGCTGGCAGAGCCTGGCACACTGCTGGCCGGGCAGGGACTGTTGGTAGGTGGGTGGGAGGGTGGTGGGGGCGGTCAATGGCGAGTGGCTGCATAGGCTGCTCAGTGGCAGTAAGAGCAAGCTTCCAGGTTCAGACCCTGCCTCTGCCTGGCTCGAGCTGGGTAGCTCAGGGCCAGTGACTCCATGCCTCTGCGCCTCAGGCTTCTCACCTGCAAAGTGGGAGACTAATAGAAGCCATAGGGCATTGTAAGGACTATATGAGTTCATATACGGAAAAGCTTAAAACAGGGCCCAGGACATGGTCAGTGCTGAAGGAATGTCGGCCAGCAGCTATGATTATGGGGCAGGGGAGGATGGAACAAGTAGGGCAGAGGAGAGGCTGGAGCTGAGAATGGACAGACCCTTCTTTGCCCACTCATCAGGCAGCCATTCACACCTGGACTCTCCCACAGACCTGCTCACCTGGAAGGCCCCAGAGGTCTTTCTAGCTTTAAGACTCTAGAAACCAAAAGCCTACCTGGCTGCTGTGCACCTCCACTTGGTGGTGGTGATGGGGTGGGGGGCGTGTATTTAATTAAGAGGTAGAGACCCCAGTTCTTACATTCAAGGGGTTCTATGTTGCCTGAGAGGACCAGATCTCTACGTCTGTCTCTCTGTCTCTCTCTCTCTCTGTCTCTGTCTCTCTCTCTCTCTCTCTCTCTCTCACACACACACACACACACACACACACACACACACACACACACACACAGACTTGTGTGGGATGAAACAACTCACCAGACAGTCTGATGCTTTCTTTTCCTCTTGAAGGACAGAGAAAGAGAGAACATCCAGGGTCAGCCCAGAAGTTTCCATAGAGGGAGTGGGAGGATAGTCAGGCTGCAAGAGTTGAGATGAACAGAGAGAAAGGGTGCTCCCAACAGGTGGACCCTAACGGGCAAAGGCCCTTGCATGGAATGCAGGATTTCGAGGTCAGAGAGAAAGGCAAGAGCTGACAATGGTGACAGAGGACAGAGAGGCAAGGGGAACCAACCACAAAGGGTTTTGCTCCCTGAGCTCAGCCTGGTCAAGAGTAGCCCCTTTGCATGCCCCATGTCACTCACGTGCCTCTCGCTAGCCCATTTTACAGATAAAGATGTTGAAGCTCAGATGGTCTGCTACTTGCCTAAGGCCACACAGCAGAGCTGGAATCAGAAGCCCCAAAGGTCTGGGTTTCCTGGGGCTCCCTGGGGTGCCTGGACAGTCTTGATGTCACAAACTGGCTCTGAGAGCAGAGGACTAAAGCTAGTCAAAATTCAACTGGTGGGAGGAGAGCTGGCAGCAGGGAAGTGGAAGAAGGAGATGGCAGGGCCCAGAGATCCCATGCCTAAGGTCTCATGGCTAGAGCACCAGGTAGGAGAGGGTCAGCGGTGACTGTTTATGGGCACACAGGCTTCTACTAACCCACGGAGAAGACATGTTCTATCCTAGGCCACCTCGTTCCAGGTTAAGCCTGGAAGCTGGGTGAGGTAAGAAGCATGCATTATGTTTCTCTGAGAAGTTGCCACCCCTCATACTCTGGTTCTTCACTCAGCACCCCTGCAGCAGGACCCCCTCTGGTACCAGGAGATTGGCTGTCTCATCCTGGCTCTCATAAGCCACAATTAGGAAGGCACAGAGAGTGTACACGACCTCCCCAGGGTCACATAGCACATCAGTGGCCAGGATAGGTCTCCCCACTAACTCTTCAAGCAGCAGGCAAGACGAAATGAACCATGTTTGTTCTCTCTGCAATATGAATATTATGTATCTGTAGATGAATGGATTATATGCAGCTACTATTTGATTCCTACTCACTATACACTCTTCTCAAATGTCATTTCATTGTATATGCATCACAGTCCCCTGAGAGGGTGGGGCTTCCCCTTATCTCTACTTTACAGAAGAGAGGTGACATGACTTGCTGAGGCCACAGCATGAGAGTGGCCGAGTGTCACACCTAAGAATGACTGAGTCCAAGTCTCTGAGCTATGCCCCATACCTGTGGCCTGCCCTGAAGCAGAAACCACCTGGGTCTTGCATAGGGGGGAGGGGAGGACTTTGGGCTCAAACCCGGCTTCACCTCCTGCTAGACCAGTGACCCTGGATACACACACCCCTCCCCCACCACCCTTTACTTCAGCTGGTCCTCCCACAGAGCACTGGACCACCATGGCTCTCCCCACATACCCTGGCAGCCCAACCCTAGGAGAGGAAGTCTCCATTCCACCGATAGCCCCACGTGGGCCCTGGAAGAAGAGGCTGAGGCAGCTCTGGAGTATGGGGAAATGGGCCATGAACTTGTAACCTGTTGAGTGGTGGCCAACATAAGCAGCATCCCTGGGTGGCATGTGCAAGGGGCTTTCAGACGCTCTGCTCTCATCGGAGCAGGAAGTACCCTGATGTTCCCAAACATAGTGCTCTCTGCAGCTGGGTCCTTAAAACACAGCGTTCCTCACATTCCCAGAGGATCTTCCAGCCAGCAGAGGCTCCTGGCTGCTATTGCATTTGATCTTCTCAGTGACTCTGGAAGGTAGCAGGGCAGGGGCTATCCCCGACCCGCAGACAAGACACCAAGGGCACGCAGCTGGGCAGAGCTCCATTGCTTACCGGCTTCTTCACCTTGGGCATGTCATTTCACCTTTTTGGGCCTCAGTTTCCTCACATCCCCAATGGGGATAATCACAGTGAGTGCCTACATCGCTGTGCTATTGTAAGAATGAGAATTTGACAATAAACAATAAGATACAGACCTAGGATTTGGCACATATTAAATACCCAAGAAATGTTACCGAGAGTAATAGTGATAATGAGTGTGCCAAGCACTGCTCTAAATGTCTTATGTGCATTCATCAATCTAATCTCACAGCAACACTATGCGGTAAGTGCCACGATTGTTTCCTCTGTAAAGGGAAGTTAAATACCTTGGCCAAGGAGATACAGCTATTAATAAGACATTTGTGAAGACGGAAAGGGAGAAACTCTCACCAGAGCCCCTATTGTGTGCTGGGAGCTTTCTGCTCAGCCTTCCGAAATCCAGTGTGGTGGAAATGATCAGTTGCAGGTCAGAAGAGACAACTGAAGCTGAGAGAGGAGGAGTAGGTGCAGGGTCACCCAGCAACCACACGGTAGAGCTGGGATCTCGGCCAGGCCTGTCTGGCTCCACATCCAATGTGCCTGCTACCTCCATCCCAGTCATACACCAACTTCTGACACAGATGGCCGACCCGATGCCTCAGCCACCCCAGGTACAGGGAGCTCCGCGTCAGCATGCCGGTGACCTCACCTTTGTGTGTGTCTGTGCTGGGGTCCTGGTTGTGAGCACTGCTAGACTCTCACTGTGTGTATGTCCAGCTGCTGCCTCATGACCAGTCCTCGTTGTCAGGCTGCTCCCTCTGTCCCCCAACCAGCCCCTCTTGGATGGAGATCCCAAGGTGATCGCTACCTCCTTGGGACTGCTCATATCCGGACAGAGCATTCCCTTAATAAAGGGAGGGGCTTCAGTCACATTGGTCCCCATACTCGCAGGTCAGCCCCTCTGGGTTTCTAATTCTGCACAGAGAGGCTGAATACTCAAGGGCTGTGCCCTCATGTGTAAATCAGGGATGGTTAACACCATTCCGCCTCCAATTTGGGCTTCTTTGGGGAAAGGAATGTGCACACTCTAACGTGCCATGCAGATGTTTCTTTGGCTTTCCACTGTTTCACCTCTGTTGACAGTAGTGGGTTGGGTATCTGTTGTAATATCTGGCCACTCAGAACCCATTCCCTCTTCCTAACAATACCACAGTTTCCTTTGGGAAGCGGCCCTCCCCCTTTTGGCCATGTGCTTTGGTGGAGTTGATCCCACCTCAGCAGCTCCAAGTGGGTCCTGATTGGCTTAAGCTGGAAGACTCTCCATCTGGATGGTGTGTTGTGAGGGTATGAGGTGGCGGGGAGGGTGTGAGGTGGGGGCCTTATGCGGAGCCTGGAGATGAAGCAACCCCTTGGAAGGTGGAATAGAGAGATGCAAAGAATCTGAGTTTTTGATGACATCAGTTGAGCTGCTGGATGCAGCCATGCCTGAAGCCTTTCTCAGTTATATGAGCCAATTAATTCCCCTAATTGTTTGCCTTGGACTTTCTGTTATTTGGAACACAGAGTCTGACCTCAGGACTCCAATTCAGCCCATTTTTCTCAGTCCCTTACCTTCTAAGGAAACACATCACACACACTCGGCCTGCTTTTCCTACCAAAGACTACATCTTGCAAGCAAGCTAAAGATGAGTCAATAAGTTTTAAGTGCATGGTAAAATAAGAGTCCAACTGAATACAAGTTAGGTTTTCTTTTTGGAATCTTGTAGAAGTGTAAGAGGTCCCTAGGTGGGATTTCCCTAACAGCCCACTCCATGTGAGACCTGGACCCTCCCCTTCCGACAGGCTGTTGTCAATTGACTTTAATAACTCTTTGACCATTAGGTTCCAAGTGCCTACTGCGTGCCTGGCCCTGCACTAGGGGCTGAAGGTACAAACTCTGCCTTCTGTGCCCTTCAGTCCAGTGATGTTTGGTCAGGACACACATTTTTACTGGGTTTTACACAAAGCCCTAGGAAGTCGGCATACAGGGGGAATTCTTCTGCACACATTTCATTGAGGAGGAAAGGAAGCTCACAGAGGTGATGTGACTTGCCCAAGGTCCCTCTGCTAAAGAGGGGCAGGGCCAGGCCATGCCCCCAGATCTACCTAGTTCCAAACTCATTGCTTTTCCTCCTAGCCTTTGGATGGCACTGGTCATTTCTTTGGGTGGCTAGTTTCTTCCACTTCAGAGCAGTCAGAGTGGTTTATAAAGCTAAAGGAAAGAGGAAAGCCAAGTATTATGGGTTTCCTGTTTGTCCAAGGGTCTTGGCACCTTAAGAAGCCCTACTGTTCAGGCCCATCCAACTTTACTATCCTAGAGGGTTCACCTTCTGCAGGCTGTGGCCAGAGAGAGATCAGGCACTACTCTACAATCCAGGCTCCAAATGCTTTCATGGGGAGCCCTTGTGAGCTGTGGGGTGCCTTGGGCACCGCAAATGAGCTGTCCTAACCTCTCTTGTGCCTCTGACCCCTCTCTCTAAGATCAGACTGACGCTGACTCAACGCCCCTCCTCCCCCTTGCACCTGGGCCCTGTAGGATATTAAATCGATATTCATTTGACCACTGTTTACTCAGCACCTATTATACGCCAGGGGTTGTTCTAGGTGTTGAACAGAGCAGCCCAATTCCTGCTGATGGGAAAGCATACAACAAGGAAAAAAGTAAAGTCAATAGGATGCCAGGTGGAGTTAAGTACAATGAAGAAAAAGGAGGCAGGGAGGAGAGAATAGGAAAGAGAGGTGGTGTTTAAGTTTTAAACAGGTCAGAGAAGGTTTCCCTCAAAAAAACCATCCCACTGTAGCCTTGCAATAATCCCAATAAACCAAGAATGTGATTTCCAAATTGCAGATAAGGAAACTGAAGTTTCAGGTTTAAATCTCAAGTTCATGCATGTCAATCTAACCAGCTGGGGAACTGAGATTCTGATGCAGGGCTGCCCATCTCCCACATGACCTCTCCCTAATTGTCCCAAATGGTAGTAGGAGCCCTTTTGCAGATAAGGAAACTGAGGCTCTGAGGGGGGTGCCACATGGCCAGACCTGCGGGAGCACATGGTGGGTCTGTGTTCAGCTCCAGTGCCACCCTCTGGAACTGCCTCTTGTTAAGGTCCACATCTGCTTTTACAGACTTTGATCTCCAGCTTCTGCTCTGGTCTTGTTGAAACTCAATCCTCCTCTGCTGATTTCAAGTCCTTCAAAAGAACTCCTCCCTTCTTCAGAATTCCTTTGGCTCTCTATCCCAGGTCATATGAGCCCATAATTGTCCTACGCACCCTTGTTCTGCCTCTTCAATTAACTTCTGGCCCATCGCTAAACCTGCATTTGCATGAAACCTACAAAAGACATCTTGTGTATGGCCAAGGGTGGGCAGACAGCTGCAGAAGGGGGTGGGAGAGCTTCTCACTGAGCTTTCCCATCTGAATTTGTACAGTAATCCCTAAACCCTAGTTTAATCTTTCTGAACACTGCAGTGCCGTGGAAAGACTTTGGCCATGGAGGAGGTGGTCACAGGTTAAGTCCTGGCCATGCAGCTTTGAAAGTAACCTTATAACTGGGGCTGCAGGTTCCTTATTTGTAAAACAGGTCTTAGTCATCCTTATCTTGCAAGGTTGTTATAAAGATAAAAGGCAATGGAGAGAGTTATCTGTTAAGAGATAAAAAATAATTGACAGTGCATTGAGAAAAGATTTAGCAGAGCCTGGCAGACAAATATCAAGAAATTTTTGAACTGAATGGAGAAATCTGTCTAATGGTGACCAACCACCAACAGAACAACAGCTGTATTCATTGCGTTCCTACACTCAGAAACAGGCACTCTTAGTATCAATCCCATTTTACAGAAGGAGGAAAGCACAGCAAAGTTAAATCACTTGCCTGTAGTCACACAGCAGGTAAGTGGTAGAGCTGGGATTATGAGCCCTGACTATCCAACTCCAAAATTCGAGCTCTTCACCAGTATGCTAGGCTTCATGAGTTGAAATAACTGCTCTTTGAAACTCAGTGATTAAGTGCTGGCTTAGGATGGGATCATGGCCAGTCCCATTCTAGAACCTTCGCTCTTCATCCCCCCACCAGTTTATCAGAGCTAATAGGGACTTTGAGAATAATCTAGTCCTACCTAACACTCTCATTTTTCCTCTAGCAGGAACCTGAGGTCCAGAGAGGCAATGTGACCTGCCCAAAGTCACAGAGCCAGTTAGTTAAAGAATCAGGACAAGCACCCTGGTTTCCTAACTCCAGAACCCCAAGCCATCACTGAGTATCGCACTGACCATGAAGGGCCATCAGGGAAGGATTCTTGAGGATGCATAAGAATTTTTCCAGCAGAAGCAGAGGGAAGGTAGTCTAAGCAGAGGGAATAGCCCATGCAAAGGTCTGGAGGCCGTGAAGGTCTCTTTTTTGAGAATGGTGAGTTGTAAGATGTGTGCAAAGGTTGGGGCAGAGACACATGATGATGAGGCTTTTCATATTTAATATTTCCACTTGGTTCTTTTTCTTTTTCACACTTTCTTATTGTTTTATGTTTCTAATATCTTTCCTTATTTCTTTTGCATGTTTCTAATGTTCCTTTAAAATTCTTGGTCTATCTGTTCTAATATCGCTGACTGCAGTGGCATCTCTAATCAGTTTGCTGTTTTTCTTTTGAAGCAGTTGTGCTCTGGCCAGTGATGTGGTGTGGGTAGGGGCCGCATATACTCTGCCCTAAAACTACCAGTGAGGGAGGATGGAGGTCAATGACTCCTGGACCCCTTCTTTAAATCAACCCCATAATAATAAAAGAGCAAGATGTCACTAAACCAAGGAAATTATGGAGAAAACAGAATCTCCTGGGGAGACAGAAGAAGGTTTTAAATTTGTATGTGTAGGGTCAGGTGGTGGTGCTGCAGCCAGGAGAAGGGGCAGAGTGACATCTTTAGGATGGTGGGGAATATTGTAGGAAAGAACATCGGGGTTGATTTCTGCTCTTGTCTCTTTACATCAGGACATCCCCCAGCAGACCACCCCTGGCCACACACACACACACACGCACACATACACAAACACACATACCAGCTGCCCTTGAACAACCGAGGCCAGCGCTCTCACTTGGACATTAGCAGCCCAGGCAGATGGCACAAGTGTCTGCTGGAGTAAATTGAGGGCAGCGCAGCAGGCAACGTGGAATTGCAGAAATCAACAGGGAACTGACGAACCTCCTCAGTCACTCCATCACCCCTTCCCTTCCAGACCTCGAGGCTGGTTGATTCTAACCTGGGCAGGCAGCCCCCTCCCCTGGCTGCTTCTCCCTGGGGTGCTGAAAAGTGAAGCCCAGTCCTGCGAAGTTAGTTACTTGGGGGGTGTGGGGAATGGTGCTGCCAAATCCTATGAGGAATTGTATGTTTCTGGTGCCTGCGGGTCTCAGCTCTGGGACTGTCATCCCCTTGGGCTCACTGGTGCTGCCAGAGACTTAGATTCTTACCCCAATACACAGCACTGGACAGAATAGCTGAAGCCGCCTCCACCCCCCGAAATGAGCTCATGAGTTAAAGGGAATCCAAAGAGCACGATACCTTCAGAAGAAACAAACTGATTAGAGGTACCATGGGAATCAGCCTTACTCAACAGATGGACTGAGAATTTTAAATAAGCATTAGAAACACTCAAAAGAAATGAGGAAATATATTAGCAATACAAAACAGAAAAGAAAGTATTAAAGGATCCAAGTAAAAATAGTCTGTATAAAAACACAATTGAAATAACAAACATAATAGATAGAATAAGTTGAGAAATGAAACAGGGAACTGGAATATCAGATGGAGGAATACTTCCAGAAGGAAGCTGGGAAAGATTAAGAAACAGATGATATGAAAAAAATAGTAAAAGATCAGTTAAAAGTTAAAACATCAATCCCAATCTTATTCCACTAATTTAAAATGGATTATAAACCTAATTATAAAACCAGAATCATATAGCTTCTAGAAGAAAGCATAAGAAGATGTCTTCATGGTTTTGGGGTAGACAAGGAGTCCTAACTTCATAAACGAAAAAATTGACAAATTGGACTTCATCAAAATTTAAAATTCCTGCTCATTGAAAGACACCATATTAAGAAATTGAAGGGACAAGACACATAATGGAAAAGTATAGTACATATAGCTGACAAAGGACTTGTGTCCAGTAAATAAAAAACTCCTAAGTTGGCGATAAAATGATTAACAGTTCCCCACCCCCACACACAGAAAAGACTTAGCCATTTCAAAAAGAAACTGTACAAATGACCAAATGTTCATGGAAAAAACTGCCACATCATTAGCAGGTAAATGACAATTAAACCCATTTCACACCCATTGGAATTACTAAAATCAAATCAAAACTGGTTGCAAAATCAAGCATTGTCAAGAATATAGAAAAAACTAGAAGTCACATATAATGCTCGTGGAAGTGTAATACAGTACAGTGACTTTGGAAAAGAGTTTGGCAGTTTCTTATAAAGTTAAACATACACTTATCACATGATCCAGCAAGTCTGCTCCTAAGTATTTGCTCAAAAGAAATGAAAATACCTACACAAAGAGTCAAAAGAAATGAAAATACCTACACAAAGATTCAAGTCTGCTCCTAAGTATTTGTTCAAAAGAAATGAAAATACCTACCCAAAGATTAATAAATTTTAAACTGTTTCCAGTTTGGGATATTATACTTAATATTATACTTAATATTAATATCCCAAACTGGAAACAGTTTAAATATTTATTAATAGATGAATGAAAACACAATGATGGTATGTTGATAAAATGGAAAACTACTCAGAAAAAAAAAGAAGTGAACTACTGACCCAACAAACATAGGTGAATCTCAGAAATATTATGTTAAATGAAATAAGTTGGACATAAGAGTACAGGCTATGTGATTTCATTTTTATGAAAAACTAGAAAAGGCCAAATGGTGAAAGAAATCAGAATAATGATTGCATTTTGGAGGCAAAATGAACTAGAAAGAGGTGTGAGGGAACTTGCTGGAGTGATAGAAATGATTTTTTTTTTTAATCTTGTTTTGGAGTCATGTTTACAAGGTAACAACATTTATAAAAGTGCATTGAATTGAACACTTAAGATCTGTTCATTTTATTGTATGAAATTATACATCAGCAAAAAGAAAGAGATGGAAGTATAAGTGCCAACATCTAGATAATAGGAGTCCCAGCATAGGAAAATACATCAAGGGAGGAAATATTTGAAGAAATAATGAAGATAACCTTGGAACTAAAGAAATATGAAAAATATCAGTTTAAATGGAGCCCAAATATATCAAAAATGGCAGATAAGAAAAAATACACACTTAGAAATATTACAGTGACTATCAAAATACAACAGAAACATTCTAAAAGTCTAGAGGACAATAGATCATCTACAAAGGAATAAGTACCTAATCGAATTGACCAAAGTACCAAAGGAAAAAATTTGAACAGGGAATTTTATATCCAACTAAATTATCATTCAAATGTTAAATGTTAATAAAAATCACACTGTTCAAGGGCTTGGGTTTGTACAAAAAGAGAACTACACCCACCCAAAGAAACAAAAACAATTTTGAAGCAACTACTGACGTAACAGAAACAAATTCCACAGATGATACTCAAGATATGTGAAGTCTGAGCAAATAACTTAGTAAAGTTTGGTGTTAAAAAACATCCCCAGATCAAAGAAAAGAACAGGAAGACCATATACCTAAAATAACTCAGAACTAAAAACGGCCAGACAATTTCAGAGTGATGTCAAGGGGGCTAAAGGGCATGTCGACAAAGAATAAGGGCTGAAGGGGAAGAGAGAGACCAAGGGATCTGAAAAATGCTAATCTTGTCTTTGTAGAGAAAAGCTATAGCTAACAATTTTTTAAAAAGTAATAAACATTAAAAATAAAACATAAAAATCAAGACAAATTAAAATGAAAATGTAGAATGATAGAAACAAAGCACACACACACACACACACATTTTTTTCAGGAACATTCAAACACTTAAAAAAAATTGGTCAGATACCAGGCGCATTAAGCAAGTCTCACATTTTAAACAACAGGTTTTTACATGGTCCACATTCTCTGACCATGGTACAATTAAGTTAGAAGTTAGGTTTTAAAAGGACAAACAATTCTCCACACACTTAGAGATGAAAACATCCCTAAATAATTCATGGATCAAAGAAAAGTCATGGTAGAAATTAAAAATTATTTAGAACAGAATTATAATAAAAATACTGTATATCAAAAAATTGGGGAATGTAGCAAAGAAAGGCTAAATATTAATGAGCTAAGTGTCCAACTTAGGAAGTTAGAAAAAATAGAAGCCTCCTCCAAATAAAAGGAGATTCTAGAGAGCAGAAATCAACAAAATAGAAAAGAAAGATTCAATTGAGATGATCAAAGCCACAAGTTAGTTCTTTTAAAGTCAGTAAACCTGAGGCAAGATTAATCAGAAAAAATAAAATAAAAAATAAGGAGAAAGAGATAAGACACAGGTATTATAGAAAAGAGGAATACAGTAAGAAAATGCTATAAACAACCTTATGTCAATAAATTTGAAAAAGTAGATTAAATGCACACATTCTTAAAAATAACTTACCAAAAATGACTCAAGAAGAAATAAAAAACCTGAATTAAAAATTTTAAACAGTAGTTAAAATTTTTACAAAGAAAACAACAGGCTGAAATGATTTTTACAGTTGAATTCTACCAGACTTCAAGAAACAAATTATCTCAAGTTCACCCAAATTTTTCCAGAGAAAGGTAAAAGAGAAATATTGCTGTCTAATTCCACAGGGCCATCATAATTGCAAATCTCAAGCAGAAAAGTACCATATAAAAAATGAAAATTAGAGGCACACTTTATTCATGAAAATTGATATAATTCGAAATAAGATATTATCAGAGCATAACCAAATATATACATAATGAACAAAGTAAATTTATCCTAGGAATATAAGGATAGTTTAATATCAAAACATCTATATATATAATATATACATTAACAGATTAAAAGAGAAAAAACATAATCATCTCAAGATGCTTTTTGAAAGCATTTAATACAATTCAACACAAATTATTATTTAAAAGATTCTCAATGAGTTATAAATAGAAGAGAGCTTTCTTAACCCAAAAAATCAATTTATTAAAAATCTGCAAATCACATATTCTAAATGGGAAAATTTTAGAACATTCTCTCTACAATAAAAAACAAGGCAAAGATACTTAGTACTACTATTTTTATTTAAGATTGTACTGGTAGTACTAGACAGTGCAATAAGAAAAAAGATTAAAAGCATAATGATTAAAAAATACAAAAGAAAACTACATTATTCTATGTAGACTGATTGTCTACACAAAATCTACAGACAAATATTGGAAAAAGAATTTAGTGAGTTTGCTTGATAAGGTCAAACGCAAAATGCAAAAAAAAAAAGCCTATTGCATTTCTATATATCAGTAACAAAGAGAATTGGAAAACATAAGAAAAAATAGGTATTTAGATAGGGCAAAATTGAATTGGATCCCTACCTCACAATATACACAGAATCAACTGCACACAGACCAAGGTCTTAATGTGAAAAACAAAACTTTAAATCATTTAATAGAAACTGCTAATAGCTTTCTATTAACAGGTGAATAGCTTTCTGCCTTAGAGTAAGGCACGCTTTCTTAAACAAAACATCAAAACACTAACTATTAAAGAAAAGATTGTTAAATTAGACTACAGTAAATTTTAGAATTTCCATTTCCAAAACATGATTGGACTTCAGGACAGGAATATAAAGAACTATTACAAATTAATAAGAAACAGACAAACAACAACAACAACAACAAAGGACAAATAGAAAAATGGGCAAAAGACATTCCCAGGAGAGGACTCATATACATACTTCTTGGCATACAAATTTATTCAACCTCATTAGTAATCAGAGAATTATAAATAAAATCTACAATGAGAAATTGTTATACTTACCTGGTTGGAAAAAATTAAGAAGTCTGACAATACTGTGTACTGTAGAAGATGCAGAACAGTAGGATTCTTATATGTTACAGGTGGGGGTGTAAACTGATACAATCATTGTGGGAAACAATATGCTCTTATTTTATAATACTGAACAAATTTCCACAGACCAACAACCCAATAATTCCACTCTTAGAAATATATCAAGAGAAAAATCCCTAAATGCATGCATTAGGAAGCAGGTACATAATTATTCATGGTGCTTTTTCCACGCTAGCAAAAACCTGAAAATAACTCAAATGCCATCAACAAGAAATTGAATTAATAAAACCTGTGAAAGTTACCCAGTAGAATATTATATTGCAGTTAAAAAAAAAAAAGAATTATAGCTACATGCAACATATGGACGAATCTCAGCAATGTAAGATTGAGTGGAAAAAATAAGTCCCAAGAGATTATGCATGATTCCCTATCATATAGATATAAATATATTTTTTATATATGATACACCTATGTAATACAATTTTAAATACGAATCAAAAAAGGCAAAGAGAATGAGAAACTCCAGATACATATTTATGGTACATATATATGTACTTCTAATACTAATTAAAATACTAATCAAAACCAAAATAAAAAAATACTAATCAAAAAAGGCAAGGTTCAGGATAGTGGTTGCCCCACAGGATGGGAAGTGGGTGGGAGACGGATGGAAGAGTTCAGAGGAAGATGTCAATTACTATCAATATTCTAGTCTTGGTACTGGATGATAGTTATAGATATTTTAAATTTATTTTTAATCATAGCCAAGAGGGCCATTATGGACCAACGATGAGAGTGCTTGACATGAGCATCATGATTCATCTATTTATAGATCTCAGGGTCCATAAAATAATTTAAATGAAAACAAAAATGCTCAGTAAATATTCCCATTTTGCCAAGCACTATAGAAAGTGCTCCACATGCGTTATATCTCGCTGAATCCTCAACAGACTCATAAACAAGAAAGCATTACGGTCTAGTTCCCTCTCATCTGTGGTTGTATTTTCTGAGGTTTCAGTTACCTGTGATCATCCTTGGCCTGAAAATATTAAATGGAAAATTCCAGAAATAAACAATTCATAAGTTTTAAATCGTGCACCATTCTGAATAGCATGATGAAATCCGGCACACGCACGATGCCACTTTGTCCAGCCAGGATACGTATCACCCCTTTGTCCAGTGTGTCCGTGCTGTAGATGCTACCTGCTCATTAGTCACTTCGTAGCTATCTGGGTTATCAAATCGACTGTCAAGGCATCACAGCACTTGTGTTCAAACAACCCTTATTTTACTTAATAATGGCTCCCAAAGTGCAAGAGTAGTGATGCTGGCAACTAGGATATGTCAAGAGAAGCTGTCAAGTGCTTCTGTTAAGTTGAAAAGGTAAGTACAGTACAATAAGATGCTGTTGGGGAGAGAGAGAGAGACCATGGACATAACTTTTATTACAGTATAATGTTATAATTATTCTATTTTATTATTAGTTATGGTTGTTAATCTCTTACTGTGCCTAATTTATAAATTCAACTTTATGATGTGTGTTCAGTACAATCCACAGTTTCAGGCATCTACTGGAGGTCTTAGAACGTATCCCCCATGAGTAAGGGGTCACAACTGTAGTCCTAGCCCCATTTTATAAGTAAATTGAGGTGCAGTCACTTGGCCAGGGTCAACCATAAGGAACCCAGGTCTGCACAACTCTTACCCAGGTCCCTGTACCTCTCTGAGCCTCAACTTCCTGTCAAACTGGGCAAGGTACCTGACTTTCTTGGCAAACAGTAAGTGATTAATAAATGTCCACCTTAACTCGGAGGAGCTGTGTGAGTATATTGGAGAGAAATTGGGTGTTGGCTAGGGTACCTAGAACCAGTTCTGTCACCTCTCTTTGTGACCTTGGGAGGGTCAGTTTTCCTCTCTGAGCCTCTGCCACCCACTCTGTACCTGGAGAAGGCTTGAGTGGCAAGTTGCAAAATCCATTCCTGGTCAAACTGTTTTTCAAAGTCCATCCAACAAATGGGAGGTTACCCGACCCCTAACTTCTCCTGGCCGATAGGATGGAGGTCTACAAGCGTGGGGTCCTGCCCACCTTTCTGACAGCATCTCCTGGCCCGAGGCCCTCACCACTCAGACCCTCCAGGCCCCGCTCTCTCCCCTCAGGGTTTTTGCTCTGGGTGTTGTCTCACCAGGAACACTTGCTGGGCTCACTCCTCGTTTTTCAGCTCAAAGGCTTTGCTCTCTGAGTTCTTCCCTGCCACACCAGGTGAAGAAACCCCCCCCCAGTGCCCTGGTCCCTCACTATTTCACAGCCCTGTTTGTTTTCTTCACAGTGCTCATCACTGTCTGAAATTAACTGAATGACTTTATGATCTGTGTCTTCCAGTACCACAGAGCTCCGGGAGGAAGGACTTTGTGTTGTTGACTGTGTGTCCCCAGCATCTGCAACCACACCCTGCTATAGAAGATGCTCAGTAAATATTTGTTGGAGAGAGAAAAAAAAGATTGAATACCACCTCCTCTAGAAATCTTTTGTGGTCATTCTCCCAGGGCATGGTTAGGCAGCCTCCTCTGCTCCCATGGCCCTTAAACTTCCCTTTACCTTCTACCACTCTGTATGGTCTGTTGACACAACCACCTCCCCACATACTGGCTGCTCTTTGAAAGCAAAAACTAGACCAGATTCATCAGTGAATTGCAGCATCTAGCCCTGGGCCTAAAGGCATTTGGGCTAAGGAAATGTTTGTTGAGTGAATGAATGAATGAATGTTCTCCTGCATACATCTCTCCCCCTCCCTGACTCTGCTTTTTCCTTTCCCCACTCTGACAGGTGCCAAGAAACTGGCACCCAAGTGCGCTGACAAAAAAGGTCACTCCAGCAGGAACTTCCTAGAGTAGGGGCAGTTGCTTTTCTTCTCCCAGCAGGAGCCACTTCTGGGCAGTGAGGGGACAAAGCCCAAAGCCAGAGCTGCCTCTGTCACAGGAACCACTGGGTCCTGGCCTAGCAAGGCCAACAGGACAGGCGGTTTCCCCATTTTTTGCCTTCGCTGATTAGATGAGGAGATTGGCTGGTCTGCCTCAGAGCCCCAGCTAGAGGCCTTATGCGGCTGAGCTTTGCCTGGCCAGGGGCCAGTCGGAGAAACACTCGATTATTCAGATCATGTAGCTACCCAAGAAGAAAAGATCTGCTCCCCCGAAAAGGGGAAGTTAGGCAGGCAGGCCAGCCTGGGATTCAGATGTTGAAGAAGGACATTTCAGGACATAGTTGTCAAATAAAACAGTGCGCTGAGATTTTCCACCCCAGGAAGACACTGGAAGCCTGAGACAGAAACCCAGGAGGGTCAGGCCTGAGGCCAGAACCCTGGACTGAGTTTTCTGAGTTAGCAGCAGCTTCGCCCAGACTAATTGCTCTGGTCTCCCCCTCACCCTGGTCCTGGAGACACTAGGACTGTTCCACTGTGTATCCCCCCTCCCCCCCTCCCCTCCATCTCTCCCTTACCCCAGGAATCACACAGGAGACAGATAAACTCTGAACTCTTCAGCTCACGGGGCCAGGGAGTGTCACGTAGTCAATTCCTGACTCTCATTCCCTACCCGAGTCGGACTCTGGAAAACCATCGGGTTCAAGAAGAGTTTACACATGTGGCCTGCAAAGACTTATCTAATATTAAGGGATTTGGGGTTCACACTCTGGAGCCAGGCTACCCAGGTTCCAATTCTGGCTTAACCGCTTATGAGCTACATGACCTTGGGCAAGTCCCTTCCCTTCCTCTGTGCTTCTATTCACCTGTAAAAACAAGGATTTGAGTGCTGACCCTGTGGGAGGTTAAGAGGACCAAAAGAAAAAGAGTATGAAAAACACTTACTTAGCAGACCCTACAGAGGAATTCAGTAATGACCACTCTTACCATTATTATTAAACAAATTATGTCGTTTGGAGCTAGGCCTGGATCGCTGGACCAGACAGCCCCAAGACAAACACATCCACCCTCACCGGAGCCAAAACCAGTTGGCTTAGCGGACTGGGAGGCAGAGGGGAAAGACTCCAGGCTCTGGGTTCAAATCTCATCTCCATTACCCACCACTCTGTGACCATAGGCAAGTTACTTAATCATATCGAGCCCCATTTCTACCTTCTATCTTTCATAGATCACAGCACTACCTCCCTCGAGGCTGTCTGGAGAGGTGCTAGTCTTTGTTGCTGTCAGCCATGAGCAGTGCCAGGGAATTACGGAGCTGACACATGTCAGGCTGCCCCAGACAGGAGTGAGGTGACAGGTCAATTGCCCTTCCTAGAAACTTGCATCTGGGCCTAGCCTCAAGATGTGGTGTGCAAGCTCACCAACTATGTACTAAGTTCAAATTGTATATCAGGAAGCATGGTACACATAGATTCATTACTCTATGTATAGCCATTACTATTATTATTATCGAAGAAATTAATGTTTCACACTGAGGGTACATCTATGAGTAGAATGCACAAAAAGACTAATCTAAAGTATAATGTTGGGGGAACCCATACCTGACTAAGGGCTCTGAGCCATCAACAGGGAAATTGGCTTGTCCTGCTGCTAGTCACTAACCATTTATAAACTGGTGTCATCAGTGGTGAGATGAAGATATCAGTGGAGATCTGGGAAGGTCAGCTGGGCTCAGCTTGGGGTGACTTGGGTATCTAAGCCAATAGGACAGGTAACCAAGCCCAGCTGGGCTATGGAAAACCCTGCCAGGTGTGGCAGCCTTTTACTCACTTGAGGACATGAAACATTTGCTGAATGCAAGCACCTGGTTAGACACTGGAATTCACAGATGATTCAGATAGGCTTCCTGCCCTTCAGAAACTCGTACTCAGAGCCGAGTGCTATGTGGACGATCAGATTACAAAAGGTTCAAGATTTCTGAGAAAGATCTAAAAAATGATGCCAACTGGCAGTGCAGTCAGGAAGGGCCCTGCAGGGAAGGGGACAGCAGGTACAAAGGTGAAGACGCAAGAGACTGGGGACACACTGGGTAAAGAACTTAGCCTGGGACCCTGACCTGAGCTCGAGGGTTGGTTTTGCCATCGGTTTGACCTATGCCTCGATGACTCCTTTTGCAAAATGAAGATAATACTTTATTGAGCTGCTTTAAGGGGGTCAGTGAGTTCGTAAATGAGAAAAAGCTTTAAAAACTGAATAGTATGACAGGAGCCTGGAAACTGAGGCTGGGAGTATTAAAGTGACGCATCCAGGGTCGCACAGCTGATTAAAACAGGAACTAGAATTGGTCCACCTGGGACGGGAGCACAAGCCCAAACCCACCTCAGCTGCAATACTTCCACGTTCCCATCTCGTGTCCCGGGCTGCTCTGGGCCCTCTGCTCAGCAAGGCCCAGGGAACAGGCAAGACACTTAATTTTCTGGTGCAGGGATCACCATTTCATCCCTGCGTGGTCCCAGGCCCAATTTTCTAACCTGCAAAAATGGAGAAGCCATTGGCTGTGCTACTCCACGCGTACGTGGGAGACTGTGCACCAGAGAGCACTTTCCACAGGCAAAGAAGTGTCGCTGTTGCGAATGAGAAATGATGATGGCGAGCCGAGGAAGAGCAAGGCCAGAGTCCAGCAGTCCCCGCACTGAGCCGGGGACAGGATGTAGGTTCAGGGTTGCACGGACATGAATTCAAATCTCAGTAGCTCCATTGGTTCACCAGCTGGGGCAACTCAGGCAAGTGACTTCCCCTCTGAGTCCTTTTCCTCACTTAAAAAAATGGGCTTTTTGAGAGATTAAAAGTGTGGATGTATATAAAGCACTCAGCAGAGTGGCTTGGTGCATAATAAATATTCAGCAAACGTTAACTCTTATTACTACAATTGATACTATTACATAGGGTAAGGAAAGGGATGAGCAGAACTTTCCAGGATGATCTGAAACCAGCCACCTCCTTTTCAGTCTTACCTTAAGCCCCAGAAACCAGCGCCTCCCTTGAGGACTGAACCTGGGAAGCAGAGATGAGATCTAGCACAGTCTAGCTCTGGGTTCCTCCCACTTTCCCAGACAAGGAAAAGACGACAAGCATGGTGACATTGACCCGGGTGCCACTCTGGGCCTGTCCCTTCTCCACCCCTGTCCACACGATAATTAAATCTAATTTGGTTCTGGGATGTCCTTCAATCTTGCGTGCCAACTCTAAGTAGTTGATAATGGCTGCCTGGAGGACTATATTTAGAAGGAATTTGAGGTTTAGAAGGAAAAAAAAAAAGCAGTGGTTGATTAGTGATGTCTGACATGTGTATAGGACAGAAGAGTAGCAACATGCACGCCAACTATTTGCCATACGTAAACTAGAAAAGTCTTAAGGCCGCATCTCATTCAATGCAAGCCAGGGTTGTCAAGTAGGGTATCAGAAAGCCAAGAGGACAAGTGACTTGCACAAGGTCACACAGCTTGAAACAGCAGCCTGGTATTCAAACCCAGGCCTCTCTGGGTTTCTGAGGATGCTTCCTGCTAGGACTATTCTTTCCTTTTTCTTGACTAGAAGAGGAGGTGTCCAAGCTGAGACTCACTGTCTGGGAGAAGAGATGCTGCTGCCCAGCCTGGAGTGCCTATGCTGGGTCCCCTCCCCCTGAGACCTTCCGACCCCATATCACTTTGCAAACCCCAGAGACAGACAGTTTCACTGAAAACAAATGTATACAGCGGGATCTCCTGAGGGCTTGTATCCAAAAATAAAAATCTGAATGCAGATGCTACACTGGGCAAGAGAGTATGAGACCTGGATTTCAGTATTATCACCACTTTCCAGCTGTGTGACCTTGGGAAAGTTACTCAGCTTCTCTGAGTTTCAGTTTTCTGTTCTGTAAAATAGAGAGGATAACAAGTTAAGCACAAAAAGATCATTTGAAGTGATTAGATCAGTTCCTGACAGAGTAAGCCCATAAATGTTAATTATAAGGATGAGGTCAGGAGGAAAATTTAAACACAGCATTGTCACAAACAATACACAGGTGATTCATGCAAGGGCTTAGACGAGCTATTGAGAGGACCCCTGTTTATATTTGATATCTTAATAGATAAACCAAGGCTGAAATATAAATTGCAATACTTGATGACTTCAAAATAAATAAGGAACTGGATTCTTCCAGGAAGTTGGATTGTGTGTCATTCATGCCACAAAGAAGGAAGCAGCCTCGAATGGGTAGATTGGCAAAGGTAGGGGACGAAGAGGTATGAATCCCACTTCCCAGGTGGGTGCTTTGTGCCTGATTCCTCATCTGTAACATGGGGATAACAGCACTTACCATGCTGTCAGACTAAGCGATTCCAGGTGAGGCTCTGAACACACCACCTGGCATGGAGATGTTAGTTAGCAGTGGTATGTGTAGGTGGGAGAGGGGAGCAGAGAAAACAGAGCAGCTACAGAAGTGCTAAGTAGGAGTGAGGAAAAGGAGGAAGGCTCAGAATCAGTTGAGACGCTTTCTACCCAAAATGGTGGCAGACGAGTAAGTTATTAACTCCTATATGTTAAGAGGCTGGTAAGTCAAAGGGTGGACAGGTAGAGGAAGAAAGAGACAAATGATATCAAGAAAGGCCAAGACTGATACGGTCCAGTGACAGCCAACAAACAGGCCTGGGGGATGATACTGAGAAAGACCAAGCCCGATACAGTCCAGTGACAGCCAACAAAGAGGCCTAGGGAATGACAGGACCGAGACCTGAGAATCTCAGCTTGAGATCTAAGAGGGTACCCACCCTGCTGTTTTGTAGACAAAGTAAAAGGTGGATCAGAAAAGGCAAGAGCTTGACTTGAACAAATATTACGTGGTAGACCCTTTTAAAAGTTGGATTAATGGTTTTTCAAATAAAAAGCCACATAAGGTAGCACTTTTTAAAATAACATACAATGTTTGTTGAGCTTTGCTCAGCGGCTTGCAACCTGGCCTGGTAAAGTTCACCCACCTGACTCACAGACTGAGATCTGGGAGGAAGAAGCCACTACTCTGCAACGAGCCAGGGTCAGGGTCTCACTACAGGGAGGCTGAGGTCTATTTCCAGAAATAACCTCCCAGCCTCCCCTCCCCTCTACTCCCTTCCCTAGGTCAGGACAGGGTGACAGAGGCACCTACGGGAGGGAGTGAACCTAAGGTGTCTGCCCTCTAACCTCAGTCTCTTCAACTGCAAAACAGCAGGGGGTGAGATATATGAGGATGAAAGATAATGCTGAAGATGCCTGGTACCCATCGGGTGCTCATAAAATGCTACTTCCCACACAGGCACATTTCCGAACTCCTCTGCAGGCGCCAGGACCAAGAGACCTGTGGTTACCATCAGGAATCGGCATCCCCTCTGTTCAATTTGTATCCCCAGAACAGTTTGTGAAGACCTTCTAGGCTTTGATCTAGGCGGCCGCCTCTCGAGCCCCTATAATTCACCATGAGGGTTCATGTCCTCCCATGCTGTCCTCGAGCTTAGTGGTGGCGATCTGGAGATCTGTGCCACGGCTGTGGTGTCTGCTGTCATCACCAGGCCCTGGCTCCCAGCAAAGGGGGTAGAACAGAGAACGGTGGCTTCAGAGTACAAGGTGGTGTTTCTTGTCTGTGAAGTGGGTGAACACCAATGCACAGGGTTTGGGGGAGCATTAGGTGAGGTGGCAGATGTCAAGAGAGTCCCTTCTCTGAGGGGGCTGCATAATCTCTAGACTGAAGCACACAGGGCTGCCTGTCCCCAAGGGGGTAGGCCCCAGGCACAGTTCTCTGAGCCCTGACAGGCTGATGTTGTCACCCCAAAACCTCGAGAGCCTGGAGTCTCTCCCTGGGGACCACTAAAGCAAGAAGAAAGCTCCCTCCACCTAGCCAACATGTTTTAGCAGTACCACCAGGCCGCAGAAGAGAGACAGATGTCCATGTGTCCCACATTCCTAACGCTGAGCCTCCTAAGGGCTGATCCAAGCTTCACGTGGTCCTTCAGATGAGATCTGAGTTGCGTTCTGTGGCCTCAAAGCACCTAGTCCAGAAAATGCAGACTCAGAAGGCAGGCAGGCAGGCAGTGTCAATGAGGCAGGTGGGCTGGGTGTGAGGGGGTAGGGAGTGGTGGGGACTGTGGTAAAGTGGACAGAGCAGCTGCCAATCAGCTCTAGCCTGGGTGGCCAGGCAGGGCTATGGCCTCATCTTCTGATCTTTCAAAAGTAGTAAAATGAAATTGCCTAATTTAACAACACCAATAACTAAATAAATGCTTTTAAATCACTGCAGGAGTCAACAATCCACCACACCTGCTCCCTGCCACAGTAGGAAGAGTTTGTCACTAACCTACCATAAACTATGCCATAAATATTTGTGGACCAATTGATTAAATTAGACCCCTTCCAGGTCTTAGGGAAGTGATCAGAACCAGGCTCTTGCTTCTCAGGCATCTTTTTGCTTACAGATGAGGAAGCTCAGAGAGAGGAAGTAACTTGCCCAAGGTCACACAAGTAGTATATCAACAGGTCAAGAACCTAAACTCTGCTCTCCTGAGTTGAAGATCTTTTTCTACCAACCCACACTATCTGCATCCTCTCCTGAACAATTGCTTCTTTTCAAAAAGTAGATATACTAAGGATGTGCTATGGAAAAGATACACTCAATTCAAGACAGTGGGTGTTTGGGGGAAGTCATGGAGCTCAAAGCCGGGAGACTGAATTCCCAGCACTAAGCAACTGGGTGACCCTGGGCCAGCCCCTCCCCACTGAGGGCCTCATTCCCCCAAATCTACAAGGCAGCCAATTGACAGAGCCAGCCCTTCCTGCTCTGAAATTCTAGGCATCTGTGAGACCTCCTCTCTGGTCAGTCTTTTGTGGCCTCAGATGAACATAAAATAGTAATAATAATAATAATGGGGAAGGAGAGTCCACACTAGCCAGGAAGGAACACCACAATTTTTAGTGAAACCTAACTCTTGGTTACTGGAATTCAGAAGGAACGATGGTAATACTGGGGCAGTTTAACCACCATCCTGCAGTTAAACAATAACACATCTGGTTTAACTTCATTTTCCTCATCTCCTCCCCCCACCCCCTACCCTCATCTCAAATTTTACCCCTTAATTTGAGAAGTGAAATTAAATGCAAACAATTGATTTCATGCCACAGTGAGGTTGAGAATTTCAGCATGGAAAACTTTAAGCATAAAGTTTTTCTGGGAGCAATTAGGAAATGTTGGGGGGTGGTATGAGGAATTGGAAAAATATGGAGACTTTTCTTGAATGTTCTTAAGACACTACACATCATATTAAAGTTGTCAAGGGCCTACTAGGAATTAACACTCAGAGAGGTAAAGCGACTTGCCTCAGGTCACACAGCTAGGACTGGAATGCTGACCCCAAAGTCAGGATTTTCTCTGCTCTCTTTCTAGGCCTTTGTAACCCAAACAGGTCCTTCTCTCTGGCCCTTGTGGATCACTTGGTAATGGTTAGGGAAATGCTGCTAAAACTAGGACTATTATTAACTTCTCAATAGCAATCATTGACACTGGTTCAGCCCAGTGTTGAAAAACCATTTATGATCTTGCTGGCCCCTCATAGCAACTCCACAAAGTACATGTTGCTAACCTATATATTATTACTCATCTAAGGCTCAGAATGGGAAAATGACTTGTCCAGGATCATACAGCAGTGCTCGGAATGAACCTCCAATCTACTGCCCCCAGCTGTCCTTTAAAAGTGAAGACATCTCTAGAAAGGAGGAAAAAACAAAAAAAAACCATACAGCACAACCTAGCTCCAGCCGGCACTGGGGAGCTGAGTCAGCATTCCTGTGGCCACACAGAGATTTCTGAGCACTGGTTCTCAGCCCAGCTTGCTTATTTTCTCCGCAATATTCTCTTCGAGCTTTGGGGTTGGTATTAACAATTCCAATTTCTATTTCAAGGTGAGAACTCCAGGTTATGCCAAGGGATCTTACCCCTGGATTAAGAGGCCTCATCCCCAGAGAAGAATACAATATGAAGATCACTAGACTTGAAATTCTAGACACCAGGGCTCCATCCGGCCCCAGCTACCCAAGTAGCATGTGTGTCCTTGGACAAGTTGCTTCTCTCCAAGACCCATCCCTTCACTTGTAAAGTTAGGACTTCGTCTAAGTTGCAGGGGATGTTGGGTGTGTAAGCTGCAGGACAAGCAGGGCTTGGGTTTGGGTTTGCCCCACTTCCAAACATCTGAGTGTGGGCAAGGGGGACACCAGGCAACCCTACAGTGCAGCCCATCAAGGAATGAGCAGAGCCTGGACAAAGGTGGGCGACGAGGGGACAGTGACATAACCCTACACACAATCTCAGCATTGCATTTTTCTGGCAAGATTAAGGCTGATGACAGCCAATATTTTCTTAAGCACAGGTGCCAGCTAAACATATCACGTGTATTAATCTAGACCTCATCACAGGTAGGTGCTTTTTATTGATCTCCTCAGCCTAACGGGAACAGAACTCATTCCAGGCCACACAGCTAGGTCGCCTTCTCTATTAGCGAGGACCAAATGTTGGCAGATCAATTTTGCACGTTATTGCATTTTAATCTCCTTCCCTGTGAATCACTTGATTCCAATTCTAAAATGTCAATTTCAGAGCGTGAAAAAAGTTTGTCAATGCGAATGTTGGAATGCCTGCTCCGGAAAGAAGGTATTTGTTTAAGTTATTGCTGTATTCCTAGCACGGAGAACAGGGCTGGACGTTGAGAAATGAAGATAGCACTCATTTCTGGCCTCAGTTCAGTTTTATTCCTCAGAACAGTCTTATGGGAGAGGTATACTCCCCATTTTACAGGTGGGGCCACCGACACAGACACCCAAGCCTGTACTCACTTCAGGGGCTGAGGAGTTGGGAAGCTGTGTTCAGGGGCCTCTTCTTCTTAGGGAATTCAGAGGCGTGGAGTTCAGGAGGGGAAAAGTAAGCAGAGGGACAGGGAGAGGGAGTGGACAGGCAGGTGGGAAAGACTAAAGATTTGAAGGAGGCCAGTCTGGAGGATGGGAGGAGGCAGAACTGAGCCCTGGAAAGACAAGGAGGAGGAACCAAGGCTCAGCCCCTCATCGGTTTGGGCAGTAAAGTGGAAACAGGAGGCTAAGGATGTAGGGTTTGGAGTCTGGGTTCAAATCCTTGTGTCTATTTATCTAACTTCTTTACTTCTTAACTTCTCTAAGCCTCACTTTCCCATTTGTAAACAATACGGTGCAAGAGAAGTGTTGGAGAGGGACTGGCACACAGTAGGGACTCAATCAACAGTTGCTGTCATCCTCACCCGGTTGGGAGCCAACCCCTGCCTCCCAGGGAAGTCTTGCCCACCTGTGGAGTCCGAGCTTCACCCCCCCCCCACGCCCCCACCCTACCCCGACCCGCCCCGACCGGAAGGCCTTTTCTGCCTTGCGAAACTTTGGATGCCAGGATCTGTCCCCTCAACCAGCCCCACTGAGTATTGAAAGGGGGTCAGGTCAGAAAGAGACAATATCCGGGAAGGCTGGGGCTTTCCTCAGCTTCCCACTTCACCATTACTGACCATGCATTTAACCCTTTCCTACCAAGGCTGGGCACAGCAACCAACCCTGGGCAACTCACTCACCTGTACACGCTCAGAGGTGGGTTGCAGGCTCCCTGGGCTTCGGGGGTTCCAGAGCCTTGCCCCATGACTGCTGTGCCCACCCTGACTCCCAAAAAGACACCGACACCCCGGATGTTCCCTTTCTCCTCCCCCAGCGGATCCTGGACTCCAGCGCCTCCCTCCCTCTACTGCTCTCAGCTCTGGCCAAACTACTTTAGACCTTACCGGGACAGATCAGCCTCCTCCCCTGGCGGCTGTAGCGAGGTCTAGAGGTTACTAGGTGGGGGGCATGGGAGGACGCCAGGCAGGGGCCTGGTGTTGCCAGTCTGAGTCTTTAGATCTCCGATCGAGGGGGCACCATAGGAGCTGCTCAGTTACTGGGCACCCGCGGGAGATGCCTGGACCGAGGGTGGGGGTCCCAAGCAGCGGTCCTGGAGGCAGGAGACCCCAGGACTTCATCGGCGGACCTGAACCCGGTTCTCTTAGCTCGCGGGCTCGGCGGGAGCCACGTCCAACTCCAGCCGACCCAGTGCGCCCGCGGGGAGCCTCAGATGCGCGCGAGTACCGAAGCGGGACAAGTAGCTGGAGGTCTCCAAGGGCTGCCAGGCGCCGAGGTCCCTACCCTGACATTTATATCCAACCTCGCTGCCATCCCCAGGCAAGTGGAGAATGTGGGAGGGGCCGGGGATCAACCACGTTCCCGGAGGTCCGGAGGAGCCGGGGACAGCGTCGAGTCCTTACCTGCGCAAATTTCGTGGATGAAGGTCTGTTCTGGCACAAGTGACGTGGGGTCAGTTGCTGGAACTGAGGGCGCGGAGTGGCGGGAGCACAATGCTGCCGGGGCCGCTTCCCCCGCCGGCTTATAAAGGCGGCCGCGGGGCCCGAGCGCCACTGGGGCAGCCCTCCCCGCCCCCACCCCGCCCCCCGGCCCGGACCCGGGCCCTTCCCGCCCCCATCCCGCCCCCGCTCCTCCCCCTGCCCGACACAGGCTCGCGGGTCTGGCCGCGCGGCCATGGCGCCGCCTGCCGGGGCTCGGGGTGCACTCCTCTCCGCCGGGGCCCTGCGAGGGGTTGGTGCCCGCGATCCGCTGCTCCCGGAGCTCTCCTGCCCTTCACCTCCCCGCTTCTCTGGCGCAGCACTCCCCCATCCACCCCCCACTCCCCGCGACTCCGGCTCTGATTCTGGCCTCCGCGTGTCCTTTTAGTTGTCTTTATCTTTGGCTCCAATTCGTTCTGTGTCTCTTCGTGTGTGTCTTTCTGGCGCCCTTTGTCCTGTCGGCTCCTCTGTGTATCTGTCTCTGTGCCTGTCTGCTTGTCTCTTTTTGGGCCTCTCTGTCTCTATCCATCTCAACACATATGTCCCTCTCTGCGTCTCTATCCACCTCTGTGTCTGGCTGGCTGTCTTCCCTGGCCTCTCTCTTTCCCAGTCCAGACAAGACAGCTAGCCTCTTCCTCTCTTCCCTGCCCTTGCACTGTCTTCTTGGCTAGGACAGGAGGAAGCCAAAGGTGACCTAGGAAGGGTGGCTTCGGGAGGGGCGACTCCTCTGAACAGGGACTATTCCCTCTTTTCTCCTTAGAGAGGGACAGCCTGCCACCATTGTGCTGACTGTATCCCAGCCAGAGTCCTAGCACCTGCCACCTGGTGACCTGGGGAGGGGGCTCGCACTTCTCATGGAGTGGAGTTGGTCCAGGTTAGACTCCATCGTGGTGTCTTTGGGCCAGTCACTTGATTCCTGAAGACTTGCACCTTAACAGGCAGACATCTCGCCTGGTTTCCCTCACCACGTGGTGAGAGAGTCATATGAGACAGTGGTTGAAAAGTGCACAGGAAACTCTAAAATTCTAGATAAGTGGGGGAAGGAGGAAGAACAAGAGGGGGCTGAGGCCAGAGCAGAGAAGGTATCAGCACCAGCTGAACCAATACCAGCCCAGAATTCTCTCTTTTGCCTACTCCATGCCAGCCTAGGGCCAAACATCTTGTATACATTATCTCCCAACAACCCCATTTTATTTTTTTATTAAGTGTATTTGGATGACATTGGTTGAGAAACTTATATAGGTTTCAAGTGCACAATTCAATAATACATCATTTGTACATCGCATTGTGTGTTCACCACCCAAAGTCAAATCTCCTTCCATCATCATACGTTTGACCCCTTTACCCTTTTCTACCTCCCCCTCTCTCGTTTCCCTCTGGTAACCACCAGGGGTTCCTTTTTTCCCATAACCTCTCCAATATTATTATTAATTGTCTTGTTGACATTAGCCATTCTAACAGGTGCGAGGTAGTATCTCATTGTGGTTTTGATTTGCATTTCCCTAATACTAGTGAAATTGAACATCTTTTCATATATCTGTTGGCCATTTGTATGTCTTCTTGGGAGAAGTTTGGGTCTGTTTGGGTCCTCTGCTCATTTTTTAATTGAATTATTCCAACAACCCTATTTTACAGAGGAGAAAACAGAGGCCCAGAGAGAGCACACACGTGACTTGTCAGTATCATGGGAATAAGAACTGGGGCCTGACACCGGAAATCAAGAATGTCTTTGTATTTATTTTTCTTTCTTGTATTTCAGCAACCGATACTGTTTCTTTATCTACAGGAATGATATAAAGTTTCATTTTCAGCCTAAGTTTATATTTTTAAAAATCGAATTAAAACACTGAGTAAATATGTATTTAATGGGTTAGGTTATTAGGGCAAAATTCATGAAGGTGGTAAATGAATGAAGTTGAGGAAATACAACACTTTTGCGTAAGACGTTATGAGTAAAAACATCCAGAACTGAACCTCAAGTCTGAGAGAATCTCTATAATTGCTCACAAACTCCAAGGAAGGGTTTAGGGTTCCCAGGAGGCTTGAGATGATGTCATCAACAGTAAGCCAGGGGCAAGTCCTCAGGCATGGAAAGTCTACCTGTCTATCACAGCCTAGGCAGAGGCAGGGAAGATGGGCCCGCAGGGAGTTGGGGGAACCCCATCCCACCTATCATGGGTCTCCAGCACCTGCCCTTGACTTCTTACCTCCCCAAGCTATGAGGGATGGCACTTCTGTTTGTACCACATGGCCAGCATTGGGCCCTTTGTGTCTGGGTGATTTTCCTCTAGTTACCCCCCAATACGCACACACCTTGGGAGTCCCGAGATCGGTTATCAGCAGAAGGGACTGCTGCCTGGCCAGTCTTGTCACCTTCTTCTCTCATCCCTCCTACCCTGCTCCTGGGCTCTGCCCCCAATGAGAGTTCAAACGAGGCAAGGCCACCCCTGCCACCCCTCCTGATGACACCAATAC
This sequence comes from Eidolon dupreanum, assembly GCA_028627145.1. Lineage (NCBI taxonomy): Eukaryota > Metazoa > Chordata > Mammalia > Chiroptera > Pteropodidae > Eidolon > Eidolon dupreanum. The sequence goes on along the minus strand of CM053502.1, from coordinate 9,584,843 downwards.
AACAGGAAGGAGCCTGGACCGGAAACTAGGAGGTCCACCTCCCAGCTCTGCCCTAGCTTCCTGGGTGAGCTGCAAGTCACCTTCCCTGTCTAGGCTAAGGTTCCCCCTGGCTGGTTGGATTAGACAATCTCTAAATCCAGTCCAGATTCCAGGATTCCAGGACTATTCAGCTGATAGAAAGCATTTCATTACATTAGGTTTCTCTGCATCTATACTTTTCATACCTTGTCTCTGGGGCTCCATTTCCTTATTAAAAAAAAAAAAATAAGCAAATTGGACCGCTTGACCTCCCCGCTCCCTTTGCTCTAAGAGCTGATGACCTCATTGAGTCTCATAACAGTTTTGCAAGGGGGCGAGGGCAGACATTTACAATCCCCATTAGAGATGAGGAAACCAAATGCCAGAGACATTAGTTACCTAAAGGTCAAGTTCAGAGCTGAGGCTTTTTCTACTCATTCATTTATTCCGCATTTATTAAGTGCCCCCTGACTTGAACGAGGCCTGAAGTTCACCAGGCATTAGAAGCTAAATTAGAAGTGAAAAGGCCAGGAACCCCAGAATTTTAATTCCCACTTCCACTGACCCCTGAGAAGCCTCCTCCAGTGAGAAATGCTGAAATGGCAAGCTCAGGGGTGTCAGGCCCTCAGTGGTGAGTGACAGAGGAGTGAAAAAAAACAAGAGATGAACAAAACTCCAAGGCATGTTGACAGGGAGTAGCACAGAGTCAGCTCTGACTGGAGCAGAGGGAAATATTGTCTGAAATCTGGATGGATACTTAAAGAGGAGGGGTCTGGAAACCCTTTGTCTTTTTGACCCCTAAATTGGAAGGGTGATATTATCTCAAGCCCCTGCAGAACCAAAGTTTCAGCTGTTTGACTCCCAGAGCCACCTCCAGCCCCACCTTTGACTCAGCAAAACAGTGGAGAGGACTAAGGAAACTGAGGCAATATCATTAAACCAACAATCCCACTGCCCAACATTATTGAACTAACTCCACACGAGGCCCTGGTCTAAGTGCCTTGTCTGTATGAACCCATCTAATCCTCACAACAGCCCTGCAGAGTAGGGACTTTCATTCCCATTTTACAGATACAGAAACTGAGGCAGATACAAGTTGTATATGCAGAAGTGCCCGCCAGCCTGGTGCAAAGCTCTTCACAGGTGAAACGGCGTTCGCTCCTCTCTGCAACCCTGAGGCAGCATCTTAATGTCATCCTCACTTTTCAAATGAGGGCGTGCTCAGCTCAGAGAGTCGCAACAACTTTATCCATCCAACAACATGTACTGGGTGCTTGCCCTATGTGTTCTAGGAACTGGAGACACAAGTGAACAAAACAAAGATTTTTGTCTTCAGGGAGCTGACAGGCTAGTTAGGGCAGATATAACAAACAATAAACATTATAAATACGTAAATTATATAGTGAGTTAGAAGGTGATAAGGGAATGGATAAAGAGCTAGAAGAGATATAAGGGGGAGGGGGTGGGAAGGAGTGCTGAGACGGGGAGGATTGTGACATTAGGTAGGGTGTTCAGGTGATAAGATGAGATTGGAGCAAACACCAAGGGCAAGAGAGAGCCTGTCTAAGACTACCCAGAGAGTAAGGGAAGAAGCCAGGCTGCCCATGTCTAATACCTGGGCTTTTAAACAGTACACACATGCCCTCCCAGGAGCAGCTCTAACCCTAAGCCTCATCCCAGCCCTGGGTTTACCCCGCCAATCCTACCCCAGACCCTACCCTAATCCCACCTTGAGCCTAGCCTTTGCCTCAGCCCTCATCTTCTGTCTTAGTCCTCTCTCTTAGATAGACTGACCCAAGGTGTCCTTTTACACCTGCAACTCCATCCTCATCCCAGGCTCTGTCTAGCAGTCAGCCTTGTGCTCAGTAGCCTAAGAGCTGGCCAGCCCCTGGCCCAGAGGGTGTTCTGTAGTCCCAGCTGCCATTAAAGGAAGCTCTCCTCACAAAGGCCTGGGAAGCATGTCTGTGAGAAAACCCCATTGTCCAGGAAACAATGTCCCCTTTTTGTCCTTTATTTCTAAAAGGATTTGTGAGCAGGCTCCAAGCTCAGAGAGGAAGCATGTTGCTTCTTATTCTCAGCCCTGAAGAAGGCTGCGGGCCAAGTAGAAGAGTCAAGGCCATTTGCTGGGGGCGGGATTCCAGAGGCCAGAGCAGATTCAGGCAGGTCCGGCCTTAGCAGTCCGGTAGCACTTCCAGGATGCAGGCAGGGAAGGAGCCACCCCTAATAAGTAGGAAAAGAGCTTAGCTATACCCAGGATGGCAGAGAGAAGATCTCCTCCAGTCCCCCAATCCCACCCCCCAACACACACACAAGGCTTTCATTATCTCTGATACAGTCTTCCTGAAGTTTCATCCACCCTTCTGCCTGTGCGTTGGTCTGTCCATCCATCTTCCTGTCTCAGATAGACACATTTGAGATGGGTCTTGGAGATGCTCCGCCTGGAGACTGTACCACTTTAGCATCTCACTTCCTGTTAGACACCAATTTAGGGATCTGAAGATGCCTTAGGGCTTGGGCAATGGTGGGTCAATAATGGCCAGGTTGGGGATAATTTTAACAATATTCTTAAAGGCTTAGAAAGTGTCTCATCTATCTGCATTCAGTTAAATACATGGAGACCTTGCCACATCTCTAGGTGCAGAACATGACTTAGGGATATCTTATTTCCTGACAACTGGCCTTGGGCTCAGTGCATCCTACAGCTGTCGGTTTAATGGATGGCCTTGACCTTGGCATGCCAAAGCCGTGGAAGGGGTGGAGAGATGTCACTAATTGGCCTCTTGTCCATGGGCTGCATCTCAGCAGACACGGGAGAGTGAGTGAGAGCTGAGCTCCCTTGTCAGAAAAAGAATCCTTGATGAGATGTGTTTGGGAGAGACCTGAAGAGTCTTCAGTTTTGTAAGTCTCCTACCTCCTGGCCTCTGCTGACATTAAATATAGCTTGGCATAGAGAATTCAGTTTTTTGGCTGGACTCCTGGACTCACCATCAACTTGGCCTCACGTATAAAGGGCCTCTCTTAACAAAGCCCCAGTTCTCCCCTCTCTCCTCTCAAACAGGCCCATTTCGAAGGAATCACGTCTCTTTCTTGCAGGACTTTACAAATAACTAAAAAAATTGACCCACTATTCCAAAATCTTGAAAATTTCCCATAAGTCTCCTAAAAAGCAGCCTCGCAGGCACCTGGTTTGAATTCCAAGATTCAACAGACTATGGCATAACCGACTCCTTCACCAGCAGCTGTTTCAGAATTGCCACCTTTCCAGCCAGGAGCCTGGGGTTCACCCGTGCTCCGCCTTCCTCCTCAGCCCCACCAGTTCTGCATTGCAGGGTCTATTACTTGCAACATCCCACTTCCAGTCCCAGTTTCTTTATGAGTTAGCAACTCATAAGTAACAGAAAATCCAACTTCACAAACTGTTTTTGAAAATAAAGGACATTTAAATGGTTCGTGAAAAATGGTTGTAGCAAAGTCTACATTCAGGAGAGCCTTTTCCAGTGGCTCGGTGCTGTGATCAGAATCTGGTTTCTCTCTCTTTCCATTTCTGGGCTCCTCTTCCTCCCTCTTGGTCCTGTTCTCACCCAGGAAGGTAATTTGGAAGTAGGTGAGATAGAGGTTCCACAGACAATTGTGAGTCTTGGTGCTGGGTGGGGCAGTGTGTTTCCTCTTGCTTAACTCTAGATGGTTGTTGGCATGTCCACATTGTCACCACTTGTTTTGTTTTTTTTTTTACTTGGCTGACATGCTTCTTCAAGAGGATGTACTTTTTCTTCCTTTTAAAAAACTTTAATAGATTTATTTTAGAGTTAAATCTCTGTCGTAAATGGAAAATCAATCTCTTTTGCCATAAATAGAAGGTAACCGTGACTGTCGAGTCAATGAATTCTGGCTCGAATCTGTTGCCTGCCAAAAGCTTTTAACAAGTGGTAGGGAGGTGTTGAAGATATCTTGGCCCAGATAGATTTAAATAAAATTGAAAAAAAGAGAAAGGCTTCGTGATAGGCGATTTGAGGTTAAGGCCACATCTGGTTCTACCCAAATAGTTTCCTACCCTAGGATCTATGAGGCTGTGAGCTCCCTGGGGAAGAGAGATAGGTCAATGTCCTTTGTTACCTACAAAGCACCTAGCAGGATGCCTTAATATATTGAGTAGTCAGTAAATACTTCCTTCACATTGGGTGCCCTGTGCATGACAGCAGCCTGCCTGCCAGGGCTGAAACAGACCCACACAAGGGTCAGCTCCTCTCACAGACCTCTAACTTGGTGAGGCAGGACGAGAATCCTTGTGAATAAGAGTGGGGAGAGAGCTTCAATGTCTTGGGGTCTCATAAACAAGGTGGGGCTAAGGTGACAGTGCCCCACTTGCCTCCCCCTAGTCTGACCCAGAGGGCTTTGGAGAGCAGGAATGAGGCAGATCTCTTATCTGGGAGAACAACATCCCAGCACAATCTATGAATTGGCCTATTGATATCTGTAATTCTAAAAGAACAATAAATTGTTCCTGACACCTGGGAGCTTCAGAACCTAACTTGACCTCTTTGTTCTGCTACCTAATTTCTATCTTGCCTCTAATGGAAAGGGCTCAGGCTGAGGGGTTAGACAGCCAGGTTGGAACCTCACCCCTGCCACATGCTGGTTGTGTGCCCTTGAGCAAAAGTACTCCCCTCTCTGAACCTCAAATGGGAATTTATTTACTCTTCAAGTCAATCTAATAATTAAATCCTTGCAATAGGTATAAAGGCTTAACTCAGTCCCTGGCACATAGTAGGTACTCACCAAATTTCATCTTCCCTTTCCTTTTAGTCCTACTACCTGACTTTTTCCCAGTGGTGGAAGGGACCACTTTTCGGAATTTGACCCCTGAATCTGAGGTAGCTGAGAGATGGATGAGAGCGAGTGGGTAAAGCATCACCTCCATGGCCCCCAACCTGCAGGTGCTGGGCCAGCCTCAGCAGAGGATCCCTGGTTACTGAGCACCCACTGTGTGCCAGGCACCGCACACTGTCAGCAGGAAGGCTGGCACCCAGGATATTTTTGTGCTCTCAGGAAATAGCTTCTTGGCTTCATTCTTGCTAGCTCTGTCTTCCATATGAAGTGTGAAATTGCTTCCAGAATACCCAGACATGGATGCTCCCAGATCTTAAGCAATGGAGCATTTTTAACTACCCCATCCCTTCTCCACCACGCACATGCCAGCTGGAAGTTTCCTCAGGAGCAGCAGGTGTTTGGCCCTTCCCCACCTCACCCCTATGTCTGGCCATAACCAGTCTTTTTACCTCATAGAACCTTGGCTCTTTCAACTCAAAACGGAAATAACAACACTCAGCTCACCCCCCAACCTTTAGCTCTCGTCTGCTCTGGGAGTTCCTATGTCATGGGCACTGCTTTTCATTCATGGCTCACACCAGAAACCTGGGTGTGCTCCTTGTCCCTCTCTCCCCATGTCTAGACCATCTCCAAGTCCTGTTGTGTCACCTGAGAAATCCCTAAGTATTTCCAAATCCAGATCACTGCCCTCTGTCTCCATCACCACCATCCTGCTTTATTGGTAAATAAACATTAACTAGTTAAGGAAGAATTAACACCAATCCTAAAACTGTTCCAAAAAATAGAGGAGGGAACACGTTCCAACTCATTCTATGAGGCCAGCATTACCCTGATATCAAAACCACACAGACATTATAAGAAAACTACAGACCAATACCCATTATGAATATATATGCAAAAATTCTCGACAAAATACTAGCAAACCAAATACAAACTGACTACGCCATGACCAAGTGAGACTTCCTCAAGAAATACAGAATTGGTTTAACATACGAAAATCAATCAATGTAATACACCATATTAATACGATGAAGGAACAAAATTGCATGACCGTCCAAACGGATAGAAAAAAAAATGTTTTGAAAAGACCCAACATCCTTTCAAGATGAAAACACTCAGCAAATTAGGAAAATCGAGAATTTTCTTCAGGCCGATAAAAGGCATCTAGAAAAAACCCACAGCTAATACCATACTAGTGATACTTTCTCCCTAAGATCAGAAACAAGACAAGGATGTCTTCTCGCACCCCTTCAACATTATGCTGGGGATTCTAGTCATAACAATTTGGCAGAAAGAAAGAAAGAAAGAAAGAAAGAAAGAAAGAAAGAAAGAAAGAAAGAAAGAAAGAAAGAAAGAAAACACATCCATATCAAAAGAAAGAAGTAAAACTATATTCTCAAATAACATGATCTTGCATATAGAAATTCCTAAGGAGTTCACTAAAAACTATTAGAACTAATAAGTTCAGCAAGGTTGAAGGATACGAAATCAATAATATATTGTATTTCTCTTCACTAGGCAATAAACAATTCCAAACTGAAATGAATAAAATAATTCCATTTACGTTATCATCAAAGAGACTAAAATCCTTGGGAATAAATTTAACCAAGGAGGTACAAAACTTATACACTAAAAGTTATAAAATATTATTGAAAGAAATTAAAGAATCCTTAAATAAATAGATATTCCATATATATGTCTCACATTCATGTTCTGGAAGACAATATTTATAAGATGGCAATGTTCCCCAGATTGGTCTACAAATTCAGTGCATTTCCTATCAAAATTTCAACTTCCATTTTGCAGAAATAGACAAGCTAATCCTAATATTCATATGAAAACTAAGGGGACCCAAAATAACCACAACAATCTTGAAAAATAAGAACAAAATTAGAGGACTCACAATTCCTTATTTCAAAACTTACAACAAAACTACAGTACTCAGGACAATGTGGTGCCGGCATAAGGACGGACATAGAGATCAATGGAATAGAATTGAGAGTCCAGAAATACACCTGTAAGTCTGTGGTCAATTGATTTTCTACAAGAGTGCCAAAACCATTCAATGCAGAAAATATAGTCTTTTCAACAGATGGTGCAGGAATAACTGAATAGCCACAGGCAAAATAATGAAATTACCACACAACATGTACAAATATTAACTGGATGTAATTGCAGTTAAGATCAACGACCTAAATGTAAAAGCTAAAACTATAAAGTTCCAAGAAGAAAAAATAGTGGTAAATCTTCACAACCTTGGATTTGGCAATGGATTCTTAGATATGACACCAAAAGCACAAGCAACATAAGAAAAAATGGATAAGTTGGAGTTCATTGACATTAAACACTTATGTATATCAAAGGACACACTCGGGAAAGCAGAAAGATAGCCCAGAATGGAAGAAAATATTTGTAAATCATATACCTCATAAAGGTCTAGTATTCAGAACGTAGAAAGAACTCTTACAATGCAATGATAAAAAGACAAACAACCCAATTTTAAAATGACTCAAATAGACATTTCTCCAAAAAAAGTATATATACAAATTGCCAATAAGCAAATAAAATGATGCTTGACATTATTATTCATTAGGGAAATGCAAATCAAAACCACAATACATACCATTTCATACCTACTGGGATGACTATGATAAAAAAGACAGAAAATAACAAATGATTGAGATGTGAAGAAATTGGAACCCTTACACATGGTCTATGGACAGGTAAAATGGTACAACTGCTGTGGAAAATAGTTTGACAGTTCCTTAAAAATTAAATGGAATTACCATGTGACCCAGCAATTCCACTCCTAGGTATATATTCAAGAGAACTGAAAACAAGTGTTCGAACAAAAACTTGTACATCAATGTTCATAGCAGCATTATTCACAATAACCAGAAAGTGAAAACAACCCAAATGTCCACCAACTCATGAATGGATAAACAAAATGTGGTCTATACATGCAATGGGTTCTTATTTAACCATAAAAGAATGAAGTACTGAAACATGCTGCAACATGGATGAACCTCGAAAACATTATACTAAGTGAACGGAAGCAGACATTAAGAGCCACATAGTATTCCATTTGTATGAAATGCCCAGGTCAACAAATCTGTAGAGACAGACAGCAGATTAGTCATTGCCTAGGGCTAGGGTAATGGGGGAGTGACTGCTTAATGGGTATGGGGAGTCTTCTGGGGATGAGAAAATGTTCTGGAACTAGATAGTGTTGATGGTGGCCCAACATTGTGAATTTACTGGAAGCCACTGAATTGTACACCTTAAAATGGTGAATTTTATGCGACGTGAATTTTACTTCATAAATTTTTTTTAAAAAAATGAATACTGATACCTGCTACGACATGGATGGACCTTAAAAACATGCTGCTAAGTGAAAGAAGCCAGTCACAAAGGACCACGTATTGTATGATTCCATTTATATGACATGTCCAGAATAGGCAAATCCATAGAGACAGAAAGTAGATTGGTGATTGCCTAGAGCTGGGTTGGGGATGGGGAGAAATGGAGAATGACTACCAATGAATACAGGTTTCTTTTTAGGGTAACAAAAATGTTCTAAGTTGATTGTGGTAGTGCTTTCGCAGCTCTGTGAATACACTAGAAACACTGAATTATATACTTTAATGTATATAATGAACTATATGGTATGTGAACTATAGCTCAATAAATTTGTTATAAAAAAAATTCTTGAGTATGATATTGATACCCTGGTCATGTAGGAAAACGTCCTTGTTCTAAAGACATGTTAACCAAAGTGTTTAGGAGTAAAGGGTCATGATGTCTGCAACTTATTTTCAAGTGGTTCAGCAAAATAAAAGAATGTATTTACATGGACGACCTGTGCTGTCCAGTCCAGTAGCCACTAGCCACAGGTAGTTATTTATGCTTATATTTAAATTAATTAAAAATAAATAAAATTAAAAATTCAATTCCTCAGTTACACTAGCCTCATTTTAAGTTCCTGGTAATCACGTGTGGCTAGTGGCTACAGTACCGCACAGTGCAGGTATAAAACATCTCTTTCATCACAGAAATTTCTATTGGCCAGGGCAAACATGTATAGAGAGGAAGCAAATGTGGTAGAATGTTAGCAAGTGGTAAATCTTGATGAAGCGTATATGTTTCTTGTATTATTCTCAATGTGCATTCCATGGGCCCAAGCACCATGTGAATCAAAGTTCTTCGGAAACTTCCAGATTCTTGTCCCAACGACCTGTTCTGCTTATTAACATGTCATCCCCAGGATCTTCTCCCTAAAGTAGGATACTTGCATAGCATGCAATGCTCTTTGTATCCCTGTTCTTCCACATTTCTTGGAAAGGTATCACAGAGTCATGGTTTAGAATTAGACTTAAATTTAAAGTGTGGCTCTGGCACTTAATTAGATGTATAGCCTTGGACACATTACTTAACCTCTGAGCCATAGGTCTCTTACTTGTAAAGTGAGGTTGAGAACAGTGATTGCCTCATGCATTAGAGAAGGCACCTAGCTTTGATCCTAGCAAAAAGTGAATGTTTATTACAGGCAGCTAAGATTATTTGAGGGTGAAGGAGAGGTGGATTGGCTGAGACGGCAGATTAAACCTGGGTGGCTTCTTATCCTGAGGAGTTTCCAATCTAAAATGGAGGTCGGCCAACTGCTGGGGGACCAAGGTAACTGTGCTGGTGATTAAGGGCTGAATGTTGCCAACAACAAAAAAAGAACAAGTGTTGTAACTATTTAATTAAGTTAAGTGTGTTCCTACGCTGGCATTAAAATTCCCTTAATTTCTGGAAAGATAGAGTTATCTTGCTGGGAGTTATGGTTTTTTAATACCCTTGCATGACAATTCTCCATTAGTTCCTGTGTCTTTTGACATTGCAAGTGTGGGAACCACGGACTTCAAAGACACTCGAAGAAGAGATAATGAGCAAAGGGAGCCAACCCAGGGGTCAATAAATTGAATTCCCTGGGTATTTGCATGTTTGTAACCAGTCAACAAAGCAGTAGATTTGCTTGTGAGAGAGAGTTCCTGAGAATACATTTGCGTTATCATTTGCTCATTTGCCAGAGCAACTGTTTCTCTAGGGCTGGCATTTCTTTCCTGTGCTTGCCTGCTCCTCGTAACCCAAATTTGGGACAGAGAAGGGTAGAGGTGAGGTGGAGCTCCGCATAGCAGGAGAGAGGCAATGTCAGGGAAGGGTGGGCTGGGCTGGCCTCTGGGGCACTGGATTGCCCTCCTTCAAAGGGAGATTGAAGGATGGCTCAGAATCCTATCCTGCTGCTTTCTTTGTGACAGGGACAAGTCACTTTACCTCTCTGAGCCTCCATTTTCTCATTCATTAAAATAACATCCCTTCCGGATTAAGAATTACAAATCAGTAGTTACAAAATAGTCAGAGGGATGTGAAGTATGGCATAGGGAATATAGTCAATAATACTGTAATAACTATATATAGTGCCAGGTGGCTAATTGGGGCGATCACTTCATAAATTATATATATGTCTAACCACTATGCTATATACCTTAAACTAATACAAAATAATATTGAATGTCAACTGTAATTGGAAAACAAAAATTAAAAAATAAAATAACATCCCCTCCCAGTGTCAGATAGTTTCTGCTCTTATGTTCACATTTCAGGCTCAGTTCTCTCAGGTGTGAAACGGGCATTAAAATCATACCTAACTCATGGCATGGAGGTGAGAATTAACACTGAGCACAGTTCCTGGCACATAGTAAGTGTTCAAATGCTAGCTAATATTGACCACTAGTTTTACTACAGATCTACAATCTCTTACCTGCGATCTGAAATTTATACAACTCTGAAAACTCAATGTGTTTTATAAGTTTACCACCAAAACTCATTTGATGGCAAAAACCTGATCTGAACTGATGCTATTTATGGTTTTAATGGGATAGCCCATTGATCGTGAACATATGAATGTAATTAATTACTGGGTGTGGGCCCAGGATATACACCAAATCATCTCTCTAAAATCTGAAAATTTCTGAATTTGGAATCACCTCTGGCTCTAAGAGTTTTAGATTGAGAACTTTGAGCTCATAGTAGGGGAGATATGATAGAGGCACAACATGATATGACTGTAGGCAAAGCCAGGGCTTGCTGGGTTCAGGGAGTGAGGGAGACCCTTGGTGTTGCATGAGGCTTTGAGGTAAGAGAGAAGGTTTTAGTAACAACAGAAACCAACTCTGGCTGACTTAAGCAGCAAGGGAACTCGGTGACAGGGTTCATCCCAGGGTATTGGGAGGTAGAAGAACCAGGCTTAGAGGCCTCAGAGACAAGAAGTCACCAAAATCACTCACAGAACTGATCAGGTAAGAAGAACCAAGCCTTTTCCACAACTGGCACCAGATGAAGGAGGCCACTTCCAGCCCAGTTCTGCTGCCCCCACAGGACACAATCTCTCTGTCTCTGCTTCAAATTCAAAGTCTGGAATGTCTGTTTGGCAGAACGAAGTTCATGTGACCATGTCCAGGCTGTAAGGGAAGATGGGAAAACAAGCATCTGGAGAGTTTTGCTTTTAAAGTGGGAGGCGATCCTGACTCCTTCCATAACTCTAGAAGAGGAACACGGGTTCAGTTGTCAGGCAGTCAAAACAAACAAGAACAGGCAAAGGCTCGGTAGCAACTGCTTACCAGAGGAGAGATCAATCCTACCTGGGTATTAAAGGATGAGCAGATTTAGGCTGGAATGGGATTGTTAAATGAATTCAAAAAGAATCTGGATGCTTTGGCTAGAAATAAATAGGAAAGATTTATTCAAGGGTCTTAGGGTTTGCAACTTATAAACACAACTAGGCAATACCCAGAGTGTTCCAAAGAAGAAAGAAGAGCTAAGAGTTCTTATAGTATAAAATGCATTCTTGAGAAGAATCAGTCCTGCATTCTTAGCCTCTGGATTAGTCCAAGATGGTCAGCGGTCTGGGTAATGGATGTCAAGTACTCTGAATAGTGAAAATTCTTTCCTTAGTCCTTCAAGGGGTAACCAGAGGGTTATCTGGAGGTTTGATGTATACCCAGGTATTGACACAGGACAGACAAGTTCAAAAGTTTAAGTTCCCAGGCTAGTTAAAACAAGAATAGAATTATTTCTTCATGCCTCAGCCTATTTGATTTTGGTAATTTTGTAGCTTGACAATAGTGATTCCATTTTATTCCTTCACTCTATTCTTTGGGGTGATGAAGGGTAGAGGAGGTCAGCCTAAGACAAGGACCTACATGTATGGCTAGAGGGTGCTTACTAGATGCTTTATTTTTATTTAATCCTCACAACTGCAGGCAGTAGGGGAGCTATTACTGGCAGCATTTTTTCAGACAAGGAACCTGAGGATCAAAGAAGTTAGGTCAATTTCCCCAAATCATACAGCTAGGAGGTGACAGAGCTGGGAATTGAATGTAGTTAATCTGACATTTGGTCCATAACCCTACACCAAAAAGGAAATAGGTATTGAGTGCCTACTCCTATTGATTGATAGTAGCTGCTTAGAGCCCTGTATTGATAACGATACTGAGGTTGTCTCTGATATATAATGTAAGAAAAGTTCTGATCAATTGGAAATATCTTCTTAACGAATTTAACCTGAAAACTTAAAATTCATGTTTTCAAGTGAATATGCAACACTTATCAAAATTGACCATATGCTAACCCATAGAAAAGATTCAACACATTTCAAAAGATTGAAATTATTCAGAATCTATTCTCTAACCAGAAAGGGACTAAACTACAAATCAAAAATAAGACTAGAAAATCCCCAGCTGCCTAGAAATTAAACATTACAGTGGTCAAAGAAGAAATCAAAATAGAAATCAGAAAACATTTGAACTGAATGATAATGAAGGTATGACATATCAAATAACTGTGGAATGCAGCTAACACAGTTCTTAGAGGAAAATCCCTAGCCTTCAAATGCATATATTAGAAAAGGAGAAAGGCTTGAAAATTGATGATTAAAGTGTCCATCTGAAAAAGCTGAAAAAGAACAGCAAATCAAACCCAAGGGGAAAAGAAAGGAGAAAATAATGAAGAGCAGAAACGCAAATCAACAATGCTAAAAGTTGGTTCTTTGAAAGAATTAACAAAATTGAGTAAGTCATATCTATCAGAGACAAGATATTGGAACCTATTCTTGGAACCTTCTGTCTTTTATATGGTATATCTTCATAAAAGTATTAGGTAAATTGAATTTGAGCAAGGGCAGAAGGCATTGAATATTTAAAGGATGGTAAGTAATTCAGTTAGGTTGGAATTAAAATACTATAAGGGAGATGAATTATTTGGATTCTCTTGTCAGTGACAGAAGCCCAAATCCAATTGGCTTAAGCAAATAAAAGACTTCATTTGCATAACTGAAAAGTCCAAGGGGAATTCTGGCTTTGGGCACAGCTGGCTCTAGGTTTTCAAATGGTGTTGCAAAAATGGCTCTTTGCATGTTTTCTCCTCTTCTTTCTATATTCATGCAATTCTCCAGCAGTGGGCTCCTCAGGTGGCCCCATGGTGATGGCTGAAGGGCAAGAGGACAAATTCAATTGCATAAACACATTTCAGGCATCAACACGTCTCACTTGCTAACATACTATTGTTCAAAGCAAGTCACATGGCCACGCCCGAAGTTTAGGGATGGGGAAATTCTCTCTGCCCACCCTGAGGCTGTGACAAGGATAGACAGCCAAAATTGGGATCTTTATTCAATCTACACAGCTACTAACTCAGTATTGGGCTTTCTGGGTCAGAGGGTATACACATGCTTAATTTCACTTACACACTGCCAGATTGTTCTCCAGAATGGCTGCACTTTCCACCAGCAATTCACAAGGGCGAGTTTTTCCCTAAACCCTCACCAATGCTCAGAAATATCCAACTCTTGTTTTTGCCAGCCTGATGAATGTGAAATGGCATCTCACCGATGTTTTACTTTGTGTGTTTCTAATTACGTATGCATCTAAGCATCTCTTCACATCTTGTTAGTCATTTGGATTGTTTTTCTGTGAGTTGCCTATTCATATCCTTTGCTCATTTTCCTCCATGTTTTGGTCCCTCTTCTTGTTGCTTTTCACAAGTTCTATGTATAGTCTAGATATTGATCCCTTGGGAACTTTAGACATTGAGAACATCTTTTACAAATCAGTTTCCATCTGTTAATTTTGTTTTTAAGGTCCTTTAGTGAACAGAAATCTTTGATATAATCAAACCCAGCATTTCTTGCCTCGTGGCTTGCGCTTTTGGGGTCTAGTTTAAGAGATACTTTCCCCTTCTCTAGATCACAAAATATCCCATGCCTTTCTCTTTCACATTGAGGTCCTTCATACATCTAGAATCCACGTTTGTGGTGGTCAGGGTAGGGAGCCAGTTTTGTTTTGTTTTGTTTTGTTTCTTGTGTAGTGAGCCCATTTTCCCAGTAGCATCTACTAAAAAGCCTGTTTCTTCCTTCTTTTATTTATAGTTCAGTGTCACTCTTGTTATATATCAAATCAATCTGTCTGTCTGTCTTTATATCCATATCTATTTACCTATTTTTCTATATATGATGAGACAGTTTCTCCCATTTAATTTTTCTTTCACAAATTGACTTAGCTCTGTGTGGACTTCATTCTTCCATGTATAATTTAGAGCAAGCTTATTGAGTTTCTCTCAAACAAAATCCATGAAGAATTTTGCGTTGTACTGAATTTGTAGATCAATTTGAGAAGAACCAGCAACTTTATGATATTAAGTCACCATAAACCTAAGTTTGGAATAGGTACCTATTTATGTCTATTTATGTCTTCTTTTATGTCCTCTAATAGCATTTTTTAAATTTCACCTTAGGGATCTTTTGCATTCCCTAAATTATTAATTTCTAGATACTTTAATGTAAACTTTAGGTTTTTTAAATTTTTGAAACTATCTCGAACATACAGGAGACTTGCAAAAACAGTACAAAGTTTTTTTTTTTCCCCTGAACCATTTGAATGGAAGCTGCCTACCTGATGTCCCCATTATCCCACATACTTTATTGGGTATCTACAAACATGGACAATCTCATATGTAGCCACAATGTAACCCATAAAGTTTGGGGAATTAACATTAACATTGACACATTACCACCATCTCAACTCAGACCTCATTCAAGTTTCAGCCTGTCCTAGTGACCTTCTTTAAAGCAAAAGGAATCACCTGTTCAGACCACATCTTGCATTTGATGTCTCTTTAATCTCCTTTGGTTTGGAACAATTCCTCAGTCTTTCTTTTGCTTATATGACCTTGGCACATTTGAAGATCACAGGTAAGTTATTTTACAGAATGTCTGTCCATTCAAGTTCGTCTGATATTTCCTCATGATTAGATTCAGGCTATGCATTTTTGGCGGGAACATCACAGAAGGGATGCTGCGTTCTTCTCATGTCATCCTATCAGTTGGAACACAATTTCAATTTGTCCCCTAGCTAATGGAATTTACTTTGATCTCTTGATTAAGGTGGTATCTACCAGGTTTTGCCATTGTAAAATTATTCTTTCTTCCCTTCATAATTCAAAGTATTTTGTGGCATGGTTCTTTAAAGTTATGTAAATACTCTCTTTTCATCGAACTTTCAATTTATTAACGCATTTATTTATAGTAGTATGGACTCATTCAATCTGTTACTACTATTATTTGTTTTGTTTTAAAATTGTCCCATTTTTGACTAGTTGTTCCCATCATTCTCTTCGAGCAGTTTCTTGGTTTCTCTTACAACAACATGATCGAGGCTCATTCTCTACTTCCTCTGCCCCAATCGTAGAATCAGCTGTTCATCCAAGGACACTTGGTTCCTTTTGTTGGAGAATGATATTTCGAAGCCAGGATCTAAGTACTAGGTGTGCTCATTGCTGCTGGGGCATCACTGGCCCCCAGGTCCTCTCAATGGACAAAGCTACAGCACATATGTCACTCTCTTTACCTCACTTGGGCTCCAACATCTCCTGCCTGGCTCCCCTTATGCTGGATGCCCTCCTTACCCCACTGGGACCCCAACAGTCAACACAGGCTGCCCCTCGCTACAGATGTCATCTTGTCATGCTCTATCTAATGTCTTTAGGGCTAAATTTTGGGGGAAGGGAAAAGAAGAAAAAGGGAGAGGAAGCTGATTTCCTAAATACTTTAGTATTTTGTTTTCCTTTATATCTTCCAGCTGGCTATTGCCAATATGGAAAAATGCTATTAATTTTTATAGGTAAGTCTTTTATCTGGTCATTATTGCATTGGTTTATCTGTGTAGGTGACTATATAGTCTGCAAGTAAAGACAGGTTTACTTTTTATCTTCCAATCCTTATACTTTTTTTACTTTTCTTTGTAATGTCAGCTAGAACCCCAAGGCTAAGTTAAACAGTAGCCATGATATCAGACATCTTTGAGTTGTTTCTGATCTTAGAGGCACCTAAAGTTTGTTTATTAAGAATATATTTATTCTAAATTTTTGGCATATAATTTTAATCAAATTTTACAAGTTATTTTCTATTCCTAGTTAGTTTAGAATTTTTTACATTATAACTTATTGCTGAATTTATCAAAAGACTTGTGTGTATATGTGCCTACAAGGAAATAATCATGTGATTTTTTTTTTCTCTTTCAGTCTATTAATTAACATTGAAAAATTTAATGCATGAATTCTCTGATAGTTAATTCTCCTTCCCTACCGGTGACAAACCCCAGGGCCTTGTTTGTAATCCCAGTCTTGGTCGTGCTTGCAACCTTGTGTGGCTCTCCATGGCTGAGAAAATAGGCTCTGGGTCATATGTCTGCTCAGGCAACAGGCAGAAGAGTGAAGGGACCTGAGAAAAGGAGGAGGAAGAAGAGGCTGACTTAGCACCAACTGGAAGAAGAATCAAGCTGGTGGGGCACTGACCCCACCCCAGGGCCTCCCTGGCCCTTCAGAAGCCTCATCGGGACAGAGGAGAGCTTAAAGCCAGGTGAGGTCAGCTCAGCCTGGCTCAGACTGCTGGGTTTGGGATTCCCAGAAGCTGCATATGGGGTCCTAACTCTCCTGGGGTCTGATTGGTTCTCCCCAAGCCCCTCTCCCCCAGCTCCTGGATGCCAACTCTGCTTTCTAACTCCCAGGCTGCAATACCCTACCAGCCCATTTCACTCCCCAACCCCCAACCCCAGATGCCAGCCTGAACTCTGCCCATTCATTTCCAGCACAATTCCCTTTCCCTTCCCCAGACTTACCTAAGCAAGGCTCACTCTCAAGCTGAGCTCTTCATCTTTCTCGCCAGAACTCCCTGGTCACCCAGCACAGGTCTGCTTTGGGCCCAGAGAAATAGCTAGTATTAATCTATTTCCCTCTTGACTCATCCAAGCTACTCTTCCCTCTGCCCACAAAGCTGTCCTGACTATTCCCAGAGACACTTCGTGAGTTTTCACCTACTTGCTCCCCATCCTACCTGAGCTGGGGAACCCCGCCTGTTCCTAACCCTATTCCCCACCCATCTGGGGCTCAGCACTGGCCTGGGCCTCCCTCCAACCCACTTCGTTGCTCCCTTGGGTACCACAACCAGAAGGCTTGCACCTAGTCCTTTACTGCATGGACATGCTGCCCCCTCCTGGTCTATCTATTATAAAACCCAAATGGCTCTCCAGGCCCAGGGATGCCAACAGAGCTACCCTTGGCTGTGCTCTGACCACAAGCTGTAAGCATTTAACACACTTTATCTAATTGAATCTTCACAGCAACTTTATGAGATGGGTTCTGTTATTATCCTCACTTTACAGATCGTGAACTAAGACACTGCGATGGAAAGCCACTTTAGGAGGAGATTCGGTTTTGAACCCAATACAATTAGTAATAAGGAGAGCAGCTCACTAACCAGCTCTTCCTCAATGCAGAACTGCACTTGGCTCATTAAAGCACTGTGTCCTTAAACCTTCTCTCCCACTTCCCACAACCTGATATCAAAGTTCTCCAATCGCCCCACACCTCCAACACCCCTTCCACAAACACAGCCCACGTGGCCTCCCCCACTCTCAGCTGGGGACCCTCAACATGCCCACAAATTGTGCAAACCTCCTCAACTCCAGCCGCCTTGAACTTCTCTTTGCTTACCCAGCACAGACCAGTCTGCCCCAGTCCTCTGATTCCTATTCCTTCCTGTCTTCAACTAATTATCCCTCTCTCTCCAGCACATTCCACCTCACCCTCTTAACCAGACCTTTCCCCGAGATATTTAATATGCTCATGGAATTTAATACAGGTCTTTCTCATCTTAACAATATGAGCAAATGACCTGCCCCCTTCAACTCTACCTATCCTCCTATATCTCCTCCCAGCAAAAGTTCAGTCTACACTCAGTGGCTTGTTTCCTCCTCCTTCGGCCCAGGCCCCTTTTGGCTTTTGGCCCACTGTGCCACCTGAGCATCCTAAGATGACCCCTCACTCCATGTTACCAAACCCTGTGGACATTTTTCAGGCCCAGGACACTTTATTTCTCTCTCAGCAGCACTTGACACTGTCGGCCACCCCTCCTTCTGAAAACACTTTTGGTTGTGTTTCTAGCTCATGGTTCTCCTCCTCACTCTTGGGCCTCTCCTTCTCTGCCTCTTTTGATGGTTCGCTGTCATTTATCTGGCCATTAAATGCTGATGCTCCTCAATACTTGGTCCCAGATCCTCTTCTCCCTGCATTCCATTCTCTCTCCCTTGCTAATCTCACTCACACTCATGTAGACACCAATGACTCCCAAATGTATGCCTCTAGCCCAGAGTATGGCAACTGGGGACAGTTTGGTCCTCCAAGGGACATTCAGCAATGTCTGGAGATATTTGTGGTCGTCACAACTAGAGAGGGATGCTACTGACATCTACTGGTCAGAAGCTAGGGATGCTGCTAAACATCCTATGAGCCACAGGACAGCCCCCACACGACAGAGTGACCCTGCTTCAAGTGTCAGTACTGACGTGGTTAGGGACCTTGTTCCAGCCTAGCTTCTCTTCTGAACCCCAGATTAGTACATCCAGCTGCTTGTGCCACATCTCCACCTGGGCCTCTGAAACACCTCAAACTAAACCCGTCCGAGATGAACCCACGATCTCCCCCAACGCGATCCTCTAACAATCTTCCTCACCTCAGTTGCGCCCTATTGCATGAACCACAAACCTGGGAGTCACCCTGGAAACCTCCCTCTCCCTCACCTCAATATCCAGTCCATCACCAGGTCCTGTCCATTTTGACTCCATAGCATCTCTCTAACACCCTACTCCAGGTACCATCATCGCTGGCCTAGGCTTTCATAAAAGTGTCCTGCCCAGTCTCCTGGCATTGTCTTAGGGGCTTCCATCCAATCTTTTCACCACAGAGCAGCCAAGGTGGTCACATCAAAATGCAGATCTGATTAGGACATCTCATTATTTGAAACACTGGTGACTTCCCAGTGCTTTTTGGATCAAGACCCAAAACCTCACACAAGGCCCTTCTGGCCCCCACCCACCTCCTCTCTGCACTCCAGCCAGCCCACCACGGCCCTAATTCCCAGTTCTTCAACTTCATCAGGCTCCTTCCCATCCCAGAGCCTTTGTATATGCTGTTCCCTCTCTTTCCTGCCTCTTCCCGCTTCCCCCAGTCAACTTCTATTTATCCTTTAGACCTCTCTTCAGGGAGACCCTACTAGCTCTAGAGTTTAGGTCAAGTTCTACGATAAGCCCTCTCAAAGAGCCATGTCTCTTTCCTACAGGAAACTAACTCGGCTTATAGTTCCCCTGCTCATCCAGGCAATGACTTGATTAACGTCTGTCTTTTTACTTGACTAAGTGCCCGCCAGGGTAGAACTGCATTTGTGCTTGCTCGCCAGCCCCTAGCGCATGCCAGGCACATAGAGGGGATCAACACAATCTTCAAAGGATAGAGTAAGTGAAATCTAATCTTTCTCCTTGGCCACAAATTGAGTCACTGTTTCCTTTCCCCCTTGCAAGGCGCTGCTTCCTTGTAACAAAAGCAATCGCTACTTGTGGGAAAATCGGAAAACACAAACAAACAAAAGGAGGAAAACATAATCCTACTGCACATAACATTTTGCAAACTCCTTTTACCCTGAGCAATGAAACATAAACAGTAGGTCTACGGTGCCCGTCAGTAGCAACTTTTCCTTAATGTTGCTTTTCCTGCACAACATGCCATTATGCGTACAAAGAGCAAAGATAACTTTTCCCAGCGGACCTGGGAAGCTTTTGAAAGTACAGATTTTAAGCTCCATACCCAAGAAGTTCTGATGTGGAAAGATTCACCTGGGCCCCAGATATTGCTATTTTTAAACTTCCCTTGGAAATTCTAAAGTACCTGCCAGGAATCACCGCTGGAACCAAATTCTCTATTTTTGGCCACAAAGTAACATTGTGTTACTTCTAGTTGTGCAGAAATACGAACCTTATGCCTGCCATAGCAACATCCTTAATTGTTTTAGAAAGCCGATTCCTGGGATGGCCTTGCACATTCATGAGACTGATTGGGCCAGACGGCCATACAACTTTGAGTTTTCAACCCCTTTTCCCCAAATCTTTTCCTGATTCGTCAACATCAACTTGATTTGGGCAGAGGGAGTCTGTGAGAGGAAGCATGGTTTTCATTTCTCTACTTTATACCCTTTTGAATGGTTTGATCTGGGGATGAATAGCATATATTACTTTGGCAACTAAAAAATAAAAGCTAAGAGGATTTTTTGGAAAAATGTCAAATGGGCTTACAGCCCAGACCTCATTTTCTGAGCTTCAGACCTGTTCTTCAGCTGCTTACTTGATATCAGCCCTCCGTTGTTCAACAGACATCTCGAAATTAACACACATGAAAATTCACAGAGCCAAACTCTCCTTCTCCCCCCTCAAAGCTACTCCTCCACCTTGTCCAGCTCAGTCAATGGCACCTCCGGTCCCCCAGCTGCTTGGAAGTGAAGCAGGGAGCCCTCAATGCCCTCTGCCTCACCCCCCACATTCATCCTTCCCAATCCAGGTGGATTCTGTCTCTAGGTTCCAGCTCAGGTTCGTCCATTTCCCTCCATCCCCACCACCATCACCCTAGTCTGAGCCACCTTCATCACTCGCCTGGACTTCTACATCTCACCCCCGAACAAGCCGTTGTCCCTGCAGCAGCCAGAGTGGTCTTTCAAAACATAAGTGAGATTGAGACTCAACCCAGCTCAGGACACCTTGATAACTTCTTGTCATACTTCGGATAAAACCCATATTTTAAAGGTGGCCCCACAGGGTCCACCCTGCCCACTTCCACCACCTCTTCTCTCTCTGGGCTCTGACTGCCCTGGTCTCCATGTGACCCTATGAGCAGGGCTTCCCGCCTGAACGCATTCACACATCTCTGGAACATTCTTCTCACCAAGCCTCACTGTCCCTTGGCTCTCGGTTTGAATGCCCTTTTCCAGAGGGGGTTTCCTTGACCTAATCTAAGGTAGAGTCTCCCTCCATCCTTTCTTGCAGCTGCCTGTGCTTCTTCGTAACCCTCAGCCACTCTTTGTGAGCATATGTTTAGGAGTAGGATAACTGGCCGGTGTAGGCTTCACTCACTGGAACGTCCCCTGTGAACCCGGCACCAGTCCAGCGCCTGACACACAGTAGGTTCTCAGTACACATTCATTAAAGGGGTCAAAGGAGCAGTGGGAAAGGTATTATTCTCCCTGGTTTAAAGGAGAGACAACAGAGGCCTGAAATGTAACGGGTCTTGCCTGATATCACCCCATAAGTCAGTAGAGGTTAGGGATCTCTTCCTGGGTCTGCAAATGCTGGATTCAGTGCTCCCCCATCATCCCAAGCTGCCCACCGTTTAAATTCACCATAACTGCTCATGTCACAGAAGGCCTGCTGAGGTCACGTGACTTGCCCAGCGTCACCAGGTAAACAAAACGGACCCTGGCTTCACATCTGGCTTCTCCATCTGTTCCTCCTACTACAACGAACTACAGTCCACACGTTTTGATTAAGTACCTACAACGTGCCAGGCACCGCGCCAGGTGCTGGAGAAGTGAAGTGAACCAGCAGACACAGCCACGCCCATTCCTATAGGGAGGATGTAGAGAAAAGCAGTCATAATTATGAATTCTAGGATCAGCCTCAGAGACTTAAAGTGCCCTGGGCGTCATCTCTGGCAATCCCCTTTCTCCAAGCATCTAGAAGTTTCTTCTGCCCGTCCCCGCTTCCCCAGGGCCTCCCTATCTCCCCTGCTAATCCTGGCAGGCCCCTTTCTCCAAGACCATCCTGGGCCCACATCTACAAGTGTCACCACCAGGAGGCAGTCGTGCTCCATCTCAGATGCTTCCTCCACTAGCCAGCTGGGCCGTTTCCACCAGAATTTCAGACTTAAGGAACAGAGTGGAGAGGAGAGAAAAACACTAAAAGGCACCCCAGGCTCCCCAGCTGGGGTGTCTTAAGGTATCAACTCTGTCCAGACCTTGGAAACAGTTTCTCAGTTGTTCTTCCTCCCTTGTCTTGCTCCTGCTTTATCATCTCATGCATTCATTTATTCCATAAACTTTTAAAATAGTTTTATTGAGGTAGAATTTATAGGTCACAAAGTTCACCCACTTAGAGTGTACAATACAACGATTTCTAGCATATTTACAGAGTTGTGCAAAAAGTACCATAACTTAGTTCCAGAATATTTTCATCCCCAAAAAAGCCTTGCACCCATTAGCAATCACTCCCCAACCCTCCACCCACTGGTCCCTTCCCTCCCCGACCGTGGGCGACCACTAACCTACTTTCTATCTCCATAGATTTACCTATTCTGGACATTTCATATAAATGGAATCATAGAATATGCAGTCTTTTGTGACTGACTGGCTTCTTTCACTTAGTTACGTGTTCGGGATGCATCCATGTTGTAGCATGTATCAGTACTTACGTCCTTTTTATTGCTGAATAATATTCCCTTGTGTAGATAAATCACACTTTGTCTATTCATTAATTAGCTGATGGACATTTGTTATTTTTCTACTTTCTTTTTTGCTACTATGAATAATGCTGCTATGAACATTTGTGTACTTGTTTTTCTAATTGAGGTGTAATTCACATATCATAAAATTCACCTTTTTAAAGAACACAGTTCAGTAGTTTTTAGTACAGTCACAAAGTTGTGTGACAGTCAGCACTATCGAGTTCTAGAACATTTCCTCATTAGAAGTTACTCCCCACTCCCCCTCCCTCCAGCCCCTGGAAACCACTAATCCACTTTCTGTCTCTACGTATTTGTCTCTTCTGAACATTTTATATAAATAAAATTATACAGTCTGTGGCCTTTTGTGTCTGGCTTCTTTTACTTAGTATATGTTTTTGAGGTTTGTCCATGTTGTGGTATGTATCATTACTTCATTCATTTTTGTTGCTGAATAATCACGCTAATGACAGACCACATTTTATTTATATATTTGTCAGCTGGTAGACATTTGGATTGTTTCCACTTTTTGGCAATTATGAATAGTGCTGTTATGAACATTCATGAACAAGTTTTTGCGTGGGCATATGTTTTCATTTCATTCTTGCATGCAGATCTAGGAGTGGAGTTGCTGGGTCATAAGGTAACTCTATGTTTAATCTTTTGAGGAACTGACAAACACAAAGCACCTGCACCATTTTATACTCCCACCAGCAATGTATAAAAGTTCTCATTTCCTCACATCTTCACTTTTTTAATTATAGCCATTCTAGTGAGTGCAAATGTTATCTCACGGTTCACTCGATAAACTTTTACTGAGCACCTACTAGGTGCCAGGGCTGGACTAGGTGCTGGAGATTCAGCAGTGAACGTGACAGAGATGGCTCTGCTCTCATGGAGGCTTGAGACCTTCTACAGATTTAGATATTAAAAGAGTTATAAATACATCGACAAGACAAGTTCAAGAAGTGGGGAGTGCTGTGAAGACTTGAAGAGAAGTAATGGGGGGAGGGACGGAGGTGGTAGTTGCTGCTTTATCCAGGGGAATGGGGTGGGGGGATGGGTGACATCTGTGATGAGACTTAACAGGTAAGAAGAGGCCACCCTGCTCACCCCTGGGGGACAAGCATCCCAAGTATCCAGAATGTGGCTGCAGGTAAGTGAGCAAAGCGGGGAGGGGAAAGGGGGGGCAGCAGAGCTGGGTGGAGGTAGATCACTCAGACCTTCGAAGGCTACCATGAAGAGTCCAGATTTAACCCTGAGCTTTGCGAGAAGCCACTAAAGTTTTGTATTTACACTCTAAATACTGGGAGACTGGTGAGGACACCACTGATACAGTCCGGGGGAAGGATGGCGGAAGCAGGGAGTGGAGGGGCCGGGCTGTCCATGCTTTGGAGGCAGACCAAAATGATTTACTGGTGGGTGGGGTATGAGGGGTGAAGAAATGAGAGGCATCTTCTTCCTCCTGACCCCCTGACCCCTGTTACTCAGCAAACATGCAGTGAGGCCTGAACCCCCTGGGACCAGGACGGATTCATCTTCTGCATTCAACCTGGAGATCCGAGACTCTCCACTAAAAGGAAATGGCAGGGTGGTGGTCAGTCTTCCACAAGCTCCTGTGGCATCCTAGGTCCCACCGTTGGCGCTATGCGGGCTCAGAAGAAGACCTTTGCCCCTGCCCTCCAGGGTTCAAGCCTCGTGCCAGTCCTGCTCTACCTGCTGCTGGTCCCCCAGAACATGCAGCCCACCTCGTCTCCCCGAAACTGCGCTCCCACTGGCTCACCCCCTCTCCAAGCCCTTCAGCTGGTCCCTATGCCCCTAGCAGTGTTCCCCAAACTTGAGCAACAGGCTTTCCAAAAGGAAGACGACCATCTCAGCCAGACGGTGTTGATTTAAATTGTTTTTATCACATTTTTCCTTAAAATATAAAGCGAGGGACAGATTCCTTGGGCTCCTATATACAACCACAAAACCAAGTTCCAGATGAAATACAACCACAACTGCAAAGCCAATGACATTCAGATGAAACACCATTCATTTAATGTGCTGGATGATGTCATTTTGCAGAATGAAAATAACTCCTTGCAATTATGAGGGGTTTACTGGCTGGGCAGGCGTGTTGTTTCTTGTTTGTTTTTTTGTTTGTTTGTTTTTCCTTGGAGCTCTTACACTGCTGTGCCAGCTTACTCAGTTTACCCACTTCTTTTCCCATTTGGGCCAGGAGAAACCTCTCATATGGTGAGTGCACAGGCTTGTCACCTGGCCTCCTTTGCTGTGGGCATGTCCACCCCTCTGTTTTAAGAACTTCACGGGCCCTAGCATTTTACCTTGGGGGAGGCTCCACCTTATTCCTTGTCAAACATATTAAAATGTACCTACACTCCACATCAAATATAATTTTTCAATAAAAAGGAATTTATTTTTATAAGTCTGCAATTGAAATTATATCAGTTAACAGAATTTGAGTGCGTGTTGTTTTGGTTGTCGTTACATTAGAGTCACGGAATTTTTTTTTTTTTTTTTTCAGTTCTGAAACATCTCCTAGGCCCTTGGAACACTCCCAGGCCCAAGGGCTGAGCTCATGGCATTGGAAAATGAACCAGCCAAGCTGAGGCCTGCTTCTTTCTTTTCTCATCGACCCGAGACAATTAAAGTGGGGCAGCTGGCGCCAACCTGACCCCAAGAACAAACCAACGTGGGCACTAAAACAGGGTTGGCGGTTCTGGGTTATGAGGCTCGGATCATTCACAGGAGACAGAATATGCTCAGACTCATGGTTCTAGGTTATCACTGAAATGAAAGTCCCAAATTATAAAAATTCTGGTGAAGCCAGATTACTGGGAACACACCTGAGGCTCCAAAGAGGCCAGAGACCCATTTTGAGGCCCCATGGCTTTCAAAGTCAAGTTGGAGCTTCCTTGGCCTGGTACCCAAGTCCTGCGCATTGTGCAGCCAGCTCCCCTTTCCAGGTTCTGCTTCCCATCACCCCACTATCCAGTACTCAAATGTGCTAGAATCTTCTCCACAGTCAGCCTTTGATCTGACTGTTATCTCTTCCCGAAACATTCTTCCTGCAGTTTTTAAGATCCTTTTGTTGTTTTTAAGATTTTAAAACATTGCACTGGTAATACATATTCATCATAGGAAAATCAGAAAATAGATACAGGAAAATAAAAATAATCAGTAATCTTGTCCCATAGAAATGATCACGATTAACTGATATTTGCTACATGGATAATATACTCTTTAAATTTCAGTTTTCCCCATGCGTATGTTTATATTAACAAAATGTAATAAAAGTTGTTTTCAAATGAAGTATTGTAGGCAAACAAAGTATATAAATATAATATAATAAAAATAAAATTATAAAATACTACTATAATATACACTCATACTTACAACAAAGTTTTGACAGACCTTAACATTTTTAGCATGTTTACTCCAGCTCTTTTAAAAAAAATAAATAAATAAATAAACCCAACAGATATGGTTGAAGCCCCCGGGTGCTCCTTTGCAATCCCTCCCATGCACTGACCACCCACCTCTGACCACCAAGGTCTATCTCTCCACAAATTCGGGGTTTATCATTCCCATTCATGCTTTGGATATGGTTAAACTTCAGATGAATTGCAGAATTCCACACATATCCTACTGCAACTTGCTTTTGGGTTTGCCATTATGTTCAGGGATGTGTTCGTGGGATGCATGTCCCCCGAGTCTGTTCATCCATGTTCCAATTCATGATTCCATGGAATTAAGAGACCACAGTTTCTTTGCCTATTCCACTGATAATCGCTTTTGCAAACCACACTACAGAACATTCTGGTACAAGTCTTCTTGTGCACGGGAATGTGAATTTCTCCGAAATAAATACCCAAGATAGCATTGTTGAATTGTAGGGCAGGCACATGCCTTCCTTTTGTTTAATTCAATCACAAATCATGAACATTTTTTCCATTTCAATAAACATCTTACGTCAATATATTTTTAATGGCTGTGGAGATTCTGCCAAAAATTTTTCAGCATCATTATGATAGGCAGAATTAGTTTCTATTAAAATCTACTCTGTGAGGGAATTTTTTTTGTAGCTATATTTTTGTGCATATCTTTAATTATATCTGTAAGGGAAATTCCTAAAGGCAGAGTTTGGGGATCAAAAGAGATAGATACATGTTTTTAAGACCAATTTCCTTGAGAATTCTTGAACAAACTGCTCCTTCCACCAGTTTGCACCTCCTACAGGGGTGGAAGTCTCCCCAGATCTGGCCCTCCTACCTCCTTACAAGCATTTGTCTCCAGTAGTCTTACCTGTCCTTCCCCCCTCACCTCCCGGCCCCTTGTGCTCCCTCAACCAAACTCTGGGCTTTGGGCCACTGTAGCCCTTAATACTTCTTGTATGGCATTCATTGCTTTCTCATTTCCTTTACAGCTATTTTTGCGTGTGATTTATCTTTCTCTCCAGATGTAAATGTTTTAAAAAATCATAAACTCTATTTTCTTCATTCGTTCTTCTGCCATAATTTTTACACCACCAAGTAATAGTTACAACATCCACAGTAATCTACACACAGAGAATGTTTAAAAATATACATGGAGCACTAGAAAGTATTTTGTAAAAACATTCTGAGTTCATGAAATTACTGCATTTCCACTTCATTCCACCCATCTAACATTTGCTGAGGAAGCTCTCTAGGACAAGAGCTGTGCTAGGTCCCGAGGAACCAGAGGCCAACCGTTAACTGAATGCTGCTCTGAGCATCCTCTCAGGCAAGGCAAAAAGGGACACATGATGCATCATCTCTGACTCATGATTAAAGAATCAAAGCTATTTCAGCTGGGAAATACCCTTTACCCTGGTGTTAAAGCACAGGAAGCATTTGTCACATGGGTGCCTCTCCGTGAACCTATGTTTTGGACAATCTCTTTAGTAGTCTTTTACAGATAATGCAGAGATGCTCCACTATGTGTGGAGTTAATTCCTTTATTATCTTCCAGGAGAGCATACTGTTAAGGGCGTGCTATTAAGACATCATTCAGTAAAGGTCTTTCTGGAGAGGATACCACCAATGCAGCCTGGCTATAAAGTGTGCTGCTGGTTTTATGTCAATCCCAGAGGAAGACAGCCATGGGATGCCTCACACAATCTACTAAGTGCTGTGATTAGCACAGTATGAGGCTCCTAGGAAGGCTTAGCCAAATGCTAATTCAGCCAACATTCGTTTACTCTTTCACTCTATTGAGTACTTACTATGTGCCAGGAATTCAGGCTAGATCCTGGTGACATTTTGGTAAATAAAAGACATTGTGCCACCTCATACATTGCTGGTGGAAATATAAAAGGTTGTAGCCACTTTGGAAAACAGTTTGTCAGTTTCTTAAAAAATGGAATATATACTTACCATACAACTTAGCAATTCCACTCATAGATATCTAAGTATCTACCTTAGTGAAAACAAAAACTGGAAGCAATCAAAACATTGAAAAGGCGAATGAATAAATAAAACGTAGGACATCTACTCCATTGAATACTAATCAGCAGTAAAAGGAACAAACTGCTGATACATGCAACATGGATAAAGCTCCAAGACTTTATGCTAAGTGAAAGAAGTCAGACACAGAATATCATGTATTGTATGATTCTGTTTATGTGACATTTCCAGGAAAAGCAAAACTAGAGAGACAGAAAGAAGATCAGTCAGTGATTGTAGAGATTAACCGAGGGATCTTTTGGGGTCGATGAAATTTCTAAAACTAGATTGGGGATGATAGTGCAACTTTGAAGTTACTAAAAATCATTTATACACTTAAAATGGGTGGATTTCATGGCATATAAATTACACCTCAATTGAGAGACATGAAGAAACAAAAAAGACATGGTCCCTACATATTTGGGCTTTATCATCTAACTGTGGAGAGAAACAATAGCTACATAACCAAGCAACAAGAGACAGAATTATAAATTCTGACAAATCGATTGAAAGAAATACAGTGGGTTCAGCGATAGGGGATAAGTAAACAGGGAGGGTGGCTAGGGGAGGCCTACCTGTAGAAATGACATTTGGACTGAGACCTGTGAGGGAGAGACATGGGAAGGGCACTCCAGGTGAAAGCTATACTTTCACACGCATTCTGTAGTGTTTCAAAGAGGTGCAGTGACCTGCCAAGACCATGTGGCACATGAGTGATAGGGCGGGTGTTTAAAACAAGGTCTGAAATTGGCATCAGCCAGTGTGTTCTTGCAGCTGATGCCAACACCAGTCATACACAAGCTGCCTGGCGTGTCCACACTGGCCTGCCCTCTGCCCAGGGTTTGGGGCACAGTGGGTAGTGGAGGTGCCTGGGCATGTGCTGGGCAAGAAGGTAGCAAGAAGGCAGCTGAGGTGTGAGTGATCTCATGCTGCCCCACCACCTGCCCCTGCCCCACCCAGGCTCATGGTCCAGGGTGCTAGGGGAGCCACAGGTTCGAAGTGCTGCCTGAACCAGGCCTCCTCCTCCCCCTGTCTGGGACAGGGCTGGATTCAAACCCCCACAATGCCACTTCCTAGCTGTGTGCCTTCCTTTCCTCACCTATCAGATGAGAATGCTTGTGCACAGGAAAGAATAGACCTGGGATTAGAACCCAGGTCTTCTTGGCTCTGAAGCCCTAGTCTTTTCCCCATACCCATTGGGCAGCTTCTTGTGATGGGCCTTACTGAGAGGCTATTTCAGTGTTCTCAATCCTGTCTATGCAGCCAAATGGCCCGGGAGCTTTTATAAACTTTGGAATCGACTCTCAGAGATTTGGCTTTAATTGACCTGAGGTGGGGCCCGGGCACCAGTACACTTTAAAAGTTCCCCAGATGATTCGAGTAGGTGCCAAAGTTGAGAATCACAGATCCAACCCCTTCATTTTATAGATAAGGAGGCTGAAGCCCAGAGATTCTGAGTGACTGTCCCCATCACCCAATGTCCCCTAGCCATTTGCAGCCACAGCGGGCGTCTCTAAACTCTCCTTCTGAATGAAAGAGCTGTACTGAGGACATACAAAGCCACAGTTACCAGGAGGAGCTTTGAAATCAAATAGAGGCGGGTTCAATCCTGGGTTGCCGCTTATAGGCGGTGTGACCTGGGGCAAGTCACATAGCCTGACCCTCAGGCTCTTCATCTATGAACATAGGGGTTATGGGAAGGCTCATCAAGATAATATATGCAGAGAGGAAGTGCTCATTAAACAGATCACACCCCCTAGAGGAGACCTTCAGTGCAATTTGATAGACATCTATTGAGCATCAAATGCAGGCTGGCCCGTTTCTGGGGCTACAGAGCTGGGCTCAGAGCTGGGCTACACAGGGTGAGCGGTGCTACATTAGCAGTAATTTGTGGAGCTGGGGCTGTGGGAGCATGGATGCAGAAGTCTTAGTCAGATTCAGATGTGGCGGGGGTGTGGGGTACAGGAGTGACTGCATCAAGGGCCTCTCTCCTAGTACCTGGGTTCGGGGCATGAACATTTATTGAAGAATGACTTTATGCTAAATCTTTTGGATTTGTTAACTCACCTAATCTTCAAAACATCCCATATGGGGAGGAAGTGTGTGACTATCACTCCCATTTTAGAGATGAAGTTCAGAGGTAAAGAGCTTTGCCCAGGCTTACTCAGCTGAGGTCAGAATCCACTCAAGGAGTCTGAGTCCAGAATGGAAGCACATACATGGTCCCCAGCTATATATAGTCAGATGGGGTCTCTTTGGGGGGGAGTCCTGGACCACCCACTGGTCCCGAGTTTTCATCCTTGGCTCTGACTGACTGGGCAGCCCCTGGCAAGTTCCCACTTGAGTCAGTGAAGCTGAGCAGCCTGGTTCTGAAGCCGGCTCAATGCCTTTCTCCTACACTCACCGGCACCCCCAGATGCCCAGGAATGAAGAACAACCTCTGGCCTGGGACTGGCAGCCCCAGCCTTGCCCCTGAGCCCAGCTCCCCATGTAAGCTCCTGAGAACATGAATATTCAGGCCTCAGGATAAAAGCCACTTCTCTGAGCTGCAAGGCCAGGCCTGGCTCTAACAACACACTCCAGCCCAACTCACTCACTCTCCTCACTGCCCTTGGCACTCTGGCCACTGGAAATTTCTTCCTGTCCTCCTGCTCCCTTCCCATGTCTAGGTCTTTGCACAGGTTGTTCCCAGTGCCTAAGCACGCTTCCCTTCTCTCTTGCCGCATGCAGCTCCAGCTTTGACACTCAGCTACTCCCTCCTTAGCACCTCTGATCTTCCTACCTTGTTGATTATCTCCAGCACCAAGCGCCTCTTCCCCATGTGACCAGTCACAGCTGCCAAGTTGGTCTTGACATCCTCTCCCTCCTACCTGATCCCCCATCACCACTTTGGCCTGGTCCTATACCCTATCCCATTCATTCCTTCCTCTATGATCTAACTCTCTCCAGCTGTCAATCAACAAATTCACATTACAGAACGTCTTTGTTTATAATCAACATCTCTCCCAGGTACAAAAATGCGGTGAGGTAGGTGCTCAATATTCAAACAAACATTATAAGACATCGATTTGAATAGAGATCAAAAGCCATTAAAAATAGATAGCAAGAACTCTATCAAGAATCTGGATTGAATTAGTTACTGAGGTTGAATATATAATTTATCAATGAGCTTCCTGGCAGCCAAGGCAAAATTACTCTATAGTGGATGAGAGTAATTTGGTTCTAGGGTGTCTTGATCCCTTAAAAAAACACACCCTTATTTTCTCACCTGAGAGGAGCTGCATATAAAAGAGCCACTATTGTGAGGGAAGACCTTAAAGGAAACGATTTTCCACTCTCTCCTAGTCCTGTCCCTTCTGGCTTCTCCCTGTGCTCATTCTAGCTAATTCTCAGGCAATTTTCTGCTTCACTGCTGTAGCCTGGCCTACTTTCTCAGCAATGTTTCTCTAGTTCTGAGCTGTTCAAAAGTAGTAGGTGCAAAAGCAGAGGCGTTTAAACTTGGGCCAGGTGATCCCCATGGGGCAAACTGCAGAGGAGATTCATAAACCAAAAGAGGGGCTAGAACAGATAACTTTCTACACCTCGTTCAGGTCCAGTCTTCAGGGTTTGTGAATTTGTGGGTAACTGAGATGCTACCTGGATCCCCACCACAACTCCAGGTCCTATATGCCGCTTCAGAGAAAACATAGTTGAGTTCGAATCCCAGGACACAACTTACAATCCAGGTGTTACCCTGGATTGGTGACCATTTCCCACTCGGCTTCAGGTTCTTCATGTGGAAAACGGTGGCAATGCTTACCACAAGGACTTGTGGGGTGGGTTCAGTGACAGTGCATGCCTAACTTTTATTTATGGATATCCCTACCTGATCATAAGCAGAAATGGATTTGAAGCTGCTTACAAAACAAAACAAACAAACAAAAAAACCCCTAAACAACCACATTTATTAGATTAAAATAATAGATATTAATCCCAGCTCTCCCACTTGCTGGCTGTGTGATCTTGGGCAAGTTGCTTCACTTCTTTAAGCCTCAGCTTTCTCATTTGTAAAATGGGATAATAGTAGTACTTACACCCATTGGTCTACTATAGAAGTAAATAAATCAATGTGGAAGAGTACTCAGTATGATGCCTCACATAAAGTAGGAAACACATTTTAGTAGTTGTTGTTATTATTATGTAATCTCATTTTTTTGTTGTTGTTTATAGAAAAGTAATCTGGGTAAAGCTGAACCACCTTGAGGCCAGTCTCTCTGATCCCTATTGAACTGGAAAAAAACACTAGATCCTCCTCCCAACAAAAAACATTGAAAAGCAATTTAAATATTTATTCAATTATTTTCAAAATGTTAAAGCAGATTTCATTTATAATCTCAGTAAAACTTCCTAACATCCCTTTTCCTCTATTTTTTTTTTCTCATCTTCCCTCCCACCCTCTGCACACAGCACAGCAGCCTCCGTATCGGGGTTCTGAGTCCCTCAAACGCTTCCTCAAAGCTCAGCCTGCGCTGGCTCTTACCTCCTTGGCCCTCTTTCCCAGCCTCTCCCATCTTTTCCACCCAGCAACCTCTGCCCTTTCTCTCCTCCCTTTTTTTCTCCCTCCCTCCACCCATTACCCAGATCCACAGGAGAAAGCCACGCTGAAGCTGCTAAAACTTCCAAGTTTCTTTTCTCAAGAAGGCAGAGAGGGAGGGAAGTTATGAACAGGTTAATAATGTTTTTTCTTCTCACAAAACAGATACACACCTGTTAATACAGCTGAATGCAGAATCACATCAAGAGTTAGCTATGGTTAACATCGGAGAAGTGGGATTAAGGGGACTTTTTTCCATTGTATTCATTTCTGTCTTGTTCACGTTATTTCACAGTGAGCATGTATTAATTACATTTGAAATCAGAAAATAAATAGATTTATTTTACTTCTGAAATTAGTATGGAAATCAGGGCAAGGGGAGAAAAGAGTAGAAAAAGTAAAGCAAAAGCAGGGATAATGTGAGTATCCAAAATATATTCTCTTGATCCTATATTTAAGTCACATAAAGTGCCAGTGTGGGGCCCAGCACACACTTGATAAGAAGTGACTGTTATTGGTCAGGACTTAATGAACCTCGATCCCTCACAGAAACTGAAATTGCCCAATTGAATCAGGTCAGGCTGGGACATCACAGTTCCTAGCCCCACCCAGGCAACCTCTCTGCAGGGTTGGATGAGTCAAGAAATAGTCTTACTGGGTCTGACAAGCTCTGCCTGTCTCCTCCCCGACCAGCCTCCTTCTGGTGCCTTTCTGACTATATCTTTTTAGACAGGCTGGGGTGTGTGTGTGTGTGTAGGGATTCTGTACCTGAAGAGTTTGGAGATCCCCCCCAGGGTGCCTTAGACTGTAGTTTCAGTTCAGTTGTGGAAGATGAAACAAAATTTAAAAATCAAGTAGCTCTTATAACACGTTTAATTCCGTCTCCATGCCTGTGGGCTGCCCAGTTTGTCCAGGCTCTATCTGACTTGGTACATGGCACCAGTCCCCAAAAAATGTATATCAGTCAACCACTAAGGATTCTTTGGGCACCTACTGTATACTAGACATTACTGAACATCTATTCTGCAAAAGATGATGACACAGGCAAAGCAGAGGAAGAACACCAATAATAACCCTTGCCATTTACTTAAGGCCTGTGAAATGTAAGCCTCTCCACAAATTCTTGGGGACTCTTGTTGGACCCTGGAGAATCCTGAGGCTAGAATGACTAGAAACCACACCTAGACTCAAAGTCAGGTATCTCTGAGGCCCTCACTCTCTGGGTCTTGGCCAATCAGAGCTCTTGGCCACAGAGATGGGCTGAGGCACAGCCACATGTCTCAATGAGAGCCAATGAAACGCAACATGGGAAATAAAAATTGTTGCAACTGTTGAGAAAAATGAGTCTCTATTTCTGGTGGGGTTGCTGAGAAACTAGGATGCATGGCTGGTGCTGCTGGCAGCCATCTAGTGACCATGAGGAGAGAGCCTGCCAGAGGATGCGGCCAGCAGAGAGGGAAACAGTTTTGAGAAACAAAGAGAGTGTCACTGAATCCTGACATCATCTGAGCTTCTCAACGCAGCTATGCCTAAAGCTAGCTCTACCCCTGGACTTTCCAGTTTAAGTTGTATTTTCTGCCAGTTGAGCCCTGATACTCCAACTGAGCAAAAGCTGTGCAGAGACCCAGGCATTTGGAGGAGGCAACCGTCACCACCCACACTACAGGGGCTGACGAGGGAAGCACGTTCTCTTGCCAGGAAGCTGCCATGCCTCTGTCAGAGAGCACGGTGAGCCCACAACTGCCAACAGAGGCAGCACGACGCCAGCAAAGGAGTGAATGGATGAGCTGTGCCTCCTTAGAGACGTCACTTTCTCCCTCGGAACATTAATTTTTTCACTTGCGATAGGGGGTGAGGAGAGCATCACATCTCCTGCATAGAATTGTTCCCAGAAGGCTGTTTTAGAGGAGATGAGCTCTGAAGATCTCTAAGAAGTTGGGGGTTAGGGTCAGAGTTGGCGGCAAACCTTCTCACTTGTTTTCCCCTGAGCGGCATAAGACCCAGGATTGCCTCTCCTGGGGCAGCCTGGTGGAATGGAAAAGACAGACGTAACACTGGGAGGCTTCGGTTCCAGTCCTGGCGCTGTAGCCAATTCCGGGGTATGGCTCCTCCCCCTTGCCAACACACCCCTTCCAGAAGTGAGAAAACCACGCCTCTCTCCACTGTTTTCTTCAGAGCCCGGATCGTGTATCTTGTTCATCGCTGTATCCCCAGTAGTTTGCCCAGTTCCTGCCTTGCTGTTAGGGCGTTCAGGAATGCTCCCTTGTGTGAGCGAATAAAATGTGGTCAGGATACATGATCTCTCCTTTTTCTTTTCGCAACACGTTGTTGGAGCGTAACCTATAGAGAAAAACACACACGGGTCCTAAGTAGCCTTCGCAAACTAAGCACACCCCTGTATCCAGCCCCTCCGTCCTGAAACGCTCTAACCAGCACCCAGAAGTCCCCTGGTGCCCCGTTTCCAGTCATTCCCTCCTCAGAAGTAACAGGAGACTGACTTCTGACAGCAAAGATGAGTTTTGCTTATTTCTGAATTTCGTATAAATGGGTTAGTGCTAAACGTTGTCCTGTGTTTTGTCGCTTACCAAAGGGCCTGCATGTACATTATTAACTCATTAAATCTTCACATTAGCACAGGGGGTGGACAGAAATTACAAATCTTATTTTACAGAGGAGAAAACTGAGGCTCAGAGAGGAGAAGGGGATACCCCACAATTACATTGCTGGCAAATGGAGAGCCAGGATCACTGGGTTGCATTTTTGCATCTCCCTGGATTTCAGAATGTCCCTCCAGGTGTCAGGCTGTGATTCCCAGGAAGATACCTAAGGAGTGGTCAGGAATCTGAAACTAGCCAAGGCCTGGGCGGCTGATGGCATAAGTTACCCATCCTGCAGCATGAGAGTCTGGGCCAGAGAAGATCTGGTCACCTTCAGGGCATGGCCCTCCCCTCCCTTCTCCACCACACTTCCTGTGTGCTGCACTTAACAGGCTTTGTGAACTTGGGCAAGTGACCCTCCTCCCTGTGTCCTTCCCTCCACACTGAAGAATTTGGAGTGCTGTTGAATGGAAGCAGAAAGAGTTATTTCCACAGAGCCGTTTCCCTGCTCTCCACATTTCTGTAAACACTGCCCAGGAGCAGATGATCCCTTCTGGAACCTGGCACTCTGTGCCTAGACCTCACCTCTGCTCACCCAGAGTCACCCAGAGCCAGCTCCTGAGTGGAGGTTCCTGCCAGCTGCTCCTACTCTCGTCATGGCAATAGGTGAGCTCTCTCCCAGAATCCACCTTTGTCCCCAGCCAATTCAACTCCCTCGTACCCTGTGGCTGGCTGGTAGGCAAGATTCCCAAGTCTTTCCTTCTGGCCTCCTGAACTCTTATACATCCTTCAAGGCCCAAACTCCACCTCCTCCAAGATGTCTCTGTCTCTCCTGAACACACACCCATTACACCCTCTACACATTAGTTTCTCTTTCTTAACACAACTTAAATACAGATGACTACAAAGTCACAAAAACAAAACACACACACCGTCACCACTCACAATGTTTTTATCTCTCCTTCTTGCAAACTGGGCTGCAAACACAGTGTACCAAATCACAGCCGTGTCCTCTCCTGCGTGCACACCTACACATGCACACACTAACCACACACTGCAGGGAGTTGGTCTCTACTTGTTTACAACAAGGACACAAAGTGTCTTTCCACCACATCAACACGAATGTACAACAGGTCCCAAATGTATAGATCACACATCATACAAATATATCACACACGCCTTTTCTGTGCCTTCGTCCTTCACTCATGCACTTGCACGACTGACATACATGTACAGTTTCTCTCCTGGACATGCAAACACACAGGTATGGTGAGCCATCCGTCCTTCAAGCTGCTACCTCCCCACCCGCTTCTCCGGCCCCTCTCTCACTCTTACACACACTTACACGCGCACACACACACACAGACACACACACACACGGAAGCACCCAGTAGCAAATCCCAAATATAGTCTGTCTGCCCGTTACACATAAACACACAAGCTCGCAAGTTCCATCCCTCCCTCGCTTTTTCTGTTTCCTTCTCTCCTACACACACATGAACGCGCGCGCAAGCGCACGCGCGCGCACACACACACACACACACACACACACACACACACACACACACGTAAACAAATGCAGCTGCAGCGCCCTGGGTCACACTCCCGTGCAGGCACCAAGCAGGAGACAAAGGTCGCCGAGGCTCCCGGCACTGCTCACCGGACACAGCCGAGCCTCTCCCCGAGCTCCGCTGGCCCCCAAAGCCCGTCTCCGCGAAGTCTGGACCCCACACCCCGAAGCCGGAGACCCCGCCCTCGCCGGCGCTCCTGGGTCTGCGAGGCACCCGGGCTCCGGCCCCGGCGAGCTAAGGGTTAGGAAACCCGCGGAGGGGGGAGGGGGTGAGGGGGAAAGGCCGGCCTCCGGGTGTGATTGGCTGCCCAGCCCGGGCCCTGCGCCCCACCATTGGCCCCTCGGAGGGTCCGCCCCCCCGGGACTCGGCGCCGAAGCCGCGCTCGCCCGCGGGGAGCCGAGCGCGCCGCCGGGGCCAGGCAGCCGCGCAGCCGGAGGAGCGGCGCCCGACGCCGGGAGCCGTACGGAGCGGGGCGCGTGAGCGATGGTGAGTGCCGCGCCGGCCCAGCCTCGACACGGCCCCGGCAGCGGCGCCGGGGTGGGCCCCGTGGCCCGCCCGGCTCGCGGGGGGCTGGGCGCCGGCTGCAGGTCTCCGAAGGCGGGGAGTCTGGGGGCGCGCGGGCATGGTTTGGCTCGCCGGACGGCGCCGCGCTCGGTTCCGTAGGGGGCGGCGGCGCCGAGCTTGGTCTGGGCAGCTGGACCCGGCCGGATGTGGAGAGCGCAGGGTGGCCGAATCGGTTTGGGGACAGTTGGTGTGATTCTGGTCTGGGGCGTCCGAAAGTCCCGGGACCCGTCTGAGCTGGGAGACCGTGACAGTGCGGGCTGGGTCCGGAGCGGGAGTCAGGGGCAGTTCTGCAGCGGCTGGATCCAGTCGGACCTGAGCGTCTCGGGACGCCCGGTGGATCCGGGGCTGAGTTTCGGCTTGGAGCACCGTGAGTGGCCGCACCGAGCGCCTTCGGGCGCTCTCTCTGGGACTACCGATCCCATTATGGCCTAAAGAGTTGTAGAGTGGAGGAGGCTGAGCAGCCAGGTTGGTCGCTGTCAGAGACCAGGGGTCATTTGGAGACCATGTGCCCAGGGACCTGGTCTCCCCAGCATCTCCCAGTAGTGAGTTCTTAGAGGAAGGGCTAGGTAATGACATCAACAAGGGAGCTGGGGAGGGAGATTTCATGGGGGCCTCTGAAGCCCCAGGGGAGAAACCCCAGGCTGGGCTTGTTGGGGGCTGTTTTAGGGAGGGGGCTTGTCTCTGGAAGGAAAGCCAAGACTTTTTAATCATCTCTCTAGGGCCCGATGATCACTCCTCCATCATGGGGGCCAAGCCCCCTACTTTTCTTGTGTTTCTTTCCCCATGGACAGGCCTCTCTGATTCTCTCCTAGTCCTTTTCTGTGCCTTCTTAACTGGGTACAAGTCACCATGCAGGGCCAGAGGAGGGTATGTGTCAGTGATGGGGGCTGCCAGTCTCAGAAATACAGCCATCACCACTTCTCTGTGGCAGTGCTGTGAAGCCTGAGGGGGCCAAGGTGGGGGCAGGATGGGACCCCCTGTAGACACTAAGAGACCCTCAGTGACTCCTCAGGCCCCACCCCTACTTTGCCCAGAGCTGGAGTTCCCTTCTAACACCCCTTTCCTCTTCTCTCACCCCACTAGTATCTGCCTCCCCTTCCACCATCACTTGCCTGTCCAGAGTCAGTAATAATGAAATTATGGCTTGACTGCATACTCAAAGGTCCTTAGAGACCATCCTGGGTCCAACCTACCTTTTTGGTCAGGAACCCCTCTTCTGGAATGCTCTGCTGGGGCAGTTTCGGTGACAGCTCACTCCCTGTGGGTCAGCACTTGATTTAAGGTCTCCAAAAAGGGGATGAGACTTTGAGGTCATATTATTTACTCTGCCTCTAAGCCCACCCTGACCTGTTACTCAGAAAGAGAACTTTTTCCTCTTTAAAAACTACCAGAGAGGCCACCTTGCCTTGGTGACACTTTTCAGAGCCTTACAACCTGAGAAGCCCCCGATGCTGTCAAGAAGACTCCAGGCTTTGATATCAAACAGACAGGAACTTTGATCAAATTGTAGCCTCACCCCTGAGTATCAGTTTCCTGTCTGAGAAATGAGATGGTAAGTCTTATCTTGCAGGGATGATGTGAGGATTTGGCAAGATAACGCCTGAGAGTGCCTTGCTCAAAATACAGCTTAGTTTCCTTTCTTGTTCACCCTTAAGCTCACGTTGAGAACTTCTGCCTGACATCTAACCTGTTAGTTTGCAAGAAGGATTAAAGTTTATCATGGTCGTGGGGAGAAGAAGGAGTCATTGATACGTACAGAATCATTCATTTGTTCTTCATTCGACAAAGGTTTATGGAAGACTTAGGATATACCAAGCCCTGTGCTTGGAAGGAACAAAGTGTCATAAACACTGTGTTAAGGAAACTTCTACCAGTCCACAGATGTCTGCATGGACCCTCAGGCTACGTGGCATGTCTTTGGGAGAGTAGAGATATCAGGCCAGGCCCGGGATCCCTCCTGGCTGGAGAGATGAGAGGAAGCTTCACTGAGCAGGTGGCATCTGAATCGGAAAGAACATTGAGGTGGGGAGAGCTATGTGGGCAGAGGACCAGACGTGTGAGCACTGGGAATGCTCTTGGAAAGGCCGGAATGGGGCTAGCCTGGCACTAGGGCATGAAAGAGCCAGGATAGAGGGGAGAAAGTGGGCAAGGGACGCTGCTGGTGCCAGATAGTCAAAGGCTTAGTCTGGCCGAGGAGTTGGAGCTGCACTGTGGATTGTCGACCCACCACGTGTGGGTGGGGTGGAGGCTGACGGCTGACGGCTGGCCGTCATTTTGGTTTCCCCTAAACACTAGTCCCTGTGCTCATTCCTGAGGTGGGGTGATTCAGGGCTGCTAAAGTGTTTATTCCTTCCATCTCCTGCTCTATGGGTTTTAAACAAATCCTGCATTCCCTCCCCTCGGCATGGCCAAGTTTCCCCTGGCCTCCAGTTCCTAACGGGGCTCATTTGGAAAGTGTATGTGCTGTTTCCTGTTGTCCTGGCTGGATCTCCCTGACTGTCCTCAGTTCCCTACCCAGGTCTCTAACCCCTTGGCAAGGAGTCAGCGCTGTTCCTAAGGGCCTCAAATGGACCCCGCCCCCCCCCCCCGCAGTGTAGCTTTGGGGTGAGGGTTCTGAGGAGGCCTTTTATAACTTCTGTCTTCAGTTGTCCTCGTACCACCCAGCAGCAGGCACAGAGAGGTAAAGGAGATTGCCCAGGGTCACACAGCAGAATAGTGCCAGAGCAGCCACAGACCTCCTGGACGTTTGGGGTGAAGGAGGCCCAGCCCAGTGTTCCCAGTCTGCTGTTTGTGGTACCCTGAGAATGTTCCTTCACATTCCAAACTAATGGACTGAGCTGAAAGCCACGGCTGAGGGGTAGGAATCATCTTTACTGTAAGTGGCTGAGTTGAGGACAGGGTCCAGCGCCTAGGTTTGAATCCTGCATGTTGTGTGACCTTGGATTAACTATTCCCTCTCTCGGCACTTCCTTTCTTACCAAGTGGGGCAGATTCGCTCCCTTCTTGGGATATCATGAGGATACAACCTAGGATACAGTGTAGAAACACAGACTGTTAAGAACTTAAAGGAAAGTTTGATTTGAAGATGGGAGGCCAGTCACATGGCCCCTGACAGTCTGTGTGGGCTTCTTGGAACATAGGAGTGCCTTTCCCTGGGCAGCCAGCATCTGTGCTGGTAACTGGGTTACTCACGTTTCCTTGCATTGCTGTGATTTTTGGTAAACAGGCATATTGTTAACTTTTGTTAAAGAGTTAACGTCTGATAAATACATTGTTTCCCAGAAAGAATTGGAGAGAACAGGCCCTGTCAGTGGAGGAACAGGATTTGAGGGGTAAGGAGGCCATCAGGTGGGTTCGAAAGAAAGTTCCAGGCACTAGCCAATATAACTAGCTTGGCTAAAGTCCACACTTTGAGGGAGGAACCATTCATGACTTTTTATGTTTCCTCTCAGTTTTTTCTTTTTCGTTAACTAGGTAAACACCCCTGCTATAGTCAAAGTGCTTCATTCATTCATTCATTCATTCATTCACCAAATAAGTCTGCCTGGCACAATATAAAGCTTTGGGGCTGCGGTCAGTTCGAATGCGACCAATAGGTCTCTTTTCCAGTCCGGCAGACAGGCAAATGTGCAGCAGGAAATTACAAGTGCAATTGCTGTTGCCAAGGAGACACGTAGGGTGCCATGGAGCAGATAAGGGAACCTGGCCTGGGGATCGGAAAAGGCTCCCTGAGGATGTGATGTTAAAGCTGTGGCCTAAAGAGTGAATGGGACTAGGAAGAACATTCCAGGCAGAGGGAGCAATTAATGTGCAAGACGGGATAGAACATGGTGCGTTTGGGAATTAATTCATCTGGAGGCTCAGAAGGGCTTGGGAGGTGGCCAGGGGCAGGCGTGCGCAGGGAAGGTCACATTGAAGATTTGGGACTCCATCCTCAGGGCAGGGGAGAGCCACTCAGGAATTCAGAGTGAGGGGAGTGACATGGAAGATTTGCATTTGGAGATGATCATACAGGCTGCTTTGTGGAGAATGGAGAGCAGGGTGAGGCTAGAGGCTGGGGAACGAGTTAGGAGGCTGCTGGAGTGGCTCTGGGAGAGACGATGGTGGTGGCCTGGACACCACACCCGGAATGGACAGTGAAGAGAGGAGGAGTCTGTGGTCCCAGAGGTCCCACAAGAGCCCCTTCCCCTGTGGATGCTGACTTTCCTTCCTACATCCTCATGTATATAACCAGCGGAGCTCATGGCCTCAAGAAACTTCAATCTAATGAAAAGGAAAGGCCAAGTTCCCAAATGCCTCCGAAACGAGGTAGAAAATGGTAAGTACCAACCTAGGGATGCAGTTCCAGGGTCAACCTGGACATGGGTGTGTATCAGAGAAGGCTTCCCAGAAGAGATGGCATTTGAACTTCCTATGGCAACAGTTAGTGGAATGGAGTGCTTCCTGGGAACCAAGCTTTGGAGAGATTAAAATAAGGACAGACTCCCCTGTCCTTCAAAGAGTTATGGGTGTTATGGAGGCCAAGGGGGGAGGCAAGCGGGCAAAGTTTAATGAAAAATCAGTGCTGATTGAACCTCACTGTCAGAGGTTGACACTGGGGATCTAAGGCCTGGGGGTTCGGCCCTTTTCCCAGGAGCCCTGAGGGTGGAGTGACTGGGGTATTCGCAGGCCTGTCTTGGCTTACTGACGAGCCTTACTCCCTCATCCCCACAAGGCTCCTGGGAGATGTTTCTGGAGAACATTCAGGAAATTAGCTGAGGGAGGGTCTGACTTCGGGGCCCAGAGACAGGGAGGCAGGCCTGGCTGCTAGATCTTAAAACTATAAAGTGCTTGCATTGAAAGGGGATTCATAACCATCTCATTCAAATTCCCCGTTTTACAGGTGGGAAGACTGAGGGACGACATGAACATCTAGCATTTGCCTGGCACTTAAATGTGACTTCTTTGATCTTCATACCAACCCCAGGAAGTAGGTTTTACCCCATTACAGCATTGTGGAAGTGGAGGCCCAAAAATTACTTAAGGAGTTAGGGACTGGAACTAGGCAGTGGCCCCTGCTTCCTCAAGATACTGGCTTCAGTTCCAAGCTGCCACTCAATTTAGCAGAAATTCTGCCTTCCTGGGAAGGGTCCAAGGGGATGGGGATGAAGCTTAGGCAGTGGCCATAGAAGTCTTGGTTGCCGATTGGGGCTGGACATTTGTCAAGCTGAAATATTGATATATTTTTTTGTCTTTTAC
Source organism: Eidolon dupreanum (assembly GCA_028627145.1). Lineage (NCBI taxonomy): Eukaryota > Metazoa > Chordata > Mammalia > Chiroptera > Pteropodidae > Eidolon > Eidolon dupreanum. Next base: position 9,542,077 of record CM053502.1, on the reverse strand, counting down.
CTTTGCATAGCACTTGACAGTAAAGTCCTTTCCTCCCCATTCACCAACTTTTCTTGGGTCCAGTTACTAGCAGAGCTAGGGTTTAAATCCAGGCCTGTGACTCTCAGTGAAGACCCCCAGCTTCCTACAGGCCCAAGTCTCCAGTGGCCCCCTGTCTGGCGATGATGTCCCTGACTTCCTGACCACATGCCCCTCTGAGCAGGAGGATCAGCCCCTGGCCCAGAAACCTCCTCTGTCCCATCCTCCTCCCCATGTGCTCCTTGCCTCTTTGGAAGGGGAGGCTGAAGGGCAGGCCTGGAGGCAAGCCAGGAGGAATAGGGTTACAGTGTAAACACTGAAGGAGTAGGGTTACAGTGTAAACACCGACATGTCAATATTTACCTCTGCCTGGAACCAGAGCCTTCCGCCTCCCTGCCTGCCTCCCACTCACTGCCCGTCCAGGTGCACGTGGCCTGCTCTGCTGCTCTGATTTGGTCACTGAAAGCAAGGCCAAGGGTGAAGATCTAGTTTCTGTCCCAAGCCCTGCCGTTAACATTTCACGTGACCCTGAACAAGACGTTCTCCCTTCCTGGGCCTCAGTTTTCCCATCTATAAAATGGCATGGCTAGAACAGGCCAACTTAAGGGGCCTTTTTAGCAATGATGGGTAAGATGACAAGCATAATTCTCAGCTCAGAGCTCGGGCTGGAAGTTGGGCAGACCTGGGTTTCAATCCCAAGTCTACCACTTCCTCACTGTGTGACTGTGGGCAAGTAACTTAACTGCTTTGAGCTTCAGTTTTTTCGTCTATAAAATGAGATCCTAGTGGTACCTATTTTGGAGGGTTGTCAGTGAAGATTAATGCAATAACTCTTGACAGCTCTTGTCACAGGATAAGAACTGAATAAATTGTGGTGGTGGTGGTTATTCCAAATAAACATTTTATGGTTCCCTGAATCTAGACACTGGGTCGCATCACTTGGGAACTGGAGCCAGGGGTGGGGACTGGAACCTCAAGCTCTCCTGGTACTCGGAGGCCACAGGCTGGGCTGGGGGAGCTCAGGGGTTGAGAAAGCCCCAGGTCAGTACCACGCACACTCACACAGCTGCCTGGCCTCTGGGGTTCCTTCTTATTGTGCAAAGGTCCAGGGCTGAAATGGCCTCAGAGATGTGTGTGGCTGCGAGACGACTGAGGGAGGGCAGAGGAGTCAGAAAAGGGAGGAAGGACACATTTCCTAAGCAGGCCTTTCACAGAAGCACTGGAGTCTAGTCCATGAGCTGTTCCCTCCAGCTGGCAGAGGAGGGGGCGGTGTGGGGCGGGGACTGACAACCCCGAGGTGTGGGCAGGGCAGGGCAGGGAGGTGGGGCTGCCCATGCAGCAGAAGTGGGCCTTGGAGACCAGCAGGCCTGGGTTCAAACCTGGCTCCATCATGTTTTGCTGTGTCACTTTGGACAGTATGTCACCATCTCTCTGAGCTTTGTTTTCGTCATCTCTAATCTGGAGCTCTTGGGGCCTGTTTTGTACAGTAGTTGGAAGAGTTTAATCAGATGCCGTTTGGGAAGAAGCCAGCTCCATCCTGGCACACGCACAGCGGGGCCCCATGGATGTCAGCCTCTCTTATTAGTATGACAATAAGAACCACATGCCGGTCCTGGTTCTGCTGGTGTCTGCACTTCTTGAGAGCAAGAGTGTGCGTTTAAAAAAAACGTGGTGTAATTTACTTACGTAAGACACACATCTCATGCGGCTCAGTTTCTACAAACGTACACACCTCTGTAACCACCACCTAGTTAAAAAAAAAAAAAAAAAGGATATTTTCACCTCCTCAGGTTTCCGTGTGTCCTCTTCTATCAACCTCCCCTGCTGATGTGCTTTCTGTCCTCTAGTTTTGCCCGGTTTTGAACTTGAACTGCTTGAATTCATGTATTCTTGGCCTGGTTTCCTTTAGCTTCAGTCAACACTGAATATTTTTATGTTTGTCCATGTTGCTTCCTAGACAAGTATCTGCTCCTTTCTTAGGCTGCCTTGTATCCCTCTGGGTAGATACACGTGTCAATGTCCGTGGGTGACATTGGGTGGATTCCAGTCTAGGTTGCTGTGACACTCTTGTGGACCTAAGCACCCCTTTCTGTCGGGCAGGTACCTAGGGTGCTCCATTTTCAGAGTGTATTGTTCACCTCCTTGCCCACTTGCCCAAGCCTAGGGAGGCTCTAGATGAATGTTTTTTGTTTTTTGTTTTTTTGAAAGAAAGAAGGAATTGTGTCTTTTCTTTGTTTTAGTGCTTCAGATCCACTCTCTTGGCCCCGCCAACTTCACATGGGCCCCCCGCCTAGAGCCTGGGCTTTGGGTCTCCCCTGGCATTTGTCAAGGCAGGGAGGAGGTCCTGGCCCTGGAGATCCCAGGCTATGATGCTGTCTGAGCACTGATTGGTCGTATGACCTTTGGCAAGTCCTTCCCTGGTCCTCCATTTCCGCTTCTGCAGAATGTTAGGTGGGATGATGGTTTCCCCAGCTCCCTAGTTTCTGATGGTCTCCTCTCATTTAGGAGCCGTTCAGTCTGTGCTTCTCCACCTCTAGGCTGGCACCTGCCCTACTGGTGAGCCCCAGCTGTCCCATACCTCCGAGGAAGGACCATTTGGGAAAGTGGGTGGAGGCTCTTCATTCTTGGTACCTTCCCTAAGAGCCTCCTTGTGAATCGATCCTTCCTGGTGAGAGTCCCCCAGTGTGGGCCCCTGGCTGTGGGTACCCCCACCCAAGGAGGAGGCTTTGTAGAGCTGGCCTTGACATCAGGCAGACATGGGTGTGAATTCTGCTACTTCCTGCGACCTTGGGCAAGTCACTCCACCTCTCTGAGCTCCAGCATCCTCATCTGCAGGGTTGTGGGGAGGAAGTGAGGTCTTACCTCATTGTGGGGACCAAAGTGGATGAGGCTGCAAAATCCCTGCTGTTGAAGAGGTGCCTTCTAGGGGAGGAACCCAGAGACTACACAGGCAACCCAACAGCCAGAAAGGCCACTTCAGAGAAAGGAAAGGGAAGAGCGATGTAGTGGGGAGTGGTGCAAGCTGGGGCCGTGGCTATTCCAGGTGGATGGGCAAGGAAGGAGGTGATAGCTGAGCTGCAACCTGAAGGCCGAGGTGGTGGCAGTTGGGCAGAGATCTAGGGCAGGAGTGTTCTGAGCAGAAGAATTGCAAGTACAAAGGGCATGAGACAGGGACAAGGGATTTGTCATATTATCAGTGGCAAGAAGGCCACTGTGGCTGGGCAGAGGGAGCAAGGGATAAGGGGTAGGAAGAGGGGGGCATGGAGGGGCCGAGGCATGAAGGGCCTTGTCAGTCATGGAGGGAGTCGGCATTTCATGCTATTCCCTTGTGGTAGGAAGTCACTGCAGGGCTCTAAGCTGGGGGACGACTTGGTTTGATTTGTTTTAGGAGGGCCCTGGCTGCTGTGGAGGATGGACTGTTGGGGGCAGGAGTGAGGCAGGGAGGTCGGGGTCAGGTGAGAGGTGGGCATGGGCTCAGTACAGTCACCTGTCCTGAGCGCCAGGAGGCTTATATTCCTCCAGGATCTGGGATTTTAGCAACTACTTTCAGAGGATGGAAGAGAGGGGACAGAGCACCCCAGATGCTGCAAGACGTTCTGGTCGCAGAGCATGGTGGGCACAAGTTGCCTTTGGAGCCCGTCAGCCTTGTCTTAAAACTTCCACTTGACCTAAGCTTTGCAGGGTAACCTCAGAAATTTTCCAAAGTGACCACGTTCCCACCACCCCAGGCTCTGTGACCCAGAGATATGGGGCCAAAAGGGCACAGAGCCAGAGCCTGCCTCTCCCACTTCCACATACCCTGCTGAGAAGTGAGGACAGAGGAAGCGATGGCAGAAAGGTGATGATGCCCAGCTCCTCTGGACTCTGGTTCCTGCTGCCACGGCGGCTAGAGAGAATCCTGTGGTTTTGTGATTCCTGGGTGTCCCCGGCTGATCTGGGGCAGGAGGCGGCCACGAGAAGGAGGTACTTCCTCTTTCGGTGCCCCTGAGTATTCGGTGAGTGGTTACTCAGCATCCTGCCAGGCTTCCAGGCATGGTGAGTGGGGAGAATGAGAGAGCATGGGAGTTCACAGAGCCACAGAAGGTCTGAGTGGAAGTGGAAGTGGGACTTAGGCATCATGGAGACCAACCTCCTTGGGGTGAGACAAAGGCTCAGAAAGGAAAAGAGACTTGCCCAAGGCCACACAGGGAGTTAGCAGCGGCACTTGGACCCTGAACTTTGGGGCTGCTAACCCACTGCTCCTTCTGGTTAAGATGTGGGTTTTGGAGCCAGATAGACCTGGGTTCTAGTCCCAGCTCTGCCACTTAGTCTCAGATGGGCGACTTTGGGCCAGTGATCATGTCTATGCTTCGATTTTCTCCCCTGTGGACTGGAACGACAGCAGCACATTTCTCATGGTATTGTTATGAAGAGCGGTTGAAATGATTTGTGTATAGCTGTAAAGCTCATAGAATAGCGCACATAGTAGGTCATCAGTAAATGGGAGCTATTATTAATATTATTACTATTGCAGTTCTGTCCTTCTGAGCCCCATGAAGAGCTGGAAAGAATGGCTGTGTGCTAGCCTTCATTTATGCTGTTTTCTAGTTCTGGAGAATGCAGTTAGGCCCGTCTCACTGCTGCTTGTTTATTTTACTGTTATAATCAGGAGACCCTTTAACAAGGCCCTTCATTACCACCACCACCACCCCACCACATGTGTGCGTATGTGTGTGTGTGTCTGTGTGTGTGTGTGTCTCTGTGCGTGTGTGTCCAGAGCTTAGGTGGGCTGGAGATGTTCTGCCTGAATGGGGCATCAGGCCCCTACCACACACTCACTGATTCCTGTTTGTGCAGTGTGGCTGAGGGGTTAAGAGGAGGGGCTGTGGGATCAACTTGAACTTGAACCCTGGATCCACCACTTATTGCTCTAAAGGCCCTTTCAACAGGTAAATTTTGCTCTCTCAGCCTTGGATTGCCCATCTGTAAAGTGGGGATAATAACCCCCTCCTGAGGTGGTTGCAAACATTAAATGAGGGGAGCTCTGCTCAGAGCACATCAGGTGCATGCACAAAAAGGTGGGTGTCACGAATAACAACATGTCACGTGTCCCAAACCCATTAGGCCTATTCCTCCTTCCATAGCTGTTCTCAGAGACTTTCTTGACTATCCCCCTGCCCAGCCATCATGCATTCCCACCACCCTTGCCACTCCCTACCCCAGACTGCCTTCTGTCAGAGCACAAGTCACCTTGGATGAACTTTCCCACTCTGCCTTGTCTCCCTGCATTGATGCAGACCAAGAGCCTGAGCTCTGGGGCCAGCTGCCTGGGTTTATACCCCAGCTCTGCTGTTTCCTTGAGCAATCTCAAGCAAATTCCTAAATTCTTAGCCTCTGTTTCTACATAAGTAAAATAGGAATAGTAATAGTAGCAAACTCAGAGAGTGGTTTAAACAAGCAATATAATTTATGTAAAGTGCTGGGATTCATGCCTATCATTCAGTAACTGCCTCGTACTAGATTTTACTACCAGATGGAGTTCTGTTGGAGCAGAGCCCCTGCCTTTGTATGCCTGCAGTCCCAGAACAAGGATGGAATTGGAAGGGATTTAGGGTCTCTAGAGATTTACACTGAGGCTGGGTTAAGTATTAACCAGGTAAAAGGACAGCGAGAAAGATTCTAGGCCAAGGGAATAGCATGTGCCAGGGCCCTGAGGTGAGTGTCCTATATAGTATGTTCAGTGTAGCTAGAGTAGGAAGCAAGAGCAGGAGTGACCCAAGGTGAGGCTGAGAGGTCACCAGGGGCTTGGCCCCTTGAGGCCATGTAGACCAGGTGAGAGATTTGGACTTTATTCCAAGAGCAGTGGAAAGCTGTGTGGGTGTGTGATGTGTTTTCAAATCAGTAAACTTTAGGCTTTATTTTTTCTGTACCAGAAGACAGCGTTTAAATCCACAAAGGAAGAAACAGCAAATATTTATAACTGGTAGGGTGGAGGGTGCATCCGGCCTGGAAGAGGTACCAGCAGGGTGGTGACAGGATCTGACTTGCCTTTTTATTAAACTCACTCTGGCTGCTGAATAGAGATGGACTTGGGGAGAAGGCAGGAATGGAGGTGACAGATGGTGATTCAGCCAAGGCTGGTGTAGTGGTGAGGGAGAGACAGACGGAGATATTGAGGGGTAGAACTGGCAGGGCATGGCGTTTGGGGTGGGGCAGGGGATCTAGTCCTTGCCTTCGACAGATGAGACCACAGTCCAGAAAGGTGTGTGAGCTGCTGTAGGTCAAAGTCACTTGGCTCCTTAGGGGCAGGGACTCCCGTCCCAGGCAAAGCTCTGACTCAGGGCCCAGACTCCTGCCAACTGCTTTTGCAGCGTCCTTCTGGGCCTTCTCCCTGTGCCTCCCCACCCCCACTCCCACGCTCCCACGCAGCAGCAGCCCAGTGGCTTCAGGGGAGGGGAGGCCTCACAGGCACAGATTCGGTCTTTGAAGCATCTAAGGAGGGAGGGGCTGCGCTCTGACCTCCAGATTTTTTTCCCTTGACCTTTGGGCCTCCTGAGGACCTCCTCAGGCTTTGAAGGAGCCCACAGAAGTGGGGCTAGAGCCACTGTGCACAAGCAGCTCCTCACTGGGTGGGGTGGGGGGAGCGGGGTAGGGGGTAGGGTGGGGAGGGGCCAAGGGTCCGAGGAGACGCCATATCTCAGAGAGAAAGGAGACACGGGGCCAAAGCCTGGGCCTCCACCAGTGGGTCTCTTCCCCTCCTCCAAACCTCTTGAACTGGAAACTCATGACTGCCATTTATGATCTCCTGTTTTTCCCCCAGTTAACCTTGTCTGGCAAATGAGGCCTCTGGGATGTTCAATTAAATGAATTGACAGCTCTGCAGGCGTCTCCCCACCTCCCACCCTGGTCCAAGCCATCCCCTCCTGGGATCTCAGATAGCGGACTCCCTGTCATACACCTCATCCCCTCTATATCTGAGCCCAGATTTTCCTCTTTAGGGTTCAGGCCCCCTTTTTTCTCACCAGGTTCCAGAGCCTGCTCTCTCCTCAGGACCTTTCTCTTTGAGAATTGTCCCTGAACCCTGGACCTTGGCCTGACCTCTCTCTGGGGACTGGGTCCCTTGCTCTCTTAGAGACCAAGCAACTCCTGCCCCCTCCCCCCCCACACACACACCACAGTCTCCTGGGGTTCTTTATCCCCTGAGGGACTGAGCCCGTCTCACCCTGACACGTAATAGGCATTTAAGAAATGTGTTCTCTGCCTCCTGCCACGCTCATCTCTCAGTCCCCTGCTTTGTGGCCCCTCCTGAGCCTCCTGCTGTCCCCCGCATGGGTATTTTTTGCTCAGGGAGCCACGTGCTGTGTGGCAATGGAGCCTGGGAAGCAGCTATTATTGGCTGAGAACATCGGGTGGGAGAAAGCTGAGGGCTGAGAAGGGGCAGGAAGAACACTCAATGCTACCAGCTCAGGCCCCTGGTCCTGATATCCTGTTGGGTCAGGTGAGTCAAGTTTGGGACAAGTCAGAGTAGGGAGCTCAGTTATAGAAGTCATGGCACTGGTGGGGAATAGGCATCAGGTTGGAAGCGAGGCTGGCTGGTGACAGAGCCACTCACTTTTGGCTTCATAGGGAGCCAGGATCTCACTGAGTCTCTGTGGTTGACAACAGAGATGACAGTCCCTGGACCCCTTGTACTTGTGTAGCTCTTTTTCACACCTGTCTTCACATTCTCTGACCTGTCTGCTCTATGGAGCAGGACGTAGGAACCACAGTTCAGCGAGCATTAACTTTAAGCCATGCCCTGTGGTAAGCAACACGTGCATTGACTCATTTCATTCAAGTCAGCTCTAAAGAGATGGGTCCTCTTGTGTCCCCATTTAACAGATGAGGAAGCTGAGGCTTACTGAGGCAAGGTGGCTCACCCAAGGCCACACAGCTTCAAGTCAGTGTTTGCTAGCCCCTGTGGAGTGAGTGTCTGACTTCAGGGTTGAGGGTGGGTGTGCTTGTGGCTCAGAAGGGCTGTTTTTTGGCAGCGAAGAAAGGCGAGGCCAGCAAAGGAGGATGAGAACAAGGTTGCTCTGGAGCCCCTCTCTGGGGCTCTGGAGAGGAGCAGGTGGTACCCTTTGCAGAGGGGTCAGGCAGCTGGAAGCAAGTTTCAAGCTGGAGGAGGAGCTGGCACTGTTCTGTCCTCCGGGCACTCATGCCCTTTAATTGTGACTGTTCCTTCTCTCCCCAGAGGGGAAGTCCTTGTGGGCAGACCCTGGCTGTCTTGGCATACCTGCCCTCAGCAAATGCCCAGTGAGAGGAGGGAGGAGGGCGTACCCTCACAGGGCGAAAATTGGGAAGGGCTTGCAATGGAGAACACAATTTCCTGTGCCAGGTGGATAGTCCTGGAGTCAGTTTATAGTTCATATCGTCACTAGGGACACATCTAATGCCAGCTAATGGAGACGTAGAATTTAATCTGTAAAACTGCACGTTGCAACCAGTTCTGACCCCTACCTATTGTGCAATGTGTTTCTTTCAAGAACAGAACCCAGAACGAAATTTAAGTGAGCATTTCTGCTGGCAATTTCTGATCCCTCCATTGAAGAGATTGCTTCATAGTCCCCGTTTTTTCCTTCTTTGGTGACTCGTGAGTTTTCTTGCTATCCCCAGGTGGCAGTGAGTCAGCCGTAAAGATCGTTCAGGAAAGTCCAGGGGAATCTGGTTCCATTTGAGCAGTGCTGAGTGACACCCAGTGACACACTCGAGGTTGGGTAAGGAGAAGCAGGTACCCTCCCCTAGACACTTGTCTCTGTCACTTCCACCTCTGTGTGTCCCCTGCCTTCCTGGGGCCCAGAGCCATCTCAGCCAGCTCAGCTAAGCGGTGTAGTAACCCGCAAACTCCACCCTGACTCAGCCCAGCCCTGGCCCTCTCTAGGGAAAATGAGTCATTTCTTCGACCCCAAATGTTTCTCTTTACATGGAAAGAAGAAAAAAAAGGAGTGTGGGTGGGGAGAGCCCTTTGACCTCCAAACTTATTTTTGGCCATGAAGGGAGGGATTTCGGGGTGACTGCTGGATGGGGCATCCAGACCTGGTTAAATCACTAGCTGCAGCTCTGACAACGGTCAGGGTCAGCCTGGGAAATGTGCTGGGCTGCATGGTGGAAGGTCACTTCCTTAAACCAATGCCGATCCCCTACCCCCTTCCTCAGGGGGCGCGTATGGGTTTATTCTACCCCCTGACCTGTCGTAAACCTGATCAAGGTAAGAAGATAGGGTTGGGGGGGGTTAGCAAAGTGTTTTTTATTCCTTGGAAGATGTGGCCCCCTCCAGCCAGTCCTCTTCTCTTAAGTCCCCTCTGGCCTCGTTTTTAACCACCTCCAGGAAGCTTGTGCTAACCCTCTTTATTGGCTATGCCGAGGACTTGGAAATCTAGCTTCAGCAAAGGAGAGAGGTGTGATGGATTCTGTCAATTAGTGATGTCTACCAGGGCCTGGGGACAGGCAGGCAATCACCTTCCCTAGAGAGACACTGATGACACTGTAGTCTTACGCTCTCCCCCAATTTCCCCGTTATTTTTCAGGTCACCTTAAATAAATCAGCTTACCTCTTCGAGACTCACTTTTCTCATCTGTAAAACGGCAAATGAAGACCACCCATATCTGTGAAAAAGAAATGAGGAAACATCTGCAAAGCAGCCTCATTTCCTTTGAGTCTTTACTCAAATGTCACTTTCTCAGAGAGGCCTTCTGCCCACCCTGCTGAAAATGCTGCCCCCCTCACCCCACCCCCGTCTTGATTTTTCTCCTTAGCACTTACCATAGTCTAACACACTCCTTGTTTTACTCGTTTGTTTAATCTTTCTCCTCCCACAACCATGCCAGCATTCCTGTCTGTCTTATTCCCTGGTATTTCCACCTAGACCAGTGCTGGCACATAGTAGGCACATAAATATTTGTAAGAAGAATGAATAAGTGAAAAAAGAATGAATGAATGACTGAATGTGAGCAGCTGGCACAGTGCCTGGCCCGTGGTAGGCGCCAGGTGTATTTTGGTTCCCTTCTCTCCAGCAGTTGTTCTGGAGGGTTTAGTTCTTTCTCCTCCACACTCTCTCAAGGTCAGTTTATCCACTCTTGAGGTTTTGTGCTTAATTTTTATATTTGGCCATTTCATACTAGTGAACGAGATTGCCCTGGGGGATGTAGTGGGGTGCTTTTATTGCAAAATGAGAAGGTTTGTTTTGGAGTAGAATGCAGAATTGGCATGACTTTTTAAGACAAAAACAAATGAGGCTTCAGTAAAGGCTTTTAGCTGGGTACAGGTTCCCTCTCTGGGGAATTTGGGAAAGTGTGAGCAGCCTTGCTTTGGGAAATGACCCTGACCTTGGTGCCCCAGGGCCTGCCCTCCCTCCTGAGTCCTCGGCAGAGATTTCCCCATACCCCAGTTCCCGGGTACGGATCCAAGCACATCTCATCCTGGGCCCAGGCCACTCCCCTTCTTGACCCTTCCCTCCCATTTCTTAGGAGAATTAGTCCTGGGATAAGGAATCTTGCAACTTTTATTTTTTTTTTTAAATAGGCATTTTATTTTTGAATAATTTTAAATTTACAAAAAAGTTACAAAGGTGATCCAGAGTTCTCGTTTGCCCCTCACCCAGTTATCTCTGATGGTGACATCGTACAAGGCCATGGTACATTTGTCAAAACGAAGAAGCCAACATTGGTACATTACAGTTAATTAAACTCCACACTTTATTCAGATACCACCAGTTTTTACACTAATGCCCTTTTTCTGTTCCAGTCCCATCCAGGACCCCTCACTGTGTTTAGTCATCATGTCTCCTTAGCCTCCCATGGTCTGTGACAGTTTCTCAGGGCAGGTATTTTGCAGAATGTCTTTCTGCTTGGGTTTGGCTGTTTGCGATGCCTTCCTCTCTCAGTGGCATGTTGGCGTGGTCCCCAAGGCCGTCGCTTTTTCTTCTGTCCATCTTCTCACACTGTTGCTGCCCTTCCCTGGTGAAGGGCCACCTCTGTACCCACCGTCCTACCTTGCATGCCCTGCTTACCTCAGCCAGCAGCACCCCTGTGCAGAGTTGCCTGAATGGAATTCAGGGTGGCACCCAGACTCCTCCTTGACCAAGTTCTATCAATATTCTGCCTCCCTTTCCACTTCTTTCCACCCCTCGCTGGCCTCCGTCAGTCACTCTCTTGCCATCAAGTAAAGCAAAGCCTCCTCTTTGCCCTTCCTGCCTCCAGCCTTTCTTCCTCATTGACACCTCAGCCATCCTCCTGAAACACATGTCTGGCCTTGTCACTGTCCTGCTTAAAACCCTTGCATGGCTTCTATTGCTCTGGGAGCAAGCCAGGCTCCTCCCTAGGAATTCTGTGGCATTTCACAGTCTAGTCCTTGCCCATTCCTCCAGCCTCATCTCCAGCCTTTCCCCACCTTGTCCTCTCTGCTTTAGCCAAACAGTTATGGTTCCCGAATGCAGCTTATTCTTCTTTTCACCTCCACTCCTTTGCACATGCTGTCCCTCTTTGTTTCCTGCCATTAGAATGTGAAATCCGTGAGCATAGAGACCTTACCTGACTTGTTCTCCACTGTCCCTTCAGTACCTTGGACAGTGCCTTGGACAGTGCCTGGTGCATAGTAGGTGCTTGATAAATGTCCATTAATCAGTGTGAGGAGAGCATGGAGGCAAGAAAACTCTTTATCGAATAATTTCAGACAAGCATGAAATTGCAGCAGGGACAAATGCCATGAAAACAAGTGTCCTGGTGCTATCTGTGCCCGTACAAGGGGGATTTGACTTAGGGAGGTTAGAGAGGGCTTCTCTGCAGATGAGGTGCTCTAACTGCAATCTAAAGGAGAGCTGATGTTAACTAAGTGGGACGAGAAGAGCATTCTAGTTACAGGGGACAGTGTGTGCAAAGGCCCTGTGGTTTAAGGGAATGTGAAGGACTGAAAGAAAAGCAGAGTCGCTGGCGCCTGGGGTAGGGAGAGTGGGGCACATTATGAATTGTGGCTTAACAGGGGCAGGGACAGAGCCTGAGGTCATTGAATGGGACTTTGAAGTGTGTGTGTGTGTGTGTGTGTGTGTGTCTGTGTGGGTCTGTGTGGGTCTGTATGGGTCTGTGTATGAGTGTAGGGAGAGAGGAAGGGAGGAAAGAAGACAGGGAGAGAGAATCATAATCATGTCCAAGCTGTGTGCCCTTGGACAAGTCATGTAGTCTGCCTGACCTTCAGTCTCATCTGTAAAATGGGGACAGAACCACCTACTTTGCAGGGTTGTTGAGTGGATAAAATGAAATAAATGTAAAGCACTTTACTTTACCCCACATGGCACATTGCCAGGTTCCTGATCAATGTCTGGTTTCCTCTCACCCTCTGTCACCTCCCCTCCCCTCCCAAGCCCAGCTGCAAGCTGTGAAGCATCCATAACAATCCCTTGTTGAATGTGCTCTTTAATCAGGGTCCCTCCCCTCTTCCCTCCCATCTCAGGAGCCCAGAGCTGCCCTCCTGGCTTCCACAGGCCTCTGTTCTGAGGGGAAGGCAGTTACCAGCCCAGACCCACCTCCTGCTCTAACCAGCAAGATACTAGGATCCCAGTGGCCTGCCTTTCCCTGAGCCCTGCGGGGACCAGTGAGCTAGCTACAGGCCACTTGGCTGGGCTCACACTGGGGTAGGTGGCTCCCCATATGGAAGGGCCGTTCTGATAACTCAAGGATCCACCCAGCTCTGCTCACCCACCTGCTTGCCCTCGGAGCACCACGGGTCCTGCTCTGTGATAGCAGGGTCACCATTTCCGAAGTATCCTTACTATAGATGCTCTGTAATCTTCACCCTGTCTGAGCCATGGATAGTCATGCAAAGCACAAGTCAGTGACCTCTCTTTACAGGTGAGAAAACTAAGACCCAAGGAGGTGACGTGGTATTCCCAGGTTCTCATAGCTTTTTGGTGGCAGAGATGGATTGAAAGCAGGTCCATCTGACCCAGAAGATCCCCCACCCCGCACTGCCTCTCGTTGGACTTAGAAAGATCAAGGGCACTGAGAGGATCCTTTGAGGTTAGCAGACAATGTTTCGTAATGCAGGTGCTATTGGTATTTTGAGAGAGGTATTTTTTAAAATTTTGCAGGACCGTCCCACACACATTGTAGGAAGTAAGTAACTGTGGCCCCCAGGATTAAATGCTAGTATTTGCCAGTCATTTGGAAACCAAAAAGGCTCCCACCTATAACAAACCCCTTAGAAAGGTAGAACTGCCTCAGATTGAGACCCATGATAATCCAATAAAAAGTATGTTTATGTTAATACCAGCTAATAATACTGAGGGCCTGGGATGTGCTAAGTGCTTAACCTATATACTTTACTCTGATCAGATATGGGTATCATTAATAGACCTGTTTTACAGATGAGGAAATAGAGGGTCAGAGAGGTTAATTAATTTGCCCATGATCACACAGCTAGTTGATGGTAAAGCTAGGATTTGAACTTGTGCTTCTGTTTTAAAGAAAAGGCCCAGAAAAGGCAGATGGTTTGTGTAAGGTCACACAGCAGGTGAACATCGGGGATGCGATGTGAACTTACAACAGTGCTTTTTCCATTCCACATGATGCTTAGAAGGACAGAGACAAGCCCTACTGTCTGGCAGCTGGCAAGAGGAGCCACTGGCCTGCATTCGAGGGAGGATTTCTGCCTCCATAGCCCTGGGGCCCTGGGCTCTGAGAGTCTTGAAGTCTTGGGTCCACCATTGTCCCCTCCACCTAGACACCTTTGTTGTGTTTGCCGCATCCCCTTTCCCTCACCCCTTTTATCTCTCTCCATCACTCTACCCTGCTGCTGGTCCCATCGCTCCACCCCATCTTCAGTTCTCTCCTCAGTCTTAGGAATTATTTTTATCTTTTGTGGGATGGAATAGTTTAGAGGATCAAGTGACAAAACTAGTGTGAAGAAAGTGCTAACTTGAGCCAGGCATGTCCTACAGGCCCAGGACATGTTTGCTAAATCTAAACCCCCCTTATCCTTCCCAACTCTATTCTCTGATTGTTTTTCTGTCTATCCTTTCTCTATTCTCCTCTCTGCCACAAGGTTTTTCTGTCCTCGCCTGATTAGGCATTTAGGCCAACTTCTGACTCCTGGGGCCAAAATGGCACCACCTCCCTGTCTCCTATGCCAACAATTGGCACTGCCATTTTTGTCACAAGGCCTGGGGTCTCAGGCTGGGGCACATGGGAGGAGGGACCCTGGCACAAGCCCAGCTTATACCCTCAGGCTGCCCTTTGCACTAGCCGGGTGTGAAAGGCTGACTGGTCACCTGCCCTCAGAGCATCCTCTGGTGTTTCCATGGCAACCATGCAGCCAAAATCTCTTGGGCTACTGAATTCCCCACAGGGTGTGCATGGTCATGGGAAGGGAAGTAACTGTTAGGAGGCCAGATGTGGTGTGGGGTCTTCTGATTTCATCCATACACACCCTTGTCCCTAGTCCCTAGTCCATCTCACTGGGAAGCTACACTGTGACTTCTCTCTGAGCCTCGGTTTTTTCATCTGTAAAATGGGGTTTAATGCTGACCTCAGACGTTGTCCCACCTGTGTGCATGAGCCACGTGAGGACAATGGTTAGGGCGCCTGAGGGAGCCATCCTGGGAACTTCAGAGAGAGGAGCAGGGAGGCAGGACCCTATCCGTGAGAGGCGGCCAGGGACACAATTCTATTTCATTAAAACTTGGGAATTGGACAAATCTGCCCTTCAAGGAGTATGGTTTAAGGAAGCATCCTTCCCTCTCTAAGCCTCAGTTTCTCCTTCTCTAAAACGAAAATAATTCTTCCTGTATAATTGGATTGCTGGGAAAATGGAATATATATGGCATGCCAAGCCTGGTGCCTGGCCCAGTACACAGTAGGTGATCATTAAGTGTTGATTCCCTGTGAAGGCACTGGTCCACCATAGCCGCACAGGGAAGGGTATTTCCTGCCTGCCTGGGTCCCCAACAAACCCCCTTCCTGGGCATAGCTGCCGGGTAGCCCTAGGATGTGTTCCTCCCTATGGAGAATTCTTTGTGTTATTCACACGGAGACTTCCCTAGGAAGGCCAGGTGCCCCTCTGTAAATGTCTCAGCCCATGATCTGGCCTTCCTAGTCTGTCAACCTGGGTATGTCTGACACCAAGCTGGTACCAGGAGGTGCCATTTATTGAGCACCTGGTATGTGCCAGGTTGTTCAGTGCAGCGGTCCCCAACCTTTTTGGCACCAGGAAGCGGTGCTCCTATGAGAATCTAATGCTGATGATCTGAGGAGGAGCTGAGGTGGGGATGCTAGCGCTGGGGAGCAGCTGCAGATACAGATGAAGCATCTCTCACTCCCCCTGCTGCTCACCTCCTGCTGTGCGGCCTGGTTCCTAGCAGGCTACAGACCAGTACTAGTCCGTGGCCCCGGGGCTGGGGACCCCTGGTTTAGTGCCTTCATCACATTACCACATTTAATAGTGACAGTCCCCCTTATTCCCAGTTTTGAGCTTCCCAGAGCTATCCAAGCTCACACAGCTGTTGACGTCCCTGAAGACCTTTATCGATTTTTGGTTTGTGTTAGGTTGTTTGTGTCATGTCTCATCTCCCCCGGGAGACAGCACCAGGATTGTGGCTTTGAGTCCAAGTGACCTGACCTCATCCTCAGCTCTGCCACTCGCCAGCTGCGGGACTTTTGGACAAGTGCCTTCACCTCTTCAAACCCCAGTCTCCTCCTCTATAAAACTGGGATAATAACTCCTCCAGCACAGGGTGGTCATGAAGATTACACGGGGAAATGTCACATGGCGCCTGGCACAGGGTAGATGATGAGTCGATGGCAGTTCCTTCTGCTTCTTCCATACCAGGAGGCCCAGAAACAGCAAGATCTATGGGCTCAGACCCAGGACAAAGGGAGAACATTACAGACCATCAGAGCACCACCTAGGCAGTGGGCAGGGGCAGCCACACAGCTGAGCCCCATACTGCTGGCCTAGAGAAGGCTGGGTCCTCAGGTGGCCTCCCCAGAGTGAAGGGGCTGGGTGGGAAGAAAGATGCATATGAGGTCTCTACAAGGACAGGGGTGAGTGGGGAGGTGAAGAATGCAGGCTCTGGATCAGGCACACACTTCCAGGGGCTATGTGACCCTGTATAAGTGACTCAACCTCTCTGAGCCTCAGTTTCCCCACCTGTGACATGGGGGATAATGATGCATGATGTCTCCCAGAGATGCTGAGATAATACGTGGAAAGTGCTTGGCATAGTCTGGTCAAGAATTCCCTATTATTTATTTTTAGGATGTGCTCTTCGGGCCTACTGACTCCCCAGTTAACCACAAAACAGTAATAAAAATTTGTAAGGGCTTATTTCTCCAGCACCTTCCATGAGCCAGGCACTGTGTTTAGTGCCTTCATCGCATTACCCCATTTAATAGTCACAGTCCCCTGTGGAATGCGCCTTCTTCTTGTCCCCATTTTATAGATGAGGAATCCGAGCCTCCCAGAAGCCGTGTGAGCCCAGCCCCCACGGCTATTGGCTGCCAGACCCTGGTCGCCTCTCGTTTTCCCTTGCTCTGGAGATCGTCATGGACTGGGTTAGAGTGTCTCGCCAGGTATCAGCTGGACCCAGTAAACCCCAATATAATCTGTGGGGAGAATCTGTAAACAGAGGATCTGGGGTGGGGTGGAGGCGCCTGTGGAAGACCAGCCTGGGAGGCGAGTGGTCTGTGGGAAGCTGGAGGCAGGAGCTACGTAACTGCTATGTATGTTTATTCAGCCTGTCCCAGGCAGGCAGGGGCCCTGACCAGCCAGTGTAAACATCCGGACTGCTTGTTGGCCTGGTGGGGGGCTGAGGCAAGCTGGGGAGCCAGCAACCAGGGCCTCCCAGTGTCAGCTTGGTGCCAGAGGTGCCTGGGTAGATGGACTGGGAGGAGCATGGAGCCAGCATTTATTGAGCACCAAGTATGTACCAGGTTGTTTATACGTAACATCTCAACACATCTTTATAAGAAATAGACTTGTTTGGTCTATTTTATAATTTTTCCTTACTGATGAGGAAACTGAGCCCTGGGAATTATGCAAATTCAGCTCCGTCAAAAGCATGTAGAATTAGATTTGCTGAGAGGGGGAGTTTGTGAAAGCATAACTTAGACAAGTTATGCATTCCTTTGCATCTGCCTCTGCTGACGCCACACTTTCCATGCAAACTCTGTTTGGAACCTAATTCAGTTCCTCTCCCGCTGGTAACTGGAGTTCTTGCTGTAAACTGCCTCCCTGGTTTCCTTTCCAGCATCACCGTGTGTGGGACTGGCCGGGCTGAGGAGGGCCAGTTTGGCACAGCTCAGGGAGTTTGCCTCTTTCTCATGCAGGAAAGAGAACTTGGCTGGCTCTGGTTATGAAGGTTTGTGGAGTGATAGCTTGATAAGACCTTAGATGTTGTCCCACCCATTTTACAGATGGAGAAACTGAAGCCCAGAGAGGGGAACTCTCTGCCCAAAAGACTCACATTGAATGGCTGAAGCAGAGCTGGAGCCTGGGTCTCTGGGGAGGACACCTCAAGTCTAGGCTGGTCTTTGTTAATGGGTGGAACAGGGTTAGGAAAGGGCAGGGATGGAGTAAATACGTTCCCCAGATGCGTCATGATCTGAAATCAAATTTCACAGCTAGCCCCACTCCCTTCTGCCCTCTCGGAGCTGTGCCCCAGAAAAGCCCTTGGGCCCTCGGGAACACTGATAAATTCCTGTGCTTATGCCAGTAGGGTGTTTTCACTGGGTCTGGGTAGCTGAAAAATGATGCAGGGGCTGCCCTGCTCCCCACTTCCTGCCACTTTCTGCCCCAGGTCTTGCCCGGCTCTAGCCCCTCACATTTCCCCTCACCTTGGGTCACCTTTGAGTCTGACGGAACTGCCACTTGGGTTGTGCCTAAGCTGGGAGGAATCATTTAAATACAACAGCGGCCCATGCCTAGGCACCTGGAATGTGCCATCCAGTGCCCCCGAGAGGCACCGTTGAGGTACAGGCCCATCTACAGGTATTCTTCACCACCATGTTGAGAGGGAGGTGGCAGTGGTCCCAGTCAAAGGTTGAGAATGTTGGGGTCACACCCTGAGCCTGGATTTGAACCAGGAAACGGACACCGAGGCTTCATTCTCAGCCACACTTGCTGAAGCCTGGGATTTGCTCAAGTCAATTAAGAGGATTTATTTGGGTACAAGATGACTAAGCCTCCGCCTTGGGAATGAGGAGCAGGGTCTCAGGAGAGGCCGGGAGAGTTAGGCAGAGAGGAAGCCTGGCTTTGCCACCCAGCTCACACAGTAGGGAGGGGTCCCAGGAAGGCCAGGAACAGAAACTGAGAAGGGATGGGAGGGAGTCCAGCCAGCTCAGGCTCATGACTTTATGTATCCTGGTCAAGGAACCAAGATTGCCCAATCGCTAGGGTCCCAGATGCGTCACCAGTTTCACTGAAGGCCAGCCTGGCCTTGGAACAAGTGAACGCTTTCCCCTGCTTAATCTGAGGGCTAGGGACTGGCCCTTCTCCATCTGTTCTTTTTGAGAGATTGCCCCAACAGCAGCAAGAAGTATAGCATCTGCTGTGTACCAGGCTGCCCTGCTGTGTGCCACCTCACACCCCCATGCTCCAGGCCCTGCTGTATGCCAGACCCTTTTACAAATACAACCTTGTTTGATTGTCTGAAGAGTCAGTTGGGAGCTAGTAGTGGGCATTATGATCCCCACTTCACAGAGGAGAAAACTGAGCTCACACAGCAGAGTACAGATCTGGCTTTCTATCCAAGTCTGCTTGCCTCCAATGCCCATGGCTTTTTTTGGTGTGTGGCAGAGTATTTCAGACATATAAAAAGCATAGAGTTCAGTAAAAACAAACACTGGTGAACCGATCATCCAGATTAAAAAATAAAACATTCCAAATGCAGTTGAAGCTTCCACATGTGTCCCTTCCTGATCCCATTCCCTACCTCCCCCCTTCCAGAAAAGAACGACTTTCTCGAATGACCACCTTGCTACTTTTACTATATGTTTCAGCCTCCCCAATTGACACATAGTATTGCTCAAGAGTTTTAAACTTTAAGTAATTGGTGAGAGGCTATATATTTACCTTTGCAGCTTGCTTTTCTCTCTTTGTGTTGTATCTGAGTTGTATCCAGTTCATTTTCAGTGCTTGTAGTATTCCACCCCATGGACCTACCACAGTTTATCCAGACTGTTAGAGATGGCCATTTAGGTTGTTTCTCATTCACTATTTAAATGATGCTGTGGGGCTTCCTTGTCCACATCTCCTGGTGATCACGGGAGAGTTCCCAAGGTGTATATGTTAAAGACCACTGAGAGGATTGACCAACAATTTGAGGGGTTCCTGCTCTGAGGATTAAAGACCTCTTAAGGAAAGGAATGTTATTCTGTTTGGTTTGCTGCCGCCAACAGCACCAAGAACTGTGTCGGGCACGTAGTAGGTACACAGAAAATGTCTGTTGGCTGAATGAGTGGACATGTGCTTAGCATTTGACATTCAAGATCTTAATCAATCCGCTGTGAAGAGAGTTCTTCCCATTTCACAGCTGAGCCTTAATCAATCCGCTGTGAAGAGAGTTCTTCCCATTTCACAGCTGAGCTGACGAAAGCTTCGCAGAGGTTTAGTCGTGTTCCCACAGTTCCACAGCCGGTACCCAAGTAGGCCGACTCCAAGGCCTGTGCTTTCCCAAGGCCAGGCCTCTCTGGAGTTGCCCACGTAGACAGAGGAAGCAGATTCACAGAGGCCTGGAATACAGGGAAACGGGAGCTGCTTCTAATGTGTGTTGCATGGGTACAAGCACTTAGGGCTTTTAAAGCTGTCCTGGAGGCTGGTAGAGTGTGGTGGAGCCAGGTGGTTGGTCACCTCTGGTCTGGAATGCCACTATGGGGTTGAGGATGAGTGACTTTTCACCTCTAGGGCTGATTCGTAAGGAAACTACAAAACTCAGGTCCATGCTAGGCTCAGGATTCAGATGCAGCCAGTGGGAGAGACCTATCATGGGGGAGGCAGCCTAACCCACCAAAAAATCATTTGCCTGGGACAAGCAAATGAGTTCAAATCCCAGGCCTGTCACTTACTAGCTTTGTGACTTTAGGTTAATCTCTCAACTTCTCTGAGCCTTTTCATCCCCGTTTGTTAAATAGGGATATTGACTCTCTCTTGCAGAGTTATTGATAGATTTAGAATTGAGTGTAACAATCTTAATACAGTACATGGATATTAATGGTTCAGGGTGGAGGCTATTCTACTAGAAATATGTACAAATCACTAGAGGTACACACAGATGGGGCAGCTTAGGACACAGAAGAGGACTTCATGGAGGAGGTGACATTTGATCTGGATTCTGAAGGGTGAATAGAAATTCTCCCATCCAAGGATGAGAGGGCTATCATAGTGTTTCTAGCAACAACAAAAAAGCTAATGCGAGTTGTTTATAGTTTGATAGAGATATAGGATACTGTGAAGATGATGCTGACTAAATAGACAATCTGTTGGGGTCAGAGGAACATGCGAAAACTGGGGATGGAGCAGTCAGAAAGTCTTCCTGATGGGAAAGGGTGGGTGGATAGGATTTAAATGACAAAGGAAGACTAGAGGGAGAGGAGCTGCCAGATTCTCGATTTCCTGGCTAGGCTGGGCTGGCTCAGGAAGGGAGTCTCCCCAGCCTGGCAGGGGACTCGGGGCAGACCTCATGGGTTCTGGCGGAAGTCCAGCTATATCCCTGTCACCAAGTCTTATGCTATTCCCTCCCTTGGAAGCGAAGAAAAGTTGTTCCTAAACATTAATTGCGCAATTGCAAATTGACTCCTGAGCTGAGCCGAGTAAGAGCCAAGCCCCAGGGAGGGAGGAGGAGCCCAGGCTGGATGGCTGCAAGGGCCTAGGAGGGGCTTTGGTGTACTGCTGTGTGAGTGTTCGTTTTGTAGGACTTTATGACACCTAAGGGTTGGGTAGACCTGATTTCGAATCATATCCTCTCACCAGCTGTGTGACCTTGGACTGGTTACTTAACCTCTCTGTGCCTCTACTGCCACATCTCTAACATGGGGTTGTTGTGACAGTCAGATCAAAAAGTGCTTAGCTTCAGGCCGGGAATGAAGTCATTGCTCGTTGTCAGTTTTTGTCGCTACTGCTGCTGTTGTTATTTAGCAGGAGCAGTAGCGGCACCGTCAGCGCCCTCATTGCCGCTGCCTCCATGACAGGCCGTGCTGTTGCTGAGGCTTAACCCCAGGGTCATTCCAGCTGCCAATGTCGTCTCCCCTTGAGCCAGGACATTCCAGGGCCATCACATTAGTGTCCAGTGCCACAGCCTGTACCCTAGGCAGTGCCCCTCTTAGGAGGAGGCAGAACTTGAATTCCTGTGTGCCTTTTCTTGGATTACCTCCTTAATTCTCACCACAGCCCTATCAAGTAGGTTCGCATGTCCCCATTTTATAAAAGAGGAAACATGTTCAGAGAGGTGAGGCAACTTGCACAAGGTCATAAAGCAGTAGAGTATAGGGATTCAAGCCCAGGTCTGTCTGCTCCAAAACCTTTGTTCTTCCCAAAGATGGGAGTGGCTTGTTCCCAGGAAATCTGAGCTCGGTACCCTCCCTCTCCTTAGTGAGTCCTCTACTCCCTTTTTGTCAGGTACCCCTGTCCCTGGTTATCCACCAGCTCTGGCTCTGCTCTGTGCCTGGGTACCACTCTGGACCAGGACTGCAGATGGGACAGTTTGTGTCCTCTTGAGCCAACATAGCCATCTCTCCCCCACTGTCAGCAGGAATCAAGCCTCTTCTCCCTGCCAGGCATTTCTTCCTGGGTTCCCCCCACCCCACAGGCAAGCATGACACTTGTGGGAAGGGGAGTAATGGGTACCAGATGGGAAGCTGAGCCTGGACTGGGCTTTGTCAGGCGAACATTCCTGGTCACTGAGGCAATGCCAGCTCAGTAGCATCTAGTTTGGCCGAGGGTCCACCCTGATTGGCTGGGGCCGAATGCGGGGAGTTGTGGCAGGTGGGGATGAGCACTTCACGCTGAGGCAGGGTTTTTCAGAGTCCCAGAGGGAATAATGGGGGTAGGGTGAAAACAACAGGGAGTTCAGAGTCAGACGGACCTGGTGTCCAGTCCTGGCCCTGTCACTCTCCGGCACTGAAACCCGAGCAAGTCACTGCCCCCTCTGCAGGGTGGGGGGCCATGGTGGTACTTACCCCACAGATGCATTAGCAAATCAAGCAGACAGCAGTGTCCGTGTTCAAAACGCTTTACACATTTTAACTCAGTGAGTTCTCGCAGTCACCTGTGAGAACGGTGCTGTTACTATCTCTCTTTCACTGATAAACTGAGGCACAGGGTGATCATGTCACTTGCCAAGTCAGACAGGGAGTAAGAGGCAGAGCTGGGATTTGAACCCAGGTTGCCCAGGTCCTAGGTCCACCATGCTCCTTCTGCTACGTTGTCCTGCCTGCCACGGCCATGCGTGACTCTGAGAAAAGCACCGTGTCAGCTGGCAATGCTGCATGCTTTCTTTCCTGCTTGCCCTGGAAGCCTGTGTTGCTGGCGGCACGTGGGACGGGCCTGCTGGGCTTGTAAATGAGTAGACGGAGGAGGGGACGAACATTGTGAACATTCCTGCACGTTGGGCAGGGGGAGGCGCTGGGGTCGTAACCCTCCGGGCCCTGCGGTCTGGGCAGCCAGCCAGAACCAGCTGCTGCTCTGAAAGGTCCGGGGGCCCAACCCGGAAAACAGCAGCTCCCATTCCTCAGGTCCCTACCCTGGGCCGCATATTTGGTCTGAATTTTCATGTTAAATCCTTACAACCACCTAGGTTGCCCAAGGTCGTCACATGGTCTTTGGAAGATGATGGTTCTGAACACAGGTCCAACTGACTGCAAAGCCAGAGCTCTCTCCCCACGGGGAAACCGGGCTAGGGCCTATCTCCTGCTTCCTGGGGGGTGGGTTCTAGTCTCCTTGTCAAAGAGTTTTCTACAGGATGATTTTGATGATTGTAAGTAGGAGGAAGAGGCTGCAGGGTGGTGTCAGAAGAGCCTAGACTAAGACTCTCCTCCTGGCTGGCCCCTTGGGAGACCCTCCAATACTTCTTGAGCCTCATTTGCCTCATTTATTGAAAGCAGTTTATGGTCAAGGGGAAGAGCCGAGTGCTGGGGGCCAGAGCCTTGGCTCTTTAAGACTCCATGGTCCAGTGGGCAGGACAGCCGCCTCCCTGCTGGGCTCTGGTGGAGGGTGCGCAGAGCTGGTGTCGGGACAGTGGTGTGCACACGGGTCCTGTCTGTCACGCTGCCCTTGCCCCTCCTCCTGCCGACAGCAGCCCCTTCCTTTGGGTACTGCTTGGTTGGATGCCAATCACAGGCTCTTGTCCCACCTTTTCACAGGGCACGTGAACCAGGCCTGGCCAATCAGTTTTTCTTTGAGACTATATCATTCAACACAGAGAGAGGGGTTCTTTTCTCTAGGGCTCTTGGCTGCCAGGTGGCAAGGCGGGCCCAGTTCTCCAGACGTGAAGGTCGTCTAAACTCAGGAGTTGAGAACGAGGGTAGCACACATGGGAAGGGGGGATAGGTTCAGAGAGCGGGGAGAACACAACAGCATCATCTGAACTCCTGGGTCTCCTCCTGCCTGAGGCCTGACGTCCCACCCTTTCAGGCAATGCAAGTCGGGGCGTTCGCTTTGCTACAAAACCCAGTTAGAGCTGGCCTTCTGGCACTCACCACCCTGAAGGTCTGAAGGAGCCTTCACAGAGGAGGTGGCATTTGAACCAGCAGTAGTGAGATTGTGCCAGGCAGAGGTGACCTGCTACGGGGATGACAGGCGGTGGTGTCTGGGAAGATCTTAAAGGGCCTCACGTGCCATGGAGGAGAGTGTGGATGCGTTGATTCACTTAGTCATTCAGCTAACCAATTCAGCACCCGCACTGTACCAGGTGCTGTTGTAAACACTTTACAAAAAACTAATTCCATCCTCCAAACAACCCAGTGAGGTAGGCACTATTATTTCACCCCTTTACAGGTAAGAAAATGGAGGCACCGAGAAGTTAAGTAACTTGCTCAAGGAAACATAGCTGATAAATGACAGAGCTAGGATTTGAACCCAAGTAGTCTGGCTCTGGAGGTTTATTTTCTTAGTGGTCTATTTACTTTAGTGGTTTATTTTCTTAAGCGCAGAGTAGGAGTGACCACCCCCTGACTCTAGCTCAGAGTTCTTCCCATGGAACTCCTTCTCATGCCTCACTGGGGATGAAATCGCAGCACCCGTGCCTAGGATGCGACCCCAGAACCCCAGAACTGACGTGTGGCCTGAGTGATGGGGAAGGGAGGGAGGGAGTGTGCTGTGGATGCTCTCAGAGGAAGTGGGATGCTCTCCTGGCCCAGTTCTAGCCCCCAGCTAGAGAAGAGCCAGGGCCAGGTTCCTGCCAGGCGCCCTGCTGTTTCTGTGAGCTGTGATAATCTCCAGAAACAGTGAATGAATGATGGGCTCTGGCTGGGTCCAGCTAAGCCCTCAGCAGGAGGTAAGTAACTTTAAGAAGCTCTGGCTTCTAGCCCAGGTGCTGGGGAGTTTTAAAACCACTCCTGGCAGGGGAGGCCCGGAAGGGGAGAGGTGCTCTGAGCTGCAGCATTTGCGAATGGAGTCCTGGGGAGGTCAGCATCAGTCCACAGGTTCAGCTTTCCCCAGGCTCAAGCACCTCCCGTGTGCCAAGGGCTTTCCCTTCTATTTACAGAGAGAGGGAGTATCAGCTTCAGTTTATAAGTGAAGCGTTTGAGGCTCAGCAAGGGTAGGTCACTTACCCGAGGTCACACAGCCAGATTTTCTAGGTCCATGTCCCAGGCTCTGGACAGTCTCAGCCCTGTCTCCAGCCTCATCCCTGATTTGAGGGAGTTCTAGGACACATTCCAGAGCCCTTCCCACAGGACACCTTTCCTCTTCTTATCCCCAATTCCACAGAAGGGATTTTTTTTTCCCCTAATGGAAGAATGCTTTTCCATTCTCCCAAGGGAGGACCCCAGCAGCCCCTGGGAGTCCTACGCAAGTGGCTTCTGGGGTGAGGACCGGGAACTAAGGCTTCTGATTGTGCCCTTGTGTCTGAGCCCTAGCAGGATATGAGAGAAAGGAGGCTAGCTGGTCTAAAGAGCCTCAATACATACGTGTGAAACTAAAGGTTGGAAGAAGGAGCTTCTTCAGCTGAGGACTAAGGAAACACTATTTAGGCTGAGCCTCAAAGGGTTAGCCCTTTGAGGGCAGAGCAGGGAGCAGAGCTCTCCAGGTGGAAGAAACAGCATACGCAAAGGTATGGAGGCAGGGAAGTGGAGGCATGCTCCAGGGGATGAGTGGGCTGTTCTCATGAAGGTAGCAGGAGCTGGATTATGGATTACACAGGAGTGGAGCAGGCATATTTCTAGAGGTGATGTGTCTGGAGTCTCTGAGGGGTTCCAGAGGGATGTGACCCATTGCTATTAGGGAAACAGTGAGCCAGGCTCTTCTCTTCTATCCTGCCCCAGGCTCCGCCCCACAAGGATGCGCAAGGTGGGCTCAGGCTCCCATGTAGGCAGGGGCTCTCCCCTGGTCCTGGCTTCTTTCACAAAGGCTTTATCTGTCTCTTCCCAGTTCCTGTCTGAGGCTCAGTGCCCGGGAGCAGCAGCCTCTCTCTCTTGTGGGCACAGCCACCGTAGCAGGTGTGGTCTCTGGTTGGCAAGGCAGAGATTCCACTTCCAGCCCTCGGCTATTTTCCTCAGTGGTGAGAAGAATCCCGAGCTTTTTGCTCTAGAACCAGAGCTCCAGATCTGGCAGGGAGCAGGACCAGAATGGCCCCAGGGTGCAAGGAAAGATCTCCTGGTGCCCTTGTGCTCATGACATCCTCACAAGTGTGACTGTAATGAGGATCTTCGAAAGCTGCCTTTTATGAAATGCGCCATGCCGGCCCCTGCACTTGGTACTTCCCACAGTGTCTCATTTGATGCTCCTAACAACCCTCCAGGAAGCCACCGATGCCTTCATTGCGTAGACAAGGAAAGAGAGGCTCCAAGAGGTGATGTGACTCACTCAGTGTCACAGTTACTAAACAGCTGAGCCACATGTGTCTGACTTCAAAATCTATCTTCCCATCCGTGACTGGAGATCCTCACTCCAACCCCTCTGAGTTGCTAGGAAGAGCAAAAGTGAATTTAGGGGAGTGAGCCTGTGTCCGGCGTGGTAAGGCGGGTGGCCAGTGTTACGCGGCCCTGGCTGAGGAAACATGGACAGGTGTCTGAGCAGCATGCGGTCCAGGAGCTGACATGCTGGACCTAGAAGGAAGGGGAGGAGATCTGGGTGCAAGGAGACAATGGACCATCAGCTCCCCGCAGTCATCTTAAGCCCAAGTTGGCTCAGTCCTCATCACCAAGCCTTTAGCATTCATGGCACAGGTGTGCCAGGCTTTAGAAGGAGCGCTGGGCCGAGAGGCTTGGCTTCTGGTCCTGGCTGGGCCCCTGGTTCAGCTTGCTTACGAGGCTTCCTGTCTCTCGGCTTCAGTTCATCTGTAGAATGGGATGACGTGGGGGGGGGGGCGTCCCCTTGTCTCACTCCCCTCCCACCACACTGCCCTCTTCCTGCTCCTTGAATGCTGTGCTCAATCCCACCTCTGGGGCTTTGCTCTTGCTGTTGTCTTTGCCTGCGGTGCCCTTATAAGCTGACACCTCCTCATTCTGGTTTCGGCATACCTGTCACCTGCTCACAGAAGCCTTCGTCAAGTCCTCCCCAGGCATTTTCTCCCCCTCCGCCCCGCTGCACTGTCTTGTAACCCAAGTTCCTCTGCAGTAAGGCGGCCCGGGTACTGGTTAGGGGTGGGAACTCGAGTCAGATTGCCCGAGTTCAAATCCCAAACTCTGCCACTTAGAGCTGGATGATCTTGGCTGTAACCTCTCTGTGCCTCAGTTTTCTCACCTATAAAATGGGGTCAATAATAATACATATTATTATTTTTTGTAAGGATTAAATGAGAAGTGCATTAGAAAGTACTTAGTATAGCTCTGGGCATACAGTAAGCACTCAATAAATGTCAATAGATGCTATTATTATTGTAACTCTTAGCAACATTGTTTATTGCCTGTCTCTCCTTAAAATTCAAGCTCCTGAGAGCAAGGATTTTGTCTTGTTCAGCGATGTATATCAAGCATGGAGCTCATTTCCTGGTACCTAATAAATATTTGTTGAATGAATAAACAGATGAGAAATGATATTCCTGGCTTTTAGGAGGCTCTGTATGGCTGAATATGGAGGATGGATGCTGGGAAGACAAACCTGGCCCATCCGCTTGCTCAGGACCCAGCCAGCCCTCTGGCTTCCCAGCAACCCCCATCATCAGCCCCATTCTGGCCTGCTTGGATGAGGGGTTCACACCCTGCAGGACGAAGCGGTCTCTTTGGGGATTGAGCCGGCTCCCTATCCCAGCCATTCCAACCACAGCAGTGCCTGTGGGTGTCTGATGCTGTTTCCCAGCTCATGTTCCAGTGGCCAGGCCTGGGGGCTAACGCAGATTTCCCCCGTGCTCAGCAGCCCTCCCTTCGGAAACCCGCAGAGTTGGGCCCAGCCTGCCTTATCTTTACCACTGCCCAACCCTGCCCCTCATTTTCAAAAGCTTCTCTCACAAACAGAAATGCACCCCCAGCTGCCCCTGCCATCACTGCCATGCCTCCTTCCTATTCTAGAATTCAGGGGGGACTCCTGCAGGCCCTTCCCTGGCCCTTGGGACTCCAAGCAGCCCTGAGGACATTGGTTTATGTGCCCAGTCCTGAGAGGAAGGAGAGATCAAGCTTGGGGAGATTTACTGGAGACCCCACAGTTGGCAAGGCCCAGAGTTGGAATTCAAACCCCGGATTTACTATTTGCTTCTTCTACTTCCATTCATTCATTCAGCTCATGTTTACTGAGCACCTGCTCTGCATCAGGGGCTACACAGAAGTGATCATGGTGCCTGCCCTGGCAGGGGACCCAGAAGGTAGCCTGGCTTTATAGCCAGCATGGACACCAGTGCTGTCCAGTAGAGCTTTCTGTGATAATGGGACTGTTCTATATCTGTACTGCCCATTAATCATGTATGGCTATTGAGCACTTGAAATATGACTGGTACGAATGAGGAATTTAATTTTCATCTTTTTAATTAATTTTCATTTCAGTAGTCACGTGCAGCTAATGGCCACTGTGTTGGACATCATGCATCTGTACAGTTCTTTGAAGATTAGTCATTCATGGCGTTGGACCGTCCATAGGTCTCAAACTCCAACATCAGCAGAGTAACTGGGGCGATTTCCCAGGGGCACCTTAGGTGTGTCTTCTTTGTCAGTACATTAAACTCATAGGCATTTTCTTCACACTCACTAAAAGAGTCAGTCACTGTTATTGAAACATGAGACCCTCCTGACCTATTTTTCTATTTTCCATTTTTTTTTTCTTAGTGAGATGTAATTTACACAGAATAAAATGCACAGGCCAAAAGCAAACAGTTGGATGAGTTTTGACAAACAGACACCGTGTACCCACAGTGGAATTAAGATATAGGACATTTCCACGTTCCCATTCTCCCAGAAAGCTCCCCCAGGCCCCTTTCCAGCAAGTCCCATCCTCAGAGGCAACCGCTGTTCTGAAGTCTGTCACTGTACATTAGTTTTGCCTGTTTTTAAGCCTCACATAAATCATTTTCCCACTTTTAACTGAGACAAGGGGACAATAAATATTTCTCCTTTCTCTTTGTTATGAGAAACAGAGCCCCAGACTGATGAAAAATGACAGCTGACCCTGGGCCACAGTGAGGAGACAAGAAGGGGTGGGGGTAGGGTGGGGTGTCTGTGGTGTCCTAAGAGCTTATGGCCTGTCCAAAGGGGGCAGCCACTCCTTGGCTCCAGCTTGCTGTTGCCACTTAAGAAACTGGGCCTAGCATTGCCAAGTCTTTCTCTTTTTAAGGAAAGCTGAACGTACTGATTTTTGTGTAAAATCTCCTAAATATTGGCATTTCAAAATCTTTTACAGCACTGCAGGCCAAATAATTCACATCTGAGCCAGGCTTGACCTGTGGACTGCCCCTTTGTGAGTTCTGCCTTGGGCTAATCAGAACGAGGGTAATCGTAATAGCTGATATTTGCTGAGTGGTTGCTTTGTTTCAGGTCGCATTCTAAATGCTTGATGTTATTAAGTCATCTAATCCTCCTAACAATTTATTAATAATCCATTTAACAGATGAGTAAGCTGAGCCATAGAGAGGGATTACGTGACTTGCCCAAGGTTATGGAGTGAGTATTTGGCTAGGATTTGAACCCTGACTGGTTCCCCACTCCGTGCTTCTAACTACTGCACATACTCCCCAGGGAAAGGGAGAGTAAGGCTGCCAGGGATGGTTATACCTCTTGGGGTGCAGCTTTGCCAGCTACCACCCTGAACAAGCAATGAGAGAGAGCGCCTCGGCCCCACCCGCTGGGACCGCCCTGGCACGGGCAGTTTTCATGTCCGGGCACCTTGGCTGTCAGTTGGTAGAGCCCCAATTTTAGGAAGTGCTGGGAAAGCAGCCAAGGGGTGGGGGTGGGAAGATGAAAGCATGGCCGATGCTTGATGCGGG
This sequence comes from Eidolon dupreanum, assembly GCA_028627145.1. Classification (NCBI taxonomy): domain Eukaryota; kingdom Metazoa; phylum Chordata; class Mammalia; order Chiroptera; family Pteropodidae; genus Eidolon; species Eidolon dupreanum. Next base: position 9,512,492 of record CM053502.1, on the reverse strand, counting down.
TGTCAGGGAGCACTAGGCAAGTGGGGGCAGAAGTAGCAGGAATCCGGCAAGGGGAGAGCCCAGGTCCAGGAGGATGGCAGGGGTGAGGAGAAGAACCAGCCAGCAGGGCCCAGGGCCAGGCCAAGCTGCCGCTGCCAGGGGAGCTGGTGGCTGGGGCATCCCCACCCGATGTGTTTCGTCCGGACAAGCCTCACTTGAGGATGGTTGGGAAGGGGAAGATAAGGATCACCTGGCAAAACAAGACTGTATTTCCATCATCCCCTCCTACTTGGAGGGCGGGGAGAGGCATGAGAGGAAACTGAAGCCCAGAGAGGGCATAGCCAGGACCCAAACCTGGACTCCTGGCTCCCACTCCGGTGCCCTTTTTGTTCCATTTGGCTTCATTCCTCAGGACCAGGAGTTGTGGGGAAAGAGGGTCTGTGGTCACTGGCAGGGAAGTGGTCTGGAGCCTGGCAGGGAAAGGCCAGACCGTCCCCTCATCTTATCTGTGTCACCTAGCCAGGGTCTAGTAGGAAGTAAGTGGTAAGTAAGCGTTCACCATTATTATTTTTTTCCAACTTTTTTTTCCATTATTTTTTTTCAGTTTGATCTTTGCACCCACTTTTGAGATATGTAGTCAGGTGAACGTCACCACCAGGAGACTACTGGCAGGACTGAGTGACAGATGTGTAGAGAGAGCTCAGCACTGCTCTGGTGCACAGCAAAGGGCTGTCTGTGGGCCAGAAGAGGAATGAGGTGGCAGGACTAGTCAAGGAGGACCTCCTGGAGGAGGTAACATGATGCTGGGCTTTGGAGGGCTCAGCCAGCCACTCAGGCTTCTGGTTCTGCTGGGATCAGGGTTATTTCCTGAGTAAGACCTAATGCCAGCTGAGTCTCCCCACTCTGAAGATGCCACCTTCTGCCAGAACACCGAGTAACATGGGCTGTCACCCCAGGGCGCTCACAAGCCTTCCAGCAGCCTTCACACCAGAGGAACCCTCCGGGCCTGGCTCCAGGTTCTTTATGTTGCAAAGGGGCAGCCTAGCCTTGGGGTGGTCATGTCACCTCTCTGAGCCTCAGTTTCCTCATCCGTCAAATGGGCACAGTGCTACCTACCATGTAAGGTTGCGGTGAAGGCCTGGCTTATGATAGGTGCTCATAAACAGCCATCACAGAACCTTCAGGAAACAGCTATTGAATTGAATTGGCCTTTTAACAACAGAGGACAGACATATCCCCAGTCTAGCCCAGGAAAGCTTGAGCCACACCTTAGCACAGAACCAAAAAATCTCAACCACTGTGTTTAAACCTGCATGCGTTAGAGGGTTGGGAGAAGCCAGCCACTCACCCCTCTTCGGCTGTGTCGACATTGTGGGCTCTAGGGAGCAAGTTTGCTTTTAGTTATTGGTCCCCCAAACCCAAGAGCAGCAGACACTTATTGAACGCTTACTGTGTGCCAGGCACAATGCTAAGCCCTTTATGTTGTCCCTTTACACAGGAGGAAACAGGCTCCGTAACTGAACCCTGGGTGGTGGTGTCGAGACTTGGAACTACATAGTCTGGCTCCAAACTCCGTGCTCTTAGGAGGGGAAAGAAGTGAAAACGTTAGTTTGGGACTGTCTTTGACAGTTGCAAAGCCTATATGTGCCTGTGACTCAGTTCTGTTCTGATGTTACCAGATGTGAATGGTGTTATCCTCATCTGGACCATGAGGCCCAGAGAGGTGACAGGTGACATGATCTGCCTGAGGCCATGTGGCTGGGCTGGACTGTGGGTCCATCCGCCTGACTCCAGGTCCAGTGCTCTTCCTTCTGCTTGTCAGCTGCCTCCTGGGAAGACAGTTGTCCAGCTTGAATGTTGGAAGCCAGCAGGCACCAGTGGACTCCGCCGCAGGCATGGCCCAGCCTGTCCTACAGTCCCTGTGTGTCCCCGCCGCTGGGGGAGCACCACTCTAGCCAGCCCCAGGCCCTCACCTCCTGCATCAGCCTCACCTTGCATCTCAGAGCTTTAGAGCCATTAGTTCTGAGAGAAATGTAGATGAGTGATTTTCAAACTCTGTTCCTTGGAACCCCTGAGGAAGCGAGGCTTGGGATTAGTATATAGGGTCACTGAATGCATCAATGGCAGCCCCACTTAAATCTCTTTTATATTTGGATTGCCATGTTAAGTTTTTAAAATAAAAGGCTGTATGAGAGATTTAAAATGTATATGCTTGTGAACCGCTGTCTAATCCAGCAAGTGCCTCCCCAATCTACAGATAGAAAAACTGACCCCAAAGCCCATGATTTCCCCATAAATGATAATAATATTCAGGCATTGTTCTAAGTTTTTAAACTTATTTAACCCTCACAACCCTATGAGAGTGACACTTGTTACTTCCATTTTATAGACAAGGACCCTGAGGCTCAGATGGTGAAGTGGCATGCCCAAAGATTAGAATCCAAGGATCCTCGCTCCCAAGTCCACATTCTCAGCCACTCCCAGCCTGACCGCCACACCTTCTTCTTGGTGTTCTGGAGAGGAGACACTTGCTGAGGGCTGGGATAAGGCAGTGTCGGAGCTGGGACCAGAATATGGATCTCCTGCCTTCTAGCTCAGGCCCTAATTACTTCCTACTATCTAGAACATTATCTGGGCTGGTCGGGGACATGGGCAGGCCTCTATGAATCCTGGCTCTGTTCTTTACCGGCTGTGTGACTGTGGACAAGTGAATGGACCTCTCTGAGCCTGCTTCCTCACCTTAGAAAAAGGATGATAGGGCCCTCATCACAGAGTTATCATGAAAGTCAAACCGTCCACATGAGTTGGTTGGCACAAGGCCTGGCACAGACCGTGAGCTCCCCAGCCACCATCCTCAGTTCCTGGATCCAAGGAGTCCCCACAGCTGCCTGCCCTACCTGCTTCCTCCTCCCTCTTTCCAGCCCTCACCTGACCCTGTGTAACACAAATACTAATTACAACCATTTCCCTGAGCTGCTTCCTGGCTGAGCCTAATTACGGGGCAGCTCTGTCATCATCATCATAAATATCATTAAGTGAGACAGATTAACTTTGTCCTAAGTTTTATGTGATTAAATCAGCAAATTGTTTGGCACACTTGGTCTCAGCTTGCGACTTACCCAGCCTGGTTGTCCTGCACAGCTTAGGGCCAGTTGTAGGTTTCTGGTCTGTCTCAAACTTGGTGCTCAGAGATCAGAATGGACAACTTGGCCCCTTTAACCAGGCCAGGATGTGGTGCCTGAAGTGGTAAGGAAGGAGCGGGCTGGGGCTGCCATTTTATTTGTTGTAATGGCAAAACCACAAGCTTTGGGGATAGGTACACCTGGGTTCCCAACCAGGCTTTGTCACCAGATGTGTGAATTTGGACAAGTTCCTAACCCTCCCTGTATTACATTTGTTTTACACTATGTAACAGGAAAGGATCAAGGAGATAATATGTGCCAACAAGTACCATGCCTGGTGCCTGGCATATCATAGGTCCTTCTAGTTTTACCTTCCCTTCCCATCTTCCATCTTTCTCAGTGTGACTGGATGAGTCAGCCCTTTCTGAACCTACCACCACACAGGCTAACATTCACTCGGTGCTGCTTCTCTGTGAGGCACTGGGCTGAGGACTTGATGTGTCTTATTTTGTTTACTATGTATAAAGACCGTATGGAGTAGGTATCATCTTCACCTGATAGATGAGAACACCAAAGCACAGGAAGGAGGTGGAATGACTGTCCAGGTCCCACAGCGGCACTTGGCTGTGGTCTCTCTGTTGGGATGAGATGCTAGAAGGCCATGCAGGGTGCTGCTAGGGAACAAGGAGGAAGGATCACAGTCCACAAGTCCAAGAAGGCTGCCTGGAAGAAGATGCATCTGAGCTGAAGGGTTAGCCAGGGGAAGGAGGAGAAGAAAGGCCTCATGGGCAGAGGGCAGTAGATACGCAAAGGCCTAAAAACAAGAAACATGTTCATATTTGACTGAGGTTTGAGCATGTGCAGGAGGAGAGGTGAGAGAGAGGCTAGAAAGGAGCCATGAGCCAGATCCTGGGGGTAGAAGGAGGTGGGTGGAAGCCAGGCCAAATCTCATGTGTTCTTCTGCCAGTTATAGGGAGCTACTGTTTGGAGGGGTGACTAGATCATATCAATTAGTTCAGAAGTTTCTGCCTGGAGCCAGCCCGGAGATGAGGGACTGAGGGGAGTGCTAATTAGAGATCAAGAGGGTCAGGGGGCTAATCAGGGAAGGCTTCCTGGGGAAGGGGGCAGGATCAAGTGGGCCTGAACAGAAGGGCAGAGACGACAGATGGAGGCTGTCAGGCGGGTAGAGTGGAGAGAGGTGTGGTAGGACCTGTGCATGGGGCTGGATGGTCAGCGGTGTGATGGGTGGCCTGTGTCAAGGAGTAAGGAAGAGCTGCTGGCCAGGTTTGGGGCTTGGGTGTGGGATGGCCTCAGCCCGTTGGCTGGTAGCACTATGTCAGGCTTTCAGTGCTTCCCAGGGCCCGCAGGCAAATGAGCCTACACACCAGGCCAAGTGTGTGAGTATTTTCCAGCTCCCTGCATGTGTGGGCGAATCTCCCACTGCCCACACATTAGGGAAAGCACAGCATGAGAGTCTGGTTCAGACCAGGGTGATTGACTCATTGGCTAGCAGGGCTGACACTAGGCGGTCAGCAACCTTGACTGCCCACATATGCTCTGTGCCTTTGGCCTTCCAGTCTCTTCCCGAGTGTTACCTACCTTTAGGCCTCCTCTCCCCCTAACTCCTGCCCACCTTCTCCCTTTCTATGCTCAGGCCTCCAGCTCCATCTGACCCCTCGATGGCACAAAGTGGAATCTCCTTCCCCCACCCCACTCCACCCCCACCCCCACCCCCAGTCATATCCCTCCCAATTTCCCACATCCTGAATGGGACAGCCTGTCATCTCCAAAGGAGGTCGGCCTAGTGGGCCGGGAGGGGCCCTGAGAGGGTGGGGAAGGTCTGGGGTTGAGCCCCGCTCTGGCATGCTGCCTCCTGTCTCTGGCCTTAGCCTCTGCATCTGTGAGATGGGGATCCCAGGGCTTATTCCGGGGTGATTGTGAGACACAAACAAGATAAAGGTGTAAGAGAGCCTTGAGAACTGGGCAACGCTAGGCTTGTGTCAGAGTCGACAACTCTGTTTTCTGTTTTTGGGGGCAGTCTTTTTTTTTTTTTTAAATATACATTTTATTTTAGCACAGTTTTAGGTTTATATCATTACCGGGAAGATCGTACAGAGTTCCCTTATACCTCACACCCAATTTCCTATTATTAACATCTTAAGTTATATGATACATTTATTACAATTAATGAACTGATATTGATACATTATTACTAAAATCCATACTATATTCAGATTTCTTTAGTTTTTACCTAATATTCTCTTTCTGTTCTAGGATCCCATCTGGGATACCCCATTACATTTAGTTGTCACGTCTCTTTAAGCTCCTTTTGGCCATGACAGTTTCTCAGACTTGCCTTGTTTTTGATGTGACAGTTTTGAGGAGTACCAGAAGGTATTTTGTAGAATGTCCCTCAGTTGGGATTTGTCTGATGTTTTTCTCATGATTAGCCTGAGGTAATGTGTTTTTAGGAGGAAGGCCTCAGGGGTAAAGCACCGTTTACATCACATGGTGTCGTGAGTGCATACTCACTATTGGTAAGTCATGCTGGACTTATCGCTGTTGATCTTAACTGTGACCTCTCAGGAAGTCTCTCATTTTTGCTTTGAGTGCAGCAGCAGGGCTAGATTAATGCCAAATGTTGGCTGAACTAAAGCCAAGATTGGAAAATATGGACAAGAAGCAAGTGGAAAAGTAAAAAGGAAAATTTTAAAAAGCAGGTATGAAGTGGGTACTACAGCATGTCTGTCAGGTACCAGTTGGGGATGGGATGTTATATGCCAGGAAGTTTGTGTTTCAGCTCATTTAATCTTCACAACGACCCTTTTTGCAGATGAGGAAACTGAGACCTGAAAGAAGAAATGATGTGGTCACATGAGCCAGAAAACCTGAGGTCAGGACCAGGTCTATCTTTACTACCTCAGTCCCCAGTGTTCAATAAATGCCTCGAAGCTACATTTCCAGGAGAGTGGATCAGGGAAGGGGTTGTTCCTAATTCACTTTATCCATGATGATGATTCAATAAATGATATACAGTAGAAATGGAAAATAAGGATCAGAGAAAATAGAGTGGAAAATGTGGACAAGGAAAATGCCTATGAGCAAGTTTCTGATTTGGCTATGAGCTTCCTGGCAGCCAAGGAAAAAAGTGATATGGGCTGATTCATATGATTTCTCTTATCAAAATACAAAGAAGCAGTTCACTCTTTAAGGAACTTTGTGGTAAATTTCAAAAGAAATTAATCATAGAAAAAGACACTGAGTAATATAATGGGTAATGTAATAGTAGTAATAGATGTCACATGATGTCATCTTCAGGAGTGATGGCCGTATTTTTACCATCTTGCCCATTGACCACAGATGCTCTATTTGAATTTTACTTGATTGTCATCAAGCAACTAAACTCTACTATTTCTTTGTAGAATCACAGATGCCTATGCCCCAGCCAAAATCTGGGATACAAATTAACCAGTTACCTATGTACCAGGTTCTGTGCTGGGCACCGTGGATGGAGTTGGTAATAAGATGGTTGTTGCCCACCCCTAGATCTTCTCCATCCCAGGGATAAAGATGCCTAGACGAAAGCCTAAATGTAACACAGGTGCTACACTGGGGGCCCTCCAGCAAGAAGGGCATAATCCCTTCTGACTAGGGAGGGGAGGAGGACTTCATGGAATAGGAGGTAGGTCAGAGATGGAAAGCAGTAGTTGAGGTGGAGGGTGCACGGTCCTGAGAGGAGATATCAGGAGCAGGTTCCTTGAGGGTGGGGACTGAGTCTTATGCAGGGCTGCGCCCTCAGCTGGCAGCATAGAGTCTGACAAGCATCAAGGACTGGGTGAGCTCCTGTTGAGTGCTCAACACCTACAGAGATAGATCTGGGGTCAGAGTGATGACCACACACCTGATGAGTACGTGGAGGGTGAGCCTAGAGAGGTAGGTTTAGGCCAGATGGGAGAGTCCTTGAATGCCAAGCTAAGGAATTTAGATTTTCTTCTTTAGACAGTGAGGATCGACTGAAAGTTTTGAGCCTGTGTTTTATAAGAAACGATTATACAAGTAATAACTGCTAACACTTAATGGGCACTCGCTGTGTACTCACCACTTTATATTAACTCGCTTAAGTATTATAACAGTTCTATGAGGGAGGTACTGTTATTATCATTCTTATTTTATAGATGAGACAACCGAGGCACAGAGAGGCTGAGTCACTTGCCCAGGGTCATACAGCTAGGAGGTGACAGTGGGGATCTGAACTGAGGTTTAGATGTAGAGCTTTTGCCTACTATATTATTGTGTCTGTTAAATGTAAGTTTTTAATTAACATATAACATGAAATGGCACATAAGGATTTAACAGATCCCAGCTAATTACTGGCACTAGAGAGGCAGGAATTGACAGGGCCATTGGCGGTAAAGGGCTGCATCCATAAGGAGCTGAAACTTAGAAATCTATGATAAAAACAGAGTGGAGGGTGTGGCCAAGGAAGCCCAAGCCTGTGAATTTCACTCAGGGGCTGCTTTTTCCTGCCTCTGACTTGGTCCAGAATTCTTTGAAGATCCCCTGCCTTGGGCAAACCAACCACAAGAGACATTTGAGTGACTAATGCAATTGAGACAAATAAGATCATGCCCAGGTGCCACTAGGCCAGAGGCCTTTGTCGTCAGAGCCACGTGAGTGTTTATATTTCTCATTTCTGTTCACTCCAGGCCTTTGATTTCCACAGGGTGGGGTTTCCAGAGCTGGCACCATCACATCCTCATTTGACTTTCATCACCTTCTCTGTGCAACTGGGAGACGATCCATAGTCCTTCCCCTGTTGGTCTTCAAGGCCTTCTCATGAAACCAGGCCCAGAGTTCTCCTCCACGGCTCTGTGGGGCGGGGTGCGAGAGGAACGAGTATTTCATGGCAGACTCCTCACCAAGCAGCGGTTCCCCTTTCCCTGAAGCTTGCAGCCAGGTGCGGCACCTACATCCACAAATGAGGCAATTAGATCAAGTGCTGGCCGCCCTGCCAGCTCAGTGTCCCTGGACTCCGCGAGGTTCCTCCCTGGAAAAGCAGCTCCCCCTTCCTCAATGAGCATGGGACCAGGACCCAGGTTCTAGGCCCAGCTCTGCCACTTACTAGCTGTGTAGCTGGGGTTCTCTGGTGGCAGCATCATACTAGTATGCAAGGAGTCACATTCTGGCTCCTTTACTCCCTAGCCAGGTGACTTGGGATAGGCAAGGGGGACAAGTCCTCCCTCCTTTCTAATCCTCAGTCTTCTCAGATCATCTGTAAAGTGGAAGTGCTGATTCCCACCCCACAGGGCATCGTGGGGTCAGGAGAGATAGGTTTTGTCTCTCCACCCCTCTCTGCTTCTGCTTTGCCTGTAAAACGGAAGCGATACCTGCTGAGGCTGAGCCTCTAGGTAGGTGTGGGGATCCAACGAGACAGTGAATGAAAGGCTCCACCCTGGCTCTGGGCGAGTACAAAGATAGGGCTGCCATTGTCGTTGGAATACCACTTACCTACTGGGGCCTACTGTAGCAGAGCTGGCTAATCCATTCCCACGCCTGAGGTGGGTTCAGTTTCACTTTAAGGCCCCTCACCTTTTGTGTGATGAAAAATAAAAGCTCTCCATCTCAGGGGATTTCTGCTTGGGGGGGTATATGAGCCATTCTCCTCACGTCATCCGTCCACAGATTGGCTGCAGTGGGATGGATGGCCCCACCCCTGGGATGGGCTTCCAACCTGAGGAGACCCAGCCCCTGCCTCCAAGGTTCTCCCACTAGAGTGCTGTGTGCTTCCACAGAAGGCAGTGTGAGGGGGGAACACAGCAGGGAACCAGGCGCTACCTGGAGTCGGGAAGGTGGTCCAATGTAGCTTCCAAGAAGGGCTGAGCTCTGAAAAGAGACGAAAGAGGAAGAGCTACTTTTTCACTGCACCTGGGCAAGTTACTTCCCTGAGTTTCAGTTTCAGGCTCTGTGAAAGGGGCCAGGAATACCTGCTGCAGTGAGAAGGTGCGTGAGAGGCTTAAATGAGATGATGGGTATAAAAGAACTGACAAATACCTCATACTCCTAGGTGCCCAGGAATTAGTACTTGCTGTGCCGAGCTGGGGAGATGCTTGGTGAACTGAACTTCTTTTTCAAAGGTCTTTTCCTTAGGTGGTTGACACCTGTTAGTGTAACTGTCTTCATTTCAGAAAAAGCCCAGCTGTAACCCAGCATGAAGTGAAGAAGCCTGGGAGCCCTTTCTCTCTGGGCTGGGTGATGGGAACTCCTCTACCCAGTGAGATTGAGGCAGAAGACTCCAGTATTAAAATTCTGGCCATAGTACTCTGCCTCCCCCAGGACCTGTGCCCCTTACACCTTTGTCCTTGGGCATTGCAAAGTTAGATGCAGAAGGATTTAAAGGCACTGCCCCAGGATAAATGTCACTTCTCCACTTGTTCCACCATTTATTTTAACCATCTGTTGAGCACCTACCGTATGCCAGGTGATGGGAATTCTCTGTGCCAGACAAGGTACCAGCCCCTGTAAAGCTCGCAATTTTGAAGAGGGGGAGGGAGATAAACAAACAAACAAAAAAAATAGTAATAATAACAGATTGTAATAAATACTATAAAGGGGAAAATGGGGTGCTGTAATGTTAGATTCGAGGGGCTACTTAGGGCAGTCAGGACATTTGAGGGGGGACATTTTAGCTGAGATCTGAAGCAGGAGCCAGCCATGGGAGGAGTAGAGATGAGGAAAGAATGTTCCAGACAGAAGGAACTATGCTGTAAAAGTTACCAGCAGGGAGGAGAAACTTGGAGAATCTGAGGGCCAAGCAAAAGAGGGTCTACGAGGACAAGGTAGGGAGCAGGGGCCATGGGGAACTGGTAAAGGGACTGTCCCTGTAGAGTTTTAAGCAGGGGAGCAACAAGATTAGAATTTCCTTTTTAAAGGCTCGTTCTAGCTGCTGAGAGGGCTGTGAGAGGGCAGGAATAGAAGCCACTGTGGTTGTGACCCTGGAGAGTCACCTTAGCCCCTCTAAGCCTGTTGCTTCACACATGTGTGTCGTGAGAATCCAATAAGGGAATGAGTAAAGTACACTTTGGAAATCTGAAAAAAATGTATAAATGCGAGGGATTCCAGGTCTCCCTAGAAATGGAGAGGGAACTGCTGAGTTAGGGTCTTGGGTGGAAGAAAGAGTGTTGGGTGTCCAGTGTTGGTACCAGGGAACCCCACATCTGAGCCAGCCAGCTTTTGCAGCCTAGGTCACAGGGCCCCTCAGAGGCCTCAGGGGCTGGGGAGGGAACACCTGCTGGAGGCTCTTGACTCCTGAGAAGGAAGTGGCATCTAGTTTTTGACTAGCCTTGAAGCTGAAGCCAGGGGTTCATAACGTTTTGTGGGGAGCCCGGCGGCAAGCGTCGGATTCCCTTCCAACCACCCAAATGCACACACACCCCATTTTTTCATTCTAGGTCAGGAGAGTTCTCTGGAACTTTCTGATAGCATTCATGAACTCTGGCTTAAAGACCCCTTAGCTAGAGGGAGGGGGAAATGAGGAAACACTTGCCTTTTTGATTCTACCTCTTCCCCCACCCCCGCCCGCCCCCTGTAATCTTTGTAGCTCATGGGGGAGGGGGGATGGAGACCGCCTTGATGCACCTAAGGGCCGGTGGTGGAACTTCCCCTGACTCTTCGTATCTGCTACTGGGGATGATTGGGGGCGGGGGGAGGGGACTTAAGTTTTCTTGGAGAGGTTGCCGCTGGTCGTGGGAGGCCTCCGTCCTCCCCAGGGGCTCTGGGGCCTTGGGGGGTCTCCCGATGGGGCCAGGGAGGGAACCGAGACGTGCCCTTATCAGGCCCCGCCCGCGAAGGTGGTGCGATGTCGCCCGGCCCGCAGCCCGGTCCGCCCCCATCAGCAGGGTGTGCAGCGGCGACGGCAGCGACGGTGGGGACCCAGCTAGGCGTCGCGGGGCGCTACCTGCGGAGCGTGTGGCCGCCGCAGACGGTAGCCACAGCGCTGTCGGCGTTGGGGGTGAGGCGGCGTTGTATAAGCGCAGAGGGAGCGAGGCGGGGGGGTCGGGGGGGAGGCGGGACCCCCGCCCCCACAGCGGGCTGGTGGGTGGGCCGGTCTTGGTGTCCCGGGCGGGGCGCCGCGGCAGTGGTGGGGGGTGGCGGCGGCGCCCTGGCCGTTTCCCCATTCTCCCCATTCGGGCGCGAGAGCCATGGAAACACTGAGGGAGTCCGTGCTACACTTGGCCTTGCAGATGTCGACCTACAAGCGTGCCACGCTGGACGAGGAGGACCTGGTGGACTCGCTCTCCGAGGGCGACGGGTACCCAAATGGTCTACAGGTAGGAGCCCGGGCCCTTTGCGAGACCCCAGCCCGAGGGAGCCGGGCATGCGCGCCGGTGCTGCCCCCGCCCCCTTCCTGCCTGCCCGGGAGGGGGCCGTGCCAGCCGGCAGCTCTGGGCAGAAGTGGGCTGCATGGGGTGGCGGGGGGGAAGCTTTAATGGGGCAGAAGTACCCCCCGGGGATGCACCTCCCCTCAACTGCGCTGCCTGTGCCCAAATCCTCCTGACCACCTGCTCCTCGGGCTACAGCCCAGGTGGCAGAGTTGAAGCACACACCCTCTCCACTCCTCCAGAGCTGAACTGGCCCAATTCCCTTTCACAGAAGAGGCAGGCCCTGAGCACTGAGGGACTTGCCTGGGTCACACAGCACATTACTGGCAGAGTCTAAAACTATCCAGTTTTAGCACAAAAGCCCTGCCTCCCTGGGACCCCCCTCAGTCAGTCCTGGGCACACTGGGTGGTTGGTTACCCTATCTGGTAGGGTGAATCCTATTCTTCCTCTTTCCCCCTAACTACCTGAATTTCTGGGGTGAGGGGAGGAAGCCATTCTCTGCCCCCGCTCCCTGCCACTTTTCAGCCTGCTCAGTAAGACCAGTTCCTCCCCTCCCAGGGTCTGCCCCTGTGGGAATCCTATACCTCCCTGCTTTGTGGCACAGCAGTGAACATGGCTGCTTTCTGCTCTTCTTTCTCTGCGGGGCTGAGCCTAGATGGTTCTGACCAGGACCTCAGCCCTGGTGGGGTTTGAACCCAGGCACGTGGGTGGGACCAAGTTGGAAATCTCAAAGACACCCGAGGGAGCCAGGGCATCGCAGCCCAGGAGGGCTTTGCCAAGCTGACCAAGAGAGGCACTGAGGAGTGTCCTGGGTCCACCCAGTGAATTGACTCCAAACCACAGATCGTCTGGAGGGCAAGTGTAGGTGCGTGGAAACTCAGGCTGAAGGCCCAGCTGTACTCAAGCATGCCTCTTTGAAGCTGGAATAAGAATATTAATAAATGGAAGGATCGAGTCCTTCCTCCAGGCTTAATAGGCCCAGGGAGATCAGAACTCACGATCCCAAGTGGTCTGCGCACTGGGATATGTATGGCACCCTACCAACACCATCTCATTTAACCTTCGGGGCCACCCCATGAGCTGGAGGAGTTACTCTTCCCCCTTATCTGTGGCGAAACTGAGGCTCTGAAAGGGGAGACAACTCACCTCAGGTCACAGAGCTAGAAATGTGGGAATGAGAAATCAAACCCAGTCTGTTTAGAACCTCTTCCCTGCAAACCCTTCTTAAGAAGCTAAATCCAGCAGGAAATGAGATTTCTGTGGCAGGCACTTTTCCCTTCACAAATCAAAACAGCATCTAATCAGCAATCTTTTTCAGTCTCATCTTCCACAGAAGGTTCTAAATATATCAGCATAAAAGCATTTGGAATTCACAACAAAATAATGTGCCATGTTGTTATCGTCATAACAGCAGCCCACATGGATATAGCCTTTTTCAGGTCACCAAGTACAGTCATTCACCCAAGGCTGCCTGGCAGAGTGGAGGCAGCTTGGCTCCTGAAGCCAGGGGCCCAAGTTTAAATTCCGACTCCACTCAAGATCTTTGGGCGAGCTGCTGAATCCCTTTAAACCATCTGTAAAATGGAAGTTAGAGAAAGTAAATGTAATGCATAATATGGGGACTGCTCTGATTGTTGTTCTTTTTATGACCTATGAGGTAAGGTCCCTTGTGGCCATATTTCAGATGACGAAGCTGGTCTCAGAGGAGTTAGGGACATTCCTGTGGTCACAGAGCTATTATGTTGGTTGGAGTGCAGTGTTGGTGCCATTCCACCAAACTGCTAAACTGAGTACATTGTCCACTTTTTATACAGGAAAAGCCAAAAAGTTTGCCTAAGGATTTGGGACATTTCTTTGGGTACCCAAGCCTGTCTTGCCTTGAGCTGCCACAACTTCCCCAAAGCAAATATGAACTAGCCAATGTTTATTCTTTTAGGAGTTGAGAACCCAACTACCACATGAAGCAGAGTTTTCTATTATTTTTGTTTTTAATCATTGGAGTTCTCTTCCAATATAAAAAACTTTACATGATCACTTGTAGGAAAAAAAATGGAGTCCAGTATAAAAAAAAAGATTTTTTAAAAAACCAGTAAGTAACTGCTGGGAGATAACTACTACTAGTTTTTCCCACTTGTATATATATATTTTTATACAAAGTTGAGTTCAC